>CM039726.1:79936360-81136360 GCA_022539455.1 Dendrobium nobile | reverse complement strand
GAGATTTCATGTTGGAAGACGGATATCTATTTAAATCACAAAAACTCTGCATTCCCAAAACGTCACTACGAGAATTCCTTGTTTGGGAATTACATGCAGGAGGGTTAACAGGTCATTTCGGACAAGCCAAGACCATAGCTGCTTTAGAAAACCAATTCTTTTGGCCTAGCTTAAAGCGTGACGTTAGTCGACTTCTTAGGAGATGCCACACCTGCCAGCTCGCTAAGCAACGCAAACAGAACACGGGACTCTACACACCCCTACCCGTACCTAATTGTCCATGGCAGGACGTGAGTATGGATTTTGTTCTGGGATTACCAAAAACTGTAAGAAAGCATGACTCGATTTGTGTAGTTGTCGACCGTTTTTCTAAGATGGCCCATTTCCTCCCTTGCACTAAGACTTTTGATGCCTCCCGCATTGCTAAACTCTATTTTGATGAGGTTGTTAGACTACATGGATTACCCAAGACCATCGTTTCCGATAGGGATGTCAAGTTTACTAGCTACTTTTGGAAAACCTTATGGCACAAAATGGGCACAAAACTCCAGTTCTCCACAGCCTTCCACCCCCAAACTGATGGACAAACAGAAGTGGTTAATAGAAGTTTAGGAAATCTTCTAAGGACTTTGGTAGGGGAGAATATACGAGATTGGGATCCCAAGCTTCCTATTGCTGAATTTTCCTACAACAACTCCGTTAATAGAACCACTGGCCTGAGCCCTGCTGAAATCGTGTATGGATACCTACCCCGACAACCCATAGACTTGCTTCCCATGAGTCCTAGATTTAGAGTGTCTGACTCAGCATCTGCATTTGCATCCCACATACAGGAATTGCATAAAGAAATTAAAATGAAAATTGAACAAAGCAACGCCAATTACAAATTGATTGCTGATCAAAAGAAAAGGTTTAAAGAATTCGAGGTCGGAGACTTTGTGATGGTGCGAATCCGTTCGGAGCGTTTTCCTCCCGGATCCGCGAAGAAATTGCATGCGAGAAGCGCCGGACCGTTCAAAATCATTTCTAAGATAAATAGTAACACTTACGTGCTGGACATCCCTGAAGGTTTTAACATCAATCCTACTTTTAATATAGAAGATTTAGTAGCCTACGAGGGACCAGAGTTTAACCCCCACAATCCACTTACAAATGAGCCCTGTGTGAACCCACCTGGTGAGATCCCTAGCCCAGCTCCACTTCCCAAATTGCCCCATTTACCTAATGCGGAGAAAATAGAAACCATACTGGATGATGAGATCATTTCCACGAAGGAAGGAGGACGACGAAGGTACCTAGTACACTGGAAAGGGACACCACCGACGGAGGACACTTGGATGGATTGAGAGGAGTTACAGACCCTAGACCCAGATCTTTTGGAGTTGTACGAGAGTTCCAGAGCTACTCACTCGACGGGGTCGAGTTTTCTCCCACCTGGGGAGAATGATGAGGTCACCGACAGACATTTTAGGCAGGTTTATCGGCGAAGGAATCGTAGATCGACGGCTACGATCGGGAGTTTATATTTTTGATGTTGTCATGTCTTTTATGTTATTTTATTTTATGCATCTTTTATTTCATGTACTAGTGACGATTTCGCCCTTATGAAGGCGTAGTGTTTGTTGTAGCCCAAGGGGCATGTGAGTCTTTTTTCTTTTCATGCTTTGAGACCTTTATAAAGGGGTCTCTTCTTATTGTATGGGGTTAATGTTTTGGATAAAGAAAATTCTGAGATTTTTGTTCTTCTTTTCTTGCTTGAGAGCTTGAGAGAAAGAATGGAGGCCTACGAGAGGCTCCACCCGAAGTACCCAACAGCCCACCTCGGTGAGCTCTTGGTTTTTATTCAATCGGATTCATTGTTTCCTCCCTCCTCCACTAGATTTCCAGCCGTCCTCCCTCCCCTGGCCCGTTCTCCACCTCCCAATGACTGCCCTCTCGATTTTCCCCTGGATCCCGCCGACCGAGACCCCCAGCCCCTCCCCTTGCCGCCGATCAAAACACCCCCCAGCGATCCAGCCAGCCCGCCACTTCCCTCAGCCGCCCGATCAATTTTTCCCCGGGTGAATCCCGCCGATCTCCTTGCTTGGGTTTGAATTCAGCCAGCAAATTCTAGTTAATGCCTTCCTAATTTGGCTCCTCAAATTAGTAGGCAATTGATTAGGATTAATTACCTAAATTTAAATTCGAGTTTTCCCTCCCTCCCTATGTGAAACTTCCCTAATCAATTAAAACTTCAGATTTTAATTAAATCCGTGGGGTCCACAAATTAATCAAATCCCCCCCTCTTTCTCCTTGCTTGGCCGGCCCCTTCCACCTAGCCTTTCTCTCTCTAATTGCCACATAAGCAACCACTAATTCCCCTCTTAATTCCCCCCTAATACCCGCCCCTCCTAATTCAAATTTTGGGAGGTTTTCATAGCCATTAATCTCTCCCTCCAACCTAAGAAAAATCTGAAATTCAAATTCAGATTTTTCCTCTTGTTCTCCTCTAGCTCACGGCCCAACCAACTTTCCCTTGTCATCTCCCCACCCGTCCTCGATGTTGAATGGCAGATCCGGAGCTTGAGCGGGGATTAGTTTTCCACGCCGACGGGAGCATTGGTATCCTACGCTCTCCTTGCTTCGACGTGGGATTTGAAGACGACGCCACAATCGAAGAGTACTTGGAGCGAGTCGTCCCGATCCTCGCAAGTATTTTCGACCGACAATTTCATGGTTACACTTGGACGATCATTGGACGCCATCCGCCACCACTTCCTCCGGTGGATACCTCTCTGGTAACAAAGTCTTTCGTCGCCTTCATCGTAGTGGTGCTCCTCATCCTCGCATGGTTCTTTCTTCTCCGCTAAAACCCAAGAGTGAACGAGAGAGAAAGAGAGGGTACTCAAGGTGAACTTCTTTATTATTAATTGTGGGATTTTGTTATGAGCAATTAAGTAGATCTTTTTGTTTTGGAAGTGTTATGAATTGTTTGGTTATCTCAAAGCAAATCTTCGCCTAAGCAAGTCAATTACCGGGAACGAATTAATCCTTCATTTTATTGGTAATAAAATTTGTTTTGACAACGCTTTGAATAATTCTCATTTTAATTTCCAATTGCAATTCCTACATTGATTCACATCACAGGGCTGAAAAAAAAAAGTTTGCATATTTCATGGCAAAGTTTTCCTGTGTCAATTAGCTAAAGTTGAACATTAAAGACCAAATTGACAATTATAACATTTACTAATACCAAAATGGAAATTTGATCTATTTTGTGGTCAACTTATCAAGGCCGAGATGGAGTTGCGACACTATATAGGTCCTTGTAGATATACTCACAAAATATGCATATTTCTTGCCATAGACTGATTCATAAAGAAACTACTAAAATTGCATGAAGATGAAATTGTACGGCTGCATGGGTTGGCAAAATCTTTAGTAATTGATAAAGATGACAAGTTTACTTCCCTATTGTAAAAAAGTGCAGGAAATTTTGGCTGTCAGACGGACTAGCGATACTACATTTTACTCTCAAATTGATAGCTAGTCATATTCAAATTTTAGGAGATTAACTCAAATTATGTGTCCTTAATTTTGGCAGAGTTTGAGAATCACATATACCACTTGAAGAATTTGTTTCAATATTAAGTTTTTTATGGAATATAGTGCATGACACTATTATGTCGAGTAGAGATAGAGGAAAGAAAAATAATTGGCATTGGTTTAATAGATTATACTACTAAGAAAATTTGATTGATCAAGGATGGATTGAAGGCCGTACAGGATAGACAACAATAATCTTATTATGAAGCACATATTGGTTGCATTTAATTTTGTTGAGTTTGTATTTATCAAAGTCAGCTCAATAAAAGATACGAAACATTTTGAAAAGATAGGAATGTTAAATCAACATATGTAGGACTATATAAAATTATTGAAAGTATTATAAAGGTGGCTTAAAGATTGGCGTTACCAACACAAATCCATGGAGTACATGAAATATTCCATATTTTTATACTACAAGTATACACAACTGATGAAGCCAATAAAATTATCACAGTTCAATTGATATACAACCTGATTTAACATATATAGAAGAATCGATATCGATATTAGACTATGATGTAAAGCAGCTCCACAATCAAGACAATCTAGTTGTTCGAATTCTATTAAAACAAAAGACAAAAAGAGATGCTAAATGGGAGAGAGAATCTAAATTATCCACATCTATTCAACTAAGGTAAAATTATTATTATTACATTCTTTAAATTTCGCAGATGAAATTTTCCAAAGGAGAAGGGATTGTAAAACCTAATTAAAAATGATTAATAATGAACCAACTGTGTTAATTCAGAAGATTTGATGAGTAGGTTCCATTCATCACAAAGAGACAGAGGGGGGGGGGGGTGTAGACACAGGTGAGAGGAGCGAATGAGTTGCAATTTCATCTCATATAGATGCATGAAAAAGGGGAGTCGGATGAGCAAATAGAAGTGAGAGATCTATAGTGACAATGAGAGAAATAAAGAGTGCAAGAGAGCAGCAATGAGGAAGAAGAGTGAAGAATAGAGTGGACAAAGCCGTCTATTCCAGAGAGAGGGCTTGGCCGAAACTAAGAGCGGCTACAGGAAGAGATTAAGTAGTCTGATTTAGAGAAGAATTGGATGAACACTATGGCATGCAAAAGGTGAGCAATTGGAGTTTTGCATTCAACCAACAGCCGAGTAGGACTTAGACGACTTAAATGATGATTTCACAAAATTGAGTTGAGGTATTAGGAATGTATTCATTTTGCTTTTCTTTGGATATGAAATCAGAAAAGTCAATTTAGAATTTTTATTGTTTAATATTTATATATCGAAGATAGAATTCTAATCACAGAAAAATTATGTCAGATATTTAAAGCATAGGAAAAAAAAGTAAATCAAGAAATGGTGATTGTGCAAAAGAAGAAGTATATTTGAAATATGATTAAATCAGAATATTTTAAAAAATTATTGAAAATTTTGGGAAGTTAAGATTTTGTTTTATGATACATCTAGTTCTATAGATTTTAAGACTTGAACTTTATACAGAAAATTTTGGAATTTATATTTGTCTAAGTTATGAAATTAACTTTGAATTACTAAGGTTATAAGTTAGCAATAAAACGTTGATAATTTAATCATGATGAGATATTTTAATTTAATTATGATGACATATAATCATGATTTAACTGTTATGTTGTAGGAATAATTTAAAAAAATAAGAAATTAGATATTGTTTAATGTTGTCATTATCTTCTAAAAGATGTTAGATTAAATGCATTTTATTTTAGTCACCTGAATTGTCAAATTTATAAGTACATTCATATATATGATGAATAAAAAGAAATTAAAAAAAATGTCTTAGACATGAAGATCATGCCAAGACAATGTTCACCACTCAACGACCCATTCAAATTCTATTAGACAACATACACTAGCGATGAATGCGGATGTATTATGTAGGCAACAGCTTGATGCCAACTATGCAACAATTAATAGGTCTTGTACATAATTGTTGCAGCACAGGCAACAATATGTTGTCAAATGCAAACATGGTTGTCATGGTTGCACAATTAGCTGTGGGCTGGGTTCCATAAGGTGCTAGCACACTTCTCCATTAAACTAGAATGCAAACTCTTGCACAGATGCAGGTGGTTCCACCACAGACATCAGTTTTTCGATTTATTCAACAAAAAAGGGTCTAAAAGGGCCAAAACTATCAACTAACAATAAGCCCAAAAATGCCATCGTTGATCGTCTTCACATCAACAACAAATCAATCACAGGATGGAACCAGTGAGCTAGTCCCAAAGTCCAACTATTCAAACTCAAAAGACTAGCCCATGAATCAGCCAACCCATTAAAATAGTTTGACCAACCAAGATTTCAACCTATGAAGAAATAGGCCAACTGGCCAAATCTTAAATTTGTGCCTACTTAACATGATTTAGGCAAAAATAAAAGTCCATTGCCAGATTAACATTATAATGAGCTTACTAAAAGAAAAAAACATGATGAAACAACCTTTTTTAAATATCAAATACAAAAGTTTCACCATCATGGGAATAAAAAAATTAGAACTAAAGATTTATGAAGTGGCTCATCTTAAAGATATATGTTTGGGTCCTTTAGAAGAAATCCAAAAATAAAACGGCAACTAATACATCCCACAAAATTATTAGGCCCCCAATTCATTCCATCCATCTTTCTACCACCCTACGATTAGAATGGGTAGATGCGAATCTCGAAGATAAGTCGTCTCACTTCCAAACCCTTTGATCGATCGAAGGACCAAAATACCTTAAACTAAAGAAGTTACAGTCTAACACATATCTCAAATAAGAGATGTCTTCTTTATTCACGATTCATCCCTTCACTCTCACCTCTATGAAAACTCCTTTATAGGAGAAGTAAAAAGACCACCAAACTCTTTCCCCTAAGTGGCAGGAGGGCCTCACTTTTCATGTCATATGAGAAACTCTACTAAATCAATTTCAGCTCTTATCACCTTCAAGCTCAGCCATTGACTTGAGAATTCGATGGTCTTCCTGAGGACAAAATCATTGGGTTGATCTATTGACTTCTTGTTTTCCCAATTATGTCTAGGACATCATATTAGGCTCAATATAACCCATCAACCCATATTTTACAGGCACTAAAGATTGCTTTGACACGTAATAATACTCATAATCTTACTTTTACGAACTCAATATAAAGGTACTTCATAGTACAATCATAGAAAAGAATGAGTATGAATGAGAGTAGGCAAAGACAGCTCCTCATCTAATCTTCTATTCTATCACAAAATTGATAAAAAAATGGGCCTTCGCTGAAAAACAAATTGCCATTAAAACTGGCAACAAATTTCTCATTTTAAATGAACTTTAATATTTGAACTCTAACCTCTAACTAGAAGATATTACAATAAATAAAAATATCCATTCTCCCTTTAGCTAACAGCCTTGGTTAATGACATCCTCCTTTCCAGTGAAACATCTTCAAGAACATGCTTGGTCAGAGATAAGAAATTCATCATCAGTACTAATAGCTACCTTCTCATCAAATACATTGTTTGAACTTTTGTGATTTCAAAAAGTAATATGGTAATGGCACAACTTCTACCTGTTTATCCATTAATGATGATATTACTACCCACCGCTAGGGGTGTAAACGAGATGAATCGAGTCGAGTTTTGGCATAATCGAGCTCAGCTTGTCAGTCGGAAAACGAGCTCGAACTCGACTCGTTCAATTGTAAACGAGTTCGAGCCACTCTTCCAGCCTCCGACACAATCCCGTTTGCCTTCCAAAAAAACTCCACGGTCTTTTAAAACTGCAGCAAGAGAGAGAGAGAGAGAGAGAGAGAGAGAGAGAATGAGCCATTTTTTTGGGTTTGTCAGAGCAAGAGAATGAATATTCAAATGAGAATAATGAGGTATTGAGCATTTATTATTCAAGGTCTGTCAGAGAGAGGAGAGAGAGATGGGCAGGTGAATGAGATACGCGCAAGATTATTTATGAATTCTCGAAACACACGCTGAGCCGAATTTTAAAACACAGCGGGAATTAAAAATATAGGCGGGCATTTATTATTAATTTTTTTAAAATAATCAAATTTAATAATTTTGAGCCGACTCGCAAGCCCATAAACGAGTCGAGTGTAAAACCCGAAAAATGACGATCGTAGGTTGTCGCACGCATTTCGATGCGTCGTGACGAAACTTAAGTGAAAATTCAAAGTTAACAAAATTTAACGAAAGTAATTTTATAAAATTCTACGCAAAATTCTGAATGATTTAATATATAGAACTTATAGGTAATTTTGTGTATTTTGGGAAACAAAAATTCTAGAAGTTTAGAAATACCAAATCTACCGGTAACCTTTTCTTATGCCGGAATTGTTTAAGTGAGGATATATGGGTCATTTAGATTTCCCTATTTCTCTAAATGAGCAAAACCGCACCCCTACCTCATTTTATTCGCAAGTTTCGGCCGAGAGAAACCGAGAGTCGCGGACGGCTAGGGGCAGACGGGTGTGGCTTCGGCGGGGTGGCTCTGGCGGCGATTTTCCGGCGAGAAAATTAATGGAAATCGAAGAGGACAATAAGGGGAATACATAGGTATGTTTTGTTTGAAACGAATCTCTCTCAATCTCAAGATTTTTGGAGAATAAATTTTTAGGGTTTTACCAAAAATGCGTTTTCTTTCAAAACTTCTTTACGAAATCTATAAGGAAGAATTAAGGAAGTATTTTAATGATAGAATTGAGGTTTCTTTGAGAATTTTTTCAAATAAAAAATTTAGGACTTTTACCTAAAAATTTATTTTTCTTAAAGTTCTTTTACAAAAATCATTTCTAAGGGTCTTAGGAATGTTTTTAAAACAAAATTTTGAATTTTTGTAAGAAATTTCATTTTTCTTAATTTTCTAATTAATAAAATTCAAAAATTAAGATTAAATAATGTAAATTTTATTAAACTTCGTAAGGAATAATTAAGGATAAATGAAGGGTTTAGACAAGTGGGAATTTAATTAAAGTTTTAGGGAAGAATTTTAGTTGACTTTTATTTTTTATGTGATTATTAGGTTGTGAACTTTAAGGAGAACGAAGTGTGTCAAAACGACACTTTGAGGAAGTACTGTGCTTGGGTTAAAGATAGATAATCATATTTATTGTAAAAATTTCATATTTATGCTTTGTTATTTTATTCAATACAAATAGTTGGAACTTTCAAATTATATGGTTTACAAATTTTATTTTTGGCAAATAACATGCTCAATTATTTTGTTTTATGATGTTAGTGGGCTTTCATACTATGTTTAGATTCAAGGTTTTCATGTTTTAAACAAATGATTTTTTATTCATAATTGTTCTCATCATGCATATAATTGACTGAACATAAATTATAAATTATAATATGAGACTGTGCATAATGATGTGGAATGCTCAAATGGTAAAGGGGCTCGAAAGAACCAAATGGTAAAAGAGGCTCGTTATAATCAATGGTAAAGGAATGGCCAAATGATATGAAATGTGTACTTGATCAGTACAAAATTTAAGAGCACCTCCGAGACGGGTGATATAATAGACATTATGCATAATATAATTTATATATGCTTTCTACGCAATATGAAAGTTGATGTTTGAGGAAAAACATTAAGTGAAGGTTTATGATTGAGGAAATTTATGAAAAAGGTTTATTATACAAATGTTATGAATTTATACAAAATTGATCGTCGTTTCATGTTTTATTATGAAATGATATTTTATTTTGATTTTATAAATTTTTATGAAAAATATGAATTACCTACAGAGCGAGTAAGCTCACCCCTGCTTGTGGGAATCTTTTTCGAGAGAACCATTTGGAAAGTGATGGCAACGAGACGACAGTACACCTACCGTCGTAGAGGACCTTAGGAAGAAAGGTTTTATGTTTTCTGTTTTATGTTTGAGTCAGTGAATTGTATTTGAGGAGTCTGTTGGAGCCTATATTGAAGTTTATGTTGACTTTTATGGTTGATGTTTTTAGTGGTTATGGTTTGAGGATATTTGGAAACTTTCAGTCTATTGAACTAGTGGCTCTTTTATGTTCTTTTGGAATGAAATTTAGTTTATGTTTATGTTGGTTAATGTTAAAATTTTACTGCTTACCGTACAAATATCTATTCCCGCCCCATTAATTCGGGCTAGTCGGGCCGGGTCATGACATCGAGCTCAAGCCGCCTCGGCTCACTTACACCCCTACCCACCCTTGCCACATCACCAAATATAGTGTAACAATCAAGAAGACAAGAGTTCTTGTAAAAACTACCGAAGAAGCACAATACATAAAAGAATTCAAGTACAGATACACATTTTAGCTGCAGGTACAGTCATACAGGCCATATGACTTGCTAAAACCCACTCCAGATTTTAAATCACTCACTGAATCATATACTCTCTCAACATGATAGCCTCATCCAAGTGGAACATAAATCTGCTAAAAAAACAACTTAATAAAATCTGAATTGATGATATAATTGGAAATGCATGACACGATTTTATCTTACTTCTTTCTGCAATAATAGGAAAGGCATAAAATAAGCACAATTTTGAGATTATATATTTACATAAACTCTATGCTCAGATAGAATGAAACAAACCTGATATCTGAAACAGAAAAGTAGGTGTGGTATGCAAATGTGAAGGAGAATGCCTTTCCATCAGTATTTGTATTTCTTATTCGTGAGGTCAGCATAAGGTCACCTCCAGGTCCCAGGGTGACCCTCAAACGAAATTCATGGCTACATTAGTTAAAAGAATACGTCATGAATACATCAGTGAACTTTTTAATCATTTATAATTCCAAAAAACGAACTACAAGTAAGAGAACTTACAAGTATCAGTAGTTGTATTTCTTATTCCCAATGTTAGTTGAGTTAAATAATTGTGTTTAAGAAATGATTGGGATGATGTTAAGCTTATGACCTGCTTACCTCAAAATTTTGCTGTTCATATTTTCGAAATTCTTTTGAAAAGGTTTAATAAATATATTATTTAATGTAATGTTACAATTGATGTTTCTTTTCAAACTGAATTTAAATTTTGTGGGTTTTTTTGGCATAAATCTATTCATGCATCATTCTTTTTTAGTTGACATTTATATCATGAGTTTCTCCATATTGACATTAGAATGAAAAACCTTGGTTTTAATTTGCGTCTAAGGGCCAATGTTTTTATTTTTATTTTTATTTGGAAATCCTTTTTTCCATGTTTTTATTTTTGGAACCAGTATTTCTAAGGTGTGAATTCACTGAGCTTTCATTTTCCTGATTCAGATTCCTGCCACTAATAATCTGCAGTTGTTTATCCTTACCTGGAATAGTTCTATTTATGGGGTGGTCGGTTTTCTATTACAATTTTTGTTGCAGTTTTTGTTCTCTGGTTTTTTTAGAGAGAAATGCAGCTAAGTTTGATAATGTTTTTTTTTTATTAGGATAGAATTATTTTTACAGTGGATAATCAAATTCAGTTAACGTTGGATGCAGATTTATTAAATTTTAAATAGTTTTTAGGCGATTCCTTCATTCTTTAGTTATTATAATATTTATTATGTCTAACTTTATGTCCCGTGAAATTTATTCAGTGGATTAAGGCTTTTGGTTGATGAGATAAGCCTAATATCGATGGATCTACTAAGACTTATCGTGGTGAAAATGCTTGTGGATTATTATTTGGATCATGAGGGGGAATATTATGTTTTCTTTTTATTCATATCTTAGGGTTAGTTGTTCCTGCTGTTGAGCTATTTGGTCTTGTCCAAGGTCTCAAATTGTATTTGAAGCATGACTGGCACAGTGCTTGGATTCAAACTGATGGTTAAATTGTTAGAGGCTTACTCTTAAGATTAAACAACTGTGCCTGGAAAGGTTTTTATCATGTTAGGGTTATCAAAACATTTGCTGTCTAAGGTTCATTTCAGGTTAACTCATATTTGGTGTAAAGAGTATGTGGCTGATGATTTTCTTATGGCTGCTAGAAAGGTTTTTATCATGGAGCTGCTGATTTTCTTGCTAATATGATATAGCGGGAACGAGAGCGGAAGTAGAAGCCACAGGAAGGGGAGGGCTGATTTGGTGGCAGATTTGGAGGGGATTACTTGGGAAATATTTCCTAATTGAAGAGGTCAAATTTTGGGGCTGATTTGGGGGGGGGATTAATTAGGAAATATTTCCTAATTGAAGATGACTGATTTGGAGGAGGTTAATTAGGAATAAGTAGGAGATTTTTTTAGGGTTAGGGGCATGTTTTGTTTGCTAAATTTAGATTGTTTTTAGGGTGTTTGGGCTCTAACTAGCGGTCAGAGATTTGGGAGAATCGGATCTTCCTCTCCAATTGAAGATCCACTTGTACCTTGTCTTTCTTTCATAAAGCTTTCAATAAAAAAGGTGTTATTGTGTGTTATATTCTTGATTTTCTTGTCGTTGGTTTTCTGAAATTGCTGAAATCAGATTTCAGTCACGGCTTTTCCTAAATTTCTATAAGCACTTTCTATCAAATTGGTATCAAAACGGTGTCCTGGGCTGAAATTTAAATCCCCATTGTTGATTTCTCCTGCATTTTTCTTCCCACCTTGTTGATTTTACCGTTTGAAGACCATATTCGTCAATTTTTATTGTTTTTCATGGTTTGGAACCTAAATCCGTGAATGACAGCAAAGAAGATGGAGATGTTGAAAGATGAGATGAACAATCTCAAGGCCGGAGTGGAGGAAAGAAGTTCCGACATGGAAAAGAGGCTCTCATCTATAGAGAGCTGCTTCAAAAATAGGAAAGACATGATGAAGAAGTTGATCGAAATGCAGTCAAAAGCCTCACCTACGGTTCTGAGGGCTAAACCAAAGGGGAAAGAGATTACGGAGCACAATGATAAAGTAGAGAGTGTTTTCCATCAAGGGCCGCCACGGGGGCTCTCTTGGGTGGGCGAATCAAGGTAATCTAAAGGAAAGGCAGCAAAGGAGGGGGGACGCCGAACCCATTGGGAGACTACCCGAGCTTGGGAGAGGTGGAATGGAGGAGGTCATGGCTGGGCGGATTCATGGGGTCCAAATCAGCTAAGAGCCATTGAGTTAAGAGAAGACATTGGGGCATGGATGCGAGATTGATAAAGTTGAAGATGCCCGTGTTTGAAGGGGAAGATGCTCGGGATTGGGTGTATCGGGTGGAGTGCTACTTTGCGATCAACGGCAAGACGGAAGGGAAAAACTCATGGCGGCAGGGCTATGTTTGGAGAGAAAATCCTTACCTTAGTTTCAGTGAAGGGAGGCTTGATATCCTGATCTATTCATGAGGGGAATTTAAGGAGTGTATTGGAGTGCTTCTGAGCCATTGAGGAAGGAAACCTCCATGAACAGTTTTATGCCATAGCTCAAGAGGGGACAGTCACGGAGTATCAGGAGAAGTCCGAGGAAGGGTTGGAAGGGAATTTTATGAAAGGGATTAAAGAGGACATACGAGCAGAGCTCAGAGTGCTAAGACCTACAGTGCTGAGAGAGACAATGAAGCTTTCATAGAGGGTGGAAGAAAAACAATGGAGGGAGAAGGCCAGTAGGAGAAACATCATGGGAGGGGCTTACATGAGTACCTCTATGACTCTGGCACCAAGAACCCAGACAATGTCGTTTTAGAGGGAAGCACCGAAGGAGAAAGGCATTGGAGTTCGCCTTAGAGACAACTTCAAGCGCTTTACAAAAACAGAGGTGCAGGATAAGCGGGCAATAGGGTTATGTTTCATATGTGATGAGAGGTATACACCAGGGCACAGGTGTAAGGACCGAACTCTTCTGATTCTCACCGTCTGTGATGATGAGGAAGCTGAGGAGAGAGGGAGTGAGGCAATAGTGGAGGGGGAAAATATGCATTTAGACATGATAGAGGTCTCCTCGAACTTAGTGGTGGGATTCACTCTAAATCATACCATGAAACTAAGAGACAAAGAAGAGATGTAGTGGTGTTGATAGACAGCGCGGCCACACACAACTTCATCTCAAACTAGGTCGTAGAGCAATTAGGGGTTAAACAAGTGGACACAGGTTGCTATGGAGTGATGATGGGGACTGGGAAGATGAATAAAAGTAGAAGAGTGTGTAGGGGGTCATTTTGACCATACAGGTAGTCCAGGTGAGGTAGAACTTTCACCTATTGGAGTTAGAGAGCACTAATGTCATTCTAGGATTGAAATGATTGCATAAGTTGGAAAAGACAAATTGATTGGTAGACGCTAACGATGAAGAAGCTGAGAGAGGGAGGTGGGAGTGAGGCAACAGTGGAGGGGGAAATATGCATTTAGACATGGTAGAGGTCTCCTCAAACTTAGTGGTGGAATTCACTCTAAATCATACCATGAAACTGAGAGACAAATAAAAGATGTAGTGGTGTTGATAGACAGTGCGGCCACACACAACTTCATCTCAAACTAAGTCGTAGAGCAATGAGGGGTGAAACAGGTGCAAATAGGCTGCTATAGGGTAATGATGGAGACTGGGAAGATGAAGACAAGTAGAAGAGTGTGTAGGGGGTCATTTTGACCATACAGGGAGTCTAGATGAGGTAGAACTTTCTCTCGTTGGAGTTAGAGAGCACTGATGTCATCCTAGAATTAAAATGACTGCATAAGTTGGAAAAGGTAAATTGATTGGTAGATGCTAATGATGAAGTTCAAGTTTGAAGGGAGGAAAGTGGTTATTATAGGGGATCCTAGCCTGTCCAAAACCATGGTTTCACTTAGAACCAATATTCAAGGCAATATAAGGAGCACAGCTGGGCTACTTGGTCGAGCTGCAAAACCTGGAGAAGGTCTGAGATTTGGGGCAGGCTAGGTGCCACCCCGGCTAGGCCCCCCCCCCCCCCCCACACACAGACACCCACCCGCCCACCCGAAGAGATAAGGTGTTCCTCAGTTATTTTCTATCCTTCCATCCTGAGGAGAAGGTGCATTTTTTTGAGGGGGAGAGTATTAATAAGGAGGGAACAGGGGCTACAGAAGTGGGAGGGCTAATTTGGAGGGAATTACTTACAAAATATTTCATAATTGAAGAGGGTAGATTTTGGGGATGATTTGGAGGAAATTATTTTAGAATTTTTTTCTAATTGAAGAGAGCATATTTGGGAACTAATTTTGAGGGGTTGATTTGGAGGGAATTAAGTAGGAAATATTCTAATTGAAGAGGACAGATTTAGGGGCTGATTTAGAGTTGATTAATTATAAAATGTTCCTTGATTAAAGAGGGAAGATTTGGGGGCTGATTTGAGAGCAGATTTAGGAGAAAAATAATTAAGGAAATAGGGTAGATTTGGGAGGGAATTGAGAGAGGGCTGTTTGGGTATTTGCTATTTATTATTTGCTTTAAGTAGGTGATTTCCTAGGGTCATGGGTATGTGTTATTTGCTAAATTTAGATTGTTCTTAGAGTGCTTGGGCTCTGGTCAGTAGCTAGAGATTTTGGAGAGCTGGATCTTCCTCTCCAATTGAAGATCCACTTGTATCTTGTCTTTCTTTCATAAAACTTTCAATAAAAAAGATGTTCTTGTGTGTTCTATTCCTGATTTTCTTGTTGTTGGTTTTCTGAAATTGCTGAAATCAGATTTCTTCCAAAGCTTTTCCTAAATTACTGCAAGCACTTCCTATCATAATATTAAATCCTCTAGGACTTCCGTTGTTGATAAGGTGTCAGGGCTGCTTGTTGGGGTACCCCGTTGGCCTAATTGGGTATGCCTCATGTTAGGCATAGACTTTTTCATGTACTTGCTCTTAATTATTTTTGGTAATATGTTGACTAAGATTTTGCAATTTATTTATAAAAAAAGACCTCATGTATAATTATGTTCCTGGAAAATATACCTGTTGGGCCAAGTCTTGTTATCTTCTTCAGATGGCCTGAGGATCAAGTCGACAAAAGCTTTATCTAAGGCGGCAGTAGGAAAGGGTGGTGGGTCAGGATCAATACTCCACAATCTATTCCTTGCAAACCCATGTTTTTCAAGATTTCCATGATTGCTAAACTACATGTAGAAATTTACTTGGGTCAGGAAGAATAATCAAATTTACATACAATTGCATAGAAGTGCAAATATGAAATGGATTATACTTGCGGAAAGCAGATTGGAATGCCACCACGAATTGCTTTAGGCGGCTTGAAGATGGCCTGTACAAGACGGGCAAAATAATGGAGTTTAGTGATGCTAAGCAAAAAAGAGTTTATCATTTGAATCCATTCAAAACATACTGCCAAAAATTTAATATAATCAAGCAAGGCACATGGAACACATTTCTCAAGAATTAAATTGGAGTAAAAATAGATAACCAATGAGTTTGACCATTTTGAAACAGAAACACGAAACCATTCGAATTCAAGAAGTCGGACTACTCACAAACTATGGCCTCCTAAATGAGGTGGAGCCCATAGTTGGGAGTTTGGACTTGCACAAACTCGGACCCTTCGCATGAAGCATTTTGACAAGAATTAGATTCATTTAGACATGTTGATCTTGTACCTGTACATTCCACAGTATTGAGGTTTGGTTGCTCATTAAATCTCTTTCTTGTAGAATCCATAGTAGTATTAAAATTCATACTACCAGCTTATTTTCTAATTGTGTAGCAATAGGTTTGGAATGCCAATGACGCCGTCTTCATGATCATATGAGAAATTACAGTTCTTATGACAGATTTGTTGTCAGATTACACATCAATCTTGTGAAATCAATTGACACATAACATGAGCAACTTTTAAAAAGGCAAAATCGTTAAGTGAAGCAGTAGGCCCCCTAGCAAAGTGTAATATAAGCTTCAAGCCTGCAGTGCAAGCTTCAACTAATTGATTTTTATTAGAAATCAATATTAGAAAAATGGTGTTGTCAGGTTTAAACTTAGATTTATCAAGTAAAGACAAATTAAGCAGTGGATAAGGACTACCCAAAAATTTCATCCTTTTTAACTTTTTATTCCTAGTTCGAGACTACTCAAGCACACAAGCTCCTAAGTTTTACCCTCTCAGGGTTGAGAGAGAACTCACAATTAAAGATGCTTCTATTTTAAGACAATAATTAAAATTATAAGAGTAAAAAGGGATCTTCATTTAATTTTTTATTTATTTGAAAACGCAAAAGAATGAGTATCATGAGAATTGATATTGTGAACATTAAGGAATAAACATGTTGAAAAAGTAAGTTGAAGTTATTCAAGATATTTATGATGGAACAGCGAGTAGGCATCTAAGTGGACAAAGAATTTCCACTTACAATAGTTTTATATCAAGGATCAGCTCATAATCTTTTTTTATTAAATATGGAGATACTTACAAAGAATATTTAAAGGAATGTGCCTTGATAGATACTCTTAACAGATAATATAGATTTAAATGATGAGAGATTTGGTGATATGATTGAAAAAGTAAAACAGCAGTATAAAATTTTAGAAGACAAGGAGTTTAAATATGAGCATCCAATATGCAATTTTAGTTGCTCTGATACAATCAATTATAAGTAAAGATTATTATTAGGAAATTTGGTGTGTTAGTTTCAAGTATTGGAATCTATTATATGAATGAGGAAATAAAAAAGGAATAGAAAAAAACTCTGTAACTAATGTTGAGAAGTTAAACTAAACAAGTGTCTCAGAAATATTGAATGTGATAGAGACTTCAAGATAAATTTATAAAAAAAATAAATCCCAAAATAAATTGTGATAAAGCTAATAGTTGATGTTGTTGACAATGACGGCATATATAGATTTGAGTTTTGGTTAATAAAAAATGGTTGATAACTAAAATTGAGCATGAAAGAAATAAGAATGTCAAGATAGCGTGTAACAAAATAAGGAAGGTTAAATTAAAAAATATTTCTATTAAATGGATAACTAAAGTGGAATCTATTGAAGAAATGTTAATTGAAAATAGAACAAAGTAGTTTAGACATGTATAAGGATATAAAGTGGACACTCAAACGAGTAGATAAAATTAATCCCAGATGATTAAGAAGGAAAATGGAATCAATCATTCCACCAGCATACAACTAACACAAATCAATATTCAGATACCTCAAAATATTTTATGAATGCACTGACTTTAAAATCATATTTTAGCAAACCAACGATTTTAAAATCAGATTAATTTGCATTTTCATCATCATCTCGTAGCTTTCTATTTAGTTATATTCATCACATTAAACTCACTATTTCAGTCATATTAATTTCAATAATCTAATTGTTACAAGGGTGAACATTCACTATTGTATCGACATTTGAGCCTAAGGATAAAAAAAATATAGAACGTCATTGGATGTTATTAGATACATGTTGAGAGAACCCTGAAAGTAGCTTTAATTAGATTATGGGTTAATTGGACTGAAACACGAGTTATAATGAGAAATCCATGGGTATGCTCCAGAATCCTAATATGATGCACATCACAATGCATTGGAAATTGAATGATATCAATACTATATTTATACTAAGAATAATAGAAATTTGTTAGGCCGGTCCAGTTGGTCCACACAGGACCGGCCCAGAAGCAAACCGAGGCGGAACCTTCGCCTCTTTCCGTGGCCGACCGCACCGCAAGCGCCAAATGGTCATTTTAGGAAGGATTTTTGGGGATTTTAGGAGGGAAATTGAATGTAGGGACTGTTTAGGGATTTCCCTTTGATTTGTATGCATCTTGAATTTGGCTGAAATTTGAGATTTCTTAGATTTTAGGTTTCCTTTGGGCTCTGGCGGCGTCTAAAGATTTGGGAGAGAAAGATCCTCCTCTCGAATAGAGGATCAATTGTATCTTGGTATTTTCCGTTTCCATTTTATTAAATATTACAAATTATCTACTATTTTCCTATTTTTGTGTGGATTTTTGTGAAGACATCTCGCTGTTTTTCGAAGATTGATAAGAAATACTTGATATCTACAAGTACATCCTATCAAATTGGTATCAGAACACGTCGATCGAAGGGGAACCAACGACCGTAAGGAAATTGGAAGTTTTGGAGGGTGAACTTGGGCAACTCAAAGCAGATTTTGAGGAAAAGATGAATGATTTTCAAAGTCAGATTGCATCCGTCAATGAAAAGATGGAGGAAAAGTTATCCATGGTGGAAGATATGTTGAAAAAATTGGTTGAAGCCAAAACCAAACCGGTGACATCGGAAGCAAGGAAACTACCAGCGGCCATGGAAGAGATGGGAACCCTAACACGTCTAAGGGAAGGGAAAAGTCAGAAGTGGAGATCCTAGAGGGAGAAGACGAAATGCCTCATCTAGAACCACTTTCTAGGAAGGAGATGAGCATTGGCTACGCAAAAAGGGGTGTTGAATTTGTAAGGAGATGGGATGATTTCAATCGTCAGGGTGCTGATTTTGAAAGAAGAAGAGGGGATTTTAATGAATGGTTTGGGTATGATCGCCGGAGAGAAGATCGTGACAATTGAGGAACATCTCCGCTTTGAGGAATGGGAGGTTATGGAGGATTTAGGGAAACGGGGGTGACCCGAGGGTGGGGAAACTAAAGAAGCCAATCTTTGAGGGGGAGGATGCGCACGGTTGGATCTAAAAGGTAGAAAGATATTTCACCGTCAATGGGCTGACAGAGGAGAAGAGATTGACGGCGGCAGGCCTATGTTTAGAAGGGAAGGCTTTGTCTTGGTATCAGTGGAGGGACATGCGACGACCCATACAGAGTTGGAGAGAGTTCAAGGATCGTTTGGTAGAACGTTTCCGAACGGGAAGGGGAGGAGACTTCTACGAGCAGTTCTTCGCCTTAACACATGAGGGTTCAATGACGGAGTACCAGGAGAGACTCAAGTACCTTTCCAGCCGATTGGACCGCATTTCTGAGATAGTGCTAGAGGAAAACTTCACGAAGGAATTGACATCAGAGATCCGATCAGCAGTTAGAGTAATGAAGTCTCGTGACTTGGGAGAGGCTGTGGAGCTAGCTCAATTGGTAGAAGATCAGAGGCACCTGGAGGAAGAGATGGGAGGTTGCAGCTCAGGAGGCTCGTACAGGATGACCACCAGTTTATTGAAATCCAAGGAGCCAACACCGGATACTCTTCGGGGGACTTCAAAGGAAAAGACTATAGGAGGAAGATCTGGGGATAACTTCAAGAAGCTCACAGAGAAAGAATTATATAAGAAAAGGATGAAGGGGCTCTACTTCAGATATGACAAGAGGTATACGTCATGGCACAGGTGTAAGAACCGAACTCTTCAGGTTCTTACTGTTTGTGATGAAGAAGGAATGGAGGGTGTCGTCTTTCTACCTTGCGGACAAGATGGATCTTTGGGAGGGGAGTGTTGTTAGACCGGTCCATTAGACCAAACCATCTGGTGCACGTGGCACCGGCCCAGACGCGAAACCTAGGCGGAACCTCCGCCTCTTTCCGTGGCCGACCGCACTGCAATCGCCAAACAATTATTTCATGAAGGATTTTTTAGGGTTTTGGGAGGGAAATTTGAATGCAAGGACTGTTTAGGGATTTCCCTTTGATTTGTATGTATTAAATAGTTTGTTTTCCTAAGGTTAGGGCATCTTGAATTTGGCTGAAAATTGAGATATCCTAGATTTTAGGTTTCCTTTGGGCTCTAGCGGCACCTAGAGATTTGGGAGAGAAAGATCCTCATCTCGAAAAGAGGATCAATTGTATCTTGGTATTTTCCGTTTCCATTTCATCAAATATTACAAATTATCTACTGTTTCCTATTTTTGTGGAGAATTCTCGTTGTTTTTCGAAGATTAATAAGAAATACTTATAAAGTGGCAAGTGATAAATTATGAAGTAACAAATTGGCATACATATAAAATAAAAAATTGCACAAGAGATAAAGTGGCAAGTGATAAATTATGTGAAATAGAATTGAAATACAAATATTCTAAGAGCAAAATAATATTAAGTATAGGAATGACATAAAAGTATCATATAATATTAAGTTCAACTTCAAATTCTCTATTTCTCAATTTCCTAATCCACATTTAATTCCTAAAAAAAATTAAGACAGTTGACAACAAATTAAAATAATCTGCACATCATCACTGAGGGATTTTTTAATTGAGTCAACATCATAATAAATTGGTCTCTACCATATCTCATCCTATAAAGTCCAATGCCTCCCAAATTGCTTCTTTTTTATTTATTTTAGTCATCTTACTCTTTCATAAATATTTTCATTAACATAAAGATGGTATTAATACTCTTAAAATTTTAGAGGTAATTGTGATGTGCGGGTTTCAAGTGATCCCCGACAGTAGCTACAATGGTGGTGACTATAAAAAAATAGAGAGGTGGAGGTCAAGGCAGTCGAGAGGAAGTTACTGAAGCTTGGGGGTGCATTAAAACGCGATTTGTTCGGGGCTTTAGTTTAGGATTTAGGTAAATTTTAATAAAAATATATATAAATTGGGTGAGCCGTAAGTCTCACACTAGTGAGACATGGCGTGACTCAAGGCGGGCCTCAACCAAGCTAAGGTGCAAGCCTCATAAAAAAAAATTTGAAGCGTAAGCCTCGATGCATTTTTCACTGGAATTGCGTTGAGGCGGGCCTCAAGACAAGCCTTATGTTGCGCAATTTTAAACAATGATTATATATATATACACACCATAACCTTTAAAGCATCAATATACTATTATTAATAATGCTCTGGCATGTTTCCCATAGTAAATCATGGATTCATCCTTTTGTTTATTTATTTATGTCATGATTAAAATAACACTTAATATCGCACTAAAATAAAATCAAGGCCTTTAAATACTACACAATTTTTAATTTTTCCACTTTTTTTTTTACAGTTTAAGTTCTAAATTGTATGAATGTAATTTACAAAAACAGCAATTATATCGTGTGGGCTCCGAAAATTCGGCCCCGGCCTCCTCGCTCGCTTTTCTTTTTGTTCGGCGAGGGAGTTTTAACGGATTAAGTTCCGAGGTAAATTTTGGAAGGCATATGGGTTTGTAGATAAGACACTGCCCAGAGATTTCGCCCTTATTTTGCAAGGATTTTATGATCTGAGTTCTGGTTTCCTATAGGTGCAAGCCCCTATAGTTAATTACCCCTCTCGATCACAAGAGAGAACTTTCAATTAAGGCTAGTCCTCGATCAAATACGTATAAATACGTGTTATTTGGCATATAGTAGCAGCATGAACATTAGTATTTGAAAATTGTGTCTGAATTTGGAAAGGTTTGGAAAGTTTAATATTTAAAATAGAAAATTTCACCACCTGGCACTTAAAGCGGATGGTGGGGGAGTGGATGATGAACCCGATCAAGATCCCATGGTTCCATCGTCCCGGACCATCG
Organism: Dendrobium nobile; assembly: GCA_022539455.1. Taxonomy (NCBI): domain Eukaryota; kingdom Viridiplantae; phylum Streptophyta; class Magnoliopsida; order Asparagales; family Orchidaceae; genus Dendrobium; species Dendrobium nobile. Next base: position 81,114,533 of record CM039726.1, on the reverse strand, counting down.
TGGTCCCTGGTCTACTTAGTCAGAGGAGGTAGTCGACCAAACCTGACAGAAGGATCCTTGTCGGCAGCCATGGGTTGCTTCGTCCAAGGGGACCTTGTAGACCTGGGTTGGATGTTCGTCTAAGGGGACAAATTTGAATCCACCTTAGCTAACAGAGGGCTTTGTGCCCTATCGATCATATCCTATTAATTCATATCTCAAGGATTTGATGCCAATAAGGAACGTATTGACGCTGGCCATAACCGGTATATGTGGTGCCATTTGGCGGCAAAATCACTCGGTTCAGAGGGCCCCGGGTCATAACCGTTTATCCTGCGGTGCCATTTGGCGGCGAACCGCCGGTCAGAGGACACGTACCACGTCCTTACTAGCATGAGACTGTTTTGAGAATGGATCCTAGTGATATTTTCGACTAGGCATTTAGCTCTTTGTGAGCTGAAATTATATTTTAATTTGTCCACCTCGGCAAACTGTTGCGGATGATGGATGAAATTTGCTTTTAAGTGTTTGATGGATTTATTTCAGATTTTAAATATCCGGACATTTGGGATGGAATTTGGAAATTTTGGATTTTGGATTTTTGGTAGGCATTTAAAAATGCCTGAAATTGACCCCTCCGGTTGAGATCTTCAATCAACGCGGCCATCATCGGGGTGTACTTGGGGTCATTTCCATTTGATTAAACCTTATCGACCCTATCAACTTACGGATAGGGTATCGGGTTTCTCGTAGGCTTTATACCTTTGTTTGTGAATTCTCTTGATTATAGACCTTGAAGGCCTAATATGAATGTATAAAATAAATATTCCGATCAAATTCATGACCGCATATTTATCCGAGAGTTTGAACCCTGTCTACTCCTATTTATCTGCTTAGGAGGATCGGGTTTTGTATGCTTCATGCCTTTGTTTAGTGAATTCTTTTGATTGTAGGCTTTGAAGGCCTAATATGAATGTATTGAAACAAATGCATCGGTCCCCACAACCATGTATTTGTTTGAAGGTTCAAACCCTGTCGACTTCTATTGATCCGTATAGAAGGATCATGTTCGAACTAGAATTCACTTATCGACCCGCGCAGCATCCCTAGGCATCACATGTGTACCAATAACACGCTCGCCGGGGCCCATAGGAGTGATTTTTATATTGATTTGTACGTACCCCATTGTGTACCTATGTGTATACAAACTATAGTGTATGTGCAGGGGTACTTTGAAGTATTTGTAGTTGTGTAGATAACTATCGTTTGAATGCACACAACTTTTCATTTGAGAGCTTATACACGTCTTCTGTCCGCTAGTACGAGTGTTGTGGATCCGGTGGCGTTGCATTGTAGATTGTTGACTCCCCCTTTCTCATTCAATGGGGAAGGACTTTCTGGATTTTGAAGTTTGTTGCTTTGTAGAGAACTCTTTTTAAGATCACAGTGTAATGGATTTGTTATTCCCGATGTTTGTGGGCACCAGAACTACTCAAGTATAGAACTAAGAAGAGACTTTGGAACACCAGGAAGTTTGGTTCTAATTGTTCGAGCATTTTCTCCCTTCTGTCAGGAGGTGTCCTTTTCGTACATAGGGTTGCCTTTGTGCCCGGTGTACTGACAGCATTTTGATCACTACTGTCGTAGGTGATGCTTGTACCTGTGCCCACAGTGGTTCGTTGTACTTACGATGTATCCACTGTTGTTATCCACAAGTGGTTTGTACTCATTTGCAGGGACCCATTTTGTTCGCTACAACCTCCTAGAAGTATTCGTAGGAGAGTCATTTCCCTTGCATCATATCCACCTTTCACCAATCTCAGGTAGTTTTGCTAATTGTACTTATTTACAAGGGATGGTCCTCTTTCATATACCGGGCTTCCTTTGTACCCGACATACTTAAAGGTCTTAATCACCACTGTCGTAGGTGATATCCGTACTTGTGTCCAAAGTGATTTGTTGTACTTTCAATACACTGTTGTTATCCACAAGTATCCATTTGCAGGGGACCGCCGCATCTACTACGACCTCCTGAAAATGTTTGTAGAAGACCCATTGTTTCAGCATCATATCCACCATTTCACCAATCTTGGGTGGTTTAATGATTGTACTTGTTTGTAGGGACGGATCTTCCACTATCAAATGTCAGTTTTGCCATCTCAATCTACAGGCACTTGTTTGTATTGGAGATCATATTAGCACATATGGCGGTCATATATGAACTCTGCAAGTTGTTACTGTTGTTTGCCAATATAGTTCATTTGACCTCGTAAAGATCATCGTAGGAGATACTTATACTTGTGCCCACAGTGGTTCGTTATGCTTATGAAGTACTCAATGTTGTTATCCACAAGTTGCTTGTGTTTGCTGGCGGAAGACTGTTGTATCCACTACGACCTTCTAGATGTATTTGTAGAAGAGCAGTTGTACCTACACCATATCCACCTTTCACCAATCTCAGGTGGGTTTTTGTGTATTTGCACTTATTTGTAGGTTGTAGGTTGAATGTGTCGGAGCCTTCTACTGTAGATTGCAGGCATTTGCATTTGTCGTGTGTTATACACTGAATACATCTGTAGGAGGTGTTGTAGTTTGATTGGTGTCGGATCTGACTCAAGTATGAACCCTTCCAAGTCCAATTCGAATCAGCTTCATGAGCTCAGTGTGCAAGGTTATTTCTATGCCTCTTGTAATCCAACTCAAGTACTCGCTTGAGTTCGAATTGCTCAAGCCATTAATGTCCAAGTCCAGAGTACAAGTTCAAGTCTTTGGCTCAGTTTAACATCATTTGATTAGACTTGATTTAGTGTTGATGTTGTACTCGTGCCGTAATCCTTTGTATTTGTTCAAGTTGGAGTTCTATCAAGTCCACAAGCTCATTATGCGAGCTCAAGCTCTATATCCCCTGTGGTCCTTGCAAGTTCATTTGTTGATTTTGATTTCAATTTGGTTTTATTTTATTTGGATTGGGCCTTTATTTAATCATTTCAATTTTGTTCAGGTCCCCTGCTCATGTTCAATCAAGTTCAAAAGTCCACTGCTCTTTCTCATTTGAGTGCGAGCTCTTTGTTCTTTTTTGAGTTCAAACAGGTCTGAGTATAATCGTACATTCACCCGAAATTTCGGCAACCTCCCAGCGTCTCCCCCGTTTAGGGGGAAAAGACAGAAAACTGGGCCTTTCCCACCACGCGCAACAAAGGGGTGCATGGTAGGAGCTCTCTTGCGAGGACACCGCGGCCGTGTAAAGTCTTTGTCCCCACCACGCGCAACAAAGGCGTGCATGGGGTCTTCGGTACCTGTTGCAAGAAAAGAGCAGTTTGTTTTCCCTCGCCCGGGGGTACTTATGAATTATTCCGGCCGCACAAAGAAAAGTGTGCACCAGGCTCACCTGGCCTCGTCGTGTGCGTCGCACCGGTTTCCCTCCTACCACGCTCAACAAAGGCGTGCATAGGTGGTTTGTCGGTCCGGCGCGCACGTCGAAGCAGGAGGGCCAGGGTCGCTCTCTTACCTCGTCCTAGGTGTCGCGCTGGGTTTCCTCCCACTACGCTCAACAAAGGCGTGCATAGATGGGCCGCTGGCTCGGCGCGCACGTCGAAGCAGGAGGGCAAAGGTTGCTCGCTTACCTTGTCGTAGGTGTCGCACCGGGTTTCCTCCCACCACGCTCAACAAAGGCGTGCATAGGTGGTCTACCGGCCTGACACGAACGTCGAGGACGAAAGTCTGAGTTTAGAAGATCCGTACCTTCACGGGCTTTGATGGTGGCGGAGGCTCGTGGACCGAGGTAGGGAGAGGAAGCCACATTTTCTTTTGATTATAATTAACATGAATTAATTATAATTAATTAAATAAACTATTTTTAATTAATTATTCATAATTAACCATAATTAATTAAAATAATTAATTAAAATTTATTAAAATCAATTAACATAATAAGTTATAATTAATTTAACATTAATTATAACTTATTTAATATTAATTAATTTTTAATAAAATATAATTAATTAATAATAATTAATCATAATTAATTTATAAATGATTAATTAAAAATAGGGATTTGGCCGAACAAGCATATGAAAAGGAGGAGGTGCCTTCACATCCAGCAAGCTCCTGTTCTTGCTTCCGATTAAAATGTCCAACTTCCGATCCAGCAGAAGGGGAAAGTCGTAGATGGAGCGAAGTCGGACAGCCAAGGAAGAATCGGAGGAGCGACGGAAGGGAGGAAGTTACCTTCACTGCGTGAGCTCCCGTTGTTGCTTCCTATTCCACAGGAAGGGAAAGTCGGTCGAAGGAGCAAAGTCGCGCAGCCACGAGGTGCCGAAGAAGCGGCGCCAAAGGGAGAAAGTTAACTTCACAGAGAGCGGGCTCCAATTGTTGCTTCCGATCGGAATGGCATCACTTCCGATCGACTGGAAGGGGAAGTCGTTGGAGCGGGGTCGAACGGCACAAAGGAGCCGGAGAAGCACCGAAAAGGGAGAAAGTTACTTTCACGGCAGGCGAGCTCCCATTTTACTTCCGATCAAACTGTCGTAGCTTCCGATCCACGGGAAGGGCAAGTCGACGGAGGAGCTAGGTCGACAGCACAAAGGAGCCGAAGAGGGTAAGAGCAGACGCGAGAAAAGATTGGAGAGTGAGCGAGATCGTGAGAGAGAGTTCGGAAGAGGGAGAGCTCGGGGAAGAGAGGAGGTTTCGGCTTGGTGAGAAGGTGGAGTTCGGCCTGAGGGAATGAGGTAGGGGATTGCTCTCTTCTCTCTCTCTCTCTCTCTCTCTCTCTCTCTCTCTCTCTCTACTGTTTGCGACTAGGTGAGTAGGGAGGTCGGGACTGGATCTGGAGCAGGAGGTTGACGGGAATGGAGGAAGAGGCGTCGGACAGGGCTGGGTTCAAGCGGCTGGGATCGAAAGGGAGATCGTGGAGGTTGGGGCTTCTGATCGGCAAGGGGGAATCGGGCAGAGACGAAGGGAGGAGACGGGATCTGGGAAGCTGCGAGAGTTGTTACCTGGGAGGAGTTGGTGTGTGCGGAGCAAGGAGAGGTGCAAGAGCTCTTCTTGTGTGCTTTTAACGACAGAGGGAGTGGGGTAGAGACAAAGTATGCGGAGAAGAGACGTATTCGGCGCCGTTTATCAGAGCATGGGCACTGTTCACGCAGCGATTTGTGCAGGATCTGAGCAGATATTCGGCAGAGAGCAGGGGATGGGTACGACAGGTATTTCAATTTTTTTTTTTATTTGCTTTCCTTTGGCTTGTAGTAGAGGTCAACATATCGATCAATAAATAAAGATGAAATAATTAATCATTGTTCAATTTTCAATGTTGTCAATTTACAATTTTAGTGCTAGATATGTTTCAATTTTTAAGTTCATTTATAATTTTAAAAAATATATGAAATTTCTAAATATTTAATATTTTTTATTAATTTTATTAAAAGACAAATATGAATTATAAACATGATACATTCACATATTTAAGTTAAGATGAATAAATTTGGACCATTTAATTGATAAATACCAATGATGAAGTACTTGAAAATAGATTGAATTCAACTGTTTGGGCTTTTGATGTTGCCAATTGAGAGTTTCATTGGTAGACATTTTTTAATTTTTTAAGAATTTAACCTTAAAAAAAGTATGGAAATTTTAAACGGTAAACAGTTCATATTTTTAATATTAACTATACATAAATTTGTATTATATATACTCAAAACCTTTTAATTTAAATCCTAAATTATGAGCAACTAATTTCAACAATAATAATTTTACTGATAAATCAATAAAGATGAAGCTTTTTCACTGATTTTTATTGTTTTGCCTTTTGACAAAGTATATTTATAATTTGATTTCAAGATATGCACGAATTAAGTATATTTACATTTTTTTTAAAAAAGCTTAAAATTTTAATAGAAAATAATTTAAAACTTCATACTATTCATAAATAAAATTGTATTACACATATGCTACATAAGTTAGTTTAAGTTCTAATGCAAAATTTCAATACTTTTATTGATAAATTATAAAGATGAAAATGAAATGCTTTACATTAATGCACATTTTAATATTTTAATGAAGTGCATTACAAAGATGAAGAGAATTTGCTAATTTTTTGAAATAGAAACAATCGCCGTCTTTTATTTATTTAAACTGATTTGTAAACCTATATCATGTAAAGACTAATGTTTTGGATAGTGAAGGAGGCAGGGAATATTAAATGAGAAGGCTCACTTTGAAGCTCAGTTATTTTATAATGACTTCCTTAATCCAATTTTATAATCTTTACCAATAGAGATGTGGACATGCTTAGAGATTGAAGAAATTTCTTGGCTTACTAAACTTTTTAATATTATTTTGAAGACTATAAAGATGTCATATGAGTGGAGAATGAGTGTGTTGATTCCTATTTTTAAGAATAAAGGTGATGCACAAGATTGAGCAAATTATAAAGGAATTAAGTTAATGTGTCATACTTTAAAACTATGGGAGAGAGTTATGGGGCATAGGTTGCTACGTGCACTAATATTTCTCAAAATCAATTTGGATTCATGCTAGGTATGTCTACTATGGAAGCTATACATTTACTGAGAGGTTTAATGGAGAAGTATAGAGAGAATAAGGAGATCTACATATAATTTTTATTGATTTAGAGAAAGCATATGATAAAATTCCAATAGAAGTGCTATGGAGAGTTCTACATAAGAAAGTGGTTAATAATGCTTAAATTCAAGTCATTAAGGATATGTATGCAGGAGCTATTACTTATGTTCAAATACAAGGTGGTTTGACCAAGTATTTTCCCATTTCAGTTGGATTACATCAAGGATCAGCCTTAAGCCCATATCTTTTTACTTTAGTAATGGATGTTTTCTCACTAGACATTTGCAATAGGTTGTACCCTGGTGTATGTTTTTGTTGATGATATTCTTCTTCTTTATAAGACTAGAGAGTGAGTTGAAGGTAAACTTGAATCATTAAGGTCAACCTTAGAGTCTAAAGGCTTTCGTTTTAGTAGATTATAGACTGTAATTTTAGTAAAAATAGATCTAGTGGGGGGGATTGTGACTTTGGGTGATCAAGTCATTAATAAAAGTACACGTTTTAGAAATCTTGGATCTATTATTCAGAGTGATGGTGAAATTGATAGGGATATTATTAGTAGAATTCATGTTGGATGGTTGAAGTGAAGGAATGCATAGAGCTTGTTGTGTGATAGAAAAGTCCCTCTCAAACTTAAGGGAAAATTTTATAAGATGGTAGTGAGACTTGCAATGCATTATGGTGCAGAATGTTGGCCGTTAAAAGAGAAGCATACTATTAAGTATAGTATTGCAAAGATGAGGATGCTCAGGTGAATGAGTGGCTTTACTCTAAGAGACATGATACAAAATGAGCATATACATGAAAATGTTGGAGTAGCTCCAGTGGAAGATAACCTTAGAGAGAGACGCCTAAGATGGTTTGGTCACATAAAACAACGGCCTTTCAATGATCCAAGTAGATATATTAGATTTGGCTTATGTTAAAAAAGGTGGAGGTAGACCTAAAAATACTTGGTTAGAAAATATTAGAAATGACATTTCTTTGTTAGATTTAGTTGAGAATTTGACTCTTAACAGGACACAGTGGAGAAAAATGATTCATGTAGCCGACCTCACATAGTGAGATAAAGGCTTGTTGTTGTTATTGTTGTTGTTGTACATTTCACTTTTAAACATCTCTAACCAAGAGATTTTAAAATTGTAAAGCGCTTTCATTTTAAAAAAAAAAATCAATTCTTTGAAAAATTAACAACATGAAAGATGGATATAAAATTGATACTCAACTCAATATTGTGGAAATTTCAACAGTAAGACAAATAACTCAAATATTCATCGCAATTATGCTCCTTTTAAAAGGTGATTAACACTGTGCCCAAATAAATCATTGTAACTTAAAATGGCCCTTGAAATTGCACTCAAATAAAGTCTACCAAGAAAAAACATAATAATCATTCAATTTTTTACTATAGTACTATTCAAAGATGATTGATATTCCACTAAAATAAATTCAGCCAAGAAAAATTAGTTTCTTTTTTTATTTTTTCCTCCAAAGTTCACGTCAATAAACAAAGTGGTGTAATAATTTTAGGTTTAGATGCACAGTAAATTTCCTTTCCAGCTATTTTTATGGTTAGATTTTCTCTTCAATTTAAATTAATTAGTATAATTTTATAAATTCATAATTATTTTTTATTCTTAAACTTTTAGACCAAATTAATATGTATATCGAACAAAAAAAATATTCAAAACTACAATCTTTTTTATGAAATATTAGCAAAGGAAGCTAAACGAAGATGAGAATATAGTTGTCAAATATATGCGAATAGGAACATAGAATTAAAAAAAAAAAAAAAAAAAAAACAGAAAAATAGTGCTTCTTATAGTGCAGCTAAAAGACGGTGGCATCAATACTACAAAGAGCATGCATGAATTCATCATGCAGATGGTAATTTCAAAATTAGTTCAATTTATTAAATGAATTAATTTCTATTTGAATATAGTTAATCAATTCCAAAAAAAATCTATTTGAATTAAGTTAATCAATTAAAAAAAAAATTTTTGGCATTCAACTAGTAATTGAGTAGTACAATGTAATCACAGTTGCATGCTTCAAGAGTAATGATCATTGCAATGCAAGAATTTTAATTTTTTGTTTTTATAAAATAGATATCAAATTAGCTTCTATCAATTATTCACTTCATCATCATATGAATCCAAAGATTTTAAAAGAGAAAACAGAACATATAATAGTTTCTTTTCAAATCTTCAAAATTATTTAGATGAGGTGTTTCTACTATGAATTGCTAATTTGACTTCTACAATGATTTCCATTTAAATATGTGAAAATACTTTTTACATAGGTCAAAAAATGCTTTTTTAATTATGAGATTGGGGATAAATAAGTTAGTAATCATATATTGCCATTAATTTAATTATTATGTTAGTTCGTAGATAAATGACATTGTAAGCAATAATGATATTTTAATTATTTTATTTTGAAATTTTATTTGAACAAATTACTTCAAATAACCGCATCACAACCAAATTAAAAGAGTAGAATCAGCAAAATTTTGGAAGAAAATATTTGCCGAGAAAAATGGTTAATGAAGCATGTTATGTAGGACGCTACCCACTATACTGGAATTCTATCAAGGATAGCAAATGAAACAAATCGCTCCGCAAAATGACTGGATGCAACTATATTTATGCTTGAATAACAATCTGATGACTAGAAAATTTTGTTACCTTACTGCTCAAGAAAAGCAACTCCTCTCCAAGATCATTCTTCCAAGATGTTACATGACCTCCATATAAGTACACCTGAATACAACCAAAAATACTAGATTAGTGTTGCAAAACAACATAAAAGCAATATTCAATAAATTCGTATACCATACTAAATGACAACATATATAATTCAGAGACATGATAGCGCAGGGGTGTTTTAATGCCACGGCCTCCAATGACTCAATCTAAAGACTGTTAAAATCTGGTCCATAATTGCCTCAAAATCATTTGATTCAATCTCGAACCGAGCTACGTTCAACTCCAACTCACTTTAGCATCTATTCGAGCTAGAAATAAGTTTGATTTTCAATCTTAGAATACATTTTTAGCCTGATATTCATATATATAATTGCTTATACACATAATGTAATGCATAGATTCATACATGCACAGAAACATTTACATGTATGCACATATGTTTTAATCCAAATTTAATTTGGTTCAATTCAAGTTTGAATTGAGTCAGGCTTTGGCTTGTTGATTTAGATATGAGCTTAATCCGAGTAACAAACCTTGGAGCTATTTTGGATTTTTTAGTCAAATTCACAACCTTCTTTGATTAAATAATTTGGCCATAAGATGATAAAAATCCAAGGATGGTATTAAACCAGTATCACGCAAATATGATAATAATTTCACTAATGGCAAGTATATATGCTATTCACCCTAAATACTAATGTTAGCTAAAAGAGAATAATAAAAAGGAAAAAAACGGCAATGTACATTGATATATGTAATTTGACCATAAGATGGGAAAAATCCAAGCATCATATTGAAATAGCATCAAGCAAACAAGACAATGAGTTCAGTTACACCATTCAAACGTTAGCTAAAAAAGAAAAATAAAAATAAATTAATTAAAAAGTTTAATCTACTTACGCACCTATCCCAATATGTGAGCTATACACATGCCTACGCCTACAATGCAAAGCTCGAGTGACGCTCTCTTCCACTCATGTGAAACTACAAAATATCCCAACCACAATCTATCCCACTCACATGAAACAGTTATGGTTCTCCCTTCCATAATGCACAAAGCTCCAATCCGCCAGTTTCCTGCCCCACTCACCCTCAACTTCAGCTCACTACTCTCAGGTGCTTAACCTCGCTCTGAGCTCTACTACAAGCTTAAAGACCCTCCTCTTATTGCTTGCTTGCAAACTCCTTCTCCACCTACACATAGATCCTTACTTCAATGCTCTCGCAACTTACAGCACACAACAAACAGACCTCCCGCTCTTGACATATCTAACATGTGCTCACCAATGACCAATGTCCTATTCATCTCTATCTCTTCTACTCACACAAAAACCACTCCCACAAATCTCCAACTCCTGATGCTTATCTTCCCATTATCTCTCTTCTGCAGCATTCTCTCTCTGGTACCTCTTAGCAATAAGCACTCTGCACTCATTTGAGTATTTCCCCAATGCAATCCCCTCTCCATGCGATGTCAAGCTCTATCTCCATATATTTGACAACCCAATAATTCTCAAACTTGCAAATACAAGTGAATCAATGAAGAGTTATTAAACTTTAATCCAATTAAATAGAAGACATCGTATCATTGATCTTTGGTCCAACAAGAGGACCCTCCTTCCTCCTTAGATCTTTGGTCTAAATAAAAGGGGTGATCTGCTAATGACTATGAAAGATCAAAATAATGCAGATAAATAATCAAAGAAATATTAATCTTTGGTTCGGCTAAATTGAAGACTTAGTCATCGATCTTTATACATTTTTTCATTTATCTCGTCTCTTCCCCATTTGTTAATTTTTGGCCCAAATATATAAAGTGATATCTCTCAAGAATGCAATTGTACCAGATTGAAACTCATGGATAGCTTTCAGGCTATCATTGAGTTCAGGTTGTGTGATAGCTTAGTGATTTAAATGCAATGTTTAAAAAGGTGAAATCAGGAACTGATGCACTTTACATTAGCGAAGTGAGGCATAAATCTCGAGGAATTGATTGAGGCATAAGCCTTGAAACAGAAAAATTAAAAACTCATAAAATTTTAAAAAATCATAAATATGATATAAATTATCGTCATATTTATTTAGCTCACCATCATTTATTCAATATTTAAAAAAGAAATAATGAACTTAATAGTAACCAGAAACATTTGCTCAACTCATAATAATGTTCACTAAAACCTAATAATGATGGGGACATCAGAGCATAAAAAGTATATCTAAGGCGTGGCCGTCGATCGACGACCACGATCGAGTCGTTGTGTTTTGAGTTATTTCATGTATTTGTTTTATTATGTTATTTGTTATTTATGTTGTAATTGTTTTTTTCCCGTTTTACCCCTTATTTAAGGGAAGTTGTATGTAAGCCCAAAGGGCAAGGTTGTCTTTTATCTTTGAGTCCTTTTTATATGAGGCTATTTATAGCCCTCATGTTCTTCTTCTAAAGTTAATGATTGAATGATAAAAAAAATTTTGTGCTATTGCTTGAGTTCTTGAGAGATCTTGAGAGTGCTTGGAGAGAGAGCGAGATCCCTAGGAGAAGGAATTTGGATCACCCACCAACCTTGGAGACGGCCGGGTTCGTGGTTTTCTTCGTTATCTTTTTTTTTTCTCATCTCCTACCCAACCATCCGCCTAACCCCACCTCACTCCAAGCCGCCGACCACCTTCATCCCCACCATCCTTCCACCGAAAACTTCCCAAGTCACCTCCACCTAGCCGCCGGCTCCCTTACCCGAACCTCAAGCAAGCCGTTAGCCCCTAGCCCCTTCCCTCTCTTGGATTTCTTTCCTATTCTAGATTGTCATAATTTTGGATAGATTTTGAATTCAAATTCACTCAATTTGAAATTTACAATCTTTCCTAAAATTATAAAATCTATTTTAGGAAAGTTTCCTAAATTAAACTCCATTTGAATTTCAAGTTAATTGGAATTCCTTTACTGCTTACCTTATTTGAGTCAACTTGTTTTTGGAAAAGATTTGAATTTGAAATAAATCAATTTTAGATTTCAATTCTTTCCTTTTTCTCTTAATCCTATTTTAGGAAAGGTTCTTATTTAATTCAATCAATCAAATCATGATGGATTGATTAATTAAAGCCTTAACTCTAAATTTCAAATCTTTCCTTTTTCTCTTTATCCTATTTTGATAAATGTTCTTATTTAATTCAATCAATCGAATCATGATGGATTGATTAATTAAAGTCTTAACTCCAAATACATTGCACCTAGACACTTGGCCCCCTCTCTCTCTCTTGACCGAAATTCCCAAGGGCCCACCCAATTAATTCCCTTCCCAAAACTACACCTCTTTCTTTGGAATTAAATCCAATTTCACCCTAGCCTTACCCGCCCCCTCTCTTCCCCCTTTAGGTAAGTCAAATTCTTGCCAAATCAAAGGACTTTGATTTGGCAAGATATTTCAGCCCTCCCAGCTAATTTTTCCCCTCCAAACTTTAAACCTAATCATGAAATTCTGAACCTAATTCTTCTCCAAGTTTTTTCCATTGGCTGGCCACCTCCCATCCTTCCCTCCACTTGATTTCTTGAGAGAAACTTCTTTCTCTCAAGGGGATTCTTCAAGGCGAGCCAAGGATCATTGCTTTCAACACTTCAACGCATGGGAGAAATTTCATTCTCTCCAATTGAACCTTCAAAGGAAGCTACGAAGAATGACCTCATCTTCTTAACGACTTATTTCCGGATTTTGACAAAGGTGAACATTCTTCCCCTTTTCAATTAACTCTGAAATCCCCTCTCCATGTAGGTGATAACGATTCTCAAGGAGCCGAGCTTCACCTTTGCCTAAGCTAGTAAACGTAGGGTTTTGCTTCGTCGTTGCCCAAGACCTAGTATGTGTAGAATTGAGTGCACTTCATTTGTTTCTAATCTTATTGCTAGATTAGGAATTTTTGTTGAAAGCTATTATATTTGCATGTCGTTGATTTTCTTTGTTATTTTGATAATTCAAAGCTCTTATTTGTGCAACTTAGCCTAAACGGAAGTGATCGCTCTTACGTTTTATTTTGTTGTTTTATTTGCTAGTAGTTCTAGTCTTTATTATTCTAATCAATAAGTCGTGCAAGTTTTTATCAAATTACTTTAAGCATTGTAGTCCTACATCAAATAACCTTCAACTTGTAACAATTAACTTAAAAGAAATGCCCAACTATTTCCAACAATCTACATCTCATTAATTTAAGTAATCGACCAAAGATAACCTAAAAGAGACAACCACAACATCATCAAGCCTTTATCCCACTATGTGGGGTTGGCTACATGAATCTTTTTTCTCCATTGTGTCATGTTAAGAGTCAAATTCTCGTTTAAATCCAATAAAGAAATATCATTTCTAATATTTTCTAACAAAGTCTTTTTAGGTCAAACACTACCATTCTTAACATAAGTTAAATATAATATATGCACTTTCCTAACAGGGTCATCGAAAGGCTGCCTATGTGTCTGAATCATCTGAGGCAACTCCCTCTAATCTTATCTTCCACTAGAGCTACACCAACCTTTTCACATATATGCTCATTTCCTATCATGTCTCTAAGAGTAAAGCCACTCATCCACCTGAGCATCCTCATCTCTACAACACTTAACTTAATATTATGCTTCTCTTTTAATAGCCAATATTCTGCACCATAAAGCATTGCAGGTCTCACCGCCATCTTATAAAATTTCCCTAAAGTTTGATGGTCACTTTTCTATCACACAACAAGCCCGATACATTCCTCCACTTCAATCATCTAATTTGAATTCTACTAATAATATCCACATCCATTTCACCATTACTCTGAATAATAAACTCAAAATATCTAAAACATGTACCATTAGATCAATTATTACTAAAATTACACCACATATATTTAGTTTTAGATCTACTCAAACGAAAGCATTTAGACTCTAAGATTGACCTCCATAATTCAAGTTTACCTTCAACTCCCTCTCTAGTCTTATCAACAAGAAGAATATCATCAACAAAAGCATACACCAGGGCACAACCTCTTGCAAATGTTACGTGAGAACATCCATGATTAAACCAAAAAGATATGGGCTTAAGGATGATCCTTGATGTAATACAACTCGAATAGGAAAATACTTCGTCAAACCACCTTGTATTTGAACACAAATAACAGCTCCTGCATATATATCCTTAATGACTTGAATATAAACATTACTAACCCTTTTCTTATGTAGAACTCCATAACACTTCTATTGGAACTTTATCATATGCTTTCTCTAAATCAATAAAAATCATATGTAGATCCTCCTTATTCTCTCTATGCTTCTCCATCAAACCTCTATGCTCTCTAAATCAATAAAAATCATATGTATAGCTTCCACAGTAAACCTACCCGGCATGAATCCAAATTGATTTTGAGAAATATTAATATCACACTGCAACCTATGCTCCATAACTCTTTCCCATAGTTTTAAAGAATGACATATTAACAAAAATTCATCTATAATTCGCACAATCTTGTGCATCACCTTTATTCTTAAAAATAAGAATCAGTGCACTCATTCTCCACTCATCTGACGTCTTTTTAGTCGTTAAAATAATATTAAAAATTTTAGTAAACCAATAAATTTCTTCATCTCATAAGCATTTTCACACCTCTATTGGAATATCATCAGGTCCAATAGCTTTTCCACACTTCATTTTCTTTAAAGTATCTATAACTTCGATTTTATAAATATGCCGATTAAAACAAAAAAAAAATTATTTTCATTTAGGGTGTTAAGGACATTAAAGTCAATCGCATTCCCCTCATCCATCTTTCTTGAATATTTTTTTCTAATAAAAGCACTTTGATCTTCTACCTCTCTACCAAGTACCAACATGTCATTTAAATCTCCTATAATAAAAACTCTTTTTTTAAAAAGTATTTTTTGTATTAATTCTTTTAAGTCATTCTAAAATTTTAATTTTAAACACATATCCAAACATATTTGAGGAACATGATATTAATAATCTTATCATCAACAACAATCTTTAAAGCTATAATTTTATCACCAATTCTATTAATTTTTACAACATTATCCTTCAAACTCCTATCTATAATCACATCTACACCGTTTTTAGTATGACTCCTACCATAATAGCATAGTTTAAATCCTAAATTATTAATATCCTTAACCCTCTCTCATAACAATTTAGTTTTTTTGAATGCATAACATATTTATCTTCAAATGAATCATAATATCTATTAACTTCATTAATTTGCTTATACGAGAACCTATATTCCAAGTTCTTATCTTAATTTTAATTTTCATGGACTAGCTTCTTTGTCCACATCCGTCCATGATGTTGGAACCCGTGCCTATTTAATGCTGCACTCGGGCGCTGGTGCAGCGCCTCTTGCATACTTGTCGTTGTATTTAGGCCATACAATACATCACTTACAAGGAACACCCTAGCATTAATATAATGTATTGAAGGATTCATGTCATGATTATTCAATAAATTTTATGATGATTGTCGACTACCTAATGCAACCCTCCACTTTTCTCATCTAGACCTTAAGATTTGGCAACGGCAATGTTCAAAGATAACCTAAAAGAGCCAAAATATATATATTGAGAACCAACAAAGATGGCACTCAAACAATTGACAATTATAAGCAATAATAGGAATTATAAAAAAATAAACTTAACTAAACACAAGAGACTTGATTGCATCTCCTTTCGCTTTTGGTTAGCTTGAAGGCCACTCACACTTAGCTTAAAGACCTCTCTCTCTCTCTCTCTCTCTCTCTCTCTCTCTCTCTCTCTCTCTCTCTCTCTCTCTCTCTCTCTCTCACGCGCATGCATGAGAGACTCCTGATCAGCTCACAATCACACAAAGAAGATGACTCCCAGCTCCAAGCGGGTTCTTCTTGCCCTTAAGAATTGATGCAACACTTGTGTCCCCTACATCAGTGCAACATCATCCAGCAATCTGAAATATGACTAGATGATGAAGACATTATCTTTTATCGATTTTTAGATTATAAGCATCAAGATTGTCATGTGTATATCTTCATGTAAGTGGAGCATTTTAAAAACTTGTGTTTTTGTTTTTGTTTTACATTCATTTCATAATAATGGATATTTTAGTCTTTATATCCCATAGATCCTACTACATGTAGGAGTTGGGATTCATTTTACAAATCTATCCAATTAAGTATCGAGATATTATTCTTCTTTTTCCTTCATTTCAAACTCCTTTCTTTTAAATTTAAGGTTTCTTTGTGTTGTTTCCATTCATTTGTTCTTTTCGTTCTCTATGTCTATCACTAGTGCCTTCAAATCACACAAAGTGAACCCCTCACCTCACTCTTTGGGCGGGGACAATACCACATGAGCGAATGCATGTTGGTTTGTTATTACTGCTATAGACATTTGGCAACAGAGACGACTTTTCAAGTTTTGACCATTTTTTTATCATTCCATCCAGATATATTAAAAACCAATATAAAAAAAAGCTCAACAACAGCCAAACCTAAGGTGATAGTAAAGCTAAGTTAACAGCATCAGCCCAAGCTACTTGAACGGAAAGTCTACACAATTAATGTAGTCAAGGATTTATGTATATATATATATATATATATATATATATTTTTTTTTTTTTTTTTTTTTTTTTTTTTTTTTTTTTTGAACGCTATGTTTTATTTTGTAGTTTTATTTTATAATGCCCTATGATGGAAACAATCCATGATCATGATGGATTTGGTGCTCTCAAGTTGGTTCACATTATTGTTTTCCACTTATGTTGATCTTGCTCCTTAGTGGCTGGTTGGGTGATTATTTGTGGCTGTTTCTTTTCCTTATTAGGCTTGGCCCATTCCTTCCCTTAGATTGATGGTTGTTTGTTTTTTTTCCTCCTGGGTATTCGGTTTCCCTACTGTCCACTTGGTTTCCCTGTTATTGGTTGCTCGAATTTCCACTTGTTGTCTCCCTATGCATAATGCTTTGGCTTCTCCACTTGTGGGCTGATTTGGGTGATTTTTCTTGGTTGTTTTGGGGGCACATTTATGTGAGCATTTAAATGCTCTTTCCTTTCTCCTATACATATTGGCTGAATTCCATTGTGGTAAAGGAGTTTTTTAAAAGAAAAAAAATGTAAACTTGAGGGTTTGTTAGCTTGCGAGCAGGTCTTCTCCCTATCCCCTATTACTTCATCTCGGTCTTCTTTCTACTTCTTCTCTCCACGGTTTCACTTCCACATGTATCTTTATTCTCTAAACTATTGTGAGATAATCATTTTAAACCCGAGGATTTCTTCTAAGCTTGCGAGCCGTATTCTACCTTCCCGCTACTTCTTCGTCTTGGTCTTCTTTCTACTTCTTATCTCCACGATTTTCTTTCCACCTGTATCTTTCTTCTCTAAACTATTATGAGTAGTAAGTGGTGATGTGCCCTATTCTGGTGTTTGCCGGAGGAGCAAAGTCTTCTGTTGGATCATAGTGTTTTGTCTTTTCCTTTGAGCACCTTCCCTAGTTTGTGTTTGCATGTGAGGTGACCATTCGTGATTGTTCTGAGGGTTTATAGTTTATGTGTTTTGTTATTTGTTCTTTCTTATGTGACTTCCTAACAAATTTCTTATATCAGTTTTCTACTAAGTGTTCATCATTTTGGTGTTTGTTTATGTGAAATTGAAGGGAAGTGTTTTATTTGCATACCTAGTGTTCTCCTATTTGATTTTAGAACTTAGGTTGCATCAACAATTATAAACTTCAGGAAACATGGAAATAAAAGGAAGGTCAAAAGTTACAATATGCCTTAAACACCCATGCAGCCACAAATATGCCTCACGACCGAATTATTCGTTTCTCTGTAAAATTATGTCTTGCTTCCAAGTTCAGTCGCAATGGAAACACACGTTAGAAATCATCTTACGATCTTAGCTCCTAAAATCCCATTTCCCTGTTTCAACATCTACCTACTGCTGGGTATGATAAATGCAAAAAATTCGTTGCTTTTGGTCTCCTCGAGATCTGCCTATAGATCTGACAAGATTTAAGAAAAGTGTTATTTCCTTCAACCCAGAAAAACAAAACCTGAACGAACGAGACCGCACAACCGCAGTCTTCAACTAGTATTTTTTTTTCCCCCCCACGGAAGATAAATCTTCAAATCCTACATGAGAAATTCGGCAATAGAAACAGCTTCCTAACTTTTCTATAGCCATGTGAATGGCCAGCACGGACAATTAAATAATAAATCCCACGATGACCAAAATTCACGATAGAAACGGGGATGCTAAGGTAAATATTATCAATTGAGTATACAAATCAAAGAATCCAACAATCAGCACAACAGGTACAAAAATACTCAAATTATGACCTAAGAAAGAACCCAGGATCTCAAATTTACAACAGATAAGCCAGAAAACTAAATAGAGAAAGAGAGGACAACGCACCTCTGCCGAGCTTCCCCTGACTTCTCTTAGCACGATCTTGTCGAGGCCATTGACCCCCTTACAAAGCTCCACAAGCGGCTTAGCCTCCGACATCCCAGATCTCCTACCTGAAGCCTGTCCGTTTCTCCTCCTACCTTCTCACTCACTCTCTCCCCCTCCTCACCCCCTGCCGTCACTGTCCCATCACCCCTCTCGCTTTCTCAAAATTAGCAAGATAGACGGCGGGCAGATAACTGAAATAGACGAAACTTGGACTCGAGTACTGTCGGACACGGAAGCCGTCGAAGACGGTATTATAACACCGCTAAAATCTAAACGGGTGGACATATCGGGATGGGGTATAATTTAAGTTGATCTGGATCTAAATGGTTCAATTTGAATCTATCTAGTTTGGCCCATGCTGGTTACCGTATTGACCCGATTCGACCCGCGATCCATTTGTAAAATGTGAACCTGAAGGCTGGCGCGGCAGGCATTCGTGGCTAGGCCAGTGTGAAGGGCGACTCAGGTGAGGATCAGCTTGACCACGGGTGTGAGGGCCAACGAGGCCAGTCGCCAACGTGCGGGGCGACCGGGAGTCCGAGTGAGGCCAGTCGCTAGCGTGCGGGACCGCGAGTGCGAATGCAAGGCCGAGGCATGTGAGGCAGTCGGCGGGGTCGAGCACTCGAGCTACTAAGTGGAACACGGACCACCAACCACCCTACGCAGACGTGACATGGGTCAAACTTGGGTTGTCAGGTTAACCTAAACCCGACTGGATTTTAAAAACGGGTCGAAATCTTGAACCAGAACACGGCTAGTATGGCAAACGGACTGACACGAACTCAGAATTTTTCGGGTCGGATTTCGAGTTGAATCAGATTTTGACACCCCTTAAACACATGATGAAAAACTTGGTTTAAGCATTCCGCTTAGAACGGACCTCTCTGGCTATGATTAAAAATAATAAATTTAAGTATTAATATAAATTTACGATAAAAAGATTCATTTGGGATCAAAGCCCTGCATGGGGTCTTGGTTGGGTACCCATTGGATACCCATGCTTTATTCGGACGGGCTTCGCCCATCCACGTCCACCCATGATGACTATTGGAATGCCATACCCACCTATAACCACCCACTTTCCATGTTTTTTGAACGCAATCTGCCATGGCCTGATGGCCTTGAGGCTTGTTGTCATTTGCTCTGATTCCAAACTTTCAAGCTGCATATCAAAATTTATCGTAGTCACGGTGCTGTTAAGTGATGCATACTACGTAGTAAGGATTGAAGTAATATAAGATATATGGTGATTATCAATATAAACTGATTTATCCCCCGATGTTGAGTACTCATCCATACCCACCCACAAGGCCATGGGCGTACCCATACCCACCAATATTATTGGGTATGGGTGGGTACATTGGTGGGTGTGGGTATGGA
The DNA here is from genome assembly GCA_022539455.1 of Dendrobium nobile. Taxonomy (NCBI): domain Eukaryota; kingdom Viridiplantae; phylum Streptophyta; class Magnoliopsida; order Asparagales; family Orchidaceae; genus Dendrobium; species Dendrobium nobile. The sequence goes on along the minus strand of CM039726.1, from coordinate 81,094,435 downwards.
TACTCAATGATGGGCTTTGTTTGAGACCTATTTTAATTTTTTTTTATAAAATTATTGTAAAAAATAATTTTCTAAAAAAATTTATATTCTTAGTACGAAATTTTTTTGAAAGTAAGATAAAAATAATTATCAAATAAAAATTATGATTGAGATGTGAAAAATAAAATAATTAAAAAAAATCAAAATATCTTATCTATATACAATTTTAAATTAGGGAGCTCCTTAGATGAGCCTCTACAAAAATTCTGGTAGCCCTATTTTGGGCTTCTCATTCTCATCTTATTGTACCCAAAGACTTGGCATTACGCCACAAATGAGGTCTCCCTCTCTGCCTTTCTCCTCTTCTCTTGAAAACCCTTTCAACACGCACCTAGCTGCATCCCACATGAAATGATATTATCTTGATTTCTTTCACGGCAAGGCTTTGCCCCTATGCGTAGTCTAAACTAAAATATTTTATTACAATATTTTGCAGCTGTATTTTGTTAGATGTATGCGTGGATTCATATAAATTGAAAAATATTTGCACTTTTGCTTGGAAATTGAACCATTGCATAAAACTGAAAAAGAACGAAGCATGAGCTGAATATATAACGAAGTCATTTGTGTTTGTAAAGTTTAAGTTATATATTGGGTTTCTTTTTCATGCTTAAAAACTATAGTTCTTTAGCCGATCATATTAATAACATTTAATTGCATATTCCATGTAGGTAGATGGTTTTCATTTAATTTCTAGACCATCTTTATGAACCTTTACTTTATGGGAACAGGCTAGTTTTAAGGCCTTCTCCAATCGAACGTCAAACATGTGTATGTCATTCGCTCCAGCCGAACGTCAAACTTTTTGCTATTTGCTTGCGGGTGAACACCGTCACAATGTTCACCGCTATATGATTTTTTTAATATAAATATATGATTAAAAATATATAAAATAAAGTATGGGAAAGAGTATACTATGAATATTATTTTTTTGATGTTAGAAAATGGAGTTCAATTGGAGATCGGTTTCTGCATTTTGATGTATTACTGCATTTTCAAGTGAAAATTGAGCTTTTCGGTTGGAGATGCCCTAAGAGCACAATTTATTGAACTGTAGCTTTTCCCACAAAGCCTTGTCCTATTGTTCGTCCATGAAATAAGTATGGGTTAATTATAAGTAGCATTGCTTCTATCATTTTTTTCTCGTATACTAGTAGTTGAGAGTGCCATATACCAAAATTAGGATTCATAATGTTGATGATTAATAGTTGAGATCAAGTTAATTATATATGATGATGATGAAAGTACCCAAGACAAGGTTACTCTAGTAAAAAAAAATGTATGAGTGCAGAGAGAAAGAAGATTTAAGAAGAGCTTCTCTTTTAAAATAACCCCAAATAGCACATTTTCTTCATTTTGGGACCTCTTATGTAATGGTAATTCCTTATATGAGATGCTTGAGCCTGATTGATTGAGCAATTTTGACAGTACCATTCCTTGGGAGAAGAAATTGCCACACTTTTCAAATGGCCGAGTTATGATTCACAAAAGAGCACTGCATGTCACTTCTAATGAAAATGAAAATGATATATGATTAATGCAAATATTGTCCTGGAAGAGAAATAAGCTCAACCTAATTTATTGTTATCTTTGTATTCTATTTCCAAGCTATGCATTATGCAACATGATGGCTTTTTGTTTCAATGTTCTATTGATTTGCAAGAATTTTGTCCTGATTTGCGTGCTATTTTTCTGTCTCCCTATCTTAATGAGTCTACGAGCACAAGTAAAAGGAACTTGCTGAGGTAAAGAGCTTCATTTCCTTCTAAAAGTTTCAGATTTCAAGAGATAATGAAACTTTGCAAAACAGTTGGTTTATTACGGTTGAGAAGTTGCTTTTGAAAAGCTGCTTTATGAAGCAATTTATGGAAATCTGCAAAACAGCTGCTTTTCTCAAAATTCTATTGATGTTATTTTTATTCAAAATTGGTGCATTTATTTTGTGTCGGCTTTTTGCAGATATAAAAGTTGAACCAAATGAGTCTTTACAGCATAGCTCAGAATTGGTCTTAAATGAAGATTCTTTTCCTGCTGGTGGACTAAGCATTGCAATAGAATGCTTTGTTCCGCATTAATGCCGACCCCTTTGTGCTCTCACACGCACTACTTGTTTTTATAAAAATTAATGGCAATACAACAACATAAAGACTTTATCCCACAATGTGGGGTCGGCTACATAAACCATTTTTGTCCATTTTGTCAAGTTAAGAGTCAAATTCTCATTTAGATCTAATAAAGAAATGTCATTTCTAATATTATCTAAATAAATCTTTTTAGGTCTACGTCTATCTTTCTTAATATAGGTTAAATCTAATACATCTACTATCCTAACTAGGACATCAGAAGGCCGTCGTTTCATGTGACCAAACCATCTAAGGCAACTCTCTCTAGTCTTATCTGCCACTGGAGCTACTCCAACCTTCTCACATATATGCTCATTTCATATCATGTCTCTAAGAGTAAAGTCACTCATCCACATGAGAATCCGCATCTCTACAACACTTAGCTTAATATTATGCTTCTCTTTTAATGGCCAACATTATGTGCCATAAAGCAGAAAATGTATTAAAGGATTCATGTCATGATTATTCGATAAGTTTTACGATGATTATCGATTACCCAATACAACCCTCCATTTTTTTCATCCAGGACTTGGGACTTGATTGAAAAATTTTATTCAATCAAACATAAATGTTAGTTCAAAGAATATATCTCTAGACTTTTAGAATGGAATCATGCTTAATTCATTGTATTTGATGGTCATCATGAATGTATTAGACATTTTTTAAGTTATCATCATCAATGTAAACATGATGTTGTCTTTCAAAATATTGTATATTCAGATCACTAATTTGACTGATGCCAACTATTGATTTTCATCTATTTAGGTAAATTCTTGCAATAATGCAAAGTGCTGGAGACAATTTCTCCTCCCATATGATGAATGTTGTACTATTATTAACAACCATGCATCTTGTTCATCATGCCAGCAGCATCTTATATATTATATTATTATGTACGGTGACAATGATTGTTCTTATCTTATTATCCTTGTTCTCACAATACCTCATTATCTGACTTGAGGGTCATATTATATAAGTTCCCTCTAACTACGAAGAGGAAGATCAATTTTTTGCTAATTTTTTTATAAACCAATAAAAAAAATATTCGGCCTGTTTATGTTCTATAATTTTTATTTTTTTTGAAAGTTTTTAACAAAAACAATATTATATATTATATTGTGTACATTAAGAAGCTTCAAGTCAAAATAAAAAATATATTTAATTTCTTTCATCATAAATAAGCTTCTTTAACAACATATGCAAAAATACTACATACCTTTAAAAACTAGCAACTTGGATAGTAAGTTGACATTTATATTTATAGATCTCATCATCCTCTATCTACCACTCTTGACCAAGTCTATAATATTTCATCTTTTTTATCTTCTTGTCCACTTCTTAAAATAGATGTCACACTCATTAAAATCTAATAAAAGAATAGTGTACTCTCCTAAGAACTTCTTTGCCAAATTGAGATTACTTGTGAAGCAAATTTTGGAGGGCAATCCTAGCTATGACTATGAAAAAACATTAGTGTAAACATTTTAAATGCAGATGCACACACATAAGACATATGCAAGTTTCGAATATAAAATCTTTTGATTGATAGTCTACACTTTCAACTACCATATCAAGATGAGCTGCATGGAAGAAGAAGATATATCAGTTCAAAAACTTTTTCAGAAGCACGTGGGCTAGCAAATTAATTCCCTATATTGCTTTAAGAAGATTTGTTCAACGAGAGATAACGAGGGTGATAGGGTGGAATGGAATGTTGTGAAGCAGCAAAGAAAGTTTCCATTTTTTGCCCCACGTTCTATGTGCTGCTTTCTATAGGATATGCTGTCTCTCTTCCTCTCTTTATGGAAAGAAAATTTAAGGTCCATTAATGGAGTTAGGTGGAATCACTGATAGAGTGATGTGGATGTTAAGATAGAACTGCAAATCGGAGGAACCTTAGTTATTGCCCGGATAGATCCATTTTATGTGTATATATATATATATATATATATATATATATATATATATATAAAGGACATTGAGGACACGGTAATCGTAATTTTTCTACGTTTAATTAAGAATAATACATAAATAAATAAATGATAAATATATCATCAAATATGCATGTCATGAATTAAGTCAAATAATGATTATGTGAATGAAGGAACATAATAAAACATATAGTTGAAATATGTCTTTATTAATCTGTGTCCTCTATTTTTTAATAAGATACAAGAATTTTTTATCTAGTTATTCGTATTAATGCACTGTATCATAAATAGGCTTACTCCCCACCTAAGTTTTACTTCCTTCCTACTCCAGTCTTTTCTCATATTCTCACCTCCCATTCCTCCCTTTATTTCCCCCCTCTTCTGTTCTCATGTCGAGGTAATTACTGAGCTTCTTCATCTCTCCAGTTAATTAAAAAGTTCTGCAACTTGGCCGCTTCTCTCCTAGTTCAGCCTAACCATCCAGCCATGATCACAATGAGAGGGGCTCCGGCAGCCGTAGTAGCCTTCCTTCTCCTTGTGTCAAGCATAAGGCCTCAGATCAGTACTTCAGCCGCCAACACCGCCACTACTCTCACAACCGAAGGTATAAATGGATGCAAAACTAAGAGGCGGTGTGATCCTTTTGATTGCCATTTCCCCAATAAGGACTTAAAGAATTCAAGCTCTTTGCTGGAAGATGACAAGCGTGTAGTTCCCACAGGTCCCAATCCATTGCACAACCTTTGAAGATAAGTAGAAGAAGACTGAGCAAGAAAAAAGAAAATTTGGTTTTCTTTTCTTCTGCTTCTTATTCTTCTTCTTGAATTTCTTGTTAGTTCAACATATACAACTTCATTGCTGCAAAGTTTCATTGTGTTTATCTACTAAGGTTTGTTGTGCATCTCTATTTGATAATCTTTCTAATTCTCTCCCTCATTTTTTGTTATATATATATATATATATACATACAAGACAAGTTTAATGTTGATGAATTTCAAATTTAAGATCTTAATGATAACATAACAAAGTTCTTTATCAAAAAATAAGCTAATTTAAATTGATTTTTTTTTCAGAGTTTAAATAGGTTTAGGAGCTGATGGTTGATCCTTGGTTTGCTATTGAGTGGGTTGATAGAAAGCACAATGAGTGCAGTGGGCCATGTTCTATATACATGCCTGGGCTCCAGGCCTTTACTCACAAGGTGCTTTTGGCAGTCTCTCTCCTCTTTCTCTCTCAGACACTACCCTCAATAGAACCAATCCCATCGTTTCGTGGATTGCTTTTGTTAAAGAGAATAATTCCTAGTGCACAACATTCATTCCATTGTTGAATTGTAGCCATCAATAAGGATATCAGCTATAGATTAGTTGGTTGCGTGAGTGCTAATTCATTTAGTCAATAAATTTTTGTGCCTTTTTAAACCCTTAATGGATTAAGAGCATTCCTGCACTCATTCTTTTTTCTTATTTAGTAAGTGAAGCATCACTAAGAAAAAAATCTATTTGATCTACAATATTTTTCAAGAGCACATAATCATTCAATTATTAAACCAATAAACCTACATAACATAAATATATACTTGATATTTTAACATTAAAAAAGAAAACAAACAGAAGAATACCAATCTAAAATAAATTCACAATCCTCGCTATGTAGTTCTATGTAGTGAAAGCATACCCTTCATGTATTGTTCTCTAGTTTTCCTGTATTTTTGGAGCAACACCTTCAGCTCAGCAGCTGCATCTTCAAATACAATAGATCTACAGAAGTCAGACTTAACCTGAGAAAACTCAGACATCACTTCCTTGGAAGGCCTATAATTCAGAAACACAAATTCCTTGAACAACTCCAATGGTCTATCAAAGTCTAATTTCTCAAATCTTTCCTGACGCAGATGTCTGAGCCATCTCATCCACTGCAAATAATCTTCATTATTTTCTTGAACTGCATTTACAATAAGATCAAATGTCTCTGAAAAGCTAGAGCTTTTGTTAATTGCTTCGATTAAGTGATCAAAAGTAGTTTCCTGCTTCAATTTGATATTGGATGAGAAAGGAGGGGAGGTGATCAGACAAGCCTTTCTGAATTCCGTATTTTTATCAGCCATCTGCCTGACTACAACATGCAACATATTTACAAGTACAGACCTCAGTTTGAACATCTCGGAATCAATGGGATAAATAGAACTATGTTTCTGTTTCTGGTTCCAACAATGAATAGCTATATGAGTAAAACCTTCCCAGCTGAAAAAATAAAATCAACCATTAGCATTCATCAAAGTAAATCCAGACAAATGCATTTTCAAAGTTTCTAAACACTTGTGTAGCAGAAAGCAGTTACAATCATAAAGGAATTTAACACTGCGAAAGCCAATGTTCAATAATAAATTTTTTAGAATTAATAGGGCTGTTATGTACAAAGATATTATCCTACAAATTTTATCACATCAATTTAACATTTACTATAGGAATTTATATTTTTTTCTTATCTTTATATAGATATACATGTACTAGCACCACAATGAAACAAATATTTTATGTCTTCTAATATGCTGTCAGAGATAAGCAAAGGTTTTCCTGGCTTTTCACGGTGATCTCTGTATTTTGTTGCACTCATGCAAGCGGGAGGCATCTTTATTTCATTTTTCTTCCTGGTTTCCTTGTTTTGTTACGTAGATCCGTGAAAGATTGAAACTTGGGCCATTCCTTTCTTATTTTGAGGTCTGTGAAAAATTTGAATTAGGTCACGAACTAATTACAAACAGGTGTTGCCCGATGGGATAAAGAACATCAAACAAAAATTGATTTCTACAAAAATAAAGAGCATGCATCAACAATTTATGATAAATTGTGAAACAATCTGGTTACATGTAAACACTAGCAAAAAAAAAGAAGGAAAAACATGGAGATGAATCAGTCACATGTATTGAGAGTTCAATGAAATTAGAGAAGGATGAAAATTTCCAGCTGCATAACTAATAGGGTAACAATAAAACAGAAACGCCCTAAAATAAATAAATATATAGGTATCGGGTTCACTATAGTTGGTCAAAATCTTTGTAAGAAATATTAAAGAGTATTATGACCCTTAGATAATTCATAGAATATTAAATTAACAAGTACCATATATATACTCACTCAAATGGTGGCTCAACTTCAATTCCAATCGTCAAATGCATTGAATATCCACTAGCGTAGTCCTCATGAGACTCATCCATATTGATGATTGTATGAGCCTCATGGGGATATCCTCTTGGAATATACAAAACATCCCCTTCTTTAATTAGAACATCCATGCATCTAACTTCATCTTGATTCATACTTTGCAGGGAACCAAGAGGTTCATAAAGCCTCGGGATAAAGGCCTCAGAGCGTGGGAAAATTCTCCATTGCTTCTGTCCAAATATTTGCCAAACAAACACACAGTGATCATCATAGTGCTTAGCCAGACCTTGAGATTTAGGAGGTGTGAGGTATATGTTAGCCCCAACTGATGGCTGACCAAATAAATTTGATAGCCCTTCCGTAATTGCAGCAACTTCAGTATTCCTGAATTCCATTCCACGCAAAGCAATTGTATAACCATCTTGCAATGCTTCCTTAAATGTCTGAACACTTAATTCATCTGTTAACTTATCCTTAAAAAAGTGAGCCTCTTCGCCAACAATTTCGTGCATGGCTTCTGAAGTAATCTTTGATGTTTTTAGGATACGAATATCTTGACCATAAATGATCTGAGAACCTAACAAATTATTTGCTTCCTTGAGAAAAGAGAAGATGTCCAACTCATCTGACGCAATAGGAGGACATGAAACTAACATTCCTAATAAAGATGTAAGAAAATTTTTATCTTTCATGTAACCAAAACAATTACTCAACGAGTTGAAGATAGAATGATCACACTTCAAACTATTCCATGTCCCATTGATATGCAGTGGGGAGACCTCCCAGTAATTGAGTATGAAGTTATCAAAAGCAAATTGTTTATCACCAAAGATACCCCTTACAAGTTCATCAGCCTTCCAAGTTAAAGGGAGAACATAGTCCATAGACAATCTAAACAAAGAAGCAGCTAGATCATACTTTTTACTATGCAAACGGCCTTGCTCCATATTTAAGTTATTTGTTAGTTCTGAGTTACATGAATTTTCCCATAATTCTTTCAGCAAAGGTAAAACCTTTTCAATAAGTCCATGTGGAATACATTGTAAGCAGACTTCATCAGATGTATTGATCAAAATCAATGCAGCATCAAGGACCAACGCTAGAGGAGAATCACATTTTTCATCATGAAGAAGGGAAAGAAAATCAATTGGAGAGTCATTCACCTGACACAATAAAGATCTACAGGAAATCAAAATTTGTGGAGAAAAAAATAGCTAATAAATAGAGATGAGAGCATAAAAATTTTCAAAATAAAGGGAAGGAAGTCATACGGCAAACATAAGAGTACTCATGGCCCATTGACTACGGGAAAATTTTGTTTCTTCAAGATTAAGAATTTAAGCCACATGCTTTACTATTTATCCTTCACTAATAAAGAAGATTAATGTAAAAAATTTCACAATAAAATCAGAGTAAAATCCTTCACAGTCTTTACGTTGTATTCAAGATAATTTGGACGGTAAAAAATTTCACAATAAAATCAGAGTAAAATCTAAAACAGTGGCAAGGGGCATGGAAATCTTTGGGTGAACCTATATACAATTATTAATGTACTTTTTTGCATTAATCTTCTATATTTTTTTATGATCCATTTCACTCCGGGAGATTGAATTGGGCTTAGTCATATTTCCAAACAGTATGAGCTAAACCGACTTTAGGTATATAACCCCAATGAATAACAACGAATATGCTAAAAAGGTAACAGTGGGGATACTTACAAAAGCTTCTCAATTACATTAAATTTTCTTCTAAGTGCCTCCCTTCCAATTGAAGATACTGAGAGATCCAGCACAGCATTGCAAGCTGCAACTACAACCCGCCGGCTTCTGCTCACTAGTGCCCTTAGCAGTCCATTAACAATGTCTTTATCTAAAACTATAATTAAATTTGCCTCAAGAGAGAAAAGCGAAGCTGCGCCAACCAGCTGAGCACTCAGAACAGCTAAAGCTGGGCAGCTGAAGAACAAGATAGAAAAAAAAAAACGCATTTCATTAAACTGTCATATTATGCCAGAAGAGTTAACCTTAAAAAAAAAAGTATTTGCAAGCAAAGAATCAATAAAAAATAGGGGAAAAGCAATAAAGGAGAGACTTTCCCAATTTATTACCTAGAAGTGAGGAGGAGCGGAAGAAGAGAGAGGAGGCCGGGAGGGAGGAGAATAGAGAGGGGCAGTGGAGAGCGAGTAGTAGGGGTTATGAGGGCTAGATGAGCGGAAAGGAAGTGTTTAAGAAGGGACTGAAAGCTGGGATTTTGTGCATCGGCTGCAGAAGCGGCGGCAAGCATCAAAGGAAACACCTTCAGATCGAAGAAGGATGGGTCGAGAGAAGAGTACAGAGGAGCAGAAGATAGATCCCCTATTTTCGTTCTCTTACGCCGCCGCCTTCCGCCCATTGCCTCTCTGCAAAATTCTACGGCCGGGAAAGATCTCGAATACGAGAAACGAAAAGTGGTTGCTCACAACTTTGATCGACAAGAGGGTTGGGCTGTTGGATCGGGCAACCGGGCTGAACTAGGCCTGTTTCATTCAAAATAAGTTAATTTAATTTCCAAGCCAAAGAGAAGTTGCAAAAAGGAAACACAATAGGCATTGGGCAGATCAAAGCCGGCAACAAAGCGGAGTGTATAACAATCAAGATGCTTTGGAGCAAATTTTTAAAATGATCAAATTTCAAGACAGATTTAGGAGGAGGAATATGATATAAATTTAATTTAAAAAGAATAAAAAATGCACTGCAAGATCACATTTTGTTTGAAAACACAAAAAATAATAATAATTAACGTTTTAACAGAAAATGTGAATAGAAATTGTGTTTTCTGTTAAAATTCAATTTATTTGTGCTTTACATTCCGGCTAAAATTAAATTTGTAATTTTTTTTTTCAGCTTCTTAGAGGATGGAAAGAGAGACGTAGAGAAAGAGAGATAATGGAGAAGGAGAGAGAGAGAGGCACAAATGGAGAGAGAGAAACAAAGAGGGGAAAATTATTTAAATTTAAAATTTAAAAATTTTAATAACTTTTTTATTATATTTTAATTAACTTTAAATTTTTAGTAATTTTTAATTATATTTTAATTAACTTTAAAATTTTAAGTAAATTTTTAATTATATTTTAAATATTTAATAATGATGAATATTATAATGATTAAATATTTGTAAGATATTTAAAAATTTTATAAACTTTAGAATATTATTAAAATTGAGAGAAATATAAAATTTATAGTGTAGAATTCGTATAGGAAAGATAGAGAGAGGGAGAGATGGCTCCATGGGCGGAACCATTGGTTCCTTAGGGTGGGCAATTGCCCCCCTCAAAAAAAAAATTTTTTTTTAATATTAGGGTAAAAAATTAAAAAAAAAAAAATTTGCCCCTTCTCAAAATTTATTTTTGCCCCCCCTAAAAAAATCTTTTGTCCTAACTTATCCTAAAATATCTATATATCTCTATACATTTAGTTCAAATATTTTCTTTCAAGCTTTTCATGACAGTTTAATTGCACATTTTTTCTTTATTTTTCTTGCTTAAATTTTTTTTAAAAAGCTTTTCGTAATATATATAAATATATAATATTATTTTTTTAATATTTAATTATTCATGTGTTGCATTTGCCCCCCCTCAAAATTGAAGTTGGTTCCGTCGGAGAGAAATAGAAAGAGGCTCACACAAAGAGAGAGAAAAATTCATTTAAATTTATATTTCTATTTTAAATATTTAATTAAATTTTAATTAACTTTAAATATTATAACAATTTCATTTTCAAATTTCTGTTTTTGTACATTTTAAAATCCAAAGAAAAAATATTTAGAAAATATAAAAATTTAAATAAGATAAATGATAAAATTCAAAAACTAAATATTTAATCAAAATTTAATTAAATTTAAATTTTCTAACTAGGATTAGTCAATATAGATTCATAAATATAATTTATTATGAACTTGATATATATTAATAAATTATATTATAGTTGAAAATCAATGAAGAAAACATTCATATAGCCAATCCCACATAATAGGATAAATGCTTGATATGTTATTGTTGTTGTATAGTTGAAGATCAAGTTGCACAATATGTATAACTATTTAATTTTTAATATTAAATATTATGACTATATCAGTTTTAATATTAAATTAAATATTATTAGATTAGATCAATTTTAATAATATTTAAAAGTTTATAAATTTGTTAAATACCTTACAAATATTTAATAGTTATAATATTCATCATTATTAAATATTTAAAATATAATTAAAAAATTACTAAAAAATTAGAGTTAATCAATGAAATACACTAATTGAATAATTTTAATTCAGCCAATTATGTGCTTTTTCCGCGTAAAAACCTCATTATCTCTTTTAACTCATATTTTATAACATGTGATTTGTATGTCTTCGCATAAAATTAAAATATTAAACACTATCACTCGATTGCTATAATTTTTTTAGCACACAACAATGGTGAAGCTCATTCCCAACATTTCTAATTCAAATATTTAGGTACTTTAAAATTTTGAGAATTGGATGAGTGATTAGATGAGCTTTTTGTGACATATGATATAAATATTATTAATAACATTTATTATTAAATTTGATATGTCACTAAAAAATAGTCTTGATCCAGCACGAATCTCGAGGCAAAATCAAGTTGGAAACTTCCAAAATTAAAATTGGGATCATCCAAACTCCGATTTCATCAAACTTACAGTCAAACTGAGCTTATCGGAAGCACGAACTCAACGACATCAAAATCGACTCAATCCGAGCCCAAATGAGTCCAAATCAAGGACCCGAAGCGCTTTTGGAAGGTTCAAACTACAATTTGGATTATCAAACAGCTTCCAAACGTGGCATGCTTATAGTCGAATCGAGCGGCTCGACGAGACGAATCCAACGAGCCTAAGATCATCAAATTCTGATATCATTAAGACACTCAAATGTCCGATAAATGCTCTATGATCAAAGAAATCAATACGGGCCATCCGATGGAGCACTCCAAACCTACCCCGGATCTTCTCTATATTTACGGGGTGTGCCACTCATGAAAACCTATAAATAGACCTCCACTCTCTACATGAAGGGGACTTTTGGCTAGAGATTAGAGAGAGCTCTTCAAGAGTTCCAGCACCACCGCCTAGCTCATCCTCGACCACCGCCGGACCACCAAGGGACGCCGGAGTGCTGCCGCACCAACACCAGAGTACTACTGCACCACCACCGTAGTTCTATCGCACCACCGCCGGGCCACCAAGGGAAGCCGGAGTGTTGCCGCACCACCGCCGGAGTACTGCTGCGCCACCGCCAGAGTACTGCCGCGCCATCGCCGTAATTCTATCGCACCACCGCAGGACCACCGAGGGACGTCGGAGTGCTGCCGCACCACCGCCTTAGTTTTGCTGCACCACCGACAGACCGCCAAGGGATGCTGAAATGCCATCCGAAGCTGAAGTACCCCCTGACACTGAAGTGCCACTACCGGTCTTCCGCCTGACATCGGAGTTCTGCCGGATCGCCACCTGACATTGGAGTGACGTTGGACTCTTGCAAAACTCTTAGTTGATACTTGTAATCTGGTCGTCTTCAAGGACGAGTCAGACCATTGTACTTTTCTCAGATTCTAGTGGAATCATTTTCAACTAGGCTAGGCCCCGTGGTTTTTCCCCTTTCCCGGGTTTTCCACGTAAAAAATATTGTGTTCTCTGTGTGTGAGCTGAATATCTGTGCAACGCTAAGACGTAGAATTATAACTCTATCGCCGCGTATATTCTAGCCCGCAACAGTTTGGCGCCGTCTGTGGGAAACGACAATCCCACTATATTAATCATTACTTCAATGGCCAACAGGCATAGCAATCGCCACCAAGGAGCCTCTCGCTCCAACTCTTACATGTCCAGGAATCAGTCCCTGAATCAGGGACGTCAGGCATCTGCCTCTTTTCACCATGGTGGGCAAAACTTGGCTGGAGAAGGAACATCTGGACCATCTATGGAAGACCGCATCCGAAAAATGGAGGAATCTCAAAAGGAGATTCTTCAACTCCTGCGAGGAGCTCGACAACCAATGTTAGCAGAGAAGGAGGAGATTCGTCTTTCTCAAGATCCATCACTAGCCAGAGGTGTTCAACCTGAACGTGTTCAGGCAGACATCCCTATCCCTCAATCAAGGGGTCGTCCTAAAACACAACAAGATGCTGACCTTGCCGACACCGCTAGCTCTACCCATCCTTTTCGCCCCAGTCAGTTAGTCCCCATTCCGTCGGATATTCCTGAGGACGTGGTCGATCCTCATATTGCTGACCTCCCGCGCAATGTCTTACGCCATGAACTGAGGCGCTTGGTCCAAGAAGAGTTCCCCGGCAGGGGTGGAAGACAATCTCTCCATCAGTGGGACTTCCATGAGACCTCACCATTAACAGAAGCCATCCTTCAATATCCCATCCCTGCAGGGTTCAAACTACCGAGCATTGATTCTTATGATGGGACGTCTGACCCCTATGAGCACATCGATCACTACAGAACTATTATGCATATTCAGAGAGCCTCGGATGCGCTCCTCTGTCAAGTATTTCCTGCTACCCTCAAAGGACAAGCTCGTACATGGTTTTACTCACTCTCAGCTAGAACTATTCCTTCGTTTGTCAAGTTAGCCAAATTGTTTGTCGAACAATTTGTCGCTAATCGAAGAATTGTTAAAGACTCTTCCCATCTCTCTGGGATACGCCAGAATGAAGGAGAGTCACTCAAAGAATACTTTCAAAGGTTTTCTGTCGAAGCTCGACAAATTGCAGGGGTGGATCCTGAGTTGCTAAGAGGAGTTTTTCTTGGGGGGCTTCGTCCTGGTTCTTTTTATTCAGCATTCATGCGAGATACGATACATTCATATGCTGACCTAATTCATCATGTGGAGGCCCAAATCTCAGCAGATGAAGCTATTAATGCTCATAAGAAGCAATTTGAGCAAACAACTAGGAAGCGTAAAAATGTACTGGGATGGATGATTCATCATCACAATGGAAGAAACATGAAAGTAATAACTTGCCCTTGCCCCCTCGACCTTCACAATCTCGGCGGGAGCCTCAACCAAAAAAGGAGTATACACCCCTTAACACATCTCAATCAAATGTCTTAATGGCCATCCGAGATGAAGAGAAAGTTAAGTGGCCAAATCCCTTAAAGCCAAACTCAGGAAATCAGGAGCAATACTGTCACTTCCACCGTAGCCGTGGACACAAAACTGAAGCATGTAGGCCGCTAAAGAATGAAATTGAGAGACTTATTCGACAAGGCTACCTTGGACAGTTCATTCAAAATTCTCCTGCTCGAGATGAGGATTGTCCCACTGGGGGCAAAATCAATAACATCAAGGAAAACCATTGAATAATATTCAAATGGTTGGCGAGATTAACTGATCGTATAATTGGGGCTTTTGTGTCATCATGCAGCTCTTTTATATTAAATAAAGTGTCACTCTAATATCCCTAGTATTTTTCTTCCAGGTTAAACATTATGTCGTTCTGTATATGTCTTATGTGGTGTAACTTTTATATCCCTAAGTCATATTACGGAGCTGTGATATTGTCTTACATGGTACAGTAATGTGTTATTTGCTTCATTTTGATATTGTCTCCTTCTTTAAAAAGGATTAAAATGACAATGAAAATTAAAAATGAATCTAATCTCTTTAGCAATAATTTGAGAAATATGCAATCTTTATTGCTATCTCAATTACTATATGATCAATCCCAGGGGGATTCGATCCGACCTCTTCCACATAGGTTAACGTCATCGAGCAACGCTCTGACATACAACCTCGGATAGGTCATACATCCTTGGTGGATTCTCTCGACCTCTTTCACATAGGTTAACGTCAGCGAACAACGCTCTGACACACAACCTCGGATAGGTCGTACATCCTTGATGGATTCTCTCGACCTCTTTCACATAGGTTAACGTCAGCGAACAACTCTCTGACACACAACCTCGGATAGGTCTTACATCCTTGATGGATTTTCTCAACCTCTTCCACATAGGTTAACGTCATTGAGCAAATGCTATGACATACAACCTCAGAAGGGTTATATATCTTTCAAGAAATCTACGCTCTACTGCCCGTTGCCGAATTTTTCATCGTCCTTCTACCCAGCCACTAAGTGTCGCCGGTCTTTTACCTGACCTCCAAGTGATGTCGGTCTTCTACTTGACTTCCAAATATCGTCGACCTTATCGTCGACCTTCTACCCGACCTCTAAGTGACGTCGGCCTTCTACCTGGCCTCCAAGTGATACCGGTCTTCTTCCCGACCGCCAAGTAACGTCGGCCTTCTACCCGACCTCCAAGTGATGTCAGTCTTATGCCCAAGCTGCTAGTGACGTCGGCCTTCTGCCTGACCTCCAACCTCACACCTTCCTCTTATTCAGTGAGGGTCCCTAGGGCTGAACAGGAGAAAGTTGCAGCCGCCGGATCATGATCGCCTCCCCCCCGGTATTTAGACTCTTGCCGGACAGTCTTTCCCCCAATGGGAGTGAACTGGAGCCTGCGTAAGAGTACCGGGTTTTGATTGCCTCCGCCTCCGGTATTTAGACTCTTGCTAGACAGTCTTTCCCCCAATGGGAGTAAACTTGAGCCTGCGTAAGAGTACCAGGTTTTGATTGCCGCCACTAGTATTTAAACTCTTGCCGGACAGTTTTTCCCTAATAAGAGTAAATTGGAGCCTGCGTAAGAGTACCGGGCTTTGATCGCCGCTTCTGGTATTTAAACTCTTGCCGGACAATTTTCCCCCACTAGGAGTGAACTGGAGCCTGCGTAAGATTACTAGGCTTTGATCGCCGCCACTGGTATTTAAACTCTTGCCGGACAGTTTTCCCCCACTAGGAGTGAACTGGAGCCTGCGTAAGAGTACTAGGCTTTGATCGCTGCCATCGGTATTTAAACTCTTGCCGGACAGTTTTTCCCCACTAGGAGTGAACTGGAGCCTGCATAAGATTACTAGGCTTTGATCGCCGTCACCGGTATTTAAACTCTTGCCGGACAGTTTTCCCCCACTAGGAGTGAACTGGAGCCTGCATAAGAGTACCAGGCTTTGATCGCCGCCACCGGTATTTAAACTCTTGCTGGACAGTTTTCCCCCACTAAGAGTGAACTGGAGCATGCGTAAGAGTACCGAGCTTTGATCTCCACTGACAATCTCCAAGTTATCAATCCAAAGAAAATATACTTGGATCAACGCAAGAGATTGTGCTCCTCATTCCCCCCAATAGGGTATTTATAGGAATAAGAAGAGGGAAACTTAAAAGTCATTTCATATTTTTTAATTAATATCAATATATATTAATTATTTCAACGGCCACTGTTTGGAGGTGGTAGGAAGGCCAAACGGACAAATTAAATGTACGTTAATAAGTATAGAGTAATGCTATAACTGAAAAATTAGATATCGAAGTTATAAAAGAAAAATATATGTATATTAAGTACATATTCACGTCCAGCGGTCCAAGTGATTTGTAAACTGAAAAAGAAATAAGTTTTTAATAAACTGTAACTTAATAACTTTAATTCATTAATGTCGTACAGAGGTTATTAATACACAACAGTTTTTTATTAATATATACACATACTATGCGTTTTATAGTTTAATAACATAACCATTTTTGGGCCTTCTCATGATGATGATTATAAATGGTACACTAATATATATAAATATTAAAAAAGTTACAATTTAATAAATGTACATTAACAAAAACTTTTCGTTATTTATAATCAAAAACTTTGGTGAATTATAATAACTTAATATTACTTTATCTAATAGGGTGTTAATTATAATATTTTGCTACAGATATTTTCATTTATATATCTAAATTATTAAACAGAAGTATGATAATCGTCCCAATTTATTATAGATTGACATAATTATCAGTCATAAGCAGTTCAAAAAGATTCAAATATATATTTATTTTCGGACTCTACAAAGTTACGACGTCCGAAAATAGGGGGGCAACTGATATGTCACTAAAAAATAGTCTTGATCCAGCACGAATCTCGAGGCAAAATCAAGTTGGAAACTTCCAAAATTAAAATTGGGATCATCCGAACTCCGATTTCATCAAACTTACAGTCAAACTGAGCGTATCGGAAGCACGAACTCAACGACATCAAAATCGACTCAATCCGAGCCCAAATGAGTCCAAATCAAGGACCCGAAGCGCTTTTGGAAGGTTCAAACTACAATTTGGATTATCAAACAGCTTCCAAACGTGGCATGCTTATAGTCGAATCGAGCGGCTCGACGAGACGAATCCAACGAGCCTAAGATCATCAAATTCTGATATCATTAAGACACTCAAATATCCGATAAATGCTCTATGATCAAAGAAATCAATACGGGCCATTCGATGGAGCACTCCAAACCTACCCCGGATCTTCTCTATATTTACGGGGTGTGCCACTCATGAAAACCTATAAATAGACCTCCACTCTCTACATGAAGGGGACTTTTGGCTAGAGATTAGAGAGAGCTCTTCAAGAGTTCCAGCACCACCGCCTAGCTCATCCTCGACCACCGCCGGACCACCAAGGGACGCCGGAGTGCTGCCGCACCAACACCAGAGTACTACTGCACCACCACCGTAGTTCTATCGCACCACCGCCGGGCCACCAAGGGAAGCCGGAGTGTTGCCGCACCACCGCCGGAGTACTGCTGCGCCACCGCCAGAGTACTGCCGCGCCATCGCTGTAATTCTATCGCACCACCGCAGGACCACCGAGGGACGTCGGAGTGCTGCCGCACCACCGCCTTAGTTTTGCCGCACCACCGACAGACCGCCAAGGGATGCTGAAATGCCATCCGAAGCTGAAGTACCCCCTAACACTGAAGTGCCACTACCGGTCTTCCGCCTGACACCGGAGTTCTGCCGGATCGCCACCTGACATTGGAGTGACGTTGGACTCTTGCAAAACTCTTAGTTGATACTTGTAATCTGGTCGTCTTCAAGGACGAGTCAGACCATTGTACTTTTCTCAGATTCTAGTGGAATCATTTTCAACTGGGCTAGGCCCCGTGGTTTTTCCCCTTTCCCGGGTTTTCCACGTAAAAAATATTGTGTTCTCTGTGTGTGAGCTGAATATCTGTGCAACGCTAAGACGTAGAATTATAACTCTATCGCCGCGTATATTCTAGCCCGCAACAAAATTATTAATAAGTATTCAGTACCTCTTAAAAAAATTTTCTGAGCATTGATATATTTGATTGTTTATAATTGGAATAAACTTTTAACTGGTTTATTTGGTTTGTTAAATCTGATTCCAAAAATACCCTTTCCGCGGCGTATTTAAAACGGATAGGCAGAGCCCTTTATGTCAAGCAGAACAGAGAGCAGACGGACCATTTAATTTGAGGGGCTAAGGAACTTCAATAAGAAAAACAGAGTGGGAGCAAAACCAGTTAGAGAGAGGGAGTGAAAGAGTTGATGCGGATTGCAGAATAATAAACATAAGAGGAGAAACAGAGAAGGATTATTAGCAAACACACAGGAGAGAGTCCAAGCGCTGATCAAGTAGAAGATAGAGGACCATGGCCAGAGAAAAGCCTGTGTTGCCTCCGACTATGGAGTTCTCTTGGCGCCGGCGGCCATCCTCCGGCGAAGAGAATTAGTTGGAAGGCCTTTTGCTGCATTGAGTTGCTGCAATTACAACGTGATATTGGCGCGAACGGCTCAATCACCTCTCTTTCTCTCTCTCATCTCTCCCCAACAAACTTGTCTTTCTTCCTTCTTTTGCTAATATTTTCTATGAGCTTGTTTGCTTGACTGTGTGTAGTTTTGTGCTATGCAATTTTACCTTTTTTTATATATGTTTACTTATCTGTTTTGCAACTTCCTTTGGCTTCCGCCTGATCAGTAATGAAATAATGAACTTTTTATATGAATAGACTATTGATATAGATATCATCCAAAGAGTTGATTCTAGGATCTGTATCATGATTTTTGCTTCAATTGCATGTTTGATGATACTGTTAATGAACCATATGAAAATAAATAAATGTGGAAAGTCGCACTTCTTATAGAATCCCACTTTAAAATTTAGTTTTGATCATTTATTTCATCAATTAATATATATTCTTTAAAAATCACTTAAAGTTTGATTGACTCAAATGATGACAAACTATCTTTAAAAACCACTAATTTTAATGATGTCAGAGAAATAAATAATCACAATATTATATTTGTTGACCATATTATTATAAGTACTTGAATGAATGGAGAAAGTTGTTTCTTCTCTTAAGGAGAGAAAAACTCATTCATATATATATGTATACATTACATATATAAGGTCTTTAAAGCGTTGCACATGAAATATTTCTTATTTAATGGGATGAAAAATATGTGGCATGTATAATTTGATTTAAAATCTCCGATGAATTATATGCAACGACGTCTCTGAATTCTTGCAATTTCTTGAGATTTGTCAAATCCCTTTCAAGAATCATGGGAGAGCATTGAAGTTTCTCAATTTTGCGCCAAGATTATTAGGGTTTATGGGATCCTCTTTTTTTTTTTTTTTTGCATTGATTTGACTCCAGATGCACATATATTCGGGTGGTTAGGTTTTATAGATTGGATGAAGAAATTTATTTCTCTCTAGCCCTAAGTTTCTATATCCTTTAATTGAGGTACACTTTTTTGGAATATTCTTGATGCATAAACATATACTTTTGGGTAGGGTTCCATGATGTATGGAAGAATAAGATCTTTCAAAGTAAAATATATTTTATGGGCTTCTTTAGGCATCTTCATTGGTTCATAGTGGGTGTATTAATTTGGACTTTGGAAATGATTGGCTATCATCCTTATTTTTTATGCATCATTATATGACTTATGTATTTAGTTGTTTAAATTTTCTCTCGTCTAATTTATTTTTATTGGTTTTTCTCCCTTTATTGTTTCCTTTGTGGTACACCATTTTTCTCTTCTAAAAATGCTTCATCCTTTAATTTTGTTATTTCATTCTAATGAAATGTTATATATCATGTGTAGTTAGGAATATGATGGTTACAAAGTTTGAGATAGAAAATATTGATGGCTAGAATATTTTTGTTATATTTGGAGAACTAACTAACTAAGAAGCATAGCTTTTGATTGAAAAAAGACTTGAGAAGTCTCTCATGGGATATGTGAAAATCAATAGCATCCACATAGCTAGGTGATTCATTAATGAGAAATTAACTATCATAATTATGGCCATATTAAAAATTTTAGAAAGCAATATATCTATATATTAATCATTCAAAATAAAAAAGCTGATAATTATGTGATGTTGATCTTACACTCCAAGTCAAATAATAGAGGCACCAATGGAAGAGGAAGTGCTAAGAGACAAAGCTAAGCTAACAAATAAAAGCAAAAGCCTTTTGACATCACTCTGCAGATAATATATGCTGAAAACTCCATGACATCAAATATTACAGACAATTGCAATTTAAATAACAGTGAGAAAATAGCCAGCATGGTGTGGACATATCTAAAAAACTAATAATAAGATAACGATTCATCAATGAAAGATACAGCCATCAAATCTTTCTCATCAACTTGTTTATAAAAAGGAAGGAAGGAAGCAGCACTATGAGCTAACCTTTCAGTTCTAAGTTCTGATCAATCATCTTCAGAGTTCCCATTACGTTCCGCAATTAATTATTGAGGAAGATACCAAAAAGATGATTGTTCATGTTCAACAGATAAATCAAGCTTTAAATTGATAGAGTTGGAGGATTCATTGTCGTAGTTTGTAACTTCTTAGCAAACACGCAAATTAAAGAGAGAAAAGTTCTATATGAAAATTTTAAAAAGAAAAGACTACGTACGGTAACTAATCTAATTCTTCAAATATAAAAGTCTCATCTTATTTCTTCGTTAATAAGACTGTTGAAATACATATATATTATCATTTGTGTCAGTATTTCTCTCTCTCTCTCTCTCTCTCTCTCTCTCTCTCTATATATATATATATATATATATATATATATATATATATATATATATATATATATATATATATAACTCCTTGCTGAAATGGATCATCCCCAGTGTATTTGGAGCTTCGAAAATATAAAAAAAAAAAACATCTTTCGCCCTTGATTCAAGCAAATGAGGTAAAAAACGTTAGATTACGGACGCAACGTTGTGCGAAGCCACCCATTCGCGGCGTAGGCTATGCAGACAGGTCCGGAACATCTAAGTTATTTAGAAATGACAATCATATTGCATGGGTTGCAGCACGGGTTGAAACGCTAAATTAGCCCGCCTCTGAGGCGACGCCATGCAAATCAAAACTCATAAGAAAGAAAGAAATCCTGTGAGAGGTAGATTCATATTTTATGATATATTAATTAAATTTATAATTTATAATACAAAATCATATATATATTATTCTAATCTATCTCTATCAAAATCGCTCATATCCTTGCAGCCATCCTTGTCATTGATGCCCACTTGTATTAAGCAAAAATAATAATAATATATCCTAAAACCACTAACCAATTTTTTCTCTTCACGCATAAACCTGCACCGAGCCCTATTCACACAGGCTCAACCTCTTCTCCTCTCTATCTCTCAGTGGTCCAAAAGTTATTACGTCCGGACAAAAAACCGGAAATCCAGACAAATACTGAGGAATACCGAGTGATGTACCGAGCATGATATCGGGTGCCCAAGTGACGAGGCGTTTTGTTATTGGTCTCTGAACACGTTCGATGTCCGGACGCAATAATTACTCCTCAGTGGTCAGTCTCCTCACTCATTTGCACCCAACCTCCTCTCCAACTCTCCCCAGCAGAGTCAACTCACAAATCAGTGTTACACTCTCTTTTGCCTTATGGGCTGCTTTCGTCTAGGTAAGGAAGTTTTAGCTTCATGCCTGCGGAGTGCAAATGACCTAGTTGGCAGCATGGTAGCATTAGCATGTATGATAGAGACGCCTTGGCCAGTGAAAACTCTCTTCATAATTTGAGCCTCCAAATGAGATAGTTTTTAAAAAATTGTGGTCCTCTTTTGAGGAACCCAAGGGTGAAACCGGCCTTAATTTTGGGGGGGTGGGGGGGATTTATAAGTAATTATTTTCGTTGCCTAGAATTTAGCTCGACCCTTTATGACAAGAAAATGGATTAATAACAAAAAAAAAAATAGAGACAAAAAGAAAAGTAACTAAGGCCTCTAAATAAAAAGGAAACTTGATATTTGTTCATATCCTTGATCGTCATATGCTTCACAGATATGTCGGAGGTCCAAGGGGTCAGCACCCCCGGAACAAATTATTTTTGGAATTCAAATTAATAAATAAATGATGAATTCTCTTTACTACTTTTCTTTGCATATCAAAAGAATCATGTAATAATTTATTTATTTTTATAGGTGGGGGGAAAATTGCCCTCCCTGAGCACAAGGGGGATCCGCCCTCAGAGGAACCTCCACAAAAACAGTGACTTCAATTGAATGCACTCGTTGCACTAACGGGAGTGTACGTCATGCAAAAGCTTCACTAGAGTGAAACCTCCTAATAAGCCATTAGATTGCCGTGCTAGAAACATGTGAAGTCTCAAGGTTCATCATCTGGATTAATCTGTTCTTACCCAATTGAAATAAGGTAAATATTTAAACCTTTGAATTTTGAACCCATTTGCATGTGTTCTAGAATGAGTCTCAAGGATTTGCAGTGAATTTTGGCAAAATTTGAAAAAATGTTACTATTTGAGCACCTCAATGTTTGGTGTCCTAGCACCCCAACGTTGCTACGGTATCAGGCATCAAAAAATGATATTTCAACCCTCTGATTATGGAATTTGGAATTTTTAACTAGCACGACAGTACTAAGCCACTAAAAGAACTTTAAATATATTTTCAACACATTTGTATATGTTTAAAAATATTTTAATGCTTGAAAAAGGTACCATGTGTTCTAGAATGAGACTCAAGGGGTTTGAATTGAATTTTGGCTAAATTTAATAAATATTACTATTTGAGCACCTCAATGTTGGGTGTCCTAGCGCCTCAGTGCTGCTACAGTATCATGCATCAAATAATGACATTACAACACTTAAGTTTTGGAATTTGGATTTTTTAACTAGCGTCACAACACTAGGCCACTAATAGCACTTTAAAAATATTCTAAAACTACGATTTCATTACATACTGTTCGGTCTTAGCAACCGCATAGAGAGAGAAAGAGATATTTGGAGACTTTTTAGAGAGAGAAACTCCATTTTGAGCTGCTTCTAGTCGTTTTTAGCCGTCGGCCTAACTAAAAAAATTTGTGAATCAAGGTAGGTCATATTATGCATATCTTAGTTTTTAAAAATACAGAGTTTTTTTTTTTTTTAATTTCTTGATTAAATTTCTATTTCCCTTTCCAAAAAATGAGGATAATATTGCACTTGTGAAATTTTTACCACGTAACTTTTTATGTGTTATAGAAATTAAGACTATGAATATTTTGAATATTTTTTCCAGATGATTTTGAGAATTATATGATTTTTATTGAATAGAAAATAATCTTGACTATGAAAAATAGTGGTATTCAATAATTAAAGTCTTAAAATAATGTTTTACACAATTCTTAGTAATTTGTTTATTTTTTAAAGCTGTGTATTTTTTCTTAGAAGAAATTTTCATTACCTATTGTTATAAAAAACTTTGTAATTATGAAATGTGTCTAATTATGCTTAAATTGATACAATGTGATGATATGAGGAAATACATGTCTGCAAGAAGATATAAAGGGTTAGAATCCTTTGAGTTTTATTTGTGACTAAGAATGGGAGATAAGGGGCCATAATTCTATATGATTTTATCTGGGTCCAAGAATCTGGTACCTATAAGGAATGTTTTGGTGGCTAACAAGCCATGTTCTAGTGGCTATAAGTTATATAATGATACACGAGCATGTTCTCACAAAGGGAGTCATAAAGGGCCAAAGTCCTTTAAAATTATGTATGGGTATAGAGAAAACTATTATGCGCAACTCTATGATACAAATTTCAATTATTTAATTGCTCACTATTATTATTTGACTTTAGATAATTGTTATGCTCTTATTAATTTGTTCAGTATAATGATTTATTATATTGTAATTTGAAAATATTTAATAAAAGAAATATTTAAAAACTTAGATATGTGTCTATGGACTGCTGAGTTATTGTAGCTCATTATGGTTTTGATTCTGATTTTAAAATTTAGGAAATGGAAGGAGCCTGTTTATTAACAGTTAAGAATTTGATCTGAGTTTATAGGTATTTCTATGTTTGATTTTTGTACAGTTAAGACTAGCTTATATTTTCTTTTGTTCTCTATTCTTTATTCATCTACCATACTGTAGATTTTATACGTCATTTTAATGAAATAAAAATAATTTTTTTGGATGAGTTCATTTTCAATATTCTGGATGTTTTAGTAGCTATGTAGCATGTTATTTATTTAAAATGAATATTACAAGAAAATATGAAATATTCTAAAATTAGATCTTGAAATTTGTCTGTCACAGCTCAACACAATAGGAATCCTACTGGGTTGGGGTGCGACATAATAGGCACTAACAACCCTAATATTGACAATAGGAACTTATGAACCACCAAATTATATGGTGGCCTTGGAGACTCTGGTGTTGATAACAACATTAGTCAATTGAATGTAAGCTATATATCCCAATTAGATAGTATGGCATTCTAGAGCTCCATTCTGCATAAGTAAAAGATGAGAATTAATAATCGATAAAATATCACCCTACTCTTTCAAAATATAGAGACTCACTAGGAAAAAATGCAACATATGAGTAGGTTCTACATAATAATTGTAAGAATTTAGAACCATAATTAAGGGAAGATTTAGGGAATTCGTTAAAAATTTCATTTACATATAATGTTATATTTGTACTTTATTATGCTTTTGTTGCTACTATAATGTATATATGAATAGTCAAAAGAAATGTAAAAGAAGAATTAGTTCAAAATGAATTGTAGGAGACTCTGGTCTTGAAGAAGACAATACAAATATTAAAGCGACTTGAAGCAGTTCCCAGGGCTAAGAGAAAGTCCTCAATTGAGTCAGTGCTCAATTTAAAATAGCTGCCAAACTAAAATGCTCATAATTCTAAATAACAAGTCAAGGGATATCTCAACCAAGCTAACACATCAAGGACTGGTAAAACTTCATCAAATACGCCCAAAAAGAGAACCAAACTAAGGAAACCCATGAAGAAGAAGATCTCGAATATAACCGACAAGGTTATAAATAATTTGAAGAACTATCACTAGCATACAAGACCACCTGTCCAGCTTGCTGATTTCATGAGTGGACTCCAGATTGTTAAGATCTAAGAAGAAGATGATGAAGGGGAGGAAATTGAAGAATTCCTTCAATTGAAATATGTCAAGTCATTTTAGTGACATCAAATACTTGTTGGCTAACTTCTTATTGAACCAATAGCAGAAGTTGAGCAATAATGGCTCCAATAAATGTGAATTTCCAAAGAAAGGTTAAATGAACTACCTCAGCAAAAAGATGACTCCCTAATAAAGTGATATTCAGTTCATGTCCGATAGTCTTGCAAATAGATGATAACTCAAAAATTTTGTGCTTTCCTAATGAGAGTTGGCCAAAATCCACAGTGGCATTAAGGTTACGTCGTATCAAGTTAGATAGTGATTCTAAAATTTCCAACCAATCTTTTGAGATAATAGAGGATGGCTCTAAAGGAGTCATTTCATTGGAGGAATTTGATTTAAATGAAATGATCCAAGTTAAATTGAGAAGTGGTAGAGTACTACCACCTCCATTAAAGACAAAGAAAAAATACATCATGATTAATGAAAAAATTATTCTCAAAGATCCCAAGAAAAAGTTTACTTCATGCAAAAGAGTAAACTATAATATATCATCCATTTGTAAAGATTCCTACACATCTCAACATGTATGAAGCTCTTCTGATATTAGAAGACCTTTGTAAAACTTTGATTATAGGCTGTTAAAAATCTGAAGAGAGAAATATATTTCACCGAATTTTATCTAACTAAAGTTTTGTAATCCCAAAATGAGCTAATCCTCACCTTCTCTAATGATTATCTTTTGTTTAGGAAAATGAAGCATAACGCCCTTTATATGTCGCAACTAAGAGTAATGACATCATAACAAGTTGAATTTTGATTTACCGAAGTTCATCACTAAATCTTATAAACCCAAGATTAGAATGGATTAACTGTAAGAAGTCAATTTAGGAACTTAAGAATATCCTTGCCCAACTTTCATCAATGGTGTCCTAGCTAAGGATAAAATTGAGAAAATGAAGGTGATACTTATTGAATTTAATAATTACTTTGTTTGGGCATATGTAGACATGCCAAGCTTATCCTTTTGATGTAGGCAAAGGGGGGGTCAAATCAAACCCAAAAATATTTGGTTTTGATTTCCCTTGGGCTTACTAGCTCAATATATTTTGAGCTGGAATTTAGCTCATTTATGAGCTGGTTTTTAGTTTATTTATTGAACTAAAGGTTGGCTCATTATTAGCTAAGTTTTAGTTCATTAGTTATCTTAATTATGCAATATTTATTTATAATTTTAGTTTGTTCCTTGGGATTCCAAAATGGCTTTTGGAATCCCTAGGTTGGTTGTTTTCCGTGCTTGACTCCTTGGCTTCCACGGGTTGGCTGTTTCCGTGCCTTGGTTCCTTGGCTTCCTCGGTGGGCTGCTGGTTTTCCGTGCTGGGTGGCTTTTCCCGTGCCTGGTGCCTCGGTTCCGTGCAGGCCTCTTGGGTTTCCGCGGCTGCCTCTTCGGGTCTTGGCTGGGCTGTTTTCCCGTGAGATTGGGGGGGGGGGGGGGGGCTTTTCCGTGGTTTGTGTTGCTTGGATTCCTGTGGGAATTCAATTATGTGGCTGTTTGTATTCCCCTTTCATACCTATAAATATGAGGGGATTTGTAATGTTTTAGTGAGTGATATATGAATTTTTTAAAAGAATCCTTGGGATTTTCTTGGAGGAGCTTG
The DNA here is from genome assembly GCA_022539455.1 of Dendrobium nobile. Taxonomy (NCBI): domain Eukaryota; kingdom Viridiplantae; phylum Streptophyta; class Magnoliopsida; order Asparagales; family Orchidaceae; genus Dendrobium; species Dendrobium nobile. The sequence goes on along the minus strand of CM039726.1, from coordinate 81,067,169 downwards.
CGAGCTTTGTCCACCTTCTTCTTCCACCTCTTTGAGGAGACTTGCGAGTTCTTCTCCACCTTTCTTCTCGGGCTTCTAATCTCTTTCGTCTCTCCGCAAGTTTACACCCCACCTGTATCCTTCTTCTCAAGTAAAGCAAGTTTATGGTGTCTTTAATTTTATTAGAGTCAAGTTTGTAAGAGTTCAAAGTCTTATTTTGTAAGTCTTTTAATTTCCAAGTCTTTCTTTTATTTGAAATGTAAGAATTTGTTCGTTTTATTACGTATGAGTCCTTTTCTTAGATCTATCTAGTAAAGGTCTTACCCTATTTTTGTGGGCGGAGATCCTTGGATCCCCCATCCCCCAGATTTTTGCTAGCATCACCATTGATGTGACTGCTCATTGATTAGCTATCAACCCTAATGCAATACTTGTTAAACAAACTCTAAATTTAATGAGATTAAGATAAAAAAAAGGTGATTGCATAAATGAAAAATCTTATTAAAGCAGCCTTTATTTAAGAAGAAAAATACATATATTTAATAACTAATCATATATATACACATGAAGAGGAAGAACAATCAAATACATATCTATATTGCCTTTACCTAAATAAGGCGATATCCAAAAGATGTCTTTTCACTCTCAATGTTAGAATTTTTAGTTATTAATACTTTCAACTGTAATATATTTTCTTTAATGGACGAATCATATGATTCTAATCAAATTAAGATGACTTCTGAAGATGAAAATCATATATCATTCAGGACATTTATTGGTGCACTTTATTATACAATCATTCCCTTCAGTTTGAACAAAACTAGAACTACATAACAATGGGCTATGACGTGCATATTTAATGACTTAATCAATCAGAAGATGTAGTACTATATCAATGATCTTAAAAAGTTTGAGAAACTATGAGCTTAATAGCAGGCGACTTTTCTAATCACTTTCAAAAGTCTGAGAAAACTATGGTTAAAAAATTTGGATGTAAGAAAATGGGTTTATTTAAGCCAATATAGAATTAGTTGTTGGGATTGTACTCGCCCATCTTGGGTTGTATTTGCTCGGAAGGGAGTATGTTGGTATATGGCTTCTTCGTCCTATTAAAGAGATTTTTAATTTATTTCCTAGAGAGAGAGAGAGAGAATAATGAAAAACCATTCCCGAACTCTGGACTGGGTTGATAAGCTCGCAGTAGGAAGACTACAATAAGCATGGTTGGCATTGCAGGTTGATTACTTGCTCTCCACTTTTGAGTTCAAATTAGCTATCAAATGTTTCTAAGCTTGAGCTCACTAATTTGGAGGTTATACCCCAGCATTCATAATCACTTGCATCATTTCTTAGATATAACCCGATTACTGCTTCTCTAACAATGCCACATTTGACCCCAAAAAAATTTCACAAAGAATGATTTTTATTTTAATTCATTTGCCCAAAATTATAACGGATATAAAATCTTACCCTTAATTTAGCTACAAATAACTGTGTGCAAAAAACAAGAAAATCACATTTAATATATGCATTTACTTAGGAATTTTATTTCTAAATTGCCACACTGAATCTCTAACAGACTTTACAAACTATAACAATGAAAGATTACATATACAAACCATAAAAGTCATACGATTACTCTTCTATCACTTAAGAGAAATGGTGGGCTTTCACTCACCAGCAATAGCAACAGCAACAGCAGCTGGAATATCTCATTTATTTCAAGTGGCCTTATATTTCTACTCTGTTTGACAAACGGTAACAAAGTTGTTCAGATCAACTTTTATAATTTTTTTCTCTGATTACACCCTCTGTTGATTATTTTCTGAAGAGCTTTCTTAGCCTCCTCCAAAGTCCCAACACCATGCTCCACTTCAAATGACAACCTCTGAATGTTAAACTGCATTAATCAAAAAGTTAAGTAATAAATCAAAAAGTAATTTCTTCTCCTGATTCGAAAGTGTCTTGTTCAAAATAAGAAATGAAATATCCATAAAATAAAAAAAATAAAAAAATTAAAGCAGAACAGCGATCAACATCAGATCCTCGTGCAATAAAGTTTATGAACATTGAATAACATAGTGATAGAACCAAAGCCACAATTGTGGGCCATGGTGAAATCAAAAAGGAGCTCAGGATGGCTCTTGCCGGGATCCCCAAGATTTGAGAAAAACTTGATTTCACTATATATAATATGTAAGTTATACACATAAAATTTCTCCTCTCTTAAAACCATGGTTCCGTGACCTCCTAGTCAGCTTCCAAGGATTTGAGATTTCTCTTTTAGGGGTCATTTGGTTGCAAGTATTATGAGCAGAGTAAAAGAAATATAAAGTTCTTGATTTTTTTGTGGTTGATTTGAAGTAAATTGAATACAAAGCATTTATGTATGAAATTTAGAATACCACGTAATGTTTATTTTTTATGATTTTGAAAATCATTTAAATTGAGTAAATTCTAAATTTAAGGAAAACTCATAAACTGCAACCTCATCTTCCCCAATGCCCATCGCCATTGTTCACCGTTTCTATCCTTCTCCATCAACACCTATCATTGGTTGCCACAGCCTACCGCCTTTCTTCCACCATCAACGCTATCACCTATAGGCAATCGATCGCTGCCTATGATGCACCGACACTTCTCCTCAAAGAGGCGTGCAGTGTCCGACACCGTGTCCGACACGACACTCCTCCGATACGTGTCGGACACGCCGAAAACGTGTCCGATTAAAAATATATTAAAAACAAATTGGACACGCGTGTCCGACACGCGTATCTTAAATATTTTATATTTTTTTTAAAATATAATTTCTTATATTTGGCGAGATTTAAACTAAATTTCTTATTTCCTATCCACAACACCAAATCAACGTCTGCATTTAATACCCATTCATCAAATATTCTCATTTTCATTTCTCTTTGGCAGTGAAGGTATTTTCATCTCCTCTCTTTTTGCACAATTACAAATCTTTCTCTTGTTGAACCAGAGTTGAAATCAGTGATATTCAATGATGATGATATTGAAGGCCAAAAACAAACCTCTAAAGCTAATCATAGTAGTTGAAGCTTGAATGTTTGATGTTGTAGTAAGTGATTATTTGCTTATATTTTTGTGGTTGTATTAGATATTTTGTACTAAATATTTTATATTATAAGCTAGATAAGTTATCATGTCATTCATTTATTATTGTTTGTCATTTTTAATATGATATATATATATATATATATACTATATAAAAAAATGTATTGCCGTGTCCGCGCCGTACCCGTGTCCTATATTTTCAAAAAAAGCCGTGTCCCGTGTCCGTTTCGTGTCGTGTCCGTGTCGCCGTGTCCGTGTCCGTGCATCATAGATCGCTGCCATTCCTCGTATTTAAATACATTTGAAATGTGTCGTAATAAATACAAAAAATATATTTCAATGTATTTTATTTGCCTAAAATACATGAGTTTTAGAAACATCCAATCCAAATGCCCCTTGATGAAACAATATAGAGCACCCAATGATCAGCATACTTGCAGAAAAAATTGCATAAATACATTCATACATATAAGCGTTTGCAATAATTTTATATGCCAAATGCATGTGCATGTTAAAAGAAACACACAAATATACCCAATTCGCCATATTCAAGCCAAATCAAATGTTCCAAAGACTTCATATATTTCCATATTTGTATTGCGTATATGCTTCATATCTTCCCTTTAACCAAGTGAGAAAACAGTAAAATACACTCTCTTATGTTGACAATAGCTTCTGGAATTTCCAATATTAGATTGCTTAGACCTACTCATGTTCACTGGCTAGGCCTACCGTACTTGAGCAAGGGGATGACAAAGATTTAATAACCCGAACCACACAGAACGCTCTTCTAATCACCACTTCCTAAAAACGAAAATGAAGTACAATGTAGAGCTAGATTTATTTTCACATTAGAAGTTACCTGAGCACCCTGTCGAACCCGAATATCTGTACCCTTGCTGTCTACTGATATGAGAGCTGCATCATCTATCTCTCCTTCAGTAGATAAGATTTCTCTAAGCGGCTTCGAGAAGATTGCATTAAGTTCCTACAGAAACAAAAAAATCACCAGCAATCAAAATATAGTAGACAATTTATGCAGTCATCATCTATTTCTCTTAGACCTTAAAGAGGTATTACTTGCCATCTTAATCACTCAAGCTTCACTAACTTGAAACAAGGTATAGCTAGATTTTTTACTAAGCAAAAGTAGCATTCATGTACAAACTTTTAAGTTTTGCTCTCCACCATCAACAGCAATCTTGTCAGGTTGAAGGCTTTCATACTCCTTGACATCGATCCACTGGACAGTGCCAAATCCTCCAATGAAATATACATCGCTGATGAAAGTATCAAATAATAGTTAGGAAGGACAAAAATAAAGTTATAGACTTTTAGCTAATAGAGTGAGAGAGAAAGTTATAAGTCTGAAGCCCGAGATAAGAAATAGAAAGCAGATGATAAACAAGAAGCGTGAATATATGATGCCAATAAGCTTAAGCAACTCCTCAAAATTAGACCTTTACAAGAGTAAATTTTTGATGAACAAAAAAATATATTTTATGATGAACATGTCATGCAACAAGCCATCTTCATACAAAACTGTTGATCTATAGGCACAAGAGCTCTACAGCATCAATCTCATCTTTTTTTTTTTGGCTAAATCCCAAGGGGGTAAGGATGCAGCTGACAGCAACATAGCCTTGATGAACCATTTGTTTGCATGGTTAGTTTCACTTTTTCCTGATATGACCCTGATAATGGAAAGATACAAAGAAAGTAAATTGCTAAAACTGGGACCATAATCCATCATTCAGCTTTTGTTTTTCACTACAATAAAGTGGGCCATGAGAAGTGCCTCCACAAAGGCTCTTAATGCAAGTTAATCAACATGCTTCTACAATAGTTGCATTTCAAATAAATGAACATATTCTCAGTCCCAAAAATTTACACTTGAGCACAATACTTTTATTGTGGATCTTTTTTATTTCCCATTAAACTATTTCCGGAGCCTGAAACCCATTTTCAAAACGGAGAAAACCTAAAAAAAAAATAGAGCATAAGGAATATAAAATATCAAAGAAAACAAAAACAGAAGAGTGTTACTGGAAAACATATCTAGTAAATTGGTTTTTCGTTGCATGCTTACATCTTCCCATCACTTATTGGGGTCTCCCATCATCGTCCACAGGTTAAACTCTACTATCTTCCAAACTTTGATTGATAAGATTCATAAAGAATTTTTGGCTGGAGAGGCTAATTAATCTTTGTCCTTGGCTGGTAGTTCTATTTTCCATATTTAAATTAAGAACTTCCAGCCTTTTCCATCCCTAAGTCTATCATGCATTAAATATGCTCCATAGGTTGTAGATTTCTCCACTTGATAGGCTCTCATAAGAAGATAAGAACCATTGCCTGGATACGATTTGTCTGGCTAAGAAGTTGGAAGGTTGAGTTATGCTAGCACTCTCCTTATTAACAACATTATTAGCCATAAGGTGACATGGCACGCCATTACTATTGATGAGTTTTGAGGTAACTGGAAAAGGGAGAGAAGGTAGAAGACTGAATAAAGTAGACATGGTGAGAATGGGGAAGGAGATGAACCGAACTCAATATCAGAGAGGAGTATGCAACCATATCCTTAAGCATTTTCATTTCAATTGTAAAAAGCTATCCATTCAAGTCCCAAAGAAATCAAATTTATGCGAGACATGACATCTAGGAGTAGAATGTGATAGGAAATACTCGAAATCAAGTAATTCCTAGCCAAAACTGAAGCGGAACCAGGGAAAAACTGCTGTCTCCAGCAGTGGACAGCAGTTTTACACAGGAAAACAGTGAGGAAATGCGAGAAAACTGAGATCCAATGCAAGCAAAGGCTAGTATTTTATTAGTAGACGAATAAAATTGCAAAGATACAATTTGTTCTTCGATTCGAGAGGAAGAACGTACTCTCCAAAGTCTCCGGCGAAGCCAAGAGCCCAAAACAAAACCTAGATCTCAAAGAGAAAACTCCAATTCAAGATCCCCTAATTTTCCCCCCAAACTCCTAATTATACAGAATTAATCATAAAGGACAATAAAGGACAATCATAAACTTCCTAAAATAGCCTCACACGTTCAAAATTTCCCTCCTAACTTTCCCCCTCCGGCTCCACGCGGATCGCGCCTTCCGCCCGCCCCGTCCGTCTCCGCCTCGTATAGAACTGGACCGGTCCCTGTTGGACCGGTCCAACCGGCCCAGGATGGGCCGGTCTAACATTACCGCCCTCCCAAAGAATCACCTTGTCCTCAAGGTGAAAATCTGGAAACTGCTGTTTCGCCATCTCGTATGGCTCCCACGTGGCCTCGTAGTCAGGAAGGTTCTTCCACTGGATCAACACTTCCTTAGTTCCCTCTTCTTTCTGGCGAACACCCCTCAGCTCCAAAGGTTCCAGGATCACCTCTAACTCCTCTGTAAGTGTCGGCGGTAGCTCGGGAATGGCGATGTGATCACCAATGACCCTTCTCAGCTGTGAGACGTGAAAAATCGGGTGTATAGTTGCCGATGGGGGTAATTTTAGTCGATATGCTACTGCTCCGATCTTTTCTATCACTTCATAAGGACCAAAATACCTTGGAGCTAGCTTTTCATTTCTCCTGTTGGCGACTGTCTTCTGCCTGTATGGGCGGAGCTTCAAAAACACCTTATCCCCTGCCTCAAAATGGATATCTTTTCTATGCCCATCCGCTTGCTTCTTCATGATTTGCTGCGCCCTCAATAAGTGCCTTTTTAACTCCTCTAACACTCGGTCCCTCTCCTCCAAGTACTCCTCTACTGATGAAACAGGAGTACTACTGCTCCCAAAGTGTACCAAGTGAGGGGGATCCCGTCCGTACAACACTTTGAATGGGGTCATTTGTGAAGCCGAGTGAAATGATGTGTTGTACCAGTATTCAGCCCAGGATAGCCACTTCGCCCATATCTTTGGTGTCTCTGAAACAAAGCATCTGAGGTACGTCTCCAAGCTCCTGTTGACTACTTCCGTCTGGCCATCCGTCTGTGGGTGGTAGGCTGTACTTCTCTTGAGCACTGTTCCCTGCAATCGGAATAGCTCTTTCCAGAAATGACTGAGGAACACCTTGTCCCTATCTGATACGATCGCCTCTGGCACCCCATGTAATCTGATCACTTCTCTGATAAAGGCTGATGCTACTGTTACTGCAGTGTAGGGATGTCGGAGGGGAATGAAATGGGCATACTTGCTCAACCTGTCCACCACTACTAAGATCACTGTGAATCCCTCTGAACGGGGCAGCCCATCTATGAAATCCATAGAGATCTCCTCCCATACTCTACCCGGCAAAGCTAAAGGCTGTAGTAATCCTCCTGGTGACATGGCCAAGTACTTACTCCTTTGACAGACCTCACATCTGGCTACCATCTCCTCTACATCTTTATGCATCCCCTTCCAGTACAACTCCCCAGCTAGCCTCCTGTATGTCTTTTGTACGCCTGAATGACCCCCTATTGCACTCCCATGAAACTCCTGGAGTAGGTTTGGGATGTGGATAGACGTCCGAGGCATCACAAACCTTCCCTGATACAGCAGCTTGTCTCCCTCCATGGAGTATCCCGGGTGGCTATCTGGTTCCTTCAGTAACTCTGTCCTGATCTTTCCCAAACTCTCATCTCTAGCGCTTTCTTCTCTGATGGCCTCCCAGTCAAGCATCCAGGGCACGGATAGAGCAACTGTCTGCAATTCCTCCATACATCTGGATAGGGCATCGGCCGCCTTGTTCTCCACCCCCGGCCTGTACTGGATCTCAAAATCATACCCCAGTAACTTGGACAACCACCTCTGATGCTCTTCCGTTACCATCCGCTGTTCTAAGAGAAATTTCAGGCTCCGCTGATCAGTCCTGACAACGAAGTGTCTTCCCAATAGGTAAGGCCGCCACTTCTGAATGGCCAACACGATGGCCATCAATTCCCTCTCATATACTGATTTCATCCTTGCTCGAGCAGTCAATACCTGGCTGAAATAAGCGACGGGTCTCCGATTCTGCATAAGTACTGCACCCAACCCGTATCCCGATGCATCGGTCTCCACGATGAAAGTCTGAGCAAAATCCGGCAAAGCTAGGACCGGCACTGTAGTCATTGCCTTCTTCAGGCTCTCGAACGCGGATGTGGCTGCTTCTCCCCACAGGAAGCCATCCTTCTTCAATTGCTCCGTAAGTGGCCATGCTATGGTGCTATATCCCTTTACAAATCTTCTGTAATACCCTGTCAATCCCAGAAATCCTCTCAGCGCCTTCAGATTCTTTGGTAGTGGCCACTTTAGCATTGCCTCAATTTTGGAGTGATCAGCTGCCACCCCTTCCTTGGACACCACATGACCCAAGTACTCTACACTGGCTTGTGCAAAGCAGCATTTTTTTAAATTTGCCCTCAACTGGTGCTCCTGCAATACCTCTAACACTTTCTTCAAGTGTTCCCAATGTTCGACCTCTGATTTGCTGTATATCAGGATGTCATCAAAAAATACTAACACAAACCGTCTAAGATAAGGTTTGAAGACCTTATTCATCAGGGCCTGGAAAGTAGCAGGTGCATTGGTGAGGCCAAAGGGCATCACCAAGAACTCGTAATGGCCTTCATGAGTTCTAAAAGCTGTTTTGGAAACATCTTCCTTCTTCATTCGAATCTGGTGGTAGCCCGATTTCAAATCTATCTTGCTGAAAATCACGGTCCCACTTAATTCATCCAAGAGCTCATCGATGACTGGTATAGGAAACTTATCAGGTACAGTCTCCTTGTTGAGTGCTCTGTAATCTACACAAAAACGCCAGCTACCGTCCTTCTTTTTCACCAACAGAACGGGACTAGAGAAAGGGCTGATGCTGGGTCTGATGATCTCTGCCTCCAGCATCTCTCTGATCAACCGTTCAATTTCATCCTTCTGGAACTGAGGGTAGCGATAAGGACGTACACTGATGGGTGATACTCCCTCCCTCAACACAATAGCATGCTCATGTTCCCTCTGCGGTGGTAACCCCTGAGGCGGCTGAAACACCTCTTGGAACTGTTGAATCAACGGCTGAACGGAGAGGGGTATAGCTCCTTCCTCCTCCACTCCTGCCCCCTCCAAACTATGCAATTCCACCAGGTAGCCTCCTCCCTCCTGCTGAATGGTTCGGATTAGGGATTTGAGAGAAACCCCAGCCTTGGTCAACCCAGCGTCTCCTTGAATCGTTCTCCTTCTCTCCCCTATCACAAGTTCCATCCTCAAAGTCCCCCAATTAACCTTCGTCTCCCCAATGTACGCAGCCACTTCATCCCTAGGATGACGTCCGTACTCCCCAATTCCAAAGGAAGGAAATCTTCCTTCACCTGGATTCCCTGAATCTTTAGCACCACCTCTCTACACACTCCCCTACCCATTTCCACCTTTCCTGTGCCCATCATCACCCCATAGCCACCTGTGTCCACTAGCTCCATCCCTAGCGACTCCACTATCTGGGTGGAAATGAAATTATGGGTTGCCCCACTATCGATCAACACCACCACCTCCCGGTCAGCTATCTCTCCTCTCACCTTCATAGTGTGACTCGGAGTGAATCCCACTACAGAGTTCAGAGAGACTTCTGCTACATCCAGATGCAGCTTCTCATCCTCCTCCACCTCGGGGTCATTTCCACCTCTCTCTTCGTCTTCCTCATCTTCACAAACGAGGAGAACCTGAAGAGATCGATCCTTGCACTTGTGCCCCGGCATGTACTTCTCATCGCATCTGAAGCACAACCCTTTTGCTCTTTTGTCCTGCATTTCTTTGTCGGTCAATCTTTTGAACTGTCCCCCATTTCCTCCTCCACCCGATTTCTCCTTGGGCACCTCCCTCTGGTTCCCTGGGGCTACCCCTTTTGAGGGTAATACAGCAGTAGTCATTTTGTATGATCCTCCTGAGTAGTTGCCTCTAGCTCCTCTTTCTGATCTCTTCTGATCTTCCACCAGTTGTGCAAGCTCCATGGCCTTGCCCAAGTTCCTTGGCTCCAGCACTCTGACAGCTGTTCTTATCTCCGGTTTGAGCCCCTTCATGAAATTCCCCTCCAGGGCCAATTCAGAGATGTGATCCAGACGGCTAGCCAAGTACTCGAATCTGTCCCGGTAGTCAGCCACGGTCCCCTCCTGAGTCAGAGCAAAGAACTGTTCATAGAAGTCTCCTCCCCCATCGGCTCGGAAACGTTCTAATAAACAATCCTTGAACTCTCTCCAGTTCCTGATAGGCTCTCTCCTGTCTCGCCATTGATACCATGCCAACGCCTTCCCTTCCAGACACAATCCTGCCGCCGTCAGCTTCTCATCATCTGTCAACCCGTTGACAGCAAAGTAACGCTCCACCTTGTAGATCCAGCCATGGCCATCTTCCCCCTCGAAGATGGGCATCTTCAACTTCCTCACCTTCGGATCCCTTCCGTTACCCCGGTAATCTCCATAACCTCCCATTCCTCGAAGATGAGGAACTCCCCAAGTGTCCCGGTCCTCCCTCCGACGTTGGTATCCGAACCCATCGTCATAATCCCCTCTTCCCCTTTCAAAATCAGCACCTCGACGCTGAAATTCAGCACCTCGACGCTGATATTCTTCTCTTCTTTCGCCAAAATCTGCACTTCCTTCATATTCTCCCCTCCGGCCTTCAAAATCCACACCTTGACCCTGAAAATCAGCACCTCGACGTTGAAAATCAGCACCTCGACGCTGAAAATCAACACCTCGACGGTCGTTTCTCAGGCTCATCTCCTCTCTAGACAGTGGCTCTAGAGGTGGCATGTCGTCGTCTCCCTCAAGGATCTCCACAGCCGGATTCCTCCTCCCCCGAAGCGGGTTCGGATTTCCTCCTACGCCATGGTCGCCGACAGTCTCTCTTGCTTCCGACGCCGTCGGATTAGTCTTCATCTCAAGTAATTTCTTCATCATCTCTTCCATAGCCGCGAACCTCCCTTCCAACCTGTCATTGTTGGTGGAGATTTCCAGGAACTTTCCTTCCAGGTCTGTCTTCAGTTGTCCGAACTCGCCTTCTAATACTTCCACCTTCTTTCCGGCCATCTTTCTTCTAACGGATCCCACACAATCTTCTTCCGGAAAGGAAATACTTGCTGAAATTTCAAAATTTCAGCCGCCGGTGGTCCCGAATCGATGCTCTGATACCAATTTGATAGGAAATACTCGAAATCAAGTAATTCCTAGCCAAAACTGAAGCGGAACCAGGGAAAAAACTGCTGTCTCCAGCAGTGGACAGCAGTTTTACACAGGAAAACAGTGAGGAAATGCGAGAAAACTGAGATCCAATGCAAGCAAAGGCTAGTATTTTATTAGTAGACGAATAAAATTGCAAAGATACAATTTGTTCTTCGATTCGAGAGGAAGAACGTACTCTCCAAAGTCTCCGGCGAAGCCAAGAGCCCAAAACAAAACCTAGATCTCAAAGAGAAAACTCCAATTCAAGATCCCCTAATTTTCCCCCCAAACTCCTAATTATACAGAATTAATCATAAAGGACAATAAAGGACAATCATAAACTTCCTAAAATAGCCTCACACGTTCAAAATTTCCCTCCTAACTTTCCCCCTCCGGCTCCACGCGGATCGCGCCTTCCGCCCGCCCCGTCCGTCTCCGCCTCGTATAGAACTGGACCGGTCCCTGTTGGACCGGTCCAACCGGCCCAGGATGGGCCGGTCTAACAGAATGCCTAATAATTCTTAGGCCATCCAAAAACAAGTGTAATACCAAACTAACTCGTAGGCTCAGACAAAGTTAAAATATTAAACAGACTCGAACACATAAATAAGATAAATAATCTAATTGTCAAGAATCATCTTCATCAGGTTGGTAATATTTGAGCTCATTTGTGGGTATCATATCTTGTTTGAGTTGTAACTTGAGGTGATGATCAATCTACACCCAAACTGATGTGAAACTACTAGGAGTTATTTAGAAATTGAAGAGAAACGATTAAAGTGTTGCTCCTTACGAATTTAAAGCTAGCACATAAAAGTTGAGTTAGAAATTCGAAAATATTAACTTGCTTAGGCCAAAGAGTTGCAATAGAGATTAACCAAACCTATTCATTCAAAGTTCTAGGAGAATTAATATGCAAAGTACAATAATAAAAACCCAACGTTTAACAACGAGAATTTCACCTCGGGGCCGTCTCACTCAAAGATTGGTAGGCTTTTGGCGGAGATAGAAGATCCAAGCAATGAAGGATGTTACCACTAGAGAGAGGGCGCCGAAGAACTTCGTCGGAGGAAAAGTAGCCGGTGGGGAGGGATGTCGTAGGTGGCCGTCGAGGCTCCAAGTGTACTTTGAAAGTTGTCGGTCGTAGATGCTTGCAAGGATCGGGATGACTCTCTCCACGTACTCTTCCACGGTGGTTTCGTCTTCAAATCCTACGTCGAAGCACGGCGACCGTAAGACGTTGATACTCCCGTCGGCGTTGAACACTAGACCCCACTCAAGCTCGGGATCCGCCATTCAACATTGAAATAGAGAGGGGAGACGTCGTCTTGTCGTTCTCCGGAATTCTCAATCCAAGGGAGAAGCAAGATGGGCAACGGGACTTGGAGAAGAGGGGGAGGCCGGCGGGTGTGATGGGCAAGACTAAGGTGGAGAGAGGGATTTAGAAATTTTGGGAGAGATTAATCCAAACTGAAACTTAATTTCAGTTTTGAATAGATTGGGAGGGAAAAGGCTTGGATTTGAATTTCAAATCAAGTGGAGTTATGGCTTTAAGTGGGGGATTAATGGAGATTAATGAGGGGAGCCATAGATGGGGCCAGCGGGATATAGAGAGGGAGGGAGAAAATTAAAACTGAAATTTGGTTTTCAGTTTTAATGTAATTTGGGGAGAATTAATAACAATTCAAATTTGGATTTCAAATGGGGAGAGGGTTTAAGTGGCAATTAATGAGGGGTGGCCACATAGGGAAGCCGGCGGCATGTGGAGGGGAAGAGGGAGAGATTTAGGGTGAGGAATCAATCTCTTTCCAACTAGGAACGAAAATTTAGAGGGAAATTAAAAACTCCTCCAGTTAGGTTTCATTCGAATTTTGGATTCGAAAACTTTCCATATTTGGCTTCGCCGAATTTGGAAATTTTGAATTCAAGTAATCTCAAAATTCGAACAAGAAGAGGGAGAGTGGGATGAGGCTGGTGGTGGATGTGCTTGGGAGGGGGCGGATGAGGTGAGGTGGTCGGCGGCTAATGGTGGGGATAGGGCCGGCGGGTTGGGAAGGGGGAAGGGAATTGGGCGGTGGAGGTAGACCACGAGTCACGGACTCTTCCAATGACTGGTGGGTATTGCTTTTCGCCCACACCTTGGGCTCTCGTTCTCCTCTCTAGCTCTCCACAAGAAGAAGAAGAAAAAAGAATAACAAACTAGATTTCATTCAAAATATTCATTAAGCTCAAAATGATACAAGAGACCACTATATATAGGTCTCAACTCATACAAAGCGAAAATACTAAATTGCCCTCTGGGCTACAATGATAAAATAACTCCCCACAGGGGTAAAATGGGAAAAACAGTAAATAAAACAAGACAAGAATAAAATACATCATGACATCAAAATCAAAAGTAAAGGCGCTGAATCGTGGCCGTCGATCTGCGGTTTCGCCGGCGATAAACATGTCGGTAGCGTCTGTCGATGTCCTCATCATTCTCCCCAGGTGGGAGAAAACTCGACCCTGTCGAGTGAGTGTATCTAGAGCTCTCGTACCACTCTAGAAGGTCTGGGTCTAGACTCTGCAGCTCCTCTCAGTCAACCCACGTATCCTCCGTCGTCGGGGTCCCTTTCCAGTGAACTAAGTACCTTCGACGTCCGCCTCCTTTCGTAGTAATGATCTCATCATCTAATATGGATTCAACTATCTCCGCATTGGGTAAGGGGGGTAAATTTGGGAGTGGAGGAAGGTTGGGGATCTCACCAGGTATGGTCACACAAGGCTCATTTGTAAGTGGATTGCATGGGTTAAATTCTGGTCCCTCGAAGGTTACTAAATCTTCTATGTTAAATGTGGGATTAATGTTGAAACCTTCGGGAAGGTTTAGTACGTAAGCATTGTCATTCACCTTTGAAATTATCTTGAACGGTCAGGCGCTTCTCGCATGCAGCTTCTTTCCGGATCCAGGAGGAAAACGCTCCGGGCGGATCCGAACCATCACAAAGTCTCCAATTTCAAATTCTTTAGCCCTTCTTTTATGATCAGCCATAAATTTATAATTTGCATTACTTTGCTCAATCTTCTTTTTAATTTCTTTATGTAACTCCTATAGATGCGATGCATATGATGATGTTGACTCAGATGTTCTAACTCTAGTTCTCATGGGAATCAAGTCAATGGGTTGGTTGGGGAGGTACCCGTACACTATTTCAGCAGGGCTAAGACCAGTAGTTCGGTTCACAGAGTTATTGTAGGCAAATTCAGCTATAGGCAACTTAGAGTCCCAGTCCTTAATGTTTTCTCCAACCAAGGTCCTTAACAGATTTCCTAAACTTCTATTCACTACTTCCGTTTGACCGTCTGTTTGGGGGTGAAAGGCGGTAGAGAATTGCAGTTTGGTCCCCATTTTATGCCATAAGGTCTTCCAAAAATAACTGGTAAATTTTACATCTCGGTCCGAAACTATGGTTTTAGGCAGCCCGTGAAGTTTCACAATTTCATCAAAGTACAGTTTGGCTACTCTAGAGGCGTCGAAAGTCTTGGAGCAAGGGAGAAAATGGGCCATCTTAGAAAACCTATCTACAACTACACAGACTGAGTCATGTTTCCTAACGGTCTTGGGTAGCCCTAAAACAAAGTCCATGCTGACGTCCTGCCAAGGTTGGTTAGGCACGAGGAGGGGTGTGTAAAGGCCGGTGTTTTGTTTCCGTTGTTTGGCCAGCTGACAGGTGTGACACGGCCTTACTAATCTGCTAACGTCCTTCTTAAGACTTGGCCAGTAAAAACGATTCTCAACCGCTGCAATGGTCTTGGCTTGACCGAAGTGACCCGCTAAACCTCCAGCATGTAATTCCCACACAAGAAATTCTCGAAGTGAAGTTGTGGGAATGCAAAGTTTTTGAGCCTTAAACAGGTACCCATCTTCTAGTATAAAATCTCCTATGATATGCTCGTCTCCAGTTGTTAGCTTAGAGTAGGTTCCTCCAAAATCGGGGCAGTCAGAATAGTTTTCTTTAATTTGCTCGAAACCAATCACTTCTATTCTCATCTCACGCGTAACCATCATTCTACGACTTAGTGCATCGGCAGCCTTGTTTTCAGAACCTGCTTTGTGCTTAATGGTGTAAGTGTATTCTTGTAGGAATTCAACCCATCTTCCGTGTCGGGCATTCAGTTTCTTCTGTGAGTTGATATATCGTAAAGCTTCATGGTCAGAAAAGGTAACGAATTCTTGGGGAAGCAGGTAATGTCTCCAATACCTAAGGGATTGAATTATGGCGTAGAATTCCTTATCGTAGGTGGAGTATCGTTGCCTGATGTCATTTAATTTCTCACTGAAGTAGGCAACCGGGTGTCCTTCTTGGGATAATACTCCTCCTATTCCTATGCCAGATGCGTCGCAGGTTATTTCAAAGACTTTCGAAAAGTCGGGTAGACGCATGACTGGTGCTTCAACCATTTTCCTTTTTATTTCCTCAAAAGCCTTGGTGGCTGACGTCGTCCAGACAAATTCTCCCTTATTTAAACAATCAGTTATGGGACCCACTATGGTGCTAAAATTTCTGATAAACCTCCTATAAAACGTGGCCAATCCGTGAAAACTCCTGACATCTCTAATATTCTTTGGTATAGGTCATTCGTTGATTGCTCGCACCTTTTCGGGGTCAGCAGATATGCCGTGGGAAGAAATTATAAACCCAAGAAAAGTTACTTGATTCGTGAGGAAAGTGCATTTCTTAGGGTTGGCATACATTTGTTCTTTCTTCAAAATTTCACAGACTTGTTGTAGGTGATTCAAATGTTGTTTCACCGAACGACTGTAGATCAGAATGTCATCGAAGTATACTACAACAAATTTCCCAAGCAAAGGCTTAAGGATCTGAGTCATTACTCTCATGAAAATGCTAGGCGCGTTACTCAGTCCAAAAGGCATTAATGTCCATTCATACAACCCATCTTTGGTTTTGAACGCGGTCTTCCATTCATCCCCCGGGCGGATCCTAATTAGGTGGTAGCCACTTTTGAGGTCAATCTTGAGAAAAGTGTGGCCCCTGTCATCATGTCTAGCATGTCATCAAGGCGAGGGATTGGGAAACGATACTTGACCGTGATCTTGTTGATAGCACGGCTATCAACGCACATTCTCCACAACCCATCCTTCTTAGGGGTAAGAAGGGCTGGGACAACACACGGGCTAAGACTTTCCTTAATGAACCCGCGTTGTAAAAGTTCATCCACTTGTTTCTTGAGCTCAGCATGCTCAGCAGGGTTCATTCGGTAGTGAGGCAGGTTAGGTAAAGAGGCCCCAGGGACTAAGTCAATAGCATGTTGGATGTCCCTTAGGGGTGGCAGTTGGTAGGGCAAATCCTCAGGGAAGACATCGGAAAAAGTTTCTAAAAGGGGTTTTACCTCTTCAGGGATTGGTTCTTCTTGATCTGTACTTACTTCCCGGGCTACTAACGCGTACAGGGGGGCTCCTGATTCGAGTTCCATACCTAAGTCTTTAGCAGTCAAAAGGTTCAGGCCCGTGTTGGGTTTCAGGGAGTTGGGTTTAACTTCTTCCTTGGTAGACTTAGGTTGGGTGGGTAGTAGTTTGATTTTCTTGCCCTCGTGTTCAAATACACAGGTATTTGATCATCCAAAAATGTGTACGTCGTTGTCGAACAACCAAGGGCGGCCAAGGATGATTTGACCCACATCCATAGTCAAAACATCACACTAGATTTTCTCCTTGTACCCAACAAATTCGATAGGAACAAGACTCCTATCTTTTACTTCCAAGGTGGTCGAGTTTATCCAGGCAACTTTGTAGGGATTCGGGTGTGGTGTGGTTCTCAGTTGCAGCTTCGAAATCATAGCAGAAGATACAGCGTTAATACAACTTCCACTGTCGATTATGACCTTACAATTTATGTCTCCTATTTTCGTGAAAGTGTAGAAGATCGAGGTCCTTCGCCAGTCGGCGCTAGGTTTGGGTTGGGAAAAGGCACACCTAACAACCTGCAGATCTAAGTGGTTCATCTTTTGGAGGCAGTGAACAACAACAGTATCTTCCTCGCCGAAAAACTCCTCATCGTCGTCCATATGGTGGACCAAGTCAGTTTCAGGTTCATCCTCTTCCTCCGTCACTTCCTCAATTATCGTGACCTTAAATGGGCTGGAGCACTGAGAAGCAATGTGTCCGTACTCATGGCATCTAAAACACTTAGTGCCGGCAGTGGTTTTGGGTGTCTCTCGTTCTGGGGTTTTCCCTTTATAGTCTGATCGAGGTTGAGTTTGGCTAGGAGCAGGCCGACTACCAGAGGGTCCAGTGGGTTTGTTGTACGGTTGGCTAGAGGAAGACTTAAAAGGGTTGGGTCTAGAGTCTTGAGTCCTGGTGGTGTGGCTTCTAGACTCTTCCAAGTCTAGTACAAGACTACAGGCAGCTTCATACATATTTATTCCTCTAGCAAAGAGTTCATTTCTGAGGTCTTCTCTCAATCCGGCTCTGAACATGGACAGAAGTTGTGTGGGAGTGGTGGTCTCCTCACCGTTACAACGAATTAAGAAATCATCAAACGTGGAGATGTATTCCTTAATGGGCTTACTCCCTTGGGTTAGCCTATTCCAACGATCTAGTAGTCTTGGGTAGTACGAGGGAGGAAGGTATTTCCTTTTCAATTCTTGCTTCATCGCTCCCCAGTCAGCTATGGGGTATTCTCCTCGAGTCTCCCTCATGTGTTCAACGTTAGTCCAGTATTGGTTAGCTCTACCCGTCAATTTCATCTCAGCAAATCTAACTTTCTTCTCTTCCGAAATGTTATACCATTTGAAGTAACTGTCCATCCCTTTAATCCAATCAAGGAAAACCTGGGGTTCCAACGTTCCGTCAAAAGTTGGGGCATCTATCTTAATGCTCTTAAGGAGCTGGGTGTCATTGTCCCTCCAAGGCACGTCACGTCCTACCGGTTCTTGATGGGGTCGGTGGTTGGGTCGGTAGTAATCCCTAGGAGGTCCGTACTCAATTCGGGCATCTTCGCCATACGGTGATTGAAGTCTAGATGGTGTGTAGATAGCCGGGTGTCCCATTCGTTCAATATTGTCTAGCCTCTCTCCTATATGGCGTTTAAGGTCAGCAACACTCGTTTGGGTGTCTCTAATTTGTTGAGACATTGAGCCCAACTGGCTCACAATCATGTCCAAGGTTGCTTGCATATGTGTGGGATCCATGATTGGGTTCTAAGGATCACTAGGAGGGTTTCTAAGTCCAAGGGCAGCAGCTAGATTCACTAAAATGCTTGCTGAAATTGCAATTACAGCAGCTGTAAAGTGTTGGACAGCAAGCACAACGATGGGTGAAGTTACCTAATTGTTTAGGCAAGGTTCTAGGGTGAAGGCAGCACCTAAACAGTGATACTAGGGCCGCTAACGGGTGCTTAACCGCTGCAGGAAATAGTGGACAGCAACCTAACACAACCTGGAACTCACTCTAAGGGTGAAACCAAGTGCAGAAAACAGTGGACAGCAAAAGTCTAAGTGGCCTAGACTATTATGAATGTGAATGTAATGATGGTAGCACTTAAACACTTAAATACGAGCATGAAATATGAAAATTCTAATGCAGGAATTTCAGGACAGCAAAAGAAAACAGTAGGTGAAACTAATTTAGATGATGTTATGCATGCAACAATTAAAGACAATCTAAAGGAGACACCTAGGATGCATCTAGCATGATCAAAGCATGCTAGCCATGCTCTAATACCAAATATGATGTGAAACTACTAGGAGTTATTTAGAAATTGAAGAGAAACGATTAAAGTGTCGCTCCTTACAAATTTAAAGCTAGCACATAAAAGTTGAGTTAGAAATTCGAAAATATTAACTTGCTTAGGCCAAAGAGTTGCAATAGAGATTAACCAAACCTATTCATTCAAAGTTCTAGGAGAATTAATATGCAAAGTACAATAATAAAAACCCAACGTTTAACAACGAGAATTTCACCTCGGGGCCGTCTTACTCAAAGATTGGTAGGCTTTTGGCGGAGATAGAAGATCCAAGCGATGAAGGATGTTACCACTAGAGAGAGGGCACCGAAGAACTTCGTCGGAGGAAAAGTAGCCGGTGGGGAGGGATGCGTAGGTGGCCGTCGAGGCTCCAAGTGTACTTTGAAAGTTGTCGGTCGTAGATGCTTGCAAGGATCGGGACGACTCTCTCCACGTACTCTTCCACGGTGGTTTCGTCTTCAAATCCTACGTCGAAGCACGGCGACCGTAGGACGTTGATACTCCCGTCGGCGTTGAACACTAGACCCCACTCAAGCTCGGGATCCGCCATTCAACATTGAAATAGAGAGGGGAGACGTCGTCTTGTCATTCTCCGGAATTCTCAATCCAAGGGAGAAGCAAGATGGGCGGCGGGAGTTGGAGAAGAGGGGGAGGCCAGCGGGTGTGATGGGCAAGACTAAGGTGGAGAGAGGGATTTATAAATTTTGGGAGAGATTAATCCAAACTGAAACTTAATTTCAGTTTTGAATAGATTGGGAGGGAAAAGGCTTGAGATTTG
The DNA here is from genome assembly GCA_022539455.1 of Dendrobium nobile. NCBI lineage: Eukaryota > Viridiplantae > Streptophyta > Magnoliopsida > Asparagales > Orchidaceae > Dendrobium > Dendrobium nobile. The sequence continues at coordinate 81,047,419 of CM039726.1, read as the reverse complement.
AATTTCAAATCAAGTGGAGTTATGGCTTTAAGTGGGGGATTAATGGAGATTAATGATGGGAGCCATAGATGGGGCCGGCGGGATATAGAGAGGGAGGGAGAAAATTAAAACTGAAATTTGGTTTTCAATTTTAATGTAATTTGGGGAGAATTAATAACAATTCAAATTTGGATTTCAAATGGGGAGAGGGTTTAAGTGGCAATTAATGAGGGGTGGCCACATAGGGAAGCCGGCGGCATGTGGAGGGGAAGAGGGAGAGATTTAGGGTGAGGAATCAATCTCTTTCCAACTAGGAACGAAAATTTAGAGGGAAATTAAAAACTCCTCCAGCTAGGTTTCATTTGAATTTTGGATTCGAAAACTTTCCGAATTTGGAAATTTTGAATTCAAGTAATCTCAAAATTCGAACAAGAAGAGGGAGAGTGGGATGAGGCCGGTGGTGGATGTGCTTGGGAGGGGGCGGATGAGGTGAGGTGGTCGGCGGCTAATGGTGGGGATAGGGCCGGCGGGTTGGGAAGGGGGAAGGGAATTGGGCGGTGGAGGTAGACCACGAGTCACGGACTCTTCCAATGACTGGTGGGTATTGCTTTTCGCCCACACCTTGGGCTCTCGTTCTCCTCTCTAGCTCTCCACAAGAAGAAGAAGAAAAAGGAATAACAAACTAGATTTCATTCAAAATATTCATTAAGCTCAAAATGATACAAGAGACCACTATATATAGGTCTCAACTCATACAAAGCGAAAGTACTAAATTGCCCTCTGGGCTACAATGATAAAATAACTCCCCACAGGGGTAAAATGGGAAAAACAATAAATAAAACAAGACAAGAATAAAATACATCATGACATCAAAATCAAAAGTAAAGGCGCTGAATCGTGGCCGTCGATCTGCGGTTTCGCCGGCGATAAACATGTCGGTAGCGTCTGTCGATGTCCTCATCACAAACTATAAGTGGTCAAAATTTTAGGTAACTAACATTTCTCTCTTTTTTTTTTCCAAAACCAATCCATTTCAATCACAACCTACCACTACTCCTAAATCTAGCTTAAAATTTCATATCTCAACATGTGGTCAAATATAAACCATTTTCTTGTGTCATGAAGTCTGTATTGGCCTAGCAAGTAAGAGACTTATAATAGATGCTTGAATACGCACCCAAAGCCCAAATCGCTCCAACTAAAACTCACAAATAGTGTGGACTAAAAATTACTGTGAATTAGCAAGGATAAAAGTGGATTCTTAAAACACATAAACCTTCTCCTATAGCAAACAATAAAAACCACCCATCAACTTATTGGGTATGATATTAAAGGCAATAAATAATTTGAAAGTCAGAGTAATTTCTATAAGCAATAACATTCGAAAAGAGATTTATTTCTTAAGGTTAAGATCAACCTTTTCTTAGGAGTTCAATTGGCAAACATTTCTAAGTAATTGTTTTTAAATTATTTTCAAGGATCATAATTTTATCTTTTTTTTAGTACAAGAAAAAACTGTTTAAAATATGATCTTTAAAAGTTAAAAAACATAAACATGATCTGTTAAAACCTTTTTAAAACCATATTTTATTCTTCTCTCATATGAAAAAAAAAACGATATGCTATAAAAAAAAGGATGAATTTTACAACCAATCTCATATGTAGCCATTAGAACGTTTTATTACTGGCTTTATCAATAAGCAAACAAATAAAAAACATTACTAGAGCATAATTTGTCTTAACTTTAAAAGTATAAGATATAAATTAAAAATTAAATGAGAAAAGGACCAAAATGGTCTATTGACTCTCTATGAAGGGCCAAAATGATCTCCAACTATATTAAATGATCATTTTGGTACCTCAAATCTTTAAAAAGGAATCAAAAATATAAAAGAAATCAAAATAGTCTCATGGTGAGACTATTTTGGTTTCTCTTTAAAGAGTTGAGGGATCAAAATGATCATTTAATATAATTGTAGACTATTTTGATCTTTCATAAAGAGTTAAAAGGACCATTTGATCCTTTTCTCAAATTAAATGAACATTATACTGCTATATTTTTGTTTTACACACAAAAAACCTTAAAATTATAGTTCAAGCTGAACAATGGAACTAAAAAAAATTAAAAAAAAAAAACAAAACTGAACATGAAAAGAGGAGTCTTAAATAAATTTTTAAGTTCTTAGTATCCACATTGTTTGAGCTGCCTATCAACTGTCTTTAAAATTGGCCAAGTCAGTCACACCATTAAGTCAAGTTCATGAATTTCTTCCTCAAGGATCTACAAGCAGCCAAATGACTTTTCCCATGATAATGTTGTTGCAATTCACACCATTGCTGTCATTCACATTCCAAGTATCTGAGGTTAACTTAATGAATCCTCAATTGTCACTCATTCCCATTGAATATTGTCTAATGTGCTAACGTTATTTTGTGCAAACTTTTTTGCATAAATTCTAGCCAAATTATCTATAGTATATTTCCCTTCTACATACATACAAATTTTATCTCGTCATCATAATCATCACTTATCTTATCCCAATTATTTGTAGTAGGCTTAAATAACCATCATTATCCGTTTATTCTTATTTTATGCTTTCACGTTTTATCTGGCCTTCATAAAACTAGAAAATTTATGAGAAAAGGATCTGGGTTAAAACTTCATTCATGTATTCTTGTAACGTCATGGGTCAAAATCTTTTCAGTATTTCTCTGAACACCCAATCTGCCATTAAGGAAGGTCCAAATGGCAAATACTGTGCCAATTGGAAAAGACCTTCCTCAATAACATGGGGCCGATTGAACAGACATACCATGTATTCTAGTAACAATCGCAAAACCTATTTTCAAAACAAGCATTTGAATTGACATTTAAGATCTGCACCAACTGATTTTAACTAGTAACTTGAATGACATCAATATTTTAAACAGTAATTTTAAATGCTGTATTTTTTTGTTTCAGCACATAAAATAAATTCTAATATTTTAAAACTTTGGATGAAGCAAACCAAGCTTGTGCAAAGAGATTAGCTATACATGACATGACTGCAGAAATTTTGAACGAAAATTTTAAAATTACATAAAAGCCACCCTTCACTTTTCTACCAGCCAAGCATCCAGATAAACATGACGATAAAATGGTCTTTCTTAGAAATTTGGAAAAAAAAAATTGGCAGGCTTTAAACATATTTAATCTTTCGCTTTGTAAAGCATATGCAACAGAGGTTAAGATGCAGCCATCACAGTTACTTCACCGTTATACTGGATAAAAGGGAACATTCTACATAACGAACTCAAGTAGCAAACCTTATGGTATCCATCCTGCAATAATAAAAGTTTCCCCATTGTTGAGATGCCCATTGTTGGTGTTTTGAAATGAATTGTTGACGAGCCCATTCCTGAAGTAAGTGATAATATTGTTATATATATGTTAAGGAATAATCTACCAAGGAACATCATAACAACCAATTGTCTATATAGTTTAAATGAAATTAACATGGAACACGTTATTTCAACTCAACATTAAGTACTTTAAGACTCAAGCCACAATGTATCATACTGAATTTTACTCGATGAATAATCAAGCTCAAAAAATGTCTATGGACATAGTTTCATATGACAAGTAATGGAAATTTACTCGAAACAATGAAAAGATATTAATATTATTTTTATTTATGTTACATGAGAATAGGATTGGTGGTATTAAAGAGAAAAAGTGTGCCATAGTTTTTTTTTTTAATACTGTTAAATTTTAATATAATGTGCCATAGTATGTTGAAGTTAATAAAATAATATATGATGGAGTAGTGTCTAGTAATAGTGGTGGTTGTACAATCGCCAAAGAGCTCTAAATCATAGTAAAATTATATCAAAGATTATCAATAAATTCATCGTGTGTGCGCGTGCACGCCCGTGTGTGAGATTTGAAGTTAAAACCCTATTAGATTGATACCTTCGGTCCGATCATAAACTTCTTGAACAGCTCAAAAGCCTTCTTTGATTTGTATTACCCAGGTTTAACAAGCAGGAGAAGCTTTGGAACATCAGCTCAAATATCAGGCATGCTGAGTGTGGGCCTACCCAGCACGACCATCATTTAAGTTATTCACGAAGAACACTATTAAAAGCTTTAGAAGCCCGGCCATCTTTATCCCACTTAGCTTAGACTGGTAAACTAGCCAGTCTTCCACATTTTTTACTTGATTATTGAAGCTTTACAAGCTTCTGAACCCTTCTTGCAAGGCTTTTGAAGCTTGATGATGGATAAAAGAAAATGATCCTCAAGAGCTTTTGACATCGAGCATTTATATATCATGTGCATGTTGCCCCTTCTGGTTATATTACTCTGAAAATTATGCACATTATCCGAGCATTGAATTATTTTTCTTCTTGCTTGATTTGCAATGGGAAGTTTCAATGAGTTTGATAATCCTTCTAGTTATAATATAGAGTAACCACACCCTTCGTAGGGGTGAGATGCCTCCAAAGACTTGGCTCTTTGATGATGAATCAGTTATGTATGGTCGATCAATATAATATAGCTCTAAGAGTTGGATTTTATTGCCTCAGTTTGATCTTGACAATTATGTATGTTGACATGCAAATCAAGACAATGAATGCCTACACTAACAGGCAGGGATCTTATTCATATTAGCCTTTGCATGTAAGATTTTCATTTCCAGCATTTGCAATCTTTAATATTTGCCTAGTCACTTCAGGTTGGCTTGGAAGTCCAACTTACATTGTTTATTTAGGCATATGATAATTTACTCTTCTTTTAGGCACGCAAACCCATCACTTGTGTATAAAAGATTGGACTTTAAAAACTAGCAGACTATGGGGCTTGTCCACCTTACCAACATATATAGAGAATCAAGCTTCAAATTTATCGGCTTCTCAACTCTACTCATTAAAAGTAAAGGATCAATATTAAGATGATTATTGAGCTTAAGCCATGCCTGCTCTGACTTCATCTGTAGAGGATCGAGCCTTAAAATATTTATTGGCTTAACCTTGTTAACTATAACTTTTGAAAGTAAAGAATCGGGCTTTAGATAATTTTTCAATTAAAAACATGCCTATTATATCCATGTATGTAGAAAATTGATGTAATATCCAGTTCTGTCCGGCCGGTTCAATCTGTCCGGCCGGTTCAACTGAACCGGCCAGACCTATTAAATAGGCGGTCAAAGCCCTTTCGCGAAACAGGAGGCGTTCGCGAACAGAGAAGGGGCGGATGGGCGGTTTCGTGCGAGAGTGCAAGGTGAGTTTTGTTTTTCCAATTTTAGCAAACGATTGCCTTCAAGGATAATAATTAACGACTCCTTGTCATTCCTACCGTTAAAGAAGTGATATATTTGGACGAAATTTCAACGAAAGAGAGAAACGACCAAGGGAAAGAGGGAAGAAGGTTTGTTGGTTTTTCTTTCCATTTTTTTTTATAAATTGTGTCATTTTACTTCATGTAAAGTAAAGGATAATTTCTTAAAAGGGGAGAAAACAATTTTCAAGCAAGGGGAAGAGATTTTGAGAGGGAAAGAGGAAGGTTTTGGGATTTGGAAAATCCCCTCGATGTAAGTAAAATTTCTTTCATATAAATTTTATTACATTTCTTATTAAAGCATAATTGTTTTATGAAAATTTATATTATTTAAATTTTTAGAAATTTAGAAGGGAAAGAGATTAAGTTGTAGAAGTTGGGTTCTTCAAGGAATTTAACAAGAACGAAATTTGAGGTTGAGGTAAGAATCAATTAGGTAGATGTTATTGAGAAAGTTGATGAAAGTTAACTATACGTAAAATTGCTTTATTTTGTATCTCTTTAGGTTGAGACGAGGATCGAAGATTTGAAAAGATCAAAATGGATAAATTATTAAATTTTATGATTTTATTTTATGCATACAATCTTTTAAACATTTGATTATATGCAGAAATTACAAATGTTAAGGTTATAGATATCTCATGATTTTAAAGTCTTATGATAAATTCATCTGTTATAAATGTTTGAAAGTTTTATTACAGCAAAATGTATTAATTATAGCATGTAAGATATACAATATGATGATCAAATGGAAAGTGAAAAATGAAAAACAAAATGAAAGACAAAAGATATATATATATATATATATATATATATATATATATATATATATATATATGTAACCAGGAAAAGGTAATGCAAATTACATGAGTTCAACCCCATATGGTACTACTAGCTGGGAAGTAACGTACTCGTGCACATTAAAAAAGAAAAAAAAGGAAAAGGAAATGAAATGAAAATGGGTGTACCTCAATTGGTACATTTAGACGGTACTCCTGTAAATGGAAATGGGGAAATGGATATACTAAGGAATTGAATGTCAAGCCTATTAAAAGAAATGTTAAAATAGAAATGGATAGTTATGAATGAATACCAAGAAAAGGACTTATGTTAATGCATGAAAGATGTATCGATTGATAGTAAGCTGGGGAAAGAACAAGAGTGCAAAAAATTTTGTTATTAATAATCCATCATATCAATACAATAGCAAGGGCCTCTATATATACTAAGGAATTGAATGTCAAGCCTATTAAAAGAAATGTTAAAATAGAAATGGATAGTTATGAATGAATACCAAGAAAAGGACTTATGTTAATGCATGAAAGATGTATCGATTGATAGTAAGATGGGGAAAGAACAAGAGTGCAAAAAATTTTTTTATTAATAATCCATCATATCAATACAATAGCAAGGGCCTCTATATATAGACCTCAAAATGAAAGAAACTAAAAGACAAACATGCCCCTATGACTTACAAAAGGACAACTCCCTCAAGAGAGGGTAAAAACGAAAAATGCATAAATAAAACAAAAATACAATTGATAAATTAAGATAAAATGGAATGATCTCGGCCGTTGATCTTCGTCTCTTCCTCAAATAAGCGTTCACCATTGAATGTCCGCATCAGTGAGTCATTTGAATCTTTCTCTTTTATCATCGAAAGGGAATTAGTGAAGGTAGTTTCTGGCTTGAACAACTCAATTTGGAAGAATTTAAAACTTGGGTCCTTTCTCTAGACAGGTATGACGCCATTTTCTAGAAACTTCAGAGTGACAGCCACTGCTTGAGGTCAACAAGCAACTCAACATTGCAGTATAACCAAGGCTATATTCTACAAACTGTTCATTCCTAAAATATGATAAGATGACCTTGAACAGCTTCCACAAAGTGCTAAGCGCAGTTGGGAATTTCAAGATACATGCCATTAGAATGAGTAACCCCATCCTCATGAAGACTAAGCTTAAGATAATCACCTTGATTTTTTATTGATTGATTTTTTTTTCTTTTTTTTTTATAAGGGGAGGTTAGTGCAACTCCATTGAGGATCCTGACATAAAGCAGGTATCAACTCATATGCATGTATCTTACATGGAGATTCCAATTGAATGTTTGTTGCCAACCTAGGCAAATAGAGGCCACAAATTAACCTAGAAAAGGAACTTGCAGACCATTGGTAAATAAGCATTTAAGTGGGCTAAAGTCATGGTTTTATTGCTCAAGCTTCCTGCGGATTTACGTGCATTTGGGATGCACTTTATGTATTTGATCTAGCTACTTTCACCAGGGATCACAAGGTACCCAAGGCTGAATGCTATGGTCGTGTCCTACTAGAATTGCATGTAAGATACTCCACTAGCTTTGTTGAGTGCCTCATGGTGGAGAGTGAGGGACAAAAAAATTGTACCTACTTCATATTATTCCCTCTTCCTACGGGGATTTGGATCAATAGAACTGAAACTTATTATTGGAGTATGAGGGACAATGTATTTCAAAACCTTGACTAAATGGTCAATTTACTAGGATTTGAAAGTCAGCAAACTTTTGAAGCATTATTTTTTTATTGAGAAGCTGAAAATTTTTGAAATTTTGTCCTTCACATATGAGCATAACTACAAAGACTTCTATGCAAATTTCCCAACAACAACAACGTCAAGCCTTTATCCCACTACGTGGGGTCGGCTACATGAATCCTTTTTCTCCATTGTGTCCTATTAAAAGTCAAATTCTCGTTTAAATCTAATAAAGAAAGGTCATTCCTAATATTTTCTAGCTAAGTCTTTTTAGGTCTACCCCTACCTTTCTTAACATAAGTCAAATCTAATACCTCTACTCCTAACTGGGTCATCGGAAGGACGCCGTTTTATGTGAAAAATAAATCAAATGGTGGAAAAGAAGATAGTGTGGTGTTTTGACCAATCTAGCATTTGTTAAGATTTGGATTACAGATCTAAAAATAGTTCAAATAAGATGTACTAACAGAATAACTGGTTCATCAAATAAAAATAGAAAAGCATCAAACAAAATATGTCATAACATCCAAGATGTATATATTTCCAAAAGAGTAAAATAACAAGTAGAAATACATTAGTATGATGATAACCTGTTTGTCAACAGGAAGTGGGAAAACATCACCAAAGATTGTCACACGAGCATTTGATAGCCCACTCCACCCTGGAATCTACAATTTAAAGCATGAACTTGAGTCTCAAAGACACAATATGATGTAAATTTCAATTTTGAAACCAAAAAAAAAAAAAATATTCTTTGGGCATACTTGCACAACAAGAGTGCATCTTGAATCCGCCAATAAGTTCCTGGTGTGGATGGCCAATGGAGACAGCGAAAATATAGGATCTAAATAAATGAATAACAGCATTATGTAAATTCAAGCAGAAAGAACTCAGGTCTGCTGAATGAAAATCATTGATAACTTACGGCCTATTGAATCAGCTGCAAAATCAACTAAAGAACCAAATGGATACCCTGCACGGCGGTGATGCATCCGAGACATCACAGTACATAGATGAGCAAACCTGGCCTATTTATTTATATGAAGCGATATAAGAAGAAAAATTCAAGAAAACAAAAAGGAAAAAAGTACAACATGAAACAAGGATGGCATATAAACAACAAGATCCGCATATAACTGATAATGATAGCATATATATTTTTTAAAAAAAAATTGACTATGAAACATACCTGTTCCATCAGGTTACGAACAGCTAAGGCAGGCGGAGGCAAGTCATGAGCAGATGTTGCACTATGCACACCACCTGAAATTGGTGTCCTGAACAACCCAGCTCTGGATCCAGTTGGGCTTGCACCACTACCAGGTGGTATCACCTCTTCCTTTCCAGCTTTAGCCATGTCGTCGCTACCAACCTCACAGAAATTTTAGAAAAAAAACTTTCAACTACTTAGTACAAGCAAGCAGGATGACTTCATAGCAGTTAGTTGTCATTAGATCTGGATAGCACAGAATTAATTGAAGCCTACAAGCTACAATATATTAAGTCGAAATGCAAACCAATATTATCAAAAATATACAATCATGTGCTGGATCGTCACTAATGCCACACTTTTTACGTTTCCTTTTACAATAGAAGCACCAAAATTCAGAAGTTCAGTTGAAATTGTCTCTCTCTTAGCAAGTTCTTATAAAAATTTTAAGGTAAGGTATATACCTAAAGAGATATTTAATATATATATATATATAACACTTTAAAAGCAGATGTCAAGGGAAATTAACTAACTTCATAAAGATTACGAAATGCATCTCATATGATATGAAGCTATTTAATACCAAAGTGCAACATGCATGTGAACTAAATTAGTGTTAGATATTAGTATATTATGAATTAATAATAGAGTAAAAGCTCAAAATAATACCCCGACTATTGATAATTGCTAAAATTGGTCCCAGAGTTTCACATTGTCTCAACTTGGTCCCTCAACTAGTAAAAATTGTCTAATTTGGTTAGATTTGACATTTAAATTGACAGAAAAAGCCTTCACTTCCTTGTGGGTATTTTAGCAAAATTATTTTTTACTTGCTCGTCTTACCGTCATAAGCCCTCCAGACAAAACTGAATACTAAATTGTGCGAGGGAGAAGTTGAAAGCAAGGCAACGCACTACGGCAGTTTGCAGGCGAGATGCACTGTGAGTGAGACGCGTTGTGGCGTGCTTTGATTCAACATCCAGAATCGCGTGCAGTGAGAGCCAAACGACGCACCGCGAGAAAGACACCCTTAGAGCTAGACGATGTGCTTCAACATCCAAACGCCAGCCACTGCGAACGATCACGATGAGCTTCGACATCGCGAGATGAAGACGACGAGCAATGTGCAACATCCACAAGGAGACAAAGACACTGCTAGGTTTAATGTTTATCTTTTAAAATCAAGTTTAAACATAGCTAGGTTTTGTTTTAAGATTTAAGACAATTGTTTAACAAATTGATTTCTCAATGGCAGATTTAACACCATTTTTTAACAAATTTAAACACAGCTAAGTTCTAACACCTTTATTTTATAGTTGTTTATAGTGTTTAACACCATTGTTTGACAAATCTTATTGAATTCACCGTTGTTCAACAAATCTTGAGTAATTGTCTAGATTAGTTTCTAAAGTGTAAATTTAATTAGATTATACAAACCTCACACATAAGAGTATTTTGATGTATTAGACTTATTTTATTTTTGAGAAATGAAGTTTATGGTCAAGAAGAGTAACGATAGATTCTGCTTAAAATTCACTATTTATTCACCCTTATTAAGTAGCAGATTAAATATATATCATAGTTTATTAAATGATAAAATTGAGCAATATAAGCAATATAATCTCATATCCACTTATAATATCTTAAATTATCTTCATATTTAACTTTAAAATAAACTTTAACTCTTATTTTAAGCTTCGGAACTAAATTTACTCATTTTTAGTAGTTGATGGACTAATTGGGGCTATGACAAACTTTGGAACAAAATTGGACATTTATCAATAATTGGAGGACTATTTTGAGCTTTTACTCATTAAAAATTTTAATATAATAGATCATTTGGGCATGTACAACCAAGAGTAGATAATACATAAATTAGATGGATATATAATTTGAGGTGGAAAATTATGAAGAAAAATAAGAAAAACTAAGGCAATATGGTAAAAAATTCTTCAGAATTATCTGTAGATAATAGGCTTAATACAGCAAACAAGAATTCATAATGATAATGATAATAAGATAATAGCTTTAATACAATCAATAAGAATTAATAAAAATTGAGAATTCATAAAGCCCAACCCCAAAAAAATTGGGTAAGGTCAATCATAATATTAATAAATATGAAATAAATTGATTAGAAATAAAACATTATGATATTTCATTGCTTCATTATATATGACAATTTGGATAGTATGATATGATTTTAATCCTCATAAAAATAAATTGATAAGATCATAAGAAAATAAAAAATTCAAGTAAAAATGAGGATTCATAAAGCAAATTCCAAATAGTTGGGATAAACTAATGATGATGATCATTACCTTCTTCTTTTTCTTCTTCAAAAACACGAAGCGCTAAAAAGTAAAAAACATTAATATCAATGAAAAATACAAAATGGAATGCTTTTATGAATAATGTGGTGGAGATAGGTTTTTGATGTTGTCAAATATGCATAAAAGCCAAGCTAGCAACCAACCGTGGAGGTTGCACCTACTATGCCACGCTAGCTACCATTGATTGGCAATGACGATGGACTGTTCATATAAGCAATTAATGGCATTGAAGCCAAAGCTTGAAATTGATGTCAATGTTGGTATCTATATTGACACGTATATGTTAGGGGCTAAATTAACCTCTCATTTAGTCACACGTGACTTTTAAGAAAAAAAAGATCAAGTAAAAAGGCATATCTCATACGTACAATAAGAACAAATGACATTTAGATAGAATGTTTAAATTTTTTTTAAATGAGTGGCATGATAGTGATAATAATAATAATAATAATAATAATAGAAATCTAATAAATGATGGAGTGGTTTTAAGAAGATTACAACTTCGACTATAAAATAGTGTAATATGGAGTAGTGACTAAGTTACATCAAGCGTAATCTAGAGATCCTAGTCCCCCATGTTCAAGCACAAAAATAACCACCCTACATATGCAAGGGTAATGTTGTATGGATCAACCCTTTCCCAAACCCTGCAATGGAGGGGACTCCATTTATTAGGTAAGTTCTTTTAGATACAATGGCAACAAAAGAGGTAGTCTCAATGAAAACAAAGTCAATAGTAGTGATTAACAAATTTAAGATTTTCAATGTTAAATGCATGAGTCCTAATAAATTTTCTTTCTACCTATAAACCATACGATACAGATGATGAGTTCATGAGAAAAAATGTAGTTTCCAAGACAAATAACCCTTGCATAGTGAGATTATTGATGATGATCATAAAATTAGAATAGTGCGTAGAGTTAGGGCATTTAGTAAGCTAAAAAAAATATTAAATTTTTAGTGCTCTTAGTGGAGTTAGAGAAAGATTGCAAAAGAGGTTGAATTTATAAAAATGGGCGGAGCATTGGGAGTCATGAAGGTCAAGCAAGCTAATAAACTCCATGTGTTACGAGATGCAACTTTAAATGGAGCTCCTACAAATTTCTATCAATCTTTGTCAAAGCATTATTTCCTTGGAACACAAATTTCAAATTTCTCTTCATCTATATAGAACAATGGTGTTTATGGCAAGACTAAGGGTTAGATTTAAGAGTAAAATTCAAGTTATGAAACCTAATATCAAAAATCAAGGGCATATTAGACATAATTAAATATATCAATCTCATAATTTTTGAACTAAACCTACCGCCCCATTATACCATCATCATACATGAGACAATCGCTTCAACAACATAGAGCTAAACTCAATGGCATGTTTTTGTGTATAAAATGAATACAATTAAAAATGTGTTTTAGAGCTCTTTTGCTGCTGCTAAATAAGATTGGGTGTGCTTATTACTTCAGAGTTTGTGAGCTTAATGCCTCAGCTTGATGACGATTAGTCAAACATGAGATCCATTCATTATTGTCACAATATTGAATCAACAAGCATAACTTTTCACGTGTATGAACTTTGGAAGGTTGTGTTTGCTTTATCCTTCACTTGATGGGCTAGTCAGGAAACACAAATAATGGAAATCATTAATCTATAAGTGGGTGTGGACAAAAAAATATTTAATAATTATTATTCATCATAGATATATGTATAAGTTAGTCAACAATAGAGATAGGAGAAGTAAAAATTTAGTTCAAATGAAATGCATTAATGATGAAGATCAAAAAGTATTTTTATTAGATATGGATATTCAACAAAAATGGATGAGATATTGTGATAAGCTTTTCAATGAAAATTGTGAGATTACGATTTGACTTTAGAGACCTTAGCACCCTAAATGAAAATAGAGATTTTTTGTTTTTATCAGTATATTCTTAAAACCAGAGTTAGAGAGGATTTAAAGAAAATGAAGTTTGGAAAAGCTATTGGACGTGTTGATATTCCAATAGAGGTGTACAAATGCTTGGGAGATGAAAGAATTTTTTGGCTTATGGAACTTTTCAAATGTATTTTGAAGAATAAAAAGATGTCAGATGAGTGGAGAAAGAGTGTGTTGATTCCTATTTTTAAGAATAAAGGTGATGAACAAGAGCACATGAATTGTAGAGGAATTAAGTTAATGTGTCAAACCATGGGAGAAAGTTATTGAACATAGGTTATGCCAAACCATAAATTTCCATCATAATGCACAGAGAGCTCTGGTAATAGAGAAATGTAAATAAGAGCGTACAATCCATCTAAATAAAGGAACCAAAGCTCATTAACAATCCCAAAACAAAATCACAAAAGCATCAAATAAACCAAGAAAAAAGAGAAGACAGAGAAATCAAATAGAACCTCTAGTCCGGGCAAACCAGAACCATTCCCCGGCGACGCTTCTGTGCTCTCCCCGCCGTCCGAGACATCATGGATAAGTGCACGGCAGCCACAAAGGCGACTAGAGGGCCTCAAGACAACAATTGGATGGCTTCTCGAGAATCCCAACCGGAGAGAGGGTAATTTGAGAAGAGATAAGAAATGGGCCTGATGCCATGGCGATGGCTCCACAAGCTTGGCGGCAAAGGTCGAGGTAGCAAGGGCTTCCATTGAGGAAGGAAACCAGGACGACGAAGAATCTTTGCAGATGAGAGGAGATCAAAGATGCTAACTTTTGAGAAGATTTTAACCTGGGCAACCCACACTAGGACTCTGCATCGCAGGCAAGAGAGTTGGAACAGCCGAACAAAGCATTAAAGGCTCGTCCGCGGTGATCGGTGTCGGCCGGGTTAGGACTTCGGACGAATTGGGCAAATTAGCTCGGGAAGCAAAACATATATAAATTTGCCCGAAAATAGCTTCAAAATTGAACTAATTTATTTGAAATTTGCTTACCTATAGCTATCCTGATTTTGAGCTTTTACATAAGAATATTATATGTATATTTCATTACATTCAAATTGGTTTGTGGATACACCCAATCTTACTAGCATACGCGATGAACTCTGTGATGAATGAACTAAAATCTCTGTGGAAATGAAGAGAACAATTTATTAAAAAAAAATAGAGAAATACTCGAGAGGCACAAACTCTCACTAGTCAAAAGATTCAAAATACTTATTTTTATTCATTATTTATAAGGATTCAATGACTACAAAAAGACTACATTATAAAAGAATATGAAATACATAATTTTAATGTCTCAAAATATCCTAGATACTTGTCGCCCCCTAAATAGCTAAAGGGTGGTTTTGAATTGTTTTCATTGACATTGTGAAAACCCTTTTTCTTCCATGTTCTGGTTTGTTTTGGATTTTTTCTTCCAGGTTCGTTCGTACGAAGTTGGGTTCGTCCGGGACGAACTGTTGAAAGCTTTTAGACAGAGAGCTTCGTCCAGGAACGAAATTGATCATCGTTCGTACGATGGCAACCCGAGGAGGTCGTCCTTGTACGAAGAGCAAATTTCATTTGTACGAACTTTGTTTGTGAACAAACCGAGGAGATCGTCCCGGGACGAACTGCGAATATCGTCCGGACGATCAGGAAAAATATCTCAGCCATTAAATATCTATTTCATTTTTTGGAAGAGAGAGAAAGCCGAGGAGAGAAAGGGAAGAGAAAAATGAGGAAAAGTTGGGTTTTGTGCGATTTCATTTCGTTTTCGTCCGTCGCCGCAGTTGGGAAAGTTGATCAACTCGAGGTAAGGCACATTATGCCTATCTCAATTTTCAGAAATATGATTTTTGACGGATTTTATGTTTCAAATTTGTTTTCCGTTAGCGAAAAATGGGTATATCTTTGCACCGGTAAAACTTTTACCGCGTAACTTTTGGTATGTTTTTAAGATAATGATTTTACACGCTTTGAGTATTTTCTGGAAATTTTGCTCCGGGTATTTTGAATTCTGCGAGATTTTTATCGAATAGAAAATTATCTGAATATCGAAAAATATTGCTTTAGTACAATAAAAGTCTTGAAATGATATTTTACACAATCTCTGATAATTTGGTAAATTTCTGAAACTGTGAATTTCTGATTCGTTGAATTTTTGTTGTCTGGCATTATACTCTCTGACGATATTCTGATATGAATCTAATTTTTCTGAATTAGATATGAATTGATGTGATTTGAATGATATCAGAAGGGGGTTATAAGGGACCGGAATCCTTTGAGATTCTGTCTGTGTTAGGGAAGGGATGCATAAAGGGCCAGAATCCTTTAAGATTCTATCTAGGTCCGGGAATATGAAAATGAATTCTGATCTGATAATTCTGTATACCTGATATATTATGGTGTTGTAAGCACAAAAGAAGACATAAGGGCCAGAATCCTTTGAGATTCTGTCTGTGTCACAGAAGGGATGCATAAGGGGCCAGAATCCTTTGAGATTATGTCTGGGTTAGGGATATGTGATTTGAAATGTGCTTTGAAATCTGATTTAAAATCTGATTTAAAATGTGCTTTGAAATCTGATTTAAAATGTGATTTGAAATATAATTTGAATGATTATGTGATACGAATTTGATTCAGTTCTTCTGTATTTGTTATTTGATTATGTATGATTATTTGTTCTGTACGAATATCTCAATTCTATCTGATTATCTGATTTATGTACGATTGTCTGAATTCTGTTCGTATATCTAAATTTCTGATGAATATTTGAATAAACTATTTATGTAGTTTCTGGGAATTGTTTTGGAATATGAGAATTTGGAATTTTAGATCGGCTAGTGTAGTCTTGTTGAGTTGTTAGCTCACTGTGGTTATCTTCATGATTTTCAGGTTCTGGAAAAGAGAAGGAAGTTTTGGATTAGTCGTTCATTATCTGATTTAAAGCCATATGTATTTTATACTTTTGATTTTTGTACAGTCATGACTATTTTTATGTTATATTTTGTTCTTTCTGTTTATAGCCATGTACTGTAATATATATGATTACTTTGAAGAATGAGAATAAAGAAAATCTTTTGTGGATGAGTTTATTGTATATTTGGATGTTTGTAGAAGCTCTGTGGTTTTGTATTTTCTTTATGTATTGGAAGAAAGTCCAAAAATAAATTTCAAAGCTAGATCCTAGATTTATCCATTGCGACTCAACGTGATGGCCTTCGTTCCGGTCGGGTTGGGTCGTGACAGACATGCTACAAGATAAATTCAATAGTGTCGAGTAAGTTCAAACAAATGCGTTTTTAGGAGTCCATATGCAAGTGCTGAGATAAGGGGGCCTGTAACTAATGAGCTGGTTTTGGTTGCAGACAACTCTTATTGAAGACCTTTGATTGTCTTTGAAAGGAGTGAGGTGAATGAGTTGTTATTGTGGGAAGGTAGAGATCTAATGTGAGAACTCGTTCCTTCGATTTGCTGTCTGAATCTGATTGGATTTTCCTCCCAGGATCGGCCGGGACAATTTTGAGATCGTCCAGGCCGATCAGTGCATTGAAAACGGCTGATTTCTGGAGTGATTTCTGGACTGGATCGTCCAGGCCGATTTTGTATCGTCCTGGGACGATCAGATAAGACAAAAATCCCGAGAGCAAGGGTTTTTATCGTCCAAGGAAAAATAATTATCGGCCTGAGGAATCGTCCGGGCCGATTTGATTTTGTTCTGATCGGCCAGGATGATGTGGCGATCGGCCGGGCCGATCATACTAATGTTATAAGCAAATCAGCTCATTTTGAGGAGAGAGAAAATCATTTTATAAAACGAAAATATCTGAGGAGAGAGAAAGAGAAAGGAAAAGAGAAGGAATCTTGGATTTCAGAGGCTGCGGAGCATTTTTCGTCCGTCGCCACTGTTGGAAGAATTGAAGATCTCGCGATAAGGACTCTGAATCCTATTTCTGTTTTCAGAGATATTGATTTTTGATCGAATTGTGTTCTGTTTTGTGTTTTCGTAGTCGAATTTTGGACCTGGTTTTGTATTGACACAACTTTCACCACACAACTTTTAGAATGTTATAGATACGAATATTCTACACGATTTGAGTATTTTCTACGAAGATTTTACCGGTCGGAATTGGTTCTACGCGATTTTAATTGAATAGAAAAATATCAGGATGTTGTTTGATATGGATTCAGTAGAAGAAAAGTCTTATATTGTTGTTGTGCACGTTCTGTGGTAATTTGGTGAATTGTGATTTTGCATGATTTTTGTGTAAATTTGATAGACTGCCGTTACTCTGCCGAAATTTCGTACGATTTCCAATTTTTCTGAGATTGATGAATTAAATAGATATGCATATGAATGTTGATATGATTGCTCTACATTGTTCTTATATTGACTATTGAATTGACTGATGATACTGAAAGACAAATGGGAACCTGGTTGAACGTTGGTTGGAGATTGACTTGACCTGTACAGGATGGTGGGCCGACTGGCTTTCCTTTAAACATCGACTATGGATATCTACAACAGCACTATGGATGGGAGTCATAAGGGGTTTATAGAAATGCCGACGGGCAATAGAGTGACGACTTTTTTTATTGAAACCAATGTATGGATATCTACAACAGCAATATGGATTCTACAACAGCACTATATATTTCTACAACAGCACTATTGATAATAGCCAGTGTTTGTGCTTGTCCAGTAAGACCATTGTATGAAATTGCATATGTATAAAATTGACTCATTGGATTTCCTGATATGCATTGACCTATTGATTTCTGATTGATTTATTAATTGACGGATTTATTGTATTGAATTGATTTATTACTGAATGCGGATTTATGGATTTACGGATTTATCGTTACTGTACGGTTTCATTGATTAATCGTTGAGCATTGATACTATTGAGCATTAATATGGTTATGGATGGATGTTGTATTGATTCATGGATACCGACACCGCTATGGATATGGATAAATGTTGTATTGATTCATGGATACCGACACCGCTATGGATATGGATGAATGTTGTATTGATTCATGGATATCGATATCACTATGGATATAGATGTTGTATTGAATTGTGGATATAGATACCAACATTATTGATTCATCGATATTATAGATTTATTGATTCACGGACATGATTGATACTACTAACACGGATACTGATATAGATCCACTGATACATTGATTCATAGTATCGATCATTGAGTGATTGATTGATTGGATTGATTGTTTATTGATTTATCGATTTGATTGTTGTATAAGATTTTATTGCATTGATTAATTTCAATTGTATTTGCCGATTGTATTGATCCTGCTCTTTCGCTGTATTGATTTGATTGTTTATTGGGATTTTGAGTCGATGGATATTATTGACCGGAAGTAATTGCTTTACTGAATTGATTGACGTGATTTCACTGTTGTAGCATCGTTCGTGGTCGTCAATGGATTGTCTTCTTTATGGATATTGATACGCTGCCGTACTGACAGGAAGTAAGTGAGATTGAATGATAGATTGATTTGCAAGTGTATGTGCTGACATGATTCTATTCTATTGATTTGATTGATGTTATAGACTGATATGATAGACTAGATGGCTAGACGACCGTATTGATGTAATTGATGTTATCGATTGCTATGATAGAGATTGTAGATATTTGACTGACGCATTGATTTCTTAAGCTTTATGGATTCTCTACTGTTCACTGATTTTATCGACTTCTGTTCCGTATTGATTTCTGTATCTGCATTGACTCATTAATCATGTGTGACTGATTGATTTAACTTGATTTGATTGACCTGCATATTGTTTCCAGTGTCGTGCTTTGATTTCAGTTGTAGGTTTTGGTGATCTGCTAGGCTATTTAAGCTCATTATATGTGGTTAATATTTCAGGTGCAGAGCCTCCCGCGTGAAGCTTCTTCGATCGCTAGTGTAGCTTTGTTTTGTAGCCCTTGGTAGGCTTTTGTTTTGTAGCCGTATGGCTATTGTACATATTCTTTTGGACTCTCTTTGGACTGTGTATATGTTGATATGTGAATTATAGTAGTTGTTGTATTTCTTTCCTATAATGCAATTATCTCTGGATGACTGTATTGATCTGAATGAGAGAAAAAAAAAAGTAATGTTAGATGAATCCTTTCACTATTGATATCTGGGACGCTACATCTAAGTAGGATGGTCTTGGATGATCATTAACGAAAAAAAAGGTCGGTGGTCATGACAGGATGAGCTAAAGTTCCCTGGAGTTTGGCATTTTTTTAAGTTGACTTTGGTGTGCATGAGTGAGAATATCGGCTCAAGAGGAGAGGCAAATAAGCATGGTGTTTGTCTTCTTATGTGGCCAGTGTGAGTTGCTTTCTCATTGAGGAGCCTTGATTGCTCCCTATGTGGGGCGACCATTTTTAGTAGGCCTAGATCGTCAGGCAAGTTCAAATGTGGGAGTTCTTTATCTCAACTCAAGAAGTATTTGTTGGGCAAGTATAGATATATGTTAATTATGCAAATTTATTTTTCTTATTTTGAGTTGATTTTGAGCTGAATTGATCCAATTTAATCCTTATAATTTGGGTAAAGTCATAAAATTAAGTCATCATTCTACTCCATCAAGTTAAAAATAGGTTCAAGCTTCAAACAATTTAACCGTTAAAAACTTAGGCGTATGTGTGTGTTTTTATCTGGGCAAATAAATTTTAAAGAAGTGATATAAAGAAAATTGAGAGAAATATTCATGAACTGAAAAGAAAATTTATTAGGAGCACCTTGCTCTATGTGGAAGAGGAAATCATGGACGGATGGCTATAAATTTTTTTTTTCTACTTTAGATTCTATTAAAACAACCCCAATTCAAAATTTAAAATTAAGGTTAAATCATAATTCATTTTCTAATTTCTTATTCTATACGAGAAAAAATTGATTACGTAAATCCTATGAGAATTTTTTTTTCTTGAAGCTAAAATTTTGAAATTAGTCAAAGGGTTCTACTATGAAATGGAAAGAAGAAAAATAAACATTTTTTTTATGAAAAGAAATTTGTGATGATAGAAGTAGATAATTTAACATCTCAAATTTATACAAAGATTCAATACTTATACTAATAGAGGATCATATGCATACAATTAAAGAATTGCATGTTTAAATCCCTCAACCTTTAGAGGAGATTGGATAGTAAAAAGCACAATTGTAACATAGTAACCTGCCATAAAATTAACAATGGGTTGGGGTTAATTAATTTGATGTCACCTATGTTGTACCTTCTCATCATCATAATGTTATAATTCCCTCTCCAATTCAACCATATCAATTTTTTCAAGACATTATCAATTTAACTCATCAATCTTGAGTTACTCGGTTGACCGATAATTCTTCACCAACCATGGTGGACTTATATCAATCTCATCTTACTGTTGTCACTCGTGAAGCCATAAGAGAGGAGCTTTGATGCCTTGGATGCAAGGAATTTTCTTTGAGAGAAATGAATTAACTCATCCCTTGCTATAGCTTTCAAGCATTCTCACCTCTAACAAATGTAACTTTTCAACATCATATTCTAATGTGATTTTAGCTTACTGCAAATTGATCCTTATGATGGGATCTAAGATTCCTACGAGCACATTGACCACTAGAAGACCATCATGCATATTTAACAAGCTTTTGATGCAGTCATTTGGTGGGTCTTTCCTATAACTTTAAAGAGAAAAGCTCACACTTGGTTATGCTTTCTCTCTAGTAGATTTGTTTTTTTTTTCAACAAAATTTTTTCATCACACAATCTATTTTCAATTGAAAGATCATAAAAGAATCCTCCAATCTTTCTAGAATTCAACAAAATGATTGAAAGAACTTGAGCATGATTCAACATGCAACTAATTAAGAACGGACTTAAATAAGCCTTGAATTGAAGCTTGTTAATCTTGAAGCATTTATTTGGGACGGCTACAGCTTTTTATAAAGTTGGTTGTGAACTTTATATGGACAAAGCAAATTAAATACTCTGGTTAAAAAATTAGATTTTAAAAATAAAATTTTTTGAAAAGCAATGAAAAATCAACAAGAAAGTAGTAGTTAAATGAAATTATGGTGGTTGTTTAAAAAAGCAAAACAACAAAAAAGTTATCCCAAAGATACCCTAAGTCACTTGAAAGCCTCATGCTTTCTAGGGCAACAAGTGATATAATTGCACAAAAATGAATCATTACTCTAAACTCTTAGTATTGAGTTATTAATCTCGCTCACCAGTACAAACTCATCCGAAATTTTTAATTATCAAACAATTAACTACATTTGATATATTTATTTAAAATAGCTAGTACGATATTTAATAAAAAATTTAAGAGATAATCAAATATTATCGCAAGCTAGCTAAATAAGAATTTCGAGTTCAAAAATCTGATACTTAATTTCTATTATAATTCAACCAAATATCCCATCTTCCTAAATCTTAATAATACATTTTTTAACTAAAGTACCTAATGCATTATTTTTTTCCCCCAAAGGGATATTAGTGATAGGCCGAAATCTCACAGCCATAAAATGAGAGGCCGAAATTTATCTTCTCGATCATTTTGTTCCTCTTTCTCTCTCTTCTCCACTCCCCCCCACACGCCCCCCCTCTGAATTCTAAACACCTAAAACGCAGAAGACCCCATAAAAACCTTATCTTCTATCCTCTTCTCTTATCATCTGCCCTCTCCTCCCTCTTCCAATCCCCATATGTGAACTTCTCAGTTCTCTCTTCTTCCCATTGCCATTCCCATCTACGTATTTACTGACCACCAAGCAGGAAAGTAAAAGAAGCAATTTTTCATGGCGCCCAAAGCTGGGAAGGCCAAGCCCCATAAGGCTAAGGGCGAGAAGAAGAAGAAAGAAGAAAAAGGTTTTTCTTTTTATCGGCGCCTATTATTGCTCTCTGTTTTAGTTCCGCATATCTTCTCTCATTTGTTTTCCTTTCTGCGCACCCAATTAATTCGCAGTTCTCCCCACCATCGTCGACATTACCGTCCAGGCGCCAGACTTCTCTCACCTGACGCTCAAGGTACCTCTCGCCTCCGTTTTTCTCCCTCTTTTTCCACCGACTAGCAGATTTCTCTGCACCTTCCCCCACCCATAAAACTCAATAGCGATAGCGATAGCGATGATGAAATTTGGGTCAGTGATAGCCTGAGACTATTAGTATTATGGAAGGGAAGATAAAGTTTGAATGTTCTCATTTAAACTCGATCAGAATTGCGTAATATAAATTTTATTTAATTGATTATGGAATGCTCTTCTTTTTTTTTTTTTTTCTCCAAGTTAATATAATGATTTTTAGAATTATTCTGATTGAATATTGGAAAAAAAATGTCCTTTCTTTCGTCATAAATGCTAATTTTAAACGAGAATACGACTATGGTAGTATGGTTTATTATTAAGCACACTGAATTTGCATAAAATATTGATGAAATAACAATTTCAAGGTTATAATTAAGTTTTTTTTCTCTTTTTCTCTGTCTGTTATTAATGTCAAAACATTAAGATTTTTAAAAAAAAAAAATTTTGGAAGGTATGAAGGTGACGACATAAAAGGAAGATATTATGGCCAAATTTTAGATTTATTTTTAGGTAAGTATAATTAGTTATATATTATAATCATTTTAAAATAAATTTAGTTATTTTAATTTTAATCAGAATATCTTGATAATTATATTTTAATATTATTTATAATAGTATAAATTAAAATTTGATATATTTCATTCATCGTCAACTAAATTTCAATTATTTTTAAACTCATCAATTTGATTATCTTTTTTTTTTTGAATATTATTTATAGTAGCACAAGACCTAATCGATGCTGGTTGTTGGATGTTTCTTTGAAGGGGATATCTACGGACAGAATTCTCGATGTGCGAAAGCTTCTGGCCGTACACGTGGACGCTTGCCATGTGACTTGCTACTCCCTCGCTCACGAGGTAAGATGACCACCGACTCCCTCCCTGAGAAAATTAACTATGACAGTAAGTCATGCCGTTGGGATGACGGAGGGTGATTCTAACTAGGTGCGGGGCCCGCGGCTCAAGGACACGGTCGAGATCCCCTTGCTGAAACCGTGCCACCTCACCATCGTCGAAGGTAATTCAATTCGGATCTTGACCGTTCATTAAATGAACTCCCGTGGATCGCGCGGTTGTCGCTTAGATTTTTAAGTTTTATAGTTATTATTTTAAATAATTTTAAGAAAATTAAGATTATTATTTTTTAATTGAATAAAGCTCAATTTCTCTCTTTTTTTATTTTTATGCAGAATTATTTAAATAAAAAAGATAAAATTTATAACTTAAAGCCGAGAGAGCTTCATTTTTTAAATGGGCTCTCATATTTATTTTATATATTTTTTTATTTAAACGGGCTTAAAAATTTGTCCTAACAAAAATTTTTAATTAAATTTATTTAATATATCCAATCTATTTTAATTACTTGTCATATTAAAAATATGTATTAACCTTTTTCTAAACTTAATTAATATAAAAAATAAATTGAAAGCAATCGATCTTCTAATTTAACAATTAAAATGTTTAAATTAATATTGTATTTAATTTTAAATATTCTACATTTGACATGAAAAGTTTGTCACTTTAATCATTAATTTAGTTTCAATTATTAAATTTTAAATTGATTATTTTTTTAATATTTAATAAAAACTTTCATGCAATTACTAATTGAAGTACATTTTATACATTCGTTTTCTTTAATTTGGTATATCATAAAAATGATAACTTTTATCATTCAAAAATAAAATTTGTATTATCGATCATCATTTGCATTGAGGATAATAGAAGAAGAAGCAAATAGAGGGAAGGAAGTTTAAACTCCTCTCTAACCCCCAATGACACTGTAGCTATGTATGCAGAGAATGTACAATCTTTGACTGTGGTGGTGAAGTAGTCATGGATGCATAAACGCTTGGTTTGCATAAATAGAATTTTAGTTGCATTGGTGATGAGAAAATGTGTGAATGCAAGGAAAAATTATTATGTCCGGACAAGAAATCGGAAATCTGGATGTATACCGAGCAATACCGAGTGCTCGGTATTAGGACGTCTAACACGTCATCTGGTTTTTCTGTAATTAGCTTAGTTCTTTACCTGCCTTGTATCTATTTATACTCATGCCCTGTACAAGTTTGATATGCAATAATAAAGATTTTTCTTCTTCTTTACATTTTCGTTCTCTGTTTCCTCTTCTTCCTCTCCGTTCGTTCATGGTATCAGAGCAAGGCTCCGTCCATGGCTGATCAAGAATCAGGCGCTTCTCTTCCAGCCGCCTCCTCCTCCTTCACCACCTCCGGTAACACTTCCGATTTCACTATTCCAGCAACCGCTTAAGTTCTTTATATCCAATCTCAAGAACTTGGTTCCCACACACTTGTCTGCCGACAACTATGTACCCAATATGGCGGATACAACTTCTCCAGCATTTCTCGGTGAATGGCTTCGCCGGACATCTCACTGGTGATTCTCATTGTTTGCCCGAATCAAACAACTCCGATCACTTTAAATGGAAGTTGATCGATCGTAATCTGATTTCTACACTTTATTCTACCATTTCCTCTGTCATATTACCATACGTTCTCCACTCTCATACCGCACATGAAATATGGACCATTCTTGAATGAAGACTGCAACCTTCAAACCGTTCTCGAGCCATCCAACTCAAGAACGAGCTCCACAACATCCAAATGCAACTCTTCTATGCAAGATTACCTCATGAAAATCAAAACTATAGTAGACAACATCGTTGCCTCGGGTTCTACCATAGATACCGAGGATATCCTCCTCTATATCTTGAACAGCCTTCCCTCGTCTTACAATTTGTTCAAGACTGCGATTCGCACGTCTATCACTCCAATCGACCTTGACACCTTGTATTCTCTTCTTTGCAGCGAAGAAATTACTTTACAACAAAAATCTCACTGGACAGCTCTCGTTCAATCTGACTCCACCGCTCTGTACGCAAATCGCTCCAACTCCGATCGAGGTAAAGGTTCTTATCGTCAGTCCAAGAACCGAAACAACTACACTCGCACCCAGTCCAACATCACTGGTCGACCACCCTCTGGTTATGTTCCTACCGATCGTCCCATATGCCAGATTTGTGGGAAACTCGGTCACGTTGCCATAAATTGCTGGCATCGGTGCAATCTAAAATATGCCCCAACCACTTCATCTTCTCAGCGTGCTCTTCTCACTCAGCAGACCAACACCTCAACCCATGACTGGGTTCTTGACTCGGGAGCCTCTACGCATCTCACTAATGATTTCTCCAATTTCAACACGGCTCCGCCTATCAAGGCCAAGACACCATTTCTATTGCCAATGGGGCATCCTTGCCAATCCAGAACTCCGGTCAGGGGATCCTTCCGTTACCCGACTCCGCTCGTAAGCTTCATTTACACAATCTTTTACATGTTCCAGCCCTCACACATAATCTTATCTCAATTGCTAAACTAACTTCTGATAATTAAGTTTCCATTCGCTTTGATGCTAATGGATTTGTTATTGAGGATCTTCAGGACCGCCGTCCTCTTCTTCTTGGTCGTCTATCTGATGGATTGTACAAACTGCGGCTCGCACCTCCCACTCAACCGCAAGCTCTCAATGTCACAACCTCTTCTACTCATCTCTGGCATGCCCGTCTCGGTCACCCGCCAATTCGTATTCTTTCGCAGCTTCGACACCACTTACCTAATCTAGCTTCTTTAAATACCAAACTGTCTTGTACTTCTTGTAATATTGCTAAAAGCCATAAACTGCCATTTAATGAAAGTACGACTAATTCTCCTCTTGAATTTGATCTTATTCATTCTGATGTGTGGGGGCCTGCTCCAGAACAGTCATTAAACGGCTACTCCTACTATGTAATCTTTATCCATGACTTCGCGCGATTCACATGGCTCTACCTCATGCATTCAAAAAGCGAAACGTTCTCAAAATTCACTCAGTTCTGCTCCTTAGTAAGAAATCAATTTCACAAAACTCCAAAAAAATTTCGCTCCGACGGTGGGGGTGAGTTTACTAGCACCCATTTTCAATCCTACCTACAATCTCAAGGCATCTTACATCAACTCAGTTGTCCGCATACTCCAGAACAAAACGGCCTAGCAGAACGGAAGCACCGACACCTTCTTGAACTCACACGTACCCTTATTGTGGCTTCTCAGCTACCGAAAATGTTCTGGGCCGAAGCACTGTCTACTGCAAACTATCTCATTAATAGACTACCGACATCAGCCATCTCTTATCAAATTCCCTACACCCGTCTTCCCGGTACCCCTCCACCATATACCCACCTTCGCATTTTTCAGCTGCTTATGCTTCCCTTGGCTTCGACCTTACGTTTCCGACAAATTATCCCCTCGCTCTCAACCGTGCATATTCCTCGGGTACTCCTCTCAATACAAAGGCTATCGATGTCTAAATCCCATCTCCAACAAGATTCAAATCTCCAGGCATGTCACTTTTCAAGAAGACATCTTTCCCTATAGCACTAAATCCACTTGATCATCATCCACACCAATATCTTCTATTTCACCACTTCTTCTAACACCCACCTACACCATTCGTAACACAACCGTGCCTCATTCATCTTCTGCTACACCTAACCTCTCCTCCAACACTTCTCAAGCTGACATTTCCATCTCTGTGGTACATTCTCCTCCAGTAATTCTATGACCACCGATTCCTAGTCAACCTGTCCATCATATGCAGACCCATGCCAAGTTTGACATCTGCAAGCCCAAACAAATATTTTTTTCTTGGTGCCACCATCTCCGATCCATCTACCTTACTCTCTTATTCTCAAGCCTCAAAATCACAACACTGGCGTGACGCTATGTCTGACGAATTCCGTGCACTACAAAAAACAACGCACTTGGTCTCTCGTCCCCAAGCCTGAGAATACACCAATTCTTGGCTACCGCTGGACTTACAAAACATGAACTCTACCTAACGGCCAACTGGATCTCCACAAAGCTCGATTGGTCGCTCAAGGATTTACTCAAAAAATTGGCATCAACTATACCGAGACCTTCAGCCCGGTGGCTAAAATGCCCACCATCAGAATTCTTCTAACTCTTGTTATACATCGTTAGTGGCCGGTTCTTCAATTAGATATATCGAACGCATTCCTCCACGGTGACTTGCACGACACCGTATACATGCGACAACCTCTAGGATTTATCGATTCTCAATTTCCTCACCATGTCTGCAAACTACACAAATCACTCTATGGCCTCAAACAAGCTCCTCACCAATGGTTTCAGAAACTCACGGACTTTCTTCAAAATTTTGGATTCTGGTTTAGTCGTTCCGACCCTTCTCTCCTTACCTTTCGTCGAAATCACATTCAACTTTATTTTCTCACTTACGTAGATGATATTTTAATTACATGCAATGATCAATAGACTCTCAACCTTCTTCTCCAACAATTGCAATCTCACTTCGCAATCAAGCATCTCGGGAATGTATCGTTGTTTCTCGGCATTCAGATTCTCAAAAGTTCCACAGGTTACTTCCTACATCAACGCTACTATGCTCTTCAGCTACTACAAAGTTCGGAACTAGCTGACTGTAGCTCTGCTCCTACACCGATTGCCTTGAAACCTCCTACAACATCTGAGGCAGATCAAGCTTTTCACGACCCGCATATGTATCGTCAGCTTGCAGGCTCTCTTCAGTACCTATCCATAACTCGTCCGGACATTGCGTTTGTTACAAATCGAATATGCCAACATATGCACGCTCCAACAGTTGGTCATTATCAAGCTCTAAAACGTATTCTTCGCTACGTTAAAGGCACATTACACTTCGGGTTACCTATTGATCCTGTAAATCTTCTGCTACGCACCTATACTGACGCCGATTGGGCATCAGATACACTTGACCAGAAATCTGTATCTAGATTCTGCACCTTTCTTGGCAAAACCTTGATCTCCTGGTCGGTAAAGAAGCAAGCAACGGTTGCCAAGTCCTCCACTGAAGCCAAATATCGTTCGCTCTCCGCCGCCACCTTTGATCTGTTATGGCTTCGTCGGCTGGTAGATGAATTCAAAATTCCTCAAACAGATCCCACTATACTTTACTGTGACAACACCTCGGCAATTGCTCTAACCAAGAATCCAGTTTTTCACGCACGGACTAAACACATTGAAATTGATTATCATTTCATCAGATAAGATATCACCGCCAGATCGCTCACTTTACAACACATCAGCTCTTCCGACCAAATCGTAGATATTCTCACCAAACCACTACCCATTGCTCACTTCCAAAAACTCCGCAGCAAACTGACCATTCAGCCACTGAATGATCAGTTTGAGGGGGCCTATTAGGACGTCTAACACGTCATCTGGTTTTTCTGTAATTAGCTTTGTTCTTTACCTGCCTTGTATCTATTTATACTCATGCCTTGTACAAGTCTGATATGCAATAATAAAGATTTTTCTCCTTCTTTACGTTTTCGTTCTCTGTTTCCTCTTCTTCCTCTCCGTTCGTTCACTCGGTACCGAGCTCTAGGTGACGTGGCGCGTGGTTATGGTCTCTGGACGCGTTTGATGTCCGAACACAATAATTACTCGAATGTAAGAGCTGTTAGCTCTCTCTATTCATATATCCTTTACTAATCATGGTAGGACAATGGAATACGTTTAGGTGGGAGGTCCTATAAGTAGAAAAGAAACTCAGGGTCTGAACGAACATGAGTGAGCCAGTAGAGAAGTAGACGAAATATCTAATGAAATGAAGAACAAGTACGAGAGTTCATTTTAAAAAAAAGTATGAGAGTTCATTTGGTGATCATATTTTTGCTCGACTTATTTTATTATTGTGATCTGGAGGGCTAGGAGGAGGACCAACTTGTCAATGGAGGAGCATAGAAAGCTGTGCTCTAGATTTCGTGCAAAACGAATGGTGGGTATGAGAAGAGATGGAAGTTTGGCTTCTAGCATTTAGAGGAGGCCAGAGACGGTAATTCGTAATTGAGAGGTCTCATATTTGAAGTTTGTTTATGTGATACATGTGTGAATTTGTCTTAATTAGATTAAAAGTTGAAATAAAAGTAATATTTTGTAATTGTTTGGGCACTACTTAAGTAAATCAAATTGAGGTATCCTGCTCAGTAAATTAGTTCGTTCCTCTTCTCTATTAAATGGTTTTAGTTAGTCTGCATCGGCATAGTTCGATCATGGAGAAAATTTTCTGTCAATAATATAGCTGTAGAATATATATATATATATATATATATATATATATATATATATATATTTGATAGTAAAATTTATTTCAACATTTTCCGCCATCGATCAATCAACCTTCTTATGGTTTTTACTTTTTACCTCAAATTCCCATACTTCCACCAGAGGAGTACACGGAGGAGCTCGCCGTCGCTCATATCCGCCGCCTCTTGGATATCATCGCCTGCACCACCGCCTTTAGCCATGCTCCGGCGAAGAATGCTGGAGCCTCTACGCACCCCGACGCAAATTCGCCGACGTCCGGTGCACCGTCTAGCGGTGGCGTATTAAAGGAGCGCGACGCCCTCCCGGCCGACACTTCAGAATCCATTCTAAAGACCCAACGAGGAAGCGATAAATCCGGATCCCTTGCCCCTGCCGTCGGTGCTTCTGGAGCGAATAAGAAGGAAGAAGCTCCCATCTACCCTCCGCCCAAGCTTGGCAACTTCTACAGCTTCTTTTCCTTCTCCCACATCACACCGCCGCTCCAATGTTAGTTTCTCCAGTTTCTCTCTTACACTTTTTTTTGTTATCGTTATTTTTCGAGCTTCAATATGTGAAACCGGGTAGGCATGTAAAAGGTGAACTTTTGGTGGAATGAGATAACAAGTGGATTCTGGAACTGGGGTTTTCTAATTGCTTGCAGACATCAGAAGGTCGGTGCGGCCATTTGTGGACGATAAGAGAGTAGATGACTTCTTCCAGATCGATGTGGGTTTCATGCTGAAATAAATTTTTTTAAATGATAATTTGACGAGTGTTGCTCAAGAAAAGATACTTTTTTTGTGTGTTATTGATTCCTGCATATGTGACCATGAATAGGTGAGATTTTGCAATGGGAAGCTAGTGACAATAGTTGCTTGTCGAAATGGTTTCTATCCGGCAGGGAAAAGGGCTCTAACTAGCCATTCTTTAGTGGGATTGTTGCTGCAGATCAGCAGATCCTTCGATGGAGTGAGTGAAATATTTATTTTCTAACATCTTATTTCATTTAATATTATTGCGAACGGCTTGGATTCAGGGAGAATTATGTGCACTTGCAGGCTTACAAGTCTCTCATGAAAGCTTTCGTTGAGCACAATAAGGTGAATTTCTGCTGTTGCATATACTAATTGAAGGATTAGTCATGTTTAGAAGATTGCTTTTTTACAATTTTTAATTTGTTTAGAAAGATAGGCCTTGAAAATTTTCATTGAAATTATTATTGTGGGCTTTTACAGGTAACTCATACTAAGATCAAAGAGGTCCATCCTGATAATTTTTTGAAGCTCACTTTCCTGTTATATACTTGAAAGGACTAGAGCATCTGTATGGAAACTATGTTCCCCCATCCTTCCCTGAACATGACAAGTCGAACATTCATATTCTTGGAATGATTTCACTATTTTGGTCTCAGAAGTATTTTCCATTAGAATAGCTGTTCCACTTTGTTGTATGACAACATATCTTATATTAATTTTCACATATAATTCGGTACAAGTCCATCATTCCTTTAGTTGGAAAGTTCTTTCCATTTGAAGTTTAGAATAAAATCTTTTCGTGATAATGGCCAGCCGCCCCTTTACTTCCCTTGAAAGAAAGTTTATATTATAAAGCGCATTATCTTCATTACATTTCTAATTAGATTTGTATGATCAATGACATTTTCCAACAATATTCCATTCAAGACGAATTGGGTAAGGGGAAAAATGAATTCATCTTTGAATAACCTAAGATTTGGTTCCAAAAGGAAAGCATGTAATTGTAACTGATGATTTCCTTTGTGTTATTGTCCTCCTACTACAGAAGGATCTAATCCTTAAGAACTACCCCTTCCAATCCTTCCAGGCATTATCCAGACATTCTGTTGAGCTGGAGTTGCATTATATTCGATGTATCAAACTTTGCCTGGATAGAACTGGAAGAGTAATTTGGGAATCTCTTTATATTATGACCTTGCAAAAGCCTGACTCACAAGCTGGAGTCTCTTTTGAAAGGATAGTGGAAGAATCTGCTCTTGAGAATCATAGTTTTTTTGTTGAGTAAGATGTGCCCTAAAATCATGGTTCATTTTGGACGTCTTCCTAATTACTGATTTTGGGGTACCAGTCTCATTGGAATTAAATTTTCCATAGAATATTAGAACACTTGCTATAAAGGATAGAAACCTCAAGTTGTTTCTCTTGTCCCAGCAAATCATAATCATTCCATTCTTCTCTAATGTAGCCATGTTAATTAAATTCTTGTGACTTGAATAATTTTAGTAAAATAATTGAACTGAAAAGTTTTTTTGGTCACTTTCAACCCGTTTCATTGCTGCAGTTTGGTAATCTTCCATATGGGTTCCGAGCAAACACATGGGTGGTCCCTCCTGTTGTTGCAGATTCTCCTGCAGTTTTTCCTCTTCTTCCTACAGAGGATGAAACTTGGGGGGGAAGTGGTGGTGGTCAAGGAAGAGATGGGAAACAAGACCATAGGAAATGGGCAAGGGAATTTTCAATCCTTGCTTCCATGCCTTGCAAAACAGCTGAGGAGAGACAAATCCGAGATAGGAAGGCCTTTCTCCTGCATAGCCTATTTACCGACGTTGCAGTCCTCAAAGCAGTTGGTTCTATTCAGGATCTTGTTTTTGGTCATAAACACTCAAATGAAATGCCAAATGACCCTGACGCAATTTTGCATGAGGAACAAATCGGCGATCTGAATATTACAGTTAGACGGGATGCAGCTGATGCCAGTGCTAAATTAGATGTAAAATTTGATGGAAGTCAGACCTCCGGAATGTCTTCCAAGGAAGTTGCCATAAGGAACTTACTCAAAGGAATTACAGCTGATGAGAGTGTAATCGTTCATGTAAGCAGCTGCAGTCCCATTTCTTTGTCTGCATTTACTTGATGAATACTGAATTATCATATGCATTGCAGGACACTGCTACTTTAGGTGTAGTTGTTGTTAGACATTGTGGATATACTGCTGTTGTTGAAGTTCCAGTTGAACCTGGTACCAGAACTCAACAGGACTTTGATATTGCAGACCAACCGGAGGGAGGCAGTAATGCTCTAAATGTCAATAGGTAAATTTTGAGAATTCAAAAGAGTGAGCATTTTCACTATGTTTATAGATTTTCAAGTTTGATTTGTATGCCTATATTGAGCATTTTTAAAAATGATGTCATCTTAAGCTGCCTAATATTTATTCACTGATTTTTAACCATTGGAGAAATATTTGGTGATGAAAATTTTCCTGGTTTTCTTTCAGCTTGAGAAGGCAGTTGCACAAGTCATCTGCTCAGTTGAGCAACGGAGCCCTTTGTTCTCAGTTTTCTGAAAACGGTAGTTCACAGTCTTCAAGATCTTTGGTGCGAAAGTTATTATCAATCAGTCTGGCAAAGTTGGAAAAAGATGATCAATCACATAGAAAATCAATCAGGTGGGAACTTGGTCAATGCTGGGTGCAGCATTTGCAGCAAGATACAGGGAAAAGCCAGCCTAAAAATAGTGAGGTCACTAAAGTCGAGCCAACTATAAAAGGCCTTGGGAAACAATTGAAAGAAATAAAGAAAAAACATGAAGAAAGGGCTGGAATAATTGATCCATCCAAGGACGGCTTCGTTGATGCTAGCAAACACCAAATGCTGGATGATTGTATTCAGCAAGAGCAGGAAGGGATATTGATGAAATTGCTTCCGGAGGCTGCATTCTTGCGGCTGAAAGAATCTAATACTGGCCTCCATGTTAAGGTTTTTATTCTGCTTCCTTCCAATTACTGTGTTCGATATGCTTCTGCGCATTCAGCTTTCCTACCTGTGCCCCCTCTCCTCAAACAAACTAATAAAATAAAAAACCAATAATTGAGGAGAAAATTTGAATCTTATTTTACTCAAACTATAGATAAGATACATATTTATAGGTGCTAAATAATATTAATTATTAGTCCTAAAATTAAGAACACAATTATAATAGAATTAAAGGGAATCAAAAAAGGGAGAATGAGTTTTGAAGGATTGTAGAGGTGGATTATTATCTTATGGTTGATATAGTTAGAAAACATGAATTACATGATGAGAGGCCCGCTTGGGTCCTACGGATTGTGAAATTTCCACAAAAAAAATAAATAAATAAAGAATTTTCTCTTCTAGATTCGAAGTCACACCATCCAATTTATATTAGCAACAATGATTTAGTAGATTTAGGATTTGATACGTTTAGAAGAGAACTAACGTGTTACAAGAATGAGTGCTGTAGGATTCATAAAACTAAGCTTAAGAAATTGGGTAAAGGCTAATGATGATTAGGGTGACATGTCTAAAAAAATCAGTCTAAATTTTGCCTTCATTATGTAATGAAGTATTGTTGTTTCACAATTTTCAATTATCTCACTGATCACTATATAGCTGGAAATCAGAATTTTAACTTTGTGAGAGACTCTTGATTAGGATTAGTAGTGGCAGATACTGCTAATGTCGCTGTGTTTGGTTATGATTTAACTATCATCCTCAAATGCACAATTCGACTAACAATTAACTGTGTGGTCTTTCAGTATGCAGTGTGCTTGTTGCCAATATAAACAAATGTAGTAATCACCGAGACTTTACTTTTTGTTTAATATGTTCCTGCAACTATACATGATAGTAATGTTGCCCCATTTTATGCTATTTGGCAGTCACCTGAAGAGTTAATTGAGCTGGCACAGAAGTACTACGAAGATTCTGCCTTGCCAAAATTGGTACGCAGGGATTGCCCGCCTTTTCACTTAATGTTTTCTATGTATTGATTTATAGTTCATACTACTATAACATTGTATGCTATTCTCAGGTAGCTGATTTTGGCTCACTTGAACTTTCACCTGTTGATGGGAGGACTTTAACGGATTTTATGCATACAAGGGGCCTGCAGATGCGTTCACTGGGCCGTGTGGTATAATTTAAATCCTCTAGTTGTGATAAACTTATAATGCTGGAGATGGATTAATTCCAGTTCAAATTCTTGATTTTTGTGAAACTAATACATATACTTCAATTTGAACTGCACATAATAACAAAGTTTCATTTGCCTTTAACTCTTTACAGGTTGAGTTAGCTGACAAGCTTTCTCATGTTCGATCTCTATGCATGCATGAGATGGTAGTCCGAGCATTTAAACATATGCTGCAAGCAGTTGTTGCAGCAGTTAGTGATGTAGATGATTTGGCGGCATCGATTGCATCATGTTTGAATGTTCTATTGGGTGCCTTACCATCTGAGGATGTGGATCCTAACATAGCTTCTGATCATCACCTTAAGCAGAAGTGGATAGAAATTTTCCTTTACAAGAGGTTTGGCTGGAGATGGAAGGAGGAAAGTTGGAAAGACTTGAGGAAGTTTTCTTTACTCCGCAGTCTTTGCCACAAGGTGATGATTGTCTTGAAATATACAGTTTTGATTTGTGTATATTTTCTCAAAAGTGAGTCTGTAATACTAGCTCTGTCATTCAGGTTGGGCTTGAGCTAGTTCCTAGAGACTATGATATGGATGCGGTGGATCCTTTCAAGAAATCAGATATCATCAGCATGGTACCTGTTTACAAAGTAAGAAACTTTTATTACTTAACAGATTTAGATTTCAATCACAGCTATCACGGTGATTGACTCCAGGCGTTTCTTCATTGGCAGCATGTTACCTGCTCTTCTGCTGATGGAAGGACTCTTTTGGAATCATCCAAAACTTCCCTGGACAAGGGGAAATTGGAGGATGCTGTGAACTATGGTACTAAGGTGCAAATAACTGATCTAGAGCTCTTTGTTATGCTGTCACACACAGAAAATTTGCCCCTAAGTATCTAATTCTTGATGCTCTACATACTGTAAACTCTTAGGCGCTTACCAAACTAGTGGCAGTCTGTGGTCCTTACCATAGAATGACAGCTGGAGCATATAGCCTTCTTGCAGTAGTCCTATACCATACCGGAGATTTCAACCAGGTGTGTATTTGAAGAAAATCTTAATGACATTTGCAAATTATGACTATTGACAAGTAAATTCCATTTTTTAATTTAATACAAATAGACCGTGAGGTTTACCATAGGTTCCGATAGCAACTCTTCCCTGAGTTGAGCAAAAATGTGGCTATTAGAGATAGTATTTCCCGTTAGCAAGTGCATGATGATGAGTCTTTTTATGTGCAAATTAAAAGGCATGTGATAGCATACTTTAATAATGGGTATGAATGTTGCGGAATGATTCTAAATGAAACATAGTAAGTCAGGAAATAAGATAAATTTTAGCTTATATTGAACAGTTCAAAAAATGTGGAAGCCTAATTATCCTTTTTTCTTAATTGAATTTTCTGTTCCTTGCTCTTTATCACATATGTTGCCATTTTGGAGTATAGAAATATCATCGGCATTAAAACAAAACTAATTTAAGTCTGAGTCACTAATTTGAAGGAATTAGTAAAAAAATAGTAGACGATTAATGACTATTGATGAAGGCCATCTATATATTCTTTGTTTTTTTTCTCCTTATATTTTTAATCTTTTGTAAAAAAAAGTAGTGTTATTTGTTTTTTTGTTCTGAATCACCTTTTATCATCTTGTATAACCAGTCCTTCAGAACGTTGCGGTACTGTGTGCTATGCTTCAAAGTAATTGATCTCATTTTCATTTGAAGCTGACAACCATCTAGGCACCAATTTTCAAAAACTGAGATAAAGATTTATTGTGTATAAAAATAGGGGGAACTCAGTAGAACTTCAATAATCTTGTAGGATAATCTAGTTGTTAAAGGGAATTTATAGCATTTTGTTCTACGGTCTCAGGTAATTGATTGATCTCATATGCATATCAAGCAGGCAACGATCTATCAGCAGAAGGCTTTAGATATAAATGAAAGGGAACTTGGTCTTGATCATCCAGATACAATGAAAAGTTATGGAGAT
Organism: Dendrobium nobile; assembly: GCA_022539455.1. NCBI lineage: Eukaryota > Viridiplantae > Streptophyta > Magnoliopsida > Asparagales > Orchidaceae > Dendrobium > Dendrobium nobile. Next base: position 81,010,987 of record CM039726.1, on the reverse strand, counting down.
CTAGCAGTTTTCTATTATCGTCTTCAACATACAGAATTGGCTTTGAAGTGAGTTTACTTTCAATGTTGTTAACTACGTCTTGATGTCTAATATTGAAAAAGGTGGCAAATGAAGTATGAAAACTTTGCTCGTGCTAATACGTCTTAGTTCATTTTAATTCTTGGACAAGAATGTTCATTATAAGCGCATTTATCATATTTGTTATGTTAAGCGCCAAACCATTGTTATATTTGTTATAAGACCTGAAAGTATATATTCTTATAGTTTCTTTGACTAAACATATGCTTGTAAATATGCCTGTTAGATGCAGATTAAAAGGATCGGTTTAATTGAGCATTTAATCTAGTCATCATTTGGTGCTTATTTGAATTGCCATGGGCTTTAAACGTCCTAATCTTTGCTGGATATTTTGGGAGGGAGAGATCACTACAATGATTGATGATAGACATTTTTTGCCAAATTATAAAAGACATGTAGCACGAATTATTTTATAATGTTGGACTTATTAGTTCGTTAAGTGTAGGAAACAAAATGTCATGCTTCACGCAACCATTCTAGGTCGACATGAAGTGAATAGATACATTTACAACTAAATTTTTATACATGAAAGTTTTTTAACTCTAAGGACTATAAATATTCACCCAATTCACTTTAGCAAAATCATTTCTATATATTTTTTTGTTTATTTAACTACAGAGCTTCTGTCATGATTCTTTTGCATATCATCAAATTTTCATAACAGATATACATGAGTAAGTTTTATTTTACAGCAAAACAGTACACCCAAAGATTGAGGAGTCGATCAAAATATGACCCTTATTTGGGTTCTTCTTTGTCCATCTCTTTATCTAAAATAAGATTCAGCGTAGTATCGAGTTAAAAAAATCATTAAGATAAACAACTCTAGTACAAAAATCAATATCATAAAAATTCAATTATACTCATGAACTAGTCTAGTGTGTTACCTTTAATCCTTAAAATGAAAATACCTTAATAATGTATAATTTAATAGTAAGAGAAGTTTCTAATTGGAAAGAAAAATTTTAACAGAATATCAGAGTAAAACATTGACAATGCCCCATTAAACATGTATGCAGTTTCATTATGACAGGCTTATCTTTTCCTAATTCCTTTTATTACTTAATATAAAAATTTTTCTTTCAACTTTAGAATATATCATATATGTGGGAGTAAATTTATTCGTTATCATAAGCGCAGAAGCTACATGTCGAGGACCCTTTTACCCTATATAAGCTCACTTTTGTCGTCCTATTTGTACAGACTATAATATTGTCAACATATTCATATATGTGATCTTTTTTAATCTCATTCTATTACATTTCATTTTTGAACATCTTGTTTCATATATCATTTTCTTTTCTTAGAACATTAAAAAGAAATACTAAATTGAAATTGGCTAATAAATTTAATATGTTAATATAAAGAACGTCTCCATGCATTTAGTTTATGTACCGATCAAACATATACATTTGTACTCAATTATTTCAATTGAATTTACATTCTGAATAAAATTTGAGTATTTTACCCAACTGATGATTTACCACAGGATCAACTTGCTCTTACAATCAGTCAATCACATCAAAGTCTTGTTTTTTTATAAACAAACTATGAAATGAAATTTCTCAATTTACAAAATTTTCCTAAATTATAACTCAATTTAAGTCAAAATAATATAAAACATATTTTTACCTTAAATAACCCCTACTTTAATTTGAAATCGTTTTGCTGAAGAAATAACAAACAATCAAATTTCTACAACAAAAGCCTAGTTTTTTTTTCCTTTTTTTTTTAATTCGTTCCTTCTCCCTTCGGTTGCTCTCTGTTTTTTATTCTTGATTTGGCTGAAAAGTTGCGTGAATAGGAAATGGAATGGGAAGAGGATTTATATATCATCATTTATATAAATATGCATTGTTAAGCCTTTTATGAGTTAACCAATCAAAACTCTTCGTGCAAAGTAGCAGTACATGCATGCGGTTTAAAGTGGAAATTCCTTCGAATGAACAGTAGATTGGTTGGACGCACAGTTAAATTAAACTTATGGATAATATTATTAAATATCTTTGGTTAAATGATTTTTTTAACACAATAATTTATATAGGCTTCCAAATGATGAAAATAAAATATAGCATTTTATAAAATGTTACTAATTAATTTTGAGAGGTGTGAAAAATGTGGTATAAAAATTCAGAACTTGTTTACATTGCCTTTTTCAATTTTTTTTTAGTATGGCACAAAATGCATGGTCATATACTCTTTTACCAATTCCATATAAACCCTTTAGTATGTATTTTGTCTTAAGTTTAACACAGTCAGTGAGAATTCATAATTCTATTTTTGTCTAGATCATTTATTGAAGAACCGATATTTTCACACCATGTCCTGAAAGTGCCAATCATTAAATTGCTAAACTCTGATTAATGAAGTGATTAAATTGAAATGTTTCCCTAAAACTGTTGTATCAGATTGTGATGTAAAATTCATAAGTTACTTTCGAAAAAAAATTTAGAAGAAAATGGGAATATAACTTAAAATTTTGATTGCTCATCAACCACAAGCTGATGATCAGATAAAAGATCTTAGGAAATTTTTACGTTGTCAGATAAAAAATCTTGTATATTGGTGGAATTTAATTGCCTATGACTTAGTTTGCATACAATCTACTATTTGCATACAATCTACTATTTGCCCAAGTTACAACTTGTTCCCATTTCCCAAGTAATAGACAATCTGTAATCAGAATCTTTATTTTGCTAGGTATGTCAACCGTGCCTTGTATCTTCTGCACCTTACCTGTGGCCCCTCGCATCCCAACACAGCAGCAACCTACATTAATGTAGCAATGATGGAAGAAGGCCTGGGAAACGTTCATGTGGCACTCAGATACCTGCATGAAGCCCTCAAGTGCAACCAAAGATTACTAGGAGCGGATCACATACAGGTTTCTTCCATTTATATCCTTTCATCATTGTCGGTTTGTAACATTACCTTAATTCTTTGTCAAATGTATATGTAGCACAGACTGCTGCCAGTTATCATGCTATCGCTATTGCTTTGTCCTTGATGGAAGCATACACTTTAAGTGTTCAGCATGAGCAGACAACCCTTCGAATACTACAGACAAAGCTCGGAGCAGAAGATCTTCGCACACAAGTAATATCAGCTTTCTTGTTGATTTCTCTACTTTGCTATTCTCAATAACTAGAGCACTAGGAACTTCTTTATGAATCCTTACAGGATGCTGCAGCTTGGCTTGAGTACTTCGAGTCTAAGGTACAAGAACAGCAGGATGCTGCACGGAATGGTACTCCAAAGGCTGATGCTTCAATTGCTAGCAAAGGTCATTTGAGGTAAAATAGATTATTTTTAACATTTTCTTAAGTATTCTACATCTAGGAGTATTATGTTATAGAAGCTTTCGCAAAAACCACTTATCCCTGACACTTTGTGCGTGATTATTGGTTCTTTGAAATATTCAACAGTGTTTCAGACCTTCTTGATTATATAAACCCAGATGAAGAGCTTAAACTAAGAGAAATTCAGAAGAAACAAGCACGGATAAAGGTATTTACTTTCCCATTCTATTCTATTTTGCTAAACCCTCAATCTGAGCTGCATTTTTTATGCGCTATATTCACAATACAGATCAAGGGCAGACAAAGTCAATGGGAAACAGTCGAAGATGAAGACATAAAGGAGGAAAAGAAAAAAATAGATTATCCACCGAAGAAGATTTCTAGTGATAAAGAGAATAATGCACTTTCTCAGCCCATGGAATCTAAAGATGAGAAACTCAATATTTCCATTGCTCCTATAACATCAAGCCCGCGGGATGATAGTGAGCAGGGTGAAACCTGTGAAGAAGGATGGCAGGAAGCAGTTCCCAAGGGGAGAAATTTCTCAAACCGTAAGCCTTCCAGTTCAAGGAGACCTAGCCTTGCTAGACTTAACACAAATGCCATAAATAATGGAGAAACTGGTAGATACAGGGGAAAAGTAGTCTCCAACTTCCCTTCCCCAAGAACCTCGCCCAATGAAACTAGTCCCACTAATGCCCTGAGTCCTTTTTCAGATAAGATAGTAAAAACTTCCAGCTTTGGTTTCAAACCTGCAACCGCCAGTATAGCTTCCAAGACAGTTCCATTAACAATTTCAACGAATGTTCAGTCCACCAGGAAAAACTTATCATACAAGGAGGTGGCATTAGCTTCTCCAGGAACCATAATGAAGTCTGCAGAACAAAAATCATCACGAGATGAGGATCACAATGAACAGAACGGTGAAGCACGCAGGGAGGTGACCAATGTGGAATTACTTCCCAATGGAATGCAAACTGAAGAAGATATAATTATTCACTCTGCAATTGAGAAAGATTCCACTCCAACTGCATCGGAAACTAAATCGAATAAAATTCACGAGCAAGGGGTTCCAGAAGAAATTGATATTGCCAAGATGAAATCATTTACAGTAGAGGATTCACAATTTACATGTCCTGATATGATGGAGTCTATGAAGTTTGATGGTTCGAGTGATTCAAGGATGACTTCATTTGAAACTGAACTCTCCAATGAAATTGGAAATGATACAGAAAATTGCAAGGCTGGTCACAATGTCTTGGAAGAATTAGAGTTGTCCATAGCTAATAAAGATTCTGCCGAGAAGGAAAATGAGGGAGCTTTGGCTGCTCGGTATGAGCCACCTTACTCAGATAGAAATGTTCCTGCCTCTGCAGACAATGCTGCGGAGCAAGGAGATGATTCTTCTGACCTATCAAGTGGAGGGGAGAATGAGAAAGCTACCCCGATGGAAGGGGAAACAAATCAACAAACAAAAGAAACAAGCAAGAAACTTTCAGCCTCTGCACCTCCATTCAATCCATCTACCATACCGGTTTTTGGTTCAGCTTCAATTCCAAACATAAAGGAGCATGGAGGAATCCTGCCTCCACCAGTCATTATGCCCCCAATTTTGTCATCAAATCCGATTCGTAAGCATCCTCATCAATCTGCTACAACAAGGATTCCTTATGGTCCCCGTCTTGCTGGTGGTTTCAACCGTGCAGGACATCGAGGTGCAAGAAACAAGCTAACTATTCCAAATATTGAGCCCATTGCTGTTGATGGGACTGGCTTTAGTCCAAAGATTATGAATCCAGATGCTGCTGAATTCATACCTGGCCAGCCATGGCTTCCTAATGGCTATCCAACCTCTGCTTATGGCCTCCCTGTTTCTCCTCAGGAATCTTCAGTTTCATCAGGCAGTTTAGCAGCATCACCAACTGTTACTGCTGACGTTTCTGAAAATAATGAAGCTTTGCCTGAAGGAAACGATCATAGTAGCCATACTTCAATAAAAGAGGGTGAGAAGGCTGGAGAAGGTAAAGAGGGCGATAAAGTTGAACCTGAGATAAATGCAGAAGCTAAAGATACAGTTCCTGAAGGTACAACCGTGGAAGTAGAATCTTCAGAGTCGGCAATTGTTGAAAAATCTGTAAAATGCTGGGCTGATTACAGTGACAGTGAAGCTGAAGAAGTTGAAGTTTTGATTTGAAAGACCAACTTGAGAAGGAAAAGTCATACAGGATTTGGTATTCCAAGAAAAATAATCTACTCTGGCTAAGGTTGGAGATCGGAAAATTTGAATTCATTCCTCAGTTTCTTAAACACTAATTGGAATTCAAAGTTGTATCTCCTAACACTTTCTGAGATTGCAGAATCCTCTAGGGGTATTTTGCTGAGCTGATTTTTTGTTCATGGTTCATTTCTTCAGCAATTTTCTACTCGTCATAGAAGTTACTAAAGATTCAATCTCGGATGCTCTCTTGCATGCATATTTATTTGACGGAAAGTACAACAAGTTTGTAAGGGGGAGAGTTATGTCAATAGTTCACCTAATGTTGATTACCTATGAAATGTGTGCATAAGCTGTTAGTTTGTACTAGATTTCATTCCCAGAGGGTAGCGAGTGCCATGGCCTTCTTTGGTAATAAATCAAACGCAATAACAGCGATTTGTTCATTTCTTGTTCTAATGTAATCCAGTATAATGTTTTTTATTTCCAAATCCTTTCACTGATTATCCTTTCTTGTTTCTTGGATTTTAAGGGATAGCTGCGAATGCAAAAGAACAGGCAGCCTTTGTTTTTGTGAACATTAGATGGTGTACATACATATTAATAAGTAGATCAGAACTTTCAAATTAACAATTACTTTCAAAATTCTTACAATTCAGCTCTACAAATGCTCATTAGAATAGTAGATCAACGCATTGTAAATAAATAAACAATCATACAATAGCACAATTAATTGAGTGAAGGTGCACAATCAATAATGAGTGAGCCAACTATAAACACAATAATAAATATTCACTAAATTAAATTTATATGTCATAATTTTAAGGACAAAACATTCATTATATTTAGGGCTGCAAACGAAACGAACCGAGCCGAGCCGAGTATGTGAGTGTTCATGTTTGTGTTCATTTAATATCAGCTTGTTCATGTTTGGTTCATGTTTGTTTGAGCTTTAGCATTTGTGTTCATGTTTGGTTCATTTAAATTAAGGAGTGTTCATGTTTGGTTCATGTTCAGTTCATGTTCGTTTGTTTAGTGTTTATCGAGCTTGTTCGCGAACATATTTAGCGAAATTTTTTTAACTATCAAACAAATCTATGAAACAAACACATTTATAATAAAAGCAATTGTCTATGTAACAATGGTAATGATTATTTATATTTATTAATTCTAAAGTCAAATATTAATTATTTTTATCGAGCTTATTCACGAGTTCAAAATTGAACACGAATCGAGCTTTTATCGAGCTTAATGTCGAGCTTGTTCACGAACATCAAATGATGTTGTTCGCGAACATAAATGAGCCGAACACATTAGTGTTCAAGTTTGTTTATTTAAGAATCGAGTATTTAAAATATTGTTCAAGTTTGTTTGTTTAGTTAATTAAACGATCACAAACGAGCTTTAATCGAACCGAACAACGAGTAGCTCGTCGAACGTTTGGTTCGCTTGCAGCCCTAATTATATTTATTATGACAAGATTGATTAAATCTTATAAGGGTAATTTTCAACTCATTTTTTCCTCTAGTGATTGGCATACTTTTATCTTTATAACAATCAGGTTCCTTTTGACCCCTTAATTTGGTTTAAAGAGGCTAAGCTTTGTTTTTGGCTCTTATGCTTAATGGCCTTCTATAATAAACCAAAATTGTTGATGCCTTAACTTCCCAGATGCGGCTTCAAAAATTCATGCCCCAACATCTTCGTGAGCCTTTTCTTTTTCAAGTCGGCGAGGAGAGTTTTAACGTTTATGTTCTGAGGTAAACTTTCAGAAGACAAATTGGGTTTTAGATAAGACATTACCTAGATATCTCGCCCTCATTTTTTATGAGGGTTGTGAAGTGCACTATTGATATATGGAAATGTTTAAGGGTTTATCTCCCCTAAACAATGTTTAAGTTTTATTTGATATATAAAATTAACAAACTTCACTTAATATACACAAATATACGTGCCAAATCAAATAATAAAATAATATAGTAGAGTGTCGAACTCACAAGGAAGTATGTTTTCTAGCAATCAACTACTAATGTTTACCTTAGTTGCAAAATTATTCTACTAAAAAAATATTGGTTGTAGAGATTCAATCACTAAAAAAAAAAGAAAAATTATAGGTATAGTACTTAAATAAAGTGTTTTGAATTGATGAATGTAAATTTCATATATTTCCTAATGAAATTCTTATTTGTAATATGATTTAGAGCATATGTATCCCTAGATATTTTTCAAGCTTATAGGGATGAAAAGGATATATGTTGATCTCTTACAGTTATATTATCTCCTTAAGAACCTAGCATATTTTATATCATATGTCTAGGTATGCAAACATATTATTTTAATATTTTTGGTTGTTCTTGCATTCCGCCGTCAAGGCTATACATCACACTAAGTTTTAACTATATATATGGTCACTATCTGCATTAAATAAAGAGCATGATAGTATTAAAAACATCATTTAATTTTATAGCCCAAGAATCTTCATTAGTACTTAATATGTTCTCTACATCATCAATCCAAAACGAAAGGATTAGTCACACATGAAAGAAAATATAAGTAAACTCATTTTCATTGAAACTATAGAACAAGGAAAATACAAGAGAATGATATATTCATGAATGATCAATATTCTCCTATCCACAACTACTTCCTTAATATATAGAGTTACTCCATAAATAATGAGTATAACACTCCAATAATTGCATCTAATACTTCCCCAGGCTCCCTTAGAATTGATTGTAAGATAGATCTAAGAAGTACTATGAAAATTACTGAAATTATATAAGTGATTGAACTCTCTTACAAACATAACTCAATGTATATTTATAGAAAAATACAAAGTAAGCAACTGGTGTTACTGCACTTGAAAGATTGGTGCTGCAACACTCATAAAATGAACAGGCGTCGTTGTATTGATGTTTTCGCTTCGCCGCGACGCTTGCTAATGTAGATTAGTTACTTAGTGAACAATCACATCGCTTCATTGGCAAATCATGTCATTTGGAAATTATAACTGCTACGCCACGACGTTGCTGACTTTTGAACGTTGCGGCACCCGAGTGATAATTTTGGCACCAATGCGTGATAAGTTGTGACGACACCATGCTTGAAGACAATTAATATGACGCTGCTAAGTCGACCACTTTGACACTGTGACACTGTCAAAAAGAAAAGTCAACGTTGCCAAGTTAATATTATGAAGCTCCAACGGTGTCATTGATGTCGTTGTGGTGTGGATTCGTCTAATGCCGCTGCCCTAGATCATACTTAAAATTTTATTCTCATTTTATATTTTTCATGCACAACATAACAAAAACAACACATTTTTATTAAAAATATAACACATAAAATAATACATTATTTACAGTTATCTATTTTGCGAGGAATTTATGATATGACTTCAGGTTTCCTATAGGCGCAAGCCCCTATATATAATTATCCATCTCGATAATGAGAGAACTTGTGATTAAAGCTAGTCATCAAATAAATACATAATATCCAGCATATAGTAGTAGTAGAATTTGATATTTGAATATAAAATTTATCACCGTGCACTTAAAGCTGATGGTGGGGGAATGCTGATGAAACTGATCAAGATCTCATGGTTTTTCCATCCCGGATCATAGTCTACTTAAGTAGGAGAAGGTAGGCGACCCAACCTGACCAAAAGATCCTTATCGGCAGCCATGGGTTGCGTTATTCAAGGGTGCATTATAAACTTTGGGTGAATATTTACCTAAGGGGACATATTTGATTCCACCTTAGCTAACATAGAGCTTTGTGTCATATTGTTCATGTCATATCAATTCATTACTCGATGATTTAGAGTCATTGGAGGAACATATCAACTCTAACTATGACCGTAATTTAATGGTATAATTTAGCGATAAAACCACTAAGTCAAAGGGTCCCTATCATAACCATTTACCTATGATGCCATTTGACGATGAAACCATCGGTTAAAGGATATGTGTCACGTCACTACTAGCAAGAGATTATTTGAGAATCAATCCCAGTGATATTCTTGACTATACATTCGCTCTTTATGAGCTGATGTGATTTTCAAACTTGCCCACCTCGACAAGTTATTACGAAGGGTGGATGAATTTTTACGTTAAGTATTTAGATGATTTATTTCATATATTAGGTTTTAATGATTTTTGAGTTTTGAACTTTCATTTGAATTAAAGCTCCTTAATGATTGATTTTAAGATTTATGAGTATTTAAAAAGTATGAACCCCTCTAGTTAAGATTAACTTTCAATACGATCATCATCTGGGTGATGTTAAAGTCAAAATAGATGCTTGTATTTATAAATATTTAGGAGACATTTTAAATGTTTCGGGTCTTCTTTGATTGAGATTTTCTATCAATACGGTCATTATCATGGATTTATTGATATGTTCATTTCATTAGTTAGACCTTGTCGACTCTATTTTCTTGCAAACAAATGATCATGTCAATTACTAATGTTGTGAGTTATCATATGGATATTGAGAATCAAAATTTTTATGCTTTTAGCAATGAAACTTTCTTGTAATAGACATTGAAGGCCTAATATGAACTTATAAAATCAAATACTCCAGTCGGTACTATACCCGTATATTTATTCAATAGTTCAAGTAGTGTCAACTCTTGTCCGTTCAAAGAGGAGGATCAGTCTTGAACTCAAGTCCATTTTTTACCCACGTAACATCTTAAGACGTTACATATGTATATATATCATGCTTGTCGGGGGTCATACGGGTATATGCTTTTAAATGCTTGGATGATGTGTTGATATGTTGCATAGTGGCTTAATGCATTAACATAGTGTATGATGTATTTACATAATAATATATGTATAATATATTTATGTATTGCCTATTTGTTTACATAATGCATTTGTATGATGATTTAGTACTTTCATGTAGTGCATAAAGTGTTAGCATGTCGACATAATGCACTATCGCTACACAATGCATTTTGTGTGTTGGATAATATGGCTGCATAATGCATTTTGTATACTGCAATATGTAAATACATAGTCTGACTGCATGTTAGTGTAACACGCCATTACAGTGCGATATATTTTATATTTTTGAATGATGTGTTTGCATGATGTGGCATGTATATATATATTATAAATTTGTTAATGTATACTTCAATGGATGAGGGGATATTTTTATAATATTCTAATATGGTTGATGATGCAGGTGATGATCTTTTAAAATATGTACATATTTCTATTTAAGAGTCTATAAATGTTTTTTGTTTGATTGTACGAATGTTACAGATTTGGTGATGTGAAGGGAAATCAATTTTTAGCTATTGTATACGGGAGATATATTATTTAGTTTATGTAGCCACGTTGAGTTATCATGTCATCTAACATAGCTCATATGGGATTTTTGTTCAATAGACATTAGGGGTTATGCTCATATTTGTAGGAGAATTATCATTCTTTCTACAAGTTCCTCTGTTCTCCCCATATGCTAGCTGATTTGTTCTATGCTAGTTCCTTGTCCTCGCCTGTATGCGGTTTATTATATGCACTACAAATTCATTGCTCTTGCTCAATAGTGAATTGTAGTGTTCATTGCTATCATTTATTGTTCCTTGTAGGCAAGCTGTTATGTGCTGCAAGCTCCATCATTAATGCCTCGTCCTTATAGATAAATTATTTTGTCCACTAGAAGCCCCTCGTAGTCAAATGTAAGTAAGCTGATTTATTCAATATGAGCCTCTCGTTCCTGCTCATAGACTCATTATTGTGGGCACTAGTGGAAGGTTTAACAATGGGCATAATTCATTTGTGATTTCTTCCAAGGATTTGTGGGCCTTCTAATGTTAGACAAAGGGAACTATTGCTTATTTTATGTGTTGGAGCTCATCCCAAGATGTTCCTATAGTCTTGTATTGCTTTAGAACACCATTCCTCCAATTCATTTAGACTAGCCTTCAAGAATTCTCCATTACTAGAAGAGTAACATTCTTGACGAAGAAGAAAACTATTAAAAAATTGAACCTTTATGAATGTAAACACTTGGTTGTAAACTCTCTGCATTATAATGGAATACACATGTTTTCATGTAATATGATTTCAAAGTGGTCTAAGCTCTCAAGAATGCTTTGCCAATGTGTTCTTGAAGCTTGTTTGGTTATTACATTTGAATAAATGCTCTTTGATAATATTTAAATGGATCTAATTATTGCAAACCTTGGTGCCTGAATGCCTTGTAACAGCCCAAACTCTTACCTATCAAGATATGATCCGCATTGGCCTACGGGCCTCATAGTTTTGTCATGTTGGTGTAACTTTCTAGTAGGTTTTACATACTTCTAATCTCTTTATTTAATTTGTTACGGATCTTCCCATTTATCTTCTCTACATAAGAAATTAATTGTTCCTTAGATAATAGGATTTGGTATTTTGCATCTACTATGGACTGGCAATTAGATTTGATGGCCACTCTACTTAGCCACTAGCAATCTCTAATTTTGGGGAGGGTGAACAAGTGATCCTTGTTGTTCTACCAAAAAGACTGACTAAACTTTTTTTTCTACGATTTGCACCTGAATTTGATACACAACTTAATTTGAGGGTATTTTTGTAGAAGAAATAAAAGGGTCAAGGTCATTTAAAGCCTGTAAGAATATTTTCCTGCTTAACCTTATGAATTGTATTTAGTTATAAATTTAACTTAAATGTGCATTTAGGTTTGGTTCCATGTAAGTTTATTTAAGTCTTTATTTTTATTGCATTATTTTTAACTGTGCATGTCATTTATAATTTTCCAAGTCCGATAATAATTCAGATAAAATTTTGGTAGTCTCTCGGCATCTCCCCGGCATGGGGGGATTTTGGGAGACTAGGCATTCCGACCATGCTACAAAAATGTGTATGGTAGGTGTCGAATGACACTGTGGCCGATATATTCAATCCCACCATGCTACGAAAAATATGTATGGGTTTTAGAGATTCCTGCATGAAAATTCACAAATTTTCTCATAGTCATATAAGCACGTACACGGGTACTTAGGAGTATCCCGCCACTCTATGAAAAACACTTACAATACCTACTTGGTTCACCGCTAATGTCAACATCAAGCTTCCTTTTGATGTGCTCCAAAAAGGACATGTTAGAGGTTACATGTTGCTTCGTAAACTTTGCCAACAAGATTTAAGTTTTAAGATTTAGTGAGCATTAAACCTTGACGAGCGAGGGTCGACGATGATGGTAAAATGGCGAGGGGAATCAGACACTCCTTTCTCCTTCTATTTTACATGGCTAATGATAGATAGAGAAAGGAAATAAATTCTTTGTTTAGAAAGAGGAGTGAAAATGGTTTGGTGGTTGGAGGGAGTTTTGAGTGGAAAAGTGAGGGAGTTGTGTTGGTTTTTTGGTGTTGAGTGAATGAGTCGTTATAGGTTGTGTTTGGGTTATATTTGGGTTGCAGGTTTAGGTGTTTTGCTTGCTAGCTAGGTGAGTGATGAAGGATGGAAGAGAGGTGATTGTTGGGGAGTGATGAGGAGAACTAGTAGGCTTGCTATATAGGGAGTTGGAGGTTGAAGGTTATAGGGTTGTTTGGAGAGGCTTTGTAGGAAGCATGAGTGGAAGAGGTGGTTGGGCTGTTGGAAAATGTATGTGGAGGGAGAAGTGTTGGGTTAATAGGAAGAGAAATCCTGTAGTTGGAGCAGAGGAGTTGTTGGGCTTGGTTTCACTACAAAGAAGGTTGGTTTGGTTTGGCTTGTTGGGTGTAGAAGTTTGTGAAATAGGTGATTTAATGAAGAGGCAGCAGCTGGTTGGAGTGGGCTGTTGTAGTTGAAGAGGTGTAGGGAAAATGTTATGAGTGAGATTCAGTTTGATGGGGGAGAGTACGTTTGCTATAGTAGGGGAGACGAGAAGGTTTTTATGTATGTAAACTGGAGTGTGGATCTTGGGGGATGCATTTGACTAAGAGCCATAAGAGGAGTAGATGGGTTGTGAGGTATAGCTAGAGCAGAGAACGGGAAATGTGGGCTTCTCTGTGTGAAACAGAGGAGGGAGTTGGGTGAGTTCAGTTAGGAGAGAAGAGGGGAGAGAGCGTGAAGATTGTGACTTGGGCTGATATTCGGGTAGAGCTGTCGTGGAGATGCATGTATGTTGTTGCTGTTGTGTGAGGAAAATTGTAGAAGAGCTGGATTCATTGCTTTGAGGGAGGAGTAGGGTTCGGTCTGCTACTAAAGAAGGAAGAGGATATTAGTGAGGGAGCAACTGGTGTGGATTGCTCTTACGTGAGGGGGAGAGGTAGTGTGTGAATGAGAGGGGGACATGTGAGAGGGAGATAATCAGGGGCGGATCCAGCTTCTTTTTTTAGGGTGGGCAAAATTTTTTTTTTGGTAGGGATGGGCAAAAATGATTAGGATTGATAAAATTATGGCAAAAAAATTTTTTGAGAGGGGGCAAAATACCCAAATACCCAAAATATTCCAAAAATTACCCTCTAAATTTTTTTTTTTTTTTTTTTTAGGGTGGGCATTTGCCCCCCCCCCCCCCCCCCACACACACTAATATGGGGATCCGCCCATGGAGATAATATAAGATATAGTTTCTCTCTTTTTTACTTGAGCTGGGTGGCTCAGATAGGCATAGGGGCAGATTTGTTCCATGATTTTGAGCAGGGATAAGGAGCTGCTCGAGGATTTGAGCAGGCTTTTTGGCAGGAGAGAGTAGATTTTAATATAGTCATTCCTAGGCAATTTTGATGTTCTTGACTCAACGATAAAGTTTGTTTAGTTGTCCGGATAACGTCACATGATATTTTGCTCATCTTCTATCAATTTCAATCCTCTTCACTCAAATCTATCGTGAACAATTATTCCTTGGATAATTTTGATATTATGAGTGCAATGGTGAAATCCGCTTCGTGATCGGTATGTCATTTGGACAATTTTGTGCTTCGTCATTTTAAAATTCATGCCAATTTTGCTCGTTGAATTACCCATAAAATATGGTAGTCATTTTTGAATATTTTGAATGTTTCGGACACAATGATGTTTTTTTTTTTTGGAACATGCTATATTTATGTAATGTTGTGTATTGAGGCTTTGTTTGGTTTTTTGGTACTTTTGTAAAAGACATTTTTAAGAAACATTAGTTCACAAAATGGAGTTTTCTACCGGAGAAACATATTTAAAAAGCTTTCTCAAAACATCAGAAAAATGAAACAAATTGAGTTATTGGGAACTTAATTTGACGAACCAAACAATAAATAATAAATGAATTCTTCGTTTTAAATCTGAATAAGCACAAAAAACTTCTAATCAAACGAAGCCTGAAACTCTTGTCGATTTTTGCTCTTTTCACTTGTTCAATAATCCTCACAATATTATTGTCAACTCTAGGTATTTATAAAGTTATGGACGCAATGTCAAAGGTTTTTTTTTTTTTTTTTTTGGTAAATTGACAGTGTTCGAGTAACGTCTCACAACATTTCATCCTTAGTCCGTCGATTTTGATCACCTTCGATGGCATGTGCAAGATTACAATATTTTTTCAATATGAGTTTGATGTTCTTGACACAACGGCGAAGTCCGTTTTGCAAACTTGTAATGTTCGAATAACGACGAGGAATATTTTTGTGATTTGGTTGTTGATTTCGATTGTTTCCACCCAATTTGACTATGAGGGGCTCCCTTTTAAGTATGTTCGACGCTTTGATCTTAATGACGCGGTACGCTTGACAATCGAAGGACATTTGACCACTTAAGGTGACACGTAGCACCCTCCGACAATCACTCCGAGTCCCCTATTTTAATGCTTTTCATTGTTTATAACGTATAGGTCAAAAAAAAAAAAAAAAAAACCCTATGGCTTTGTCAGTTTGTCAATTGCTTTAACTTGTTAAACACCGGCGCTAACCATCTTCCTGATGAAGTGATAACGCCGCGGGCCCTACAGCCATTGAGATGGTAAAGCCCAAATGGGTGGTGTAGAGAAAGTTCAAAGAGGTAGGAAGAAGAAGAAACTGTAGAAACACGAGTTAAATTGTCCACTTCTACTTCTATAAACAACTTCCACACGCCTCCTCTTGAGGAGCAAGCTGCCTCCTTTCATCATGTCTCTCTCTCTTCCCTCATCTCTCTTTCTCCTTCCACTTAGCAAAGCTCTTCAGCAGCCTTCCTCCATCTGTACTTCTCGATCTCTTCCTGTTACCCATGGATACAGAATCAGCCCGATAGCTCTAGCTAAGAAGAGAACAAGGTTGAAACAGTGTCAGGTTGCAACTGTAGAGGATATCGCAGAAGATGTGTTGCTTCCAAGAGAAGCAGAGGAGTTGAAGGAAGTTGAGGAGAAGTATGATTGGAGGGAGGAGTGGTATCCATTATACCTAACAGCAGAGGTGCCTGAAGACGCTCCTTTGGGTCTTACCGTTTTCCACAAGCAGATTGTTCTGTATAGAGACTTCAGTGGTGTTCTAAGATGCTACGAAGACAGATGCCCACACAGGTATGAGACCCAAACTGTGAGTGCATGTTAGTTTTGGCACTGAAACTTTTTTTGGTCTGGAAAGTTTATTTTGGATGACTTGGAGTATTTGCAAAACAAATACAAATTTTCTTGATTTTCATATTTAATAAATTAGATGAGAAAGAAGAGAGATCAGAACGCATCTATTTCCTCTGGATTTACAAAGTATGAGATTAAGCTGAAAATGGAGGAAAACATTATTTAAGAATTTATGTGGCTTAAAAAGACTATTTGTTAATATTTAGCCTAATTTCCTAACTACATATTGGCTAAATTTTGCTACCAAAAAGTTCTTAAATTTTCAGAAATCACTTGAACTTCTAAGATTAGATGATCTGGAAATGTTGTATCCAGTTGATGTCTCAAACTCTCAACATCACAGTTTTTTTCTTTTATTTATGATAATTATTTTTAAAATCTTAGAACTGATGTTAAAATTGTTCAGTTGTCAACAAGTCAATATATATAAGGATAGGAGACAAAGAACATTAATGTTGGTCGCATTTTCTTAAAATTAATCATGGACTTGTAAATTTAAAAATATTCAAGCAAGCACCATGTTTCTAAATCATCAGATTCAATCTTAAACATGTTCTACTCATCTGCTGTGAATTTTGAATACTGATATGTGGGCAAAAAGCCTCTTCTTTCAGACTAGCCAAGCTTTCTGAAGGCCAACTCGTTGACGGGCGGATCGAATGCCTCTACCATGGCTGGCAATTTGAAGGCGATGGAAAATGTGTCAAGATTCCACAGGTTTGTAGTCCAGCATGTCTCATACTTCAACTACACGGCAAATCATCTTGTAAACTATCTAGGATGCTCTTCTGGATCCTTCTATCACAACTAGATCCCACCTAGACCTGGATTATCACCGCTTAAAACAGAAAAGTTGGAGAGCATGACTCTAACTCTAATCAAATATCTAGATAACTTGGCATACAATCTTATTCCTACATTAAAGAGAGTTTATTTATGTGATTAGAATTAATGGCCTCTAGATCACAAGTGGCCGACCTTCTTGTTACTCTAAGCCTGTTAAGTTGTGGAGCATAAGTAATACCCTATGAAGTAAAGCCTTGCTCAAACTTAGTATTCTAATCTAGAATTTGGGAGTTATTCCTTTAAAAAAACTTTGGTTGTCTTTAACTTTTTTCATTATAGAAGGGATGTCATTAAGAGAGATCACACAAAGGTACATAAAAAGAGAGGTTGTGAATCTTCTTTGTAAAACCTTCAGCATCATCATGGTAAAATTTGCGCACCAATAGCAAGTATCTATAACTTGAGTGAACCTTTATAACAATTATTGATGTGTTTTGAGCTTTTTTTTTTCGTTTATTTTCTCTCAGTATTTGCTTTAAGTTTTGCCTAGTTCCCAACAAGTCCCACCTTATTATTCCCTCAAAAAACAAAAAACCTGTACTTGTCATCAATTTGTAGTTCACCTAAACCATGTTAGGATGATATTAGATCTAGCATGGATTGTAAAGTGATATGATAGTTTGAGTTCATGGCATTGAAATATTTGATTGTCATTTACTTCTTACTGCCCACATCCGCATTTGATGTTTATCTTTATACAACAGACTATGCTTTGTGCAGCCAATTTAAATATGGGGTCATTAACCATGCTAATTTGAAATGACTGAGATGGCGCCATGACTACTTCTAATTCAAACTTGTATTGCTTTGTATTCATCTTGTAATATACATAGCTACCTGAGGGAGCAAAGATACCACGAGCAGCCTGCGTCAGGACTTACGAAGTCCGCGATTCACAAGGTGTTGTATGGGTCTGGATGTCTGACAAAAACCCCCCAAACCTCAGCAAGCTACCCTGGTTTGAACACTATGCTAAGCCAGGCTTCCTGGACACATCAACAATCCATGAGCTCCCCTATGACCACTCCATACTCCTTGAGAATCTCATGGACCCTGCACATGTCCCCATATCCCATGACCGCACCGACTGGACTGCAAAGCGTGAGGACGCCCAGCCCTTGGTCATGAAAGTCAAAGAGAGATCAATCCGAGGCTTTGCAGGCCAATGGGGCCGATCAAAGAACCCAGCATTCATGAATTCACTCAGCTTCCAGGCCCCTTGTGTGCTTCAGAACAATCTCCAGATTGTGGACAAGAAAGGAGCTCCCCTATACTTTTCAGCACTCTTCCTCTGCAGACCAGCTGGACAGGGAAAGTCTATGCTCATTGTCAGATTTGGAGCCAGTTCAAGGCCTCTACTCCTTAATCTCATACCAAAATGGTACTTCCACCAGAATGCTTGTAAGGTTTTTGAACAGGACATGGGATTCCTCTCTTCACAGAATGAGGTGCTTATGAGAGAAAAGGTGCCAACCAAGGAGTTGTATTTGAATTTGAAATT
Organism: Dendrobium nobile; assembly: GCA_022539455.1. Classification (NCBI taxonomy): domain Eukaryota; kingdom Viridiplantae; phylum Streptophyta; class Magnoliopsida; order Asparagales; family Orchidaceae; genus Dendrobium; species Dendrobium nobile. The sequence continues at coordinate 80,992,518 of CM039726.1, read as the reverse complement.
TTCTGATACATGGGTTATGGAGTACAGGAAGTGGATGGATAGAGTTGGGAGCGGTATGCCTTACTATATTGGACATGAAACGTTGTCGATGCCTTTGGAGGCGGCGGTGATAGAGCAGGCGCCCGTGGGGGCTGCTGCAGCAGTTTCGGCATCAATGCCAGCGAAGGGAGGGGTCGGGGAGCTGTATGCGCCAAACCCAACTAATCGTTACTATCGGCATGTTATTCACTGCAAGGGGTGTAGGATTGTTGTGAAGAGGCTTGAGATATTGAAGAAAGTGATGAGGTTGTTGAGCTTAGCTGCTATTACAGCTGCGATTTTGACAGCTGAAAGGCAGTGGAAGGTGGCAATGTTGGCTTTGGCCGTTGTTTTGCTTGGTGCAGCTCAGGTTTTTTCAAGTATTTTTGATCTTATTACCAGGAATTTCATCAGGGAGCATAGGAGGCTGTGAGAAGAGATTGTTTTTTGTCTTTATTTATTTTGCCGGAGGGGTGGGGATTGTGGATAGTGAAAGTTTGTTGTAAACGTTAATGTAGAGCTGTTACATATTTTCAGTAAGAATAGTTGGAATCTCTTTCAATAAAATTTAGGTTGATCTTATCTTGCAAACATCTACAAATTTTGCTCATAAAATAGAGGACTAAGGAGACTTTTTCAGCCTAGAAAAGAGATAATTATGTTAGCTGAGGATGGAGAGAAAATCACCCAAGAGATAGAGGTGCATAGAGGATCCAAAAGAGACTTATCTCAACCCCCTGAAGAAGAAAGCATAATTTAAACAGAGGTGGAAGAGCTACAATGCTTTTCTCTACTCTTTTTCATAGAGATAATGAAGGAAATTGTTCTGGCTATGTTCATGATTTCTCAATTAGATTTTGGTGAAAGAATCATTTTGACCATATTCAATGCAATCAAGTGGAAGAGTGTTTAGTCCACACCCTTAAGTACCTCACACTATTGTGATTCTCCTAACTCTTGATGGGGACCATCCTGTTATTGGATTAGTTAACATATTAACTCTTGAAGAGGAAATTATATATTTTGTTTTCTTATGATCTTTTTGGTTGTAAGTATATATCTATAAACTAACATCTCTTACTTGAAATATTTCTTATGCAATTCAGTCAAGAGTTTATGTCGAAATTTCGTCCTTTTCTCTTTCAAAAAGGACAAAATTCTATGGGGGATTTCATATCATGAATATATTTTAAAGTTCTCAAAAAATAATCTCATAACTTTTCTTTTCTTTTTTTTTTAATTAAAATTTGTAATGTTTATGACCATATATTCACCAAGGATTGAAATTTACTTGAGGTTGTAAATTTTTTTTTTTCAATTTGCCAATAAATTTAGATCGAAAACCGAAACAAGTTGTTGATCTCCCATGACATTGTTTCATGCCGTTTTACATCCTCTCTTTAAACTATTAAGAAAGTTAAAACAATTGATCACTTGAGTGCGAGCACATGCACTTTAGGTTCACACATGAATTATGATGTTTTCAAGTAGTATTTACACAAACAATAATGTATGATCTTAAATGTCATTTGTCTTTAAATTACAAAGCATAACATTTTTTGTCATTATAATCAACATATTTAATATTATTATTAAGGTATAAGAGGTCAACAATAAAAGCATAATAATTGTCATGTAGTCTTTAGATACTTGCAATGAGCGGCACATTTTATATCAATTACTATGCTTTGTGATTCTATCAATAGAGAGCACAATGAATATCAAATAAAGTTTTAAGAGGGCAATATGAAGTCAATTAGCTCTTGGATGGATTTTAGCAAGGAATTTCTTTTATGCAACTTCAACCATGAGAAAAAATATATATTTTTTCAAACTATAAAGTCGCTAATTATAAATTTCTAAAGGGCTATATTAGTCCTTATCTCTCATATTTCTTGTAAACAAGGGATGATGTAAATCACATTCTCTTATGATCAAATTTAATTACGCTGTGGTTGCCTATAAATTGATATGGTTAGACACTTGAGCTCGCATGTATGCTCAATGTCGGGTTAGTAGTGATAACCATTAAAAGTCATCATCGATGATGCCTCAAATCAGTGATATGAACATTATAATGTATAATTAATGATATTATGAGTCATTATTTAAGAACATATCAATTTTAACAAGTATTGTGGTATGCACAATTTCACGAAATCCATTCATTCTTAATTGGATTTATTAAAAAAAAAATTATGATAATGCCTCATCATATGTTAGTGAATTAACACCTCTTCAAGAGAGTAGCATTTAGAAAATAATGACAAGTATGGATCCTCCTACTGGATTTGGATAGTAATGAATGCACGCAAATGTGGCTGAATGTTGCTAAGGGACAAATCTGGATTGGGCCATTTTTTGACATTTGAATAAGCTTAGATCCATTGTAATCCCACATTGCATGATCAAAATGTTATTATATTTAGAATTTGCATAAGTTTATATAGAGTTTATTATGCTAATTAATTCAATTAATAACACTTGACTAATTTGATCATTTTTCATGAGCTATGCATTTCATGTCAAAAATTATAGATGTTGTTTGCTTGACTAACAAAAGAAATGCACTGTAAAATGATATAATATAAAATGAATATTTTGAAATTATTTGAATGTAGTATAAGGTACAAAAATAGTGGAAGCCAACAGTTGTGACAGCCAAACAAGCTTGCTTGTCGATTAAACGGTTCTCTCTCAAAAAACTGATTGAGTTTAATTTATCTAAAAAAATAAATTAAAATAGTTTACATTAAAAATAACCCTATAGTTAAATCATGATTTTTAATCCCAAAAATATATTGATTATTATGAGGTTAAAGCTAATATTTACATGAATGCTTTATTTTGTCCTATAGATATATATATATAGGGGTGTCAATATTGGACACGACCCGAAAATCCGACCCGAATACGACACAAAAATTTCGGGTTCGGGTTAGAGTTTTCAATCCGTTTTAGAAATCGGGTTGGGTTCGGGTTGACCCGGAAACCCGGAAAAGACCCGGATTGACCCGTTGACCGAGCTGCCCGTGGAAAATCCCGCTCTTGCCCCGCTTGCCCGATGCCCTGCCCACGTCAGTCCGTGGAAAATCACCGTTGCCCAGCCCTGCTTGCCTGCCTCTGCCCTGTCAGCCCGTGGCATATCCCGCTCCTGCCCGGTTGCCCAACTTGCCCGCTCTCTGCATCATGCCATCATGCCCATCATGTGAAAATAGGCAGGGCGGCACTGCGGCAGGTTGCATGTCTCGAGGAGGACCCGACCGCCGTGTCCAGCGCCCGCGTGAGGGCTTGCCAGCTGCCACGTCCAGGCTAGCGCTCGCATGAGGGCTTGCCGGCTGCCACGTCCAGGCCAGCGTCTACGTCCAGGACCTCCAGGTGTTTGGCGGTCGCGCATGTTGGCACCAACTTTCGGGTCGTGTCAGGTTGACCCGAACCCGAAGCGGGTCGGGTTCGGGTCCGGAAAATCGACCCGTTTGTAAAAACGTTACAAACGGGTCGGGTTCGGGTTGACCCGAACAGTATCGGTTCAATTCCGAATTTGACCCGAACCCAACCCGTGACTCGAAATTGACGCCCCTATATATATATATATATATATATATATATATATATTATATATATATATATATATATATATATATATATATATATATATATATATATATTATATATATATATATTATTTATTTATTTATTTATTTATTTGGGAAAGAGTTATGAGCCAAGCGTTCACATTTCAAGAAAAAAAAACGAACAAAAAATTTGACTATTCAAGAATTTTTTTTTTTTGTGGTCTGCAAAATAACAGTAAGGATCATATTCCTCAGGAAGATCTTAGCCGTCCGAACACCTATCAGAGATTTTTTTTTTCTTTTATTCGTGTTCCTTCTTCGAAGTCCAAGACGCCAAACCCTAATATTGTTTCTGCTCCGACGCCGTTCCTCGGTTCTCTAGGGTAGAGGAATACCGGAACTTGATAGCCATGTCTCAGGTACTCTCTCTATCTCTCTATCTCTCTATCTCTCCGTGCAATATTTTTTCTTTTCGGTTTCCTTTTATACACTCGCTGCTTCCATGTGCATGTCGATTCCTTTTTTCTATAGACCCAATGGCGATAAGAGGTGACCAGCCATGGTTCATCTCAAGCCGATCAAGATATTGTAGTATGTCAATTATTAGCGATGATCGCTGTGCTGATTATTTTGAGGTTTTAAGAACGGATCTTGTAGTTTTGGTTTCTTTAGGATTTTGAAACTCCGAGTATAATTGGATGTTTAAATTTTTTTAGTCTATTGTCATCTTCGTTGTGGTTTAGTTTTGCGGCGGGATGTACGGGAGTGTTAACTGGTGAAGCTGCAAGGGAATAGTTCCTTGTGCAATGTTGGATGGCCAAAATTTCGATTAATGATTCGACCCAACTGAAGCTATCACAGCATGGAGTAATTATGTAAATCTTCTTTATAATAATTGTGTAGTTTTTCTTGGCATTTTGGTATTCACTTTTTTACTCAGATTAGTATAACTAGCAACATTTTGGAGAATAATTTGAACTTCAAAGCTTCTCTACTAACAATGTTGTTCTAGCCTTTTAGGAATTGCACTCAAAATAAAAACTTGGACATCACTTTGTGACTAAGCTATAGGGAATCTCATAAAGTTTTATTATTAATAAAATAGTTGTAAACTATTGTCAATACTTGCATTCTGGTTGATGATAAGATCAAATTGACTTTACCTTATGATTGGTGTAATTTGGAAGATTTTCAAGATACATAGAAGCCATGAAAGATTGCTTTAGTCTGTCTGAACATTTTTCATATGCTATTTAGGCTACCGAGGAGTGTTAAATTTGCCATTGATTCTAATTGCAACAGAAAAGAAAAAAAAACCTCAGCATTACCCCATTTTAATGCATTCAGCTATTTTCCTGAGCAAATTTTCAATTATTAGTATTGGTATGGTCATCTATATTAATGCTAAAAGATCTGTGCAAAATAAAGTCAATAACTTAACATCACATGTACACTAGATAGAAATACATGGAGACCGGGGATTTGTAAAATTAATTCTAAAGATTTGGGAGAAGGCAAATGATGATTTTAATAATCATGTTTGTAGATACATGATTTTTGTAATTTTTTTGTTAATAGCAGAAACTTTACTTCAAATAAAGTAGAGGCAAGTACAGAAAGAAAATGCATTCTCCATTTCAGTTTCTACCCGTTTAGTATGTCTTATGCAGGTTGATAGTCGGAACTCCTTTGCTGGCAAGAGGGCTCGAACTGATGGTAATTCTTTTTTTCTATCAAATATTTAGAATTTAAATTGTTACATAAAGGTGCTTTTAATTTAAGATATATTAATGTTTAAATCAGCTTTGGGTTGTTTATTCATTTAGTATGATGTTTTTCCATCAAATTCTCATTAGCTTTCTTTAAAAGTTGTATTGACACTTTCAAAATCTTCATTAGAAAAGCTTCTGCTTGTGAATTCACATAGAAAGCTAAGTTTTTGAAATTTTTTTTGTGATTAATGAACATGGTTTTAAATAAACTTCTGAGTTTTTCTTTTTTGTTGGAGCTAGTATAACATTTAAATTCTTTGAGGATGTTTAGATACCGAAGGATAGAACTGAAGGCATATTCTCAAACTGAAGTTGATTTTTAATAGCTTATGCTTATTATCTTTTATTCTGTTGATATGAACTCCATGTATTTTTTTGGCTTGATAATACCCCTTTCTAGTCCAATCTGTGGACTTTAGACATCATGTGTCTGTTTTAAACCATCTTGATCTTTTTTGTTTACAGAGTTTCATGAACTTTCTAAGATGGAAAATAACATGCATACTACATTCTAACTCATAGAAGTTAATATGTGGAATTCATATGTTGAAATTAATATAGGCTATTAGACGACCATCCCTTTTTATCTTATATTCTATTCGAGATTCTATCTTAGATATTGTTTTTCAATCTTTTTTGTTCCATTGCTTTTCAAAAACCCAAATATATCACAATTTCATCTGTGAAAACATGTGATAACACTATATTGTACAGGCACTTTCTCTATGTTTCAGTTATCATGAAAACAACTGGTGGAAGAACTTGTCCATCCTTGTGAGGGTTGTTCACTTTATCTTTTGCAAAGCAACACAACATTATGAAGCATCAACTTAGCGGTTTTTGTTTGATGAATAATTTGTATATTAAGGAATATGGATGCTTTGTGTTTTAGGCAGGTTTCTTTTGATAGCCATTTACAATTCTGATTTCATTAAGCTGATTGGTCTCATGTAAAAGATGAAGCTTATAATAGTTGAATAATATAATGAAAACTATCTTATTTGCTTATAGGTGGCCGACGAGAAGATGATTGGACATGCCCCAGTTGTGGCAATGTTAATTTTTCATTCAGGACAACGTGCAACATGCGAAATTGCACACAATCAAGGCCTGTAGATCATAATGTAGTAAGTATATTGAGAAGTGCATTTTATTATCAAGCCTTGCGTGCAGTCATTGTATTTTCATGTAGATAGGAGAAGTTTATTTTTTTTTTTTTAACTTTTTTTTGAGAAGTTAGTTTTATTGATATATTTTTAGATGTAAGAGTAGTAACCTTCCAACTAGCAGGTGAATTCCCACTGTTAATGTGATATTTGACTTATTAGGTTCCTATATTATATATAATATAACATACGGTAGAAAAAGATGACCAGAGTTTTAGGTGAGTTGATCGATGCAATATTGTTAAAGGCGAGTAAGGTGCTTTCCTAGGCTCTTGAGAAAGGTGATGTGAGACAATGCCTAGCTTCTTGTACTCCTCCCATGTGGGCACCATTACTAAGACATGTAAGACATGCTTGGCTGAACATTTTTTTTAATGCATTATTGCATTGTGTATTCATGTGAGTGCCTTGCCTTGATTTTTTCTATGGATGTATATTTCAAAGGCTGAAGATGCGTTTATTTTGGATGTTCATAATATGCTATGAGATGTGAAAGATCATGAAGTTTAGGAGAAAAAAGTTATGCACTTTTGAAAGAAGGTTGACCTAATATTGGTCTGAAAATTAAGTTATTGTATAGTAAATCTTAATGACGATTGATGCTGAGGATGAGTCTAAGAAAGCAATGTAAGGGCCGTGAGGGCTACAAATTTAGTGCTAAGAAGAGAGCATGGAGGATTAGTAGGTGGAATATATAATAGTAGAGAATAGATTATCGATTGATTTAAAAGTAATTTAATGATACTTGTTGAAAACAATCTTGTAACTATTTTTTTTGAACTTGGAATGTAATGGAATGTTAAAATTTGTTTTTTCTCCTCAACATAAGTTAATAGAAAATCTTTTCATTCTCTTAAATTTAGTATAATTATAAAGTTTTTAAGTGCCATATTTTTACTTAGTGCCAACTTTGCTTGAGCATGCATCAGCACCTCAAATATTGGGCAATCATATCATAGTATGTCTGACACTTTTGAAAACATTGGAGGGATGTAAACTACCTGTTTTAACTATCAACATTTTTGGGTGGAGACCAGTTTAAATTTCCTTGTGAACTTGGTCGATTTCACTGAGCAGAGTATATTAACTAAGGATTATAATGTAGCTGATAATATGAAGAAAATACGTTCTACCTCCCAACAAAAGGGAAATATATAAAATGCATGCAGCCTTGTCATCACTGTTGTTCATGACCAACAGTTTCTTCATATCTGCAATTTAAATGTTGTCTGAAGCATGTTAGAATTTTTTGTATATCTGATTGATAATTAAGTAAACTCCCTTTCTTATATATAACTTCACATTCTAACGACCAGCGACCTAAATATTTAGTTTTGACACAACTTTTTTACAGTATATGTGTTATATTTGAATATTATAGCTTTAGAATGCAGAACAGAGGAGACTTTTCCTTGATGGGTTGAAATGTATATGAGGAAAGCTTAAAACTATTGAAGGAAGAGGAAGAGTTTTATGAGAATTTTTTATTTTTTATTAGAACCAATAGCCTTTAACTATGCAGTGATGGCCGGGGTTAATTTATTTTGTGACTAAGCAAACTAAAAAAATGGATAAAATCTTATCCATAGTAACAACTTAATTAAGTGCAAATTGACAATAATAAATGCATAAATTATCCTAGTTTTAAGTTGACTTCAAATACTTTACCCAAGTAAGTTTAAAAAAATTAAATTTAATCTTATCTTACTGTAATTTGAACTTTGATCCTACAACATAGCTTTGAGAGCTTTGATCTCCCTCATATGATGTTGATTGACGATTTAATTGCGCCTATTTACCCCTTATGACATCTTCTTCAATCTGAATGGTGTAATTTGAGAATTGCAACGGTGGGCAGCTTCCATCAAAAGGTTTAGATTAATCTTTTCACAATGTGATTCCCTAATCTTTAGGATAACTTTGTGTTATGGACTGATTTGAGGTGGACATTCACATTGACATCCCTGGATTAATTGACTGAAGTCAGCAATAAATATTTTCTTAGTAAACTTGGAAATACAAATGAAATTAAATCTAAATGAGCAATCAACATTTAAATCAAAATTGATTCCTGTTTAAATTTAATGGGTTTTAACTTAATATAAAATCAAATGGATAGTGCTAAGGACTAAGGAGTCTAATGTTTAGTTGAATTTTGGATCAAATGAATCATTGTGATTGGGTAGATGATTGCTTTATTTAATGATAATTTTCAAACATATTTAGATTCAATTAGATTTATCGCAGCATAGTATTAAGCTATAAATCACATATAGTTTTCAAAGTCAGATCTAATAAGAATCAATTAATTATGCTTAAACATATCAAAATTTGATTTGCCTCAGCTCATTTGCCATTTTAACCCTTAATTTACCCAAATATCTAGCAACCTTTTTTGTATCAATCATTCGTGGAACAACTACAAACTGACTGGCAGACACACTTAATCTGCTATATTGTGTTATACGATCTCTCCCTTAATTCATTTATCAACAGAAGTATGTAGAAGGTGCTTCTTCAAATAGCTTTAGCCTCCCAGCTCTCTATATCCCTCTCCTATTTCAAGGACTGCTCTCTCTTCCTTACAAGAAAATTAATACAACCAATAAAATCATTTATGATCAAAGTCATAATTGTAGTATCTGCTCGAGATTAATGAAATATATCTTGTTATTCCTAACAGCACAAAGCACATGCTCTGGTAGCTCTTGCTTCTGATAAACTATTCTATGCCTAGGTGGGAGGGGTTAGGCAAAACTCCAATTGGTTTACTTCAGAAGGAAACTAAGTACAAAAAATTAGAAGACCAGCATAGGCACATACCAATAAATAAAAATTGCAACATGTTATGATTTTCTATAAGGAAAACATCACATTTATATCTTATAATACCAATAAGACAGCACCGAATCTCCTGGGGTGAAAGAAGTTTGCCTTGGAAATATGTTCTTTATTCACGAGATGATTAGTAGCAGCAACATTGTCTTGCTAGAGTATGTGAGCACACGAAGTATGAAGTATCTTATAAAGGTGTTTTATTTTACTATGGATATGGTGGAATTCCCAGTAAGTAGAACCAGCATAGATAGCAATATATACGAAGTATGACATAAAATTCAATAATCATATTATAAATGTCATATCCCTTACAACACATAAGGCCATGTGGAAGATCACACAAATCAACGAATAGGTTCTCCCAAACTATTACGCAATATCTCAGAAGTAGTTTCACCTGGGTTTCCCTTAGAGCTTCATTTGGGTTATGCAAGATCTTACCACAAGCAACTACTATACCTAAGTAGGCATATCTAAGTTGTAAAAGAAGTTTATTAACCATCTGGATAATATGACGCCAATCAAACTTAATTATTCTATTTTTATCATTATTTGCTTTTTAACAGTTGTGCTGCATGATAAAGATAAGAATAAAAACTCTAATATGACTTTTGTAAATGAGCTCGCTGAAGGATTTTCAAACATTAAAATGTATATGAAGAGAGTCTGGAAATTTGATTTTTACAGATTAACAAAGTAAATCAATACCTTGTTGATAATATGACCTAAAAAAAAATGATGCGTAGCTTCTTCAGCATGGCAACAGAAGCACCTTAACACAATAAAGAACCGTTTTACTTTCAGTTTTTCATTATTTCATCCATACTCCACACAAATCAAATCAAGAAATAATCTCTAAGCTAAGAAAGATATTGGTTGAGTTATTCATTTGTGCAGCAAAATAAAAAGATAATTCCCAAGTAGATTCTTTGTATACAGCTCTTCCATGTAGTTTTAAAAGAGAGTTTACATCAGAAAGTATGCAAATAGACATGCGAAGCACATTAGCTTGCAAAGGAATATCATTAATAGTATCTATTAAATGCTTTGTTAGAAGATTATTGAAAGAGGAGTTAATTCTGCCATCAGAATAAAAGAAATTGCTAGCATTTACTGAAGGATGAAAAATGGAAGGACAAAAATCAGCCATAGTAGATTCACCAAACCATACATTATGTTAGAAGGAAAAGATTCCCTCGGTCAAGCCCCAATCAATCCGGTTTTTGACTAAATGAGCATGCATAACCTCTTCCAAATAGTGAGATCGTGCAAGATAACTGCTACTTTCATAGGATGCTTTTACCTTTGTATTATTTGTCAATCATGAAGAACAGAAATTTTGTTGAGCATAAAAAATGCCACTACACTTTAATAAAATAGTTAGAGAAAAGATCATTTGTATTTCTAAACTTTTTCTATAGGTTTATCTTATTATATTTTTATATTAATATTAATATTTTTTGGCTTTTATGAACTGTTATATTTGATATTTTACTGAGTTTATTGCCGTGTTTCACTCATTTGATTGTCCCTATTGTTCTTTCAACATTTTTTTTTTGAGAACCACCCTATGCTTATATTATTTCACCATCACTTTACAGAAGTCTGCTCCAAAATCGTTGCAAGGTCCTCCACCGTTTGCATCAGGAGCTGGTTATGCAGGATCCGCTGTTCCCTCTTCAGTATATGGTGGTGCTCCATATGGGTCAACTTATTATAATGGTTCACCGCTGCCTCCTTATGATCTGCCTGCTGGAGGTTCTGGTTATCCTTATGGATATGGTGGTCGCCTTTCTGTTGGCAGCCCATATGGGCCACTGCACATGTCCGGCCCACCTCCTTACTCAGGTGGATCTACGTGACTCAGTTTTTAAATTCCTGGTTTACTTTTTTATGAAGAGCCAAGCTATATATATATATATATATATATATATATATATATATATATATATATATATATATATATATATTGCATGCTACCGTTGATTTTCGCTGGATATTTTTTTGATATCATTAATCATTTATACGCTGATAGAATAACGTAAATATCCTTATGCTTCAGGTGGGATGTATGGCATGCCTCCACTAATGGACAGGTATGGCATGGGAATGCATATGGGTCATGGACCAATGGTAAGCTAAGTTTTTTTTTTTACATCGTTTTACATACTAAGTTGTTGATTCATTTTTTGAGATTTCTTTGGCCATTAGGAGGCGCTTGTATTTCTATTATTTGCTAACATATTGCTTTCAAAGGATAATAGCCACTATTCAATCAATATTTCTTTAGTTTTTGGTATGTTTCATTTTGTTGCTTGACGCTTTCCCCACAAATTTGATGTTTTGATTTATATTATTAGGGGCCATCAAGACCTATACCATATCATGACGAGGACTTCCAAAAGAAGCCTGCAGGTATGTTTTTTGAGATAATATTATCTTTCTAAACTTCTAATCTTTGACCTTGATTAATTCATTGGCTAAAATTCTTAGATGCAAGACATGACAACGATTGGATTTGCCCAAATTGTGGTAATAGAAATTTTGCCTTCCGAAATATTTGTAACATGAGGAAATGCAATACTCCGAGGCCTGGAAATCAGGTTTGTGGTTATATTTTATGTTGTGTATCTTTAAATTTTTTCTTGAGCTTTAGTAGAATATACATGCTCGCTCCATGTTTTGCTAGCTAACTAGAAACTCATGCATATGCATATGCAAATTCGGGGTGTCAAAACGGGTTAATGGGTCGGGTTCGGATCCGATCCGAATCCAATCAACTCAAACCCAACCCATTTAATAAACATGTCAAAAACACCAACCCGAATCTGACTCGTCAGCAACCAACATGATCTGAACCCCCCTGTTAAACCGTTTTGGTGCAAAGTATGCCGTAGAGCCATAGCGCATAGTGCATGGCATGACGCATGTCATTTTAAACATGGTTCAAAATATAAAATAATTAATAAAAATTGACATTATTTAATTAAACTGAAAGATAAACTATCATAATAATAAAAGACAACCAAAGTCATACATAAGATTAAGTAAAGAACACCTCAATATCTCATAATTCAAAATATTACAATTATTTTTTTAAAGTATAATGATTTTGTAAGAATTTAATCTACTTTTTTTTGGGAATCATCATCATCAACAAATGTAAAAAAAGTTTCATTATGTTCATTAGCATTGTCTCCTATTTCATAATCCTCTTCATCATCCTTATCATTCTCATTCTCAATTGCAGTAATGTTCTGCCTAAATGAAGATTACTTTTTTTTGCCTTTAGATCACTCTTGAATGTTGTAGCTTTTGTCATAAAGCCAGTGACCTTTGCAACAGTGTTCCATGTCAAATCTTCCTCTCCAACAATTTTCATTAGACTCGTCATTCATTTTTTATGTTAGCCACTCATTTGCGTCATCCATGTCAATTAAAGAAATATGGTCAATCACATCATGATGATTGTATCAATGAATCAATGCTCTATTATATTTTACATAAACTTAATCCTTGAGGCAACCATGATCCATTATGCTTCTTTTGCTATGAAGTTGTAATTGAAACATCATTGCATTACTATACTAGAAACACGCATAATAAACTAATATGTGGAATATCCTCTATTGAATAGAAAGTAGAAAATAAGCATATGCGGCATGGACATTTACAATGTGGAATATCATTTACTTGCTTGGTGTATCTATTAGTTTTTATAGATAGGAGAATATCTTTGAGACTTGGTAACTTTTATAAAATTGGAAGTAGGTAGGCTTTGTTATATGAATATGAATGTTGAGCAGCAGAAAAAAATCATTTATAGCTAAATAAATTGTGTCAAAAATGAGAATGCTTAGACAAATATATGGACTTATATAAGAAAGTATTGATTCATAAGTTATTATAGTAGACACACAGCAGGAGTAGCATTTTATTGAAGAAAATGTTGTAGAAGATAGTATAGGTGGCATGGGCATGTGTGATGAAAGTTAAAAATGCATCAATATGATGGGCTGGTAATGTTTTGTTAAAGGAGTGAGAGGGAAAGAGGGTTATGTCTATTTTTTCAAAAACCAAGGATCCTTTAGGCAATATGGTTGTGTAATGCTCATTTTGCTAGATGCTACCATAGGTTCTTGTGTTGAATCATGTAGCCAAGGGGAGGCCATGTCAGCAATCTGAGGGCTGCAGTTGGAGATTCGTGGGAAGCAATCCAAGGGTTGCGGTTGGAGATCCGTGGGATATGTTTATTATAATTAATTAGATTATTTGTCTTTCTTTTTTCTTTTTATTCTCCTAGAATGTATATATATGTAATGATTTCCAGGAACAGAATATAATTTGAATTTTCCTCTAAACAATTTGTACATGGTATCAGAGCCTAGGAAAATCCTAGGCCTTCTCTGAGTGTCGGCGGCATACCTACCTCCCTTTCTTCTAAATCCTTAGCCTGTTGTAACTCTCCATCCTGCTGATAGCCTCTCTTCAAGCATCGGTAGCCCTTGCCCAAAATTTATCTTCTCTATCAACCGAGGAAACCCAAGCATGCTCATGGATAGCGAGATCTCATCCCCCCACCCAAATATTATCGGTCTAAACACCAGAAACTCTGGATCTGCAGACAACTCTTCTCCTCTTCCTCTTCTCATCACAAGCCATTGATTTAATGTGCATTTTTTTTTTTGCAATGGTCTCAATTGGTGAGAATGTTTAATTGTGGGAGAGGAAAAGAAGACTATCTCATCGCAAACCAATCCTCTCTACGAAAGATGGAAATCGGTGAAGACTTACTTCTTTATGAGATGGCCCAACAAATATGGGAGGCCGTTAAAGAGACATACTCCAGTTCTAACAACACTTCTGAGCTATACACAATTGAAACCATTCTTCACGACTACCGACAAGAGGACCTGACAGTAACTTAATATTTTAATACTCTAACCCATTATTGACAACAATTAGATATGTTTGAACGATATCAATGGTAATGCTCGGAAGATCACGCACTTCACCGGAAGATTATTGAGACAAAAAGAATATTCAAATTCATGATGGGTTTGAACAAGAACTTGGATGGCGTTAGAGGACGAATGATGGGAACCAAACCTCTTCCAAATATGTGGGAGGCTTTTTCTAAAGTTCGAAGGGAAGATAGCAGAAGGAAGTTCATGTTAGGAGGCCTACGAGGATCTCCAAAGGTTGAAGAATAAAATGCTCTTACTGTCCAACAATTGAAACGCCTCACATGTTGAAAATTGACATCAAAAGAAGGGAGGAAGGACATGAAGTGATTACTGTGCCAAACCTAGACATACAAAGGAGACATGCTGGAAGATTCATGGAAAACTAGCTGATTGGAAGGCAAACAAATCAGCACAAGAAAGAAAAGCGAACTTTGTCAACACCACGCAAGATCAATCCATCAAAGGTGAAGCCATTCCTTTCACTAAGGAGCATTTAGAGATGCTGAAGTTGCTCCTTAACAACATCACGAATCAACAATCTCTAGAACAATGCTACCAGCCTACACGCTCACTCAGGTATAAAATAGTCAAAACTTTGGTTTATTGACTTAAGAGCATCAGATCACATGACATGAGACATTACACTCCTTCATGACTATCAACCTTATCATTTAAATCGAGTAGTTAAGGTTGCTGATGGCTCAACATCCAAAGTTTTGGGAACTTGTTATGCTTTTGTCACAGAAACTATCACCCTTAAATCAGTGCTTTATGTACCCAATCTTGAGTGTAATCTGATTTTCATTAGTAAATTGACTTGTGATAGTATTACTTAACAATTTTCTCTAATAATATATGTATTTTTAGGTACTTGATTCAGAGAAGAAGATTGGCAGTGCTGAGATGTGTTCTGGATTATATTACATCAAGACACCGAAATCCATACAAACCTTAAGTACTGCTCCTAAGAATCCTCCTCCTAAGAGTCATCCTATTATAAGTCTGTTTGTTGAGAATCATTATAGAGTTAATCGGTATAGAGAGATTATCATGTGGCATTATAGGTTTGGCCATCCAAATTGCATGCATCTTGAAATTTTTTTCTTCATTTATTTATTAATAAAAATCCAAGTGTGTTCAAATGTGAAACTTGCCAATTAGCTAAACATACCAGATCATCTTACCTAATTGTTCCTTACCAACCTTCTAAACCATTTGCCTTGATCCATAGTGATATTTGGGGACCCTCAAGGGTTAAAAATATAAGTGGAGCAGGGTGGTTTGTGATATTTGTTGATGATCATACTAGACTCTCTTGGATTTTTTTAATAAAGGAAAAATCTGAAGTTGAAAGGATATTCAAATCATTTCAACTGATGATTCAAAATCAATTTGATACAAAAATTCAAATCTTAAAATCAGATAATGGGAGAGAGTACTTCTATTCTATCATGAGAGAATATATATCAAACCAAGCGATAATCCAAGTGAGTTCATGTGAGTATACGTCTCAACAAAATGGGGTAGTTGAGAGAAAAAATAGGCAACTCCTAGAAGTTATCAGATCTATTATGCTATTGACAAAAGTACCAAAATATCTATGGGGGAAGCCATTCTTACTACTGCATACCTAATAAGTAGATTACTTACTAGGGTACTAAAATTTGAAAAACCCAAACAAACTCTACTCAAAGCATATCCTCATGCTTGATTCCGGTTCATATTATCAAACCTTCCATCTAAAGTTTTTGGGTGCTCTGTCTTTGTTCATCCACAAGATAGAAGCTAGCTTGACACAAGATAAAAAAATGCTTCTTTATTGGCTATTCCCTAACAAAAAGAGGTTACAAATGCTTTTGTCCTATATCTAGGAAAGTGTTTGAAACTATGGATGTCAACTTCTTTGAAAACAACTCATACTTTATTAGTTTTATAATTCAGGGGGAGAGTAAAGGAGAATTTCAAACTTGAGAGTGGAATTCCTTATTATACAACCAAACATCTCAAGAAATATAAACCACGAGTGTTTTCCAAATTATATCTCCTATGTCTCAAAGTCTACCATCAGACCTATTACCTCCACCCATAAGTCCTAATCAATCCCTGCAAAGAGTAGCATTAAAGAAGAACAATATTATACTCAAGAAAAAGAAAAAAAAAATCAACATATGCCGAGCAGTGAGACACATCTTGTACCTGTCAACTCTCTTTCAATGGATCCAACAACTTTAGAAATTCATACGGAGGATTAAAATGTGAAAGTTCAAAAAGAGATAGAGTCATCAAATGGCCAGAAAGAACCAAGCATATCCAGTCGACAACTTTCTCTCCTATAACATATTATCAGATGCTTATCAAGTATTCCTTTCCAAGTTGGATGATGTACAAATTCCAATCAATATTCAGGAAGCCTTGAATCACCCAAGATGGAGACATGTTGTTAAAGAAGAAATTACAGTATTGGGAAAAAATCAAACATGGGCGATTACGAATCTCCTACCAGGAATGAAAGTTGTGACTTGCAAATGGGTGTTCACTCTAAAACATAAGGTGCATGGTAGTGTTGAGAGGCTAGAAGCTAGACTTGTTGCAAGAGGATTCACTCAGTCTTATGGAATATAATATCAGGAAACTTTTGTTCCTGTTGCAAAGCTCAACACTATCAGGATTCTTCTTTCCTTAGCAACAAATTTAGATTGACCCCTACATTAACTAGATATCAAGAATGCATTCTTGAATGGGAACCTGGAATAAGAAGTTTACATGGGATTCAGAAGTCTTATGGAATGAATAAAGTGTGTAAATTGTTGAAATCCTTGTATGGATTAAAGCAGTCTCTAAGAGCATGGTTTGGAAGATTCTCAAAGTATGTAGAAGGCCATGATTTTAGATAATGCCAGACAGATCATACCTTGTTTGTGAAGCAATAAGAAAGAGACAATGTAGTCGTACTGATTGTATATGTAGATGAAATAATCCTGACTATAAATGATATAGATGAAATAATGAAGATCAAGCAAGCTTTGTTCAAGGAGTTTGAAGTTAAAGATCTTGGATCACTTAGATACTTCCTTGGTATGGTGGTAACTTGATCAAGCAAAGGTATATTTAATTTTAAGGATCACGCTAATGAAGAATTATTTATATCGCTTATATATTCAATTTAATTTTAAGGAATACTTTTAAAGATTATAAATGCTATTTATTGTAGGCCGGGTTGTACATTTGGGTTATTTGGTCTGTTTGGTTCACATATTAGAAAATCAAATTGTTTTGTTTCTAAAATTTTGAAAATTGAAACCGCAAACTTTTTTCCAAATCAAATTAAACCGAACCAAACTTTAGCAAAATCAATTATGCATTTGGTTGTTTGTTTTAGATCTAGATGAACCAAAATGTAATTAATTTAAACAATAAATATTAACTTAAATAGTATGTATTATCAAGTAAGATTTACTACAATTTATAATTTTGTCATGTGGAATAAATAATATCCACATTGATCTTTATGTCATTTTTGTATAATTCACGTATTTTATTGAATTAATATTTGAATAAATTAGTATAATTTTTTATTTTTGTTTAATCGGTTTTATAAAAAGAAATCAAACCAAAAACTGAAAAAAGTTGAAATTATAACCAATAACCGAATTGATATTTTAAAAACCGAACCAAATAAGATCGGCTTGGTTTGTGCTTTAACCAAATAATGCACACCCCCAATCGAATTATGTTATATTAGGTAAACAAATATATTTATAAGCTCTATTAGAATTTTGAAATTAAAAACAAAATCTTACTAAACAGATTATTTTAAATCAGCACTAGTGTGTATAGCCCATTATATTCTAATTTGGCTATACTATTCAATCTTCATCATTATTCTCTATCACTGTATTATATTCCTCTTTCCCTTTTTATTTTTATTTTTACATCTCTAAATTTAAGATTGACTATAGAATGTAAATCTGAACTAACATTTGACTGACTAATTTCCAAGGGAACATGCATATTTATCCAAATTTTGATGTTATTTTCACATCATCTCATGTTAAGGCAACGTGTTCTTCTAGTTACACCTTCATAATGTTGCTCGTTGTGGAGGGGGATGATCTAAATTTTTTTTTTTTTATGATTTTTAAGGAATATTTTTTTCTACGGATCTGTGCATATGATGTTAATTATCTTAATGAAATTTTAAATTTTCATTAATTGTTATTAAAAATCTTCTCTTGCATTCCTTGAATGTTGGGTCATTAATGATTTTTAATTATTATTTATGATATTTAATGAATGTTGGGGCCATTAATTATTATTTATGATTTTTAATGAATGTTTGGGCCATTAATTGTTATTGAAGATCTTCTCTTGCATTCCTTGACATTTTTTTTTTTTTGATTGTGCAGGCTACCAAATCTGAAAATTTAAAGGGTTCTAGTAAGTTCTAATTTACACTTTTTTTTTATTTAAAGAAATCACTTTTTTTTTTATTTGTAGTGATTTTGTTTGTTTTATTTTATTTTTTTCCTATAATCTTGTGTAGAATCAATTATTAGCTTTTGACCTAAAGATATATGTTAAAACACTCAGCAGATGTAGCTTTATTTTCTAGATGCTAGTAACCTTCCTCTTAGACCTAGTTCACAGCATGCTTCTCGTGTGTTTTTGTATATTTTATTTATGTTCTTGTTTCTAATTTAAATACAGAGAGTTATTTGTTCTATTATACCAACTAAGAAGTAGAATTCTGGATTTCAAATTCGTGCTTTCTCGGCATCGTTCTTTTCGCTGTTGACTTTAATGATTTTTTTTAATATTATCACTCAGAGTAAGTAGCCGGGGATATGAGCAGTGGTTGACTATAAATAATCTTACATTTTGCTCATTTGTTCTGCAACTAATTCCGGACGGGCCCACGTTTGCTCTGCAACTTTTGAAATGCCTACAAAGGATCATAAAAGCATCAGTTTCTCTTGATGAATGCTTTCTTTTCTTGGTAACACTGTGATGTATTCACCGTCAAACAACAGTGAATTTGAGTTTTTGTGCGGCATCATCGTTAACATGAACCAATTTAAATTGAGGTGTGATGGGGAATAGGGGTGTGAACCAGCCGAGTTGAGCTTGAGTCACTCCTAACTTGAGCTTTAGCTTGAGCTTGATTAATTAATCGAGTTTAAACTTGAGCTCGAGCTTAATGCTACGCGTTCAAGACCACTTGTTTATAATGAAAGAGAAAAAACGATAAATTTTAAATTTTTTTAATAGATTTATACTTGAACTCATGAATTCTAATAACGAGGCAAGTTGAGGCCAGCTTTAGCTGGCTTATTAGCTCATCAAGCATGGCTCACGAGATATTTATTGATTCAAGCTCGAGCAGGTTTATGAGTCGGCTTGACTCACTCAAACCCTTAATAGGGATTGGATTTTGCATAATATTCTCCAAAGATATTAATTGGCCTTGATGCCCTTGACACCTCGGGGCCGGAGCTCAGTTTTAGGAGTACCCTTTTAGACATTCTGGTACAAGCGGTTCTTAATTGGGTCGAGCACCCTAGCATTTATATGGAGTTCAAAGACTATCCGAAGAATGTGTTCATCTCAAACAGGAAGAACTTCAACAATTTATAGGTGGATTTTATGGTACAACACCCAAATTTGTTGGGAGCAGCAGTGGTGGCGTTTCTTCATTCATGTTGGGGATAAACTCTTTTGCTTTCCTCATGCCCAAAGATGGGGGATTTGCTTCTAGTGATTGAGTAGATCTTTGCACATTGCCAATGCACTTTGTGGTGGAGTCAAAGAAGGTATTGATATTCATGGTTGAGTTGCCGAAGGCCACGACAATGAATTAAAATAGGGAATTTGATATCACTGGTAGAACCATAGAAATCTTACGCCTCTAGAGAATATAAGTAAGAATTCAACAACAACCTATTATGGCAATTGAATTAATCATTACCTAATACCAATTATGCCAACACTACAAATTTCCAAACAAGGAACGGAGATCATTCAAGTTTGTGTTTAATTGGAAAAAGGGCCTAAAATAATCTCTTGATTATTCATATATAGCCAGTTTAGTTTAAGAGTGATATTTCTCGAATATAGTGTATTGACTACAAAATTGATCCCAATTTTAGACATCTTTTACATGAGGGACCATTTGATACCATTTTTGTGTAGGCGAGGGGTTAAATTGGAGTAATGTGATACTTTTGGATTAAAGTAGCCACGTATTAATAATTCATGGGCTATTTTGGATTTTTTATGGTGTTAATAAATCACTGCACATGTAAATTCCATTTGTTACTTTCTCTATGTTTGCCACATTTTTGCATGATGATAATATGGTGGTGGTGGAAGCATGTCGATGGTTCTTATGAGGCCATAATGGTTGATCATTAGGCGGAAGTGGTGGGGGGTCTAGTGTGGACAAAATGGCATTAGTCTTCCATCGAATATTGTATTAGTTATCATAGGAGGGAGTTGAGGCCTCTATGTCCTTGATGGCGATGATGTCCGGTTGACAAGTATGAGAAGAGGACTGGAAAGGTGAAAAGAATTGAGGTGTACTGACATCTTCACACATGTATTTTTTTTATTATTTTGAATTTAATTACTATTATTGTTTTTTCAATTCCCTACGTACTATTCTATTATTTTTTCATCAATGTTCCATCTTGATGCACTTCAAAATATTAATTGGTTTGTTATCTATAATGAAATCAAATACATTATTCTTTAATATTAATGATATCAAAAATTGTAAATTATGTCATATATATTTAAAATGAAATATTTTTTGTATCGCTTACAAAATATTGGTTAATAATCATCATCATTACCACTATCTAAACTATTTGAAGTCACTTATATGAATCAATTTATCTGCTAGTCCTAAGGAATTAACACTCTTTTTTCCAAGTTCTTTCTCCAACATGTAGCCTATGTTATTTGTGATCTATCAATTTTCCTTCTAATCTTTCATTGCACCATTTTTTTTCCACTTGCCTAGTTGATGCGTCTTATTCTCTTTATTTTTATGCGATTTATTCATGCACAAACAATGTGAAGTTTCCTTGCTACTATGACCTTATTTGATTGATGCCTACTCCCACCGTCTCTTAAATATGGCCATTTGTCTGTGTATCCATTTCAGTTCTCTCTAGCATTCTTTTAAAGAGTTATATTCCCACCAGACAACTCGAGATTTTATGTTTCCAACATCCCAACATGAGATTAGTTTAGCATATATAATAATCAAATTATGTTTTTTTTTTATTTTAATTTCCTTAAGTTCTCAATGTATTATGATTGTATGGTACTATCAAATTTCTTCATGGTAATGACCTAGATTTTACTCTAGAAGTTAACTCTCACACATCTATCACTTAAGTTTTCATGAAACCATGATTGCCTAGTAGTATGATGATTCTTCTTCATCATGATAACCACCTAAATCTATCTATAGAAGTTAAACTAACTGCATCTAGAGGTTTAACTGAGTCGAGTTGAGCTCGAGTCACAATTAGTTTAAGCTTGACTTGCCAAAGTAAGGGTGGGCTCGAACACAAGCTCAACTCAAATTGAGCTCTTGTATTTAGCTCAAACTCGATGTGTCAAAATAATTTTAAGCTCAAGCTTGACTTGGTAGCTCATCGAAGATGACATTGACGTTGTGTTAGCTTGCTGGAGAAGACTTTGCAGTGGGAGTTTGTCGAAAAAGGCATAATCAGTATTATAATGGGAGCTCGGTGGAAAAGGCATCTAGTTTGCTGGAAAGCATCGATTGCATGGAAGCTTGATGGAGAAGGCATTGCAATAGGATCTTGCTGGAGAAGGCATCGACGATGCAATGTGACATATTGACATGAGCTTGCTACAAAAAGCATCGACAGCTTGTTGGGAGCTTGCTGGAGGGATAATATCTAGTAACAATAGCTTTATCTCCTCCAACTCTAATGCTGAGACCTCTACTGTAGTCACCTATTCATTAATTAATGAGACATGTTTATGTTAGGCTTTATTTCCTTCTTTAGTATCTACAGAGATTGATTCAGGAGAGCAGCACATCAGAGAGAAATGAGATTTAATGGGTCTAGTGGATGTGAGAGAAACACGAGCCAATGATCTGAGCCCACTCTAGTTGGAACTTAAGCTCGTATATTATACCAGCTATAATCTGGGCTTGTGACTCAATAAGCTCTACTTTCATACTCCTTAACGAGCCAGCTTAGCTGTTAGGCGCTCTTACACCTTTACCCACGTCTATCACTTAATCAGATGCTAGTTTCAAGCATTTTGATATTCTATACTATATAGTAGAACAAGGGTAAGAATGACAGAACACATTGAAGGAATTGGTAGTTATTGTATCTCCGTTTATGATTTTGTCCTC
Organism: Dendrobium nobile; assembly: GCA_022539455.1. Classification (NCBI taxonomy): domain Eukaryota; kingdom Viridiplantae; phylum Streptophyta; class Magnoliopsida; order Asparagales; family Orchidaceae; genus Dendrobium; species Dendrobium nobile. The sequence goes on along the minus strand of CM039726.1, from coordinate 80,969,778 downwards.
ATTCATTTCATCTCACACTTCTTATATATATATATATATATATATTATATATATATATATATATATATATATATTAATTTTCGGTTATTTTGTTGTTGGTATGCCTATGCTTTAGATTACTTAAAGTGGAGGTTTTTAGTTTTCTTAGAAGATATCATATTTTTATTTGTAGTTGAAAGCATGTCTTAGAAATTGATGGTTTTGTTTTCACTTTATTTTTTGTGAATTCTCATTGTTTAGGACTTTGGTGGTGTTTGTAAAGTTTAAAATCCATATCAATTTCAAACAGTATCCAACCAAATGCTGGAACTATAAAATTCATCTTGTTTTGGAACATTTCTTCTAACTTCAAGCAACCAAATGGCCCCTATGAAAAGAGTAGATGATTATTCCTGTAGTTCTGACACTTAAAAATTTTAACCTCACAAATTATTGAACGTTGAACAAAGGCTTGTTTTGAAGGCGGCTCTTCACATTGAGATACTTGATGCATTATTTCATTGTTACGCAGAGCCAAAAATGCCAGACGGAAGCTGGAAGTGTGAAAAATGCAACAATATAAACTACCCATTCAGGACCAAATGCAACCGCCAAAACTGTGGCGCAGAAAGACCTTCTGAGGGAAACGAGGCTCGTGGAGTAACATCTGATGAGGATGAACAGGTCTGTAAATTTGTGTTCGTGTCATTTTTCTATTCAATGTTGTTGCTGTCCTTACACTGTATGCATGTTAAGCTTTTCTGTCACGAAGATGAAATATTTATTGTGATTTTATTCAAACCTTTGATGGAGTTATATTGTTTCTCTCTTTTACCATCGTGCATGCATCCTGCATCGATTGATTTGTAAATATGCTACTGTTACAGTGAGTCCTAAAACAAATTGTCTGGGTCGAGAAGGTTCAGTTCAGTTCAGTCATCATCGGCGTCACATGTCTCAGAGGTCCGTCCGTCCGTCTTTCTTTTGTCGAGTTGTCTTGATGGTTGTTGAGTTTCTCTACATACTTATCACCATTTGATGTTAGTCTGTCAATTCGCAAGTGGTGCGTGGTCATTAGTTATCCTCAGTACTTTGTGCAACTGTTAGATGATGGTGGTTCTTGGTTTGGTTGTCCCATGGTTGCAGGACCAGGTAGACTCCTTTTTAACTTTTTAAGTTGAAGTTTGTCCGTTCCATTATCTTGCCTAGACCATTATGTATTGTGTGCTTATGGTTCAGTAAACTTGAATCAATTGGTGATCTCTAACCGTTAGATATTTGGAGTGTCTTTGTTGGTGTTAAACCAGATTTTTTTTCAGTGTCATGCGTTGGTACAGCTTCTATTTCATACAAGTTGGGATATTATCTTTTTCTTGATTTTCCTTTTTTTGATGCTGATGTGAATCTGAAAAAAATAATGAAAGGTAGTGTGGTCTGTCAGGTGAGTTTCAGTGCAGGGTCAGCCTCACATTCGCATGCCATGTGAATTTCCAATTTGGTGCTCAAATTGACAAATTCTTGATGGAAGAAATGTGGGTCAGGACTCAAACTTTGCTAAAAATGAGACGAGTCTAATATAAATTTTGATTGATTAGTCTTGTCGTGTTGCAATCATTTCATTCTCATCTCAAAAGTTTTTTTTTACGTATATTTTGACCCAATTTCTTCCTTCTTGATGTGATTTCTCCTTTTTTAAGGCCCCTCCCACATTTTTGTGTTCATATTTGTTAGAGGCTGGGCTTTTTGTTATTTGAAGTCCGTCTTCACATATGCCCCCCTTAAAATGTGAACATTTTCATGCAATATTTTATGTTATATGTGGTGGGGTTATGAGTTGGTATAGATGAACCGACTGGGCCATGTTTGGTGGTGGGTTTGAAGTTAGTGACGAGAAATAATATTTATTTTATTTTATTTAATATTAATTTCAGCTTCTTAAGGTTTTTAGATTCATTTTAACGATAGAATAAGTTATTCTTTGTAATAATGTTTAGGCTTAATTTGAAGTTGAATTAGATTTAAAGTTTGATCTTTTTGTAATCATATTTCTGTGAATATAGGATGATTAGAGTAATTTTGATTTGTTTGATCTTTTCTGTAATCATATTACTTCTCAAAATTTATTGGAACATGTTAATGTACAATTTTGAGCTCATGTTGTTGGGTATGAAATTCTATTTGAGTGAGTTGTTTCTTTATCAAAATTTCATTTTAAATCTCAATATAATTTGAGATATTGGTAATTTTAGTTAGGGTCATACTAAAGTGTTTTATTAAGTTCGTAAGTGATCGGTCAGATGATCTTAATGCTGTAAATTAATTTTTATACTACAAGGAAATATATTCTCAATTAGTTGCAAAAAAAAAAAAAAAATAGTAAATTATTATCTCTATATAACAAAGTAAATATTTATTTATTTATTTAAATCGTAAAAGATTTTATTATATTGATAAGTAATTATGGTCCGATAAATAAATATTTTTTAAATAATTTATTAAAAATTAAAATAAAATAATTTTAAATATAATAAATCCTAAATATATTTAATATTTAAAAAATTACGCCTAAATTTAAAAAATCCTGTTAAGGCTTTTGAGATGGCTTGAACTCATTTATATTGGGAGGAGCTTGATTTTAAGCTCATCTTTTGAGTTGGACTTGAGCTCAAGTTCGAATCGATTATATATTTGAAAAGCTGAGCTTGATAAGGTCAGTATTTGACTCATTTTCCTCCCTAGTAGGGGCTAAGAAAGTCTTAAAAGAATGGTAGAGATTATTCTACATTTTACAATGTTCTTATTCTTATTTTGTTGGTGTTTTAAGGTTGGGCCAATTTTGTATCTTTATTTATGATTGGAAGCACGCTCAGTCAGGAGAAATTATTGAGTTTGGACAGTGCACACAGCTTATCGTTTGGAGATCAATCATGTGCAGCTATGTTATTCAATATTAAGCAATATCGAGCTCGGTATAGAGTAGTACTGAGTTCGGCATTGAGCAATACTGAGCTCGGTACTACTTGGTATTACTCAGTATCGAGATCAGTACCGGGTATGGGGTGATGATTGTGCTCTGGACGGCATGTGCTTTCTTTTTTTTTTGGGAAATTTTTGGGGCATAAAGCCCATCTCATTGATAAAAAAGATTACAAGTAATTAAGGAGCCAAAACTATAATCCAACATTCTCAAACAAAAAGAGATTTGGATTCTAAAGAAAGGAAAATGCTTAACAGAAATACATATGCAGAAAATAAATGGCCTAGATGCCAAGGACTCAGAAAAATGCTCAGATTCTCGAAGGGTCAAAAGTCGTTTTGGTCATAGTTGAGCATGGCCCTGGTTGCCCAGTAGACCGTCCAAGGGGGCAGCTGATTTAATCATCGTTCATCATCGTCCTTTCAAAATTTGTAACTCCTCCAAAATATTGCCTCTGAACCTTCTCAATATCAGAAAAAAACAGTAATGAGGCTTCAGGGAAATAAAAACCAGCAGTTGCAGCATAGAATCAATGCAGCTAGTCTCAGAATATTAAACAGCACCCTAGCTCCAGAAAAAAGCAAACCCAGCTCATCACACATTCAGATTCAGATAATTCGATATCTCATGTTTTCCAACCCAGATTTTTTAAACAAAGCTATTTTATGAAGTAATTGTGATTACAATCAATAATGCCACCAAAAAATTCTGCATTTCTGCCAGCAGAATAATAGATTGTAGCGAGAGAAGAGTAAGAAGGAAAAGGTTCCTCGTTTTTGAAAAAATTCTGCTCCCAATACTATCATACACTGATAAATATTTGGTCTCATAACAGTTTTTGTAACCAAGGGAATAACTTTTTGGCAATATCAAGGTATGAAACACATTCGAAATAGAGAGAGTGATAGTTTCCATACTATTATGACAAAAACAGCAGTTATTTGGACCAGAATACCTCTATACAAGAACATCCGCTGTTTTTAATCCACCCTTAAACGCCAACCAGGCAATAGGCGAAGAGCACCCTTTATGCCAAATATGCTTATGCCAAGAACCCCTTTCTATGTGCCGAAAACATAGAATGGAAATTACCAAAACTAGGGTGGTTGCTTGTCATACCAGAAATGATTTTCAGGTTGCCAAACAATAGTCACATTCTTAATCAGAGGAACAAGATCATTATCAAGCTGTTAGGAATATTCCAACGATCCCCCAAAATAAACTGAGAAACAGTTTTGCCCAAAAGATAAGAAAAACTAGAAATAGAGTTTGCATTGGTGAGATGTCACGCAACAGAATGGCCACCACACCAGGGATCCCATTTAAAAGAGATTGCTACTGGCATTTATGGAGAAACTAATACAGCTTTATATCTCTTCGCTTTAGCACACATAAATCCAATAAGGAGATTTTTTAAAAGCCTAAGTATTCCACAACGATGGTAATGGCTCTCCACCAATTAAAAAGAGAGCATTTGCATTTAAAAAACCCGGTAATGGAACAGGTTAAAGCTATGCTTAAGAGAGTACATGGAAGGTATGCCCAAACCCCCATTAATTTTAGGACAACAAGTGTTTTTCCAAGAAATAGTATGAGCTTCTTCTCTTTGATGTTGCTTTCTAAACCCAATAATGTACCCTCAGTCAGTCATTGCTTTCTTTATACAATGAAAAGGACAATACAGTTATCGTTTATCTCTATTGAAAAGTGTAACCATTTTATGACAAGCTCTACTTTTTCCCCAGATAAAACAAATAAAATTATGATTAGCTCTACATTAAAAAAATAATAATAATAAAGTAAATTATTTAGGATGCTGACTGCTTTTATTGAAGGCCAATAATATGAAGTTGGAGCATATTGCAATTACTAAATTATTTTTACATCCATCTAAACTTGAAAGACAATTATTACTACTGTGAATATTTAGATATGGTAAAATTATTTGCTTGTCATAGAAGACTTATTGTTGTATATAATTGAAGGAATCCTTCAACAGCCTTCTCAGTATCTTCCCGGATGGTGATTTTGGGATGGAGTTGAGGAATCTGAGCACCCTGACCTTCTTGTAGGATGCCACATTGGACGCTATAAATCTCATAATATCCTCCTCAGTCTCATTAACCCCAGACTTTTTCACCACGCACGCAGCTGGAATCTCCCCAGCTTCCTCATCGGGCAAGCTGCATATTCAATTTCTTTTAATCTTTCTCCAATACAATATTTGAAGGAGCTTAAAACATGAGAGAAATTAGACTTATAGGTTTTGAGTTTAACTAATGGAGCTCTTACGCAAAGACGGCAGCATCAACAACAGAAGGATGTGCAAGAAGAATGGCCTCTAATTCAGCAGGAGCCACCTGAAACCACCAAAAAACAAATGCCTCCTCTTATTGGATGATTACTATAGTGGACCAATAAACTAATGAGTTAACTTTAATCATGCTCTCAATGCCTTATAAGATATTCATCTTTTGTTAATGGAGTTTAATATTAATCTCACCTGAAAGCCTTTGTATTTTATGAGCTCTTTGATGCGATCCACAATGAATACATCTCCATCATCATCAATATATCCGATGTCACCAGTGTGAAGCCACCCATCTTGATCTACCGTCTGGTTTGTTTCCTCTTTATTTTTCAAATAACCTTCAATTTTGAAAAAATCATAATTATAAAAATCATGGTGCAATAATGTTAATTACTTTTGAGTTATAACTAAATAAAGCAACTTGGTGATTTTGCATGTATAACTATAATATATGCATTAATTAAATTAATAGAGTTAAGTTGTGAAAATCAATATTCATACTCATTCCATCACCACCCTCAACCGGACACATCTAGCCGCCTCCATTTGACTAGTTTTGTCTCTTCCTATCTCCATTACCTGTACAACACTTATCCATATGGCTTACTAGTCTCCATCGTAAATTTAATCTGTTGTTTAATTCGTTTTTATTTTTCAAAGCTCCAACACCCACCCAATATCTTTTGCTTATTTTTTGTCTTGTCCTCCATCATTGATGAGCTTCAATCATTTCCATTCATCGTGTGTCTCTCATTTGCCTAAAACATTATTTTACCATCTCAATTTATAGGAATGAAACCAACCCATAACAACTCTTCTTCTAAATGATCATGACACAAGATTAGTACACACCAAAAGTTCAAATTCTTCTTTTTGACTTTCTAACAACTTTAAAGTTAGCTTAAATGCATATAACTCCTGATTTCTAAACATTTTGTTTAAATTTCAACTCTTGAGAAACTTTACAAGACACAACATTGCTTTTGTGAAATAAATGCTAAACATATTTCAATCTCAATCAATTAGATCTGTGAAAAAGCAATAGCTATAACTTAGATGTCAATAATGATAGATGAAAGTTCTGATATCCATACCTTGCATGACACATTCGCTTCTAACGCACAGCTCACCGGGCATATTTTTGGAAAAAGACTGGCCACTCTCAGGATCGATGAACTTGACCTCAATGTTAGGAAGAATGAACCCAACTGAGTGCTTCTTGGCGTTGCGATGACCTTTCCTTGGATCGCAATGAGTCAATGTAATGCAGCTGTGCTCTGTCAGCCCATATGCCTACACTTTATCGATCCTCATACTTAGTTTATACATATTTTTCAACATGCAAAAAAACTTGCATTTTCTACTCTCAAGTTGATGCTTACCTCTTGCACCTCGACACCAGGGAACTTCTCCTCAAAGGCTGCCCTCAGTTCTGGCGCCAGCGGCGCGGCAGCCGTCATAACCGACCGTAACTTGAGCCCTCCGAGATCAAACTCATCGACGATCGGACTCTTCACCATTGCCAACATGATCGGCGGAACAATAGGGGCGAATGTGACCTCGTGGTGAATAAGCGCTTGGAGGAAGCCACGCATCTCGAATCTACGGAGTACAACGACCCTGCCTTTGTTTCGGAGGGCGGCGCAGCAGATGCCGGTGATGCCGTAGATGTGGAAGAAGGGCATTAGACCGAGAATGGTCACTTGTCCTTGCATTTCCGGTGGAACGCTGAAGAGGGAGGAGCAGAGATTGGCGATTAGGTTTCGATGTGTGAGCATTACTCCTTTGGACGAGCCCGTCGTGCCCGACGAGTAGGGTAAAGCGCAGACGTCGCTCTGTTCTAACTTTTGGTCCTCCTCCTCCTCCATATCGGTGGTCGGGCCAGCCCTCTCAGATGCCTCCAGAAGCTCATCTCATCTTATTCCACCATTGATCAGCTTCTCTTCTCCCATATATATTATTGGAATTCCCAATTCCGTTACCTGATTTAAAAACCAGGTTATATATAAATATAATATTTTATTATTTAAATTTTATATATATATATATATTATAGAGGCCGCACGAACAGTAACCCCCCATCACAAATTATTACGTCCACTCTATCACTTGGGCATATAGTAGTCCAGTGCCCCTTCCAAGTGCAATGAAGTTCGCGAGTCTAGGTCACAGACATTGCTGATCACCCGTTAGACCACGTTCAGGTAAGTATTATAAATATATTTTTAATCTTTTACATCAAAGTCAAAAAATTATATTATGATTATTATTTTATGCCTTTGCATATTTTATAAAAAGATTTTTAAATTTTGTATTTTATATATATTTTTATATATATATATATATATATATATATATTATATTATATATATATTATATATAATATATATATATTTTGAAATTTATCAAAAATGTTTTATTTTTTCAATCTCATTTATACAAAAAGTATTTGTATTTCTAATATATAATTAAAAAAAAAAAAATTTTAATTTTATATTCAAAATTTATTATATTATTAGTCCAATATTACATTAAAATTTTTATGTAATACATATCACAAAAATGATTTAATTTTAAAATTGTTATAATTTTTTTATTATCGTTAATTAATAAATCACCTTGTGATAAGTGGAAGTATCCGCTACTATTAGCTTTGCTTCAGAGTCCTCCACCTGCTTCCTTATCTCCGCCGGCGTGGCAAGGGGATTAACGCCGGAGAAGACACCGCCGGCGGCCATAATGCCAAGCGCCACCACCGGATATATAGCGAGGTTGGGGAGTGCCACCACCACAACGTGACCCTTTCTTAGCCCGAACGACCGGAGCGCCCAGGCCAATCGCCGCGTGTCACGTGCGACCTCGCCGTACGTGAGAGTCTTTCCGCCGGAGTCGCCCCCCGCCTCCACAAGCGCCACCTTGTCAGCGTATTGTTCGGCGCCGGCGAGGACGAATCCCGGCAGGGTCAGGCTCTCGGGCACTGGTACTGAGGGGTGCTTGCTTCGGAAAATGTGCTCCTCTGCCTTCATTGCTATTTCTCCCATTTTTGCCTGTGGGAGAACTGAGGGGCTTATGATTATATATAATGGAAAAAATATTGTAAGAGGGGTATTTATGTAATAATATTACATAATGAAATAAATTTATATGATTTTCATTTATAGATAATATAAAAACAACAATTATATTTATTATTAAATTTATGATAAATTATTTATACATTATACTATTTAGTATTTATCTATAGTCAATAGAATGATTATCATAAAATATGATTTTATTAATAAAATATAATTTTATAAAATTATTTATTGTAAAATCCACAATAATATAGTGTCTTTTTTTTTTTAAGATAAGAACTTCTATAGAAGATATTTTATAAAGAGTTAATAAATGTTGACAGATTATAAGCATTTTTATTAAAAAAAAAGAAATTTTATTGATCAAATATTTATGTGCTATAAATTTTCAAATAAATTTTCTAAAAAGTATATATATTTTGAATTTGGTTATAGGTAGGCAAGGTGGTGAGAGTCGCACCTTGTGATTGTGATTAAAAATGTGACAATAGAGTTTGGTGGGTTTCTGTTGGGCCGCATTGTTTAAGCCTATGGACTTGGGAAGTCTTAAGGGCTTTTGGTGTACTTAAAAAGTGATAAATATGCTTAAATAATATGTTCAAATTATTTTTTAATATATATAGTTTTAATATAATTTACTTTGGTCTCTTTGGTTTTATTTGTCTCAATGACTTTTTTAAATTTTAAAATCTAAAGCTTAAGGGTCTAGTTGAGATATTTTTCTTACTGCTTTCTAAAATAATTTTATAGTATATTTTTTTTTTTTGAAAGCAACGGCTAAAAGCTACTCCAAACTAACTCTAAATAATATAATGAAGTTAATTTATGTCGAAACAAAATTATATAATAATGACTATCATGTAGGATGTATCACCCAAAATCTTCTCTTCATCGAAATTAGATTTTCAAGTATGGTGTTTGATTGTTAAGAGCCTAGGATCAATCAAGAGGTATTGGATTCATGACTTACAAATATAGTGTATGTGTGTTTGAAATTTAATTTGCTTAAAGTATAAAAAATAAAGTTAGAAAGTTTTCAAGTTGTTTTTAAGTTTATGGTGGAGTTTTCATGAGAAGTCAGCATTCTATCATTTTACCTAGTAAAATTTCTTTTTTTAAATTTTATTTGAGTTTACAGAGCAATTGAAATAGTTTTAAATTATAAGAGTTGATTGAGAATCCTTGCCATCGATATAGTAATAGAAAATATTAATGGCTCTGTCTCTGTTCTTAAAGGGTTCACAATCAAAATATTTTATAAGTTTTTGAGCAAACTCAGAAAACTCCTAAAGTTTATGCACTTAAATCTAAAAAAGAATTTGGCAATTTCTTTTATTATAATAAAATTGTTATTTTCTATAAACAATTTACTAATGTGAAAGATAAGATGCACATCATATCTTTACATATTTTGATGATTTGATGATGATGTCTAAATATTTGTGAACATAAGTCTTAATAGATTGAATTGTGATTTAAACCTACGTTTAATAGATTAGACTTTAATATTATCTTATTTAATGATATTTAATAGATTTGATTATAATTATGCTACGTGGGATGATAAATAAATAAATTTGACTAATTAATTCTTATTAATTTGGATGATAAATAATTAAATTTGGCCTATTTAAACCCGACTCAATATCACTCCTATCTTTTAACAAATTGTACCAAGTTGGATTTAATAGATGGCAATCACTAATCTAATATATATATATATATATATATATATATATATATATATGTATAATATTTGATGAATAAATGATAGAAATGACCACAAAATTAAAAATAGAAAAAAAAGAAAAAGATGAGAAGATAAGGGATGGAGAATCGCAAAGTGAGAGAAGTGTAGGATGGAAAGTCTAAGATGCTTTGGAGTCTTTAACTCACCTTCTTCGACGCCATTTCTCCATCGCTCCCAGCATAATCTCAGCTCGATCAACAATCTCCCATCAACAGCCAAAAGAGCAAACTGCAGCTGCTTGCCGGCTTTCCTCGCGGCCGCCGTTCTCTTCTCTTCCCCAGTTCCACCAGAAGAAACCCTAGCCAATATCCCCCAAACGCTTTCCGGTAAGAAAAATACTCACAAGCTTCTTTATATGGAGACACCTTCGATCTCCTCCTTACTTTTTGCAGCATTTCATCGAACACTTGGTCCGCGCAGGGGAGGACGCGAGGCAAACACGAATTCAGCGGCCGCGCTCCAAAAAGGCCGAGTCTTGTACTGCTAAGTGCGTTGGCACTTGCGTCAGAGGCGGTGCCGGTGAAGGCATCCTTAATATCAGGAGGTGAATTTCGACATCCACCTCCTTATTTAGGAAAATTCCTGTAAATCTCTTTTACTCCATCTGTGCTCTCTAAAGCCTTTTATGCATTGCAACTGCAGGCCTCTGGTTGTTTTCAAGAAAGGATTTAGAAGCCGCCATTACTGGTAGAAATTTTCTTCAGCATATTTTTTCCATATGCCATGATTAAACACGAAGATTCTTTTCAAATTATTTTTATTTGATTAGCCTGGTGGAATGCTCAGACATTTGCAATCTGATCAAAGATGGAGACGACGGTCCTTAAAAATCTCATCTTTGCTGCGTGGTCAGCTCCTGGTGTTATCAGTTTATCATTATACTTTTGTTTTTATAGTAAAATTGTTGTAACTCTGAGTATTATAGATTCAAAAAAATGTTGAGATGCATCTTTCTTATGAAAATCTTATTCTCATTATAGAAATTTTAAAAAATTGTATCCAAATAAAATTATAATATCAATATGTGAGTCATATCAAATAGTAAGAAAGACAGGTTGTAATTTGATCCTTTTTTTATTTCTAGTTCACAAGTTATAACATTGCAAAATTTATGTGATCCACGACCTTATGTTTCTAAAGCTTTTTTTTTTTTTTTCATGTCTTTGGGGTGCTGATTATGTTACTGATTTTCCCCTTATCCAAAATAATATTACAAGTTTGCAGGTGGCTTACCTCATTGTAACAAAGCCCTGCATGGGGTCCTGATTGGGTACCTATGCTTTACTCGAATGGGCTTCGCCCACCCACGCCCATCCATGGTGACTTTCAGGATGTCGTACCAACTTATACCCACCCACTTTCCATACTTTTTGAACGCAATCTGCCATGGACTAATGGCCTTGAGGCTTGTTGCCCTTTGTTCTGATTGCAAACTTTCAAGCCACATATCAGAGTTTATCGTAGTCGCAGCGTTGTTAAGTGCTGCACACTACGCAGTGAGGATTGCATTAATATAAGATATACGGTAATAAGTATTGTAAATCAATTTATCCACCGATGTTGAGTACCCACTCATACCTATCCACAAGGTCATGAGCGTACCCATACCCACCCACACCCTTGGGGTATGGGTGGTTACATGGGTGGGTGTGGATATGGGTACCCAATGTAGGGCTCTGCATTTTAATCCTCGGTATGATTGTTCATTTGATGTTCACATGGATTGCGTTATTGGAGAGATTGAAAAGAGAGGCGAGGCGCGAAATGGTGGCTCATGACGGTCTGGGCGAAGAAGGTGTGGGAGGAGGGTCGGTTCGTGCGGCTTTGGCTTTCATTCGCAAGGAATCCTGAACCAGAAGGGAACTGGTTCGGTTATAACACTTACCCAATTGGTTCACTCACACCTAAGCTAATCATAGTTGGTTTATGGCTGCCGCCAATGATGGTCGTGACAAATCAAAATTTAAAAATTCAAATGAGTAGGAACAATTTCGAAATATTCAATTGCCGGTGTGCCCGATCTTCATTATCTAGCTCCTGAACTTAGTCAGGCAATCTAACTGATCAACTAAACCTCCCAAGTGTAAACTATTATACTAACCATCCTATATCATTGGCCTTGACCCTAAACTCCTAGCGGGTCAAGTGTTAAAAGCAGGGATGCCAAAATTTACATATATTAAAAATTTAATAAAGATAAGTGCATGCGCCCTCTTTACATTTATTCTTGATTAAATATGTAACAAAATTTTCTTATTATAAAATTGGGTTAATATAAATGGATATGTGTAACATTTAAAGTTTTTAAAGAAAAAAAAATTAATTATCTTTTTTAAATAATATCTATATATGTTAAATAGTGTATATTTTTTAATCTTTTTTTCTTTATTTTTTTTTCTAGCATTGTTATATCATCAAAAAATTATTTTGATAGGACATGAATCTCGAGGTAAAAAACAAGTTGGAAACTTCAAAAATTAAATCTGACGTCATATGAACTTCAATTTCATCAAACTTAAGTCAAACTGAGCGTCTCGGAAATACGAAGCCAACGACACAAAATTCAACTTAATCCAAGCCCAAATAGGTCCGAATCGAAGACCCGAAATGATGTTGGAAGGTTCGAACCACAATTTGGATTACCAAATTGTTTCAAACATGACATGCTTATAGTCGAATCGAGCGGCTCAACGAGACGAATCCAACGAGCCCAAGATCGCCGAATTTCAATATCACTAAGACCTTCAAATGTATGATGAACGATCCATGATCAAGGTATTGAATATCGACTGTTCATCCAAACCACTCTACATTTGCCCTTGATTTTCCTCCTATTTACGGGTCATGTCATTCTTAGAAAACTATAAATAGTCCCTCTTTTCTCTTAAGAGTGGACCCAAGTAAGAAGAGAGGAGAAGAGAAGAAGAGGAGGAGGGAAGAAACTCCTTTCTTCTCGACCACCATCGGAGTTCTACCCGACTTTCAAGTGACTTCGGAGTTCTGCCTGACTTTCAAGTGACGTCGGAGTTCCACCCGACTTTCAAGTGACACCAGAGTTCCACCCGACTTTCAAGTGACGTCGGAGTTCCACCCCACTTTCAAGTGACATCGGAGTTCCGTCCGACCTCCAAATAACATTAAAACTCTCTCTAACAAATAACAGACACCAATTTTCTGATACCAGCATTCTAATATATGTGTGCAACTGAATTTCTACCAGTGAGTTGATTATTGTAATATGATCATCCTAAATTTTAAGGACGAGTCAGCCTCTTATAACACAAGCAAATACTAGTTGAATTCTTTTAACTGGGTGTGACCCCTATGGTTTTTCCGTTTCCAAAGCTTTCTACGTAAAAATCCTTGTGTTTTATATCTTTTTTGTTTGTGTGCTAGAAATCCGTACAACGCTGAGATGAAAAATTCTAACTCAATCGCCGCATATATTCTAGCCCAGCGCCCGCAACAAGCATGCATATTATTATTAATAAATTATCTACGAGTATTTTTAATAGTTGTTGAATTTCATTAAATTAGAATATCATCAACATCTAGAACTTATGAAAAACATATTATAAAATATATTAATATCATAAATTGTTACGTGGTAAAATATTAAATTTAAATTAGTTTTAAATAAGAATAATATAAAGGAATTGATACGTCATCACAAAATTAGCTTGATCGGGCACGAATCTCGAGGCAAAAGCTAGTTGGAAACTTCAAAAATTAATTTTGGGAGCACCGAACTCCGATTTCAGCGAGCTTACAGTCAAACCGAGCATCTCGGAAATACGAACCCAACGACACTAAGATCAACCCAATCCGAGCCCAAATGAGTCCGAATCAAGGGCTCAAAGCGCTGTGGGAAGGTTCAAACTGCAATTTGAGTTACCAAACGGTCTCCGATTTTGACGTGCTTATACTCGAATCGAACGGCTCTACGAGACGAATCCAACGAGCCCAAGATCGCCAAATTCCGACATCATTAAGGCGTTTAAATGCCCAACTAAAGGTGCATGATCAAAGGATTCGATATCGGCCGTCCATTCAAAATACTCTCAATTCGCCCCTGATCTCACGCCTATTTACGGGCTATGCCACTCCAGAAAAACTATAAATAGAGCCCTCATTCTACACCAAAGGGACTCAAGTGAAGAGAGAGAAGGAGAAGAGAAGGAGGAGAAGGAAGAAGCTCCTCCTCGACCACCGCCAGAGCTATTCCTGCCGCCTGAAGACGGCGAAACTCTGCCGGATTTTCGAGAAATGCCGGGAATTTGCAGAACTTTGTAACTTTGTGAGAAGCTGATTGTAAATTGATCGTCTTGATTTGTAAGACGGATCAACCTTTGTACTTCAAACAAATACTAGTTGAACTTTGCAACTGGGCGAGACCCCGTGGTTTTTTCCCTTTTTCGGGTTTTCCACGTAAAAACCTTGGTGTTCACTTCTCTTTTCTGTTTGTGTGCTGAATATTTGTACAACGCTCGGACGCGAATTTACAAACTCTACCGCCGCGTATATTCTAGCACGCAACAGGAATAAAAAAGAAAAAAAATCTAAGAAATTGAACAAGAAAATGCTACAAATTTTTATCAACGCCACGTCGACTGTAGCCTTATAGCAAGCACTTGTGAGTTTGAAGAAGCCACGTGTCGGACGCTGGTGTTCCGGCTTGAGTGTGACATTGGGCCCATTCCATTTCAACCTCCGCTTCGCTCTCCCCCCGCTTCTTATCCAGACAAAAGTCCGAGCTGTCGCTCTCTAATCCCCCCTTCTTCTCTCTTCTTCTCCATTTTGTGGCTGGAATTAGGGCCATGGCCACTAAGCTCTCAGCTTCCCTACGGGCACCAGATTTAAAACAGTTCAGAAGGACAGCGCGAAGGGAGATCGCTACCAATAGCTCTTACCCTTATTCTTCGAGCTCTCTTCTAATTCCCAACTCGATCTGCGCCTTTTCATCTAACAGTTCTCCAGCGTGATGGTCCTGCACGGTGGACGCATCGCTGCTTCCGCTGCTGCTGCATCTTCGAATGTTTTGTGCACGAGAACAAGTTTCCTTGGCCTCTCCCCTGCCAATACCAACAATTTCACCTCCACCTCTCGATGCTTCTCTCTCTCGGTGCCAATAAGCAAGTTGAGCGACGGCGATGGCGGAGAAAAAGGGAAGAGAGGAGGTAAAATTGGTGCAAAGAAGCAGAACAAGGAGGCTAAAAAGGAAGATGTGCCATCGCCCAAGGAAGCAGTTGATCTAGTTGCGGAGGGTTCGGGTAGCAAGCAGGTGTCGCTTAGTCTGGATGATGTAAATCCGGTGGGGTTGGGGAGGAGATCGCGACAGATTTTTGATCAGGTGTGGAAAAAGTTCTCAGGCCTAGGGCAGCTCTCAACGACCTCCACCGACGAGGATCTGCTGGACAGCGTCTTGATCCGCGGGCCCATGTGTGAGTTTACTATCCCGGAAGCGCAGGACACCACCGTGCTGGTGGTCGGAGCCACGAGTAGAATCGGTAGGATCCTTGTCCGAAAGCTGATGCTTAGAGGTTACAAAGTTAAGGTAAATTAGTTACCAAAATGCCACTGTTTCTTGTTCTTACTTCCTTTCTTTTACTTGTTGTTTTGAAACGTATTAGTTAATGGATAAAAAAACCTTAGAAACATATTTTGATTGATGCAAAACTGAAGCTGTGGCAGCGAGACTTCTTACATTTGTTTGGGAGGGACAATCAAGTGTGCAAACAGCCCTGGCAAGATGAATAGTTTTTTTTTTTTTTTAAATTCTTATCTTAAATAGTCAAGAGATTATATTTTCGAGACTTAGAAAGAATTGCTAATGGTATAAAGGTAGAATCATGCCCTGTGCTATTCGTGGGAATTTATTCCATTAATTTACATATTATGTAAAGATTTTTCTTTTAAGATATAAACATCAACGATATCCTTTCAATCAAACTAATATACAGTATAAGTTGTCCCCCCCCTCCAGACTAGTTTTTTTTTTTAAAAAAATCTTATCTTAAATAGTCAAGGGATTATATTTTCGAGACTTAGAAAGAATTGCTAATGGTATAAAGGTAGAATCATGCCCTGTGCTATTCATGGGAATTTATTCCATTAATTTACATATTATGAAAAGATTTTTCTTTTAAGATATAAACATCAACGATATCCTTTCAATCCCCCCCCCCCCCCCCCTAAACTTGTACTAATCATTTGAGAGAAATTTACTTCTAACCTTTTTCTAAAGCATATGATTATATATACAGACAGCAACATTATTTTGACATGGGCTATTTGTACTTGCTTTTTTACTTAATACTTTGTTAGCTTGGTAAATAATATACAAAAGAGCAATAATTTTATTTTAAATTGCAGCTGCATTTATCCATACCTTCATTAAACAGTGCCCTGGTATTCCATCTAGCACAAATCTCAACCCTTCATGTTCCTACTAAAATTGAGAACATCCAAGTTATCAAGTAAAAAAAAGCCAAATTTTACAAAATTGACTTAATTTGTTTGATTAGCACAAAATTTAAATTATGTGATTTCAGATTAATTACCAATTATCTTTCACTTTTAGTGATAGATTTAGTTTTAAAAGTTATTTCCAAAATTTGTCAAATCAAAATTTAAACTTGATTTATATTTTACAAACACTCCATAAACTCCTTTAAATAGAAAATCAGTTGAGAAACAGAAGCTTGCACGATATGCATGTAGTGTGAGAGCCGTGATGTTCAAGAAAAATGCTGAGGAGCTGTTCTTGGAGCAACTGTTAATTAAAAAGGTGAAATTAGAAGGGTTCTAGCTGTTTAAATAGAGGGGTATTGGATATTAAAGGGTGAAAAATAAAAACTTTTGTGAATTATAGATTAAAGAACGGAGACAATTAGTGGAGTGCTATCTTGACGTTGTTTTGGGCTCCGAAAATTCGCGCTCCGAGATCCCAGTTGTTTTTCGAGGAGTTTTAACAGTTTATGTTATGGGGTAAATTTTAGGAAGGCAGATTGAGTTTGTAGATAAGACACTACTAGAGATTTCGCCCTCATTTTGCGAGACTTTATAATCCGAGTTCTGGTCTTATAGGGGCAAGCCCCTATAGTTAATTGCCCCTCCCGATAACGAGAGAGAATTTTCGATTAAGGCTAGTCATCAATCAGTTACGTAGAAATACGTAGTATTTGGCACATAGTAGCAACATGGGTATACGGAATTTGGGATTTGATATTTAAAATGGAAATTTCATCATCTTGCACTTA
This sequence comes from Dendrobium nobile, assembly GCA_022539455.1. NCBI lineage: Eukaryota > Viridiplantae > Streptophyta > Magnoliopsida > Asparagales > Orchidaceae > Dendrobium > Dendrobium nobile. The sequence continues at coordinate 80,952,425 of CM039726.1, read as the reverse complement.
AAGTGGATGGTGGCGGAATGGATGATGGACCCAATCAAGATCCCATGGTTCCGTTGTCCCGGGCCGTCATGGTCCGTGGTCTACTTAGTCGGAGGAGGTAGTCGACCCAACTTGACAGAAGGTTCATTGTTGGCAGCCATAGGTTGCTTCGTTCAGGGGAACCTTATAGACCTAGGAGGAGTATTCTATTGAGGAGATAAATTTTAATCCACCTTAGCTAACAGAGAGCTTTGTGTCCTATCGATTATATCCTATTGATTCATATCTCAAAGATTTAGTACCATTGGGGAGCGTATGGGCTCTGGCCATGACCATAATGTAGTGGTTCTATTTGGCGGCAAACCACTCGGTTCAAAGGGCCCGCTTGCGTGCGAAAGAGGTGAAGGAGCTTGCTTGGTTCGTGCGCAACAGAGGTGGAGGGGGCTCAATTGGTTCGATTTGCGAATAAGACTTGGACCGGCGGTCCAAGTTCAGAGATTACAGTTGTAACTTTCACATAGTTGGAGACCATTTTGATTCTTTATAACGAGTCAGGGGACAATTTTGATTATTTATCTCTTTTGCTATTATATGTAACAGAGTTACTTAAATTGTGGCATGTTGCTATGATCTGTGGAGTTAATTCTGTTTGTCCTGGTCTTATGAGATTCTATGTAATATCAAGCAGCGGTTAAGTGCTTCCATTATAATCTGGAAGTCCTAGATTTGAATCACGAAGCAGCTGTTCTTTAAGTGTAGATGATGTAGAACGGAACATGCTCTAAGTCCGCTTACCAAAAATCTGAAAATAGTTTCAGATTTTGATCCAAAAATTCTGAGAGAAACTTCAGATTTTCTTCTTGAGAGAATGGAAGTGGAGATAAAGGGTTTTGGGGTTTAGAACTCCAGTGGAGAGTTGAAGGTGCACAGGGAAATTTGGGAGAGAAACAACCTAGGTTGGGACTTTGAGAGTCACGGCCAGCAGCAGGTTGGATCCCAAATTCCTTCCAAAAAGGGGAGCAAAATTTGTGGACATATTTTGAGAAAATTTGTAAGGGGGTTGACGGGACTATGGAAAGAAATTAGGGAGTTAATTCCTAATTCTATTCTACAGGTTTTGGAAAGTGAATAATGGCTTGGGCTTAAAAGAATTTCGGTTGGCAAGAGAGGGGAATTATTTCCAAAGAGGCTTAGTAAGAGATTAGGAAATAAATCCTCATTATCCATCAAGGGGGCCGGCAGCTTTCAAAACCAGGGAGGGGATTTCAGGAATGAATTTGGGTTGCCAAACTTGGGATTTGGGATTTAGGAAAGAAGTATATAAATCTAATTTGAATTTTGAAATTCAAATAGAAGTCATTTACAACTTTCCAAAACTAGAATGATAAATTAGGAAAGATTTCAAATTTCAAATTAGTTGGATTTGAATTTTTAAAATCTGCCCAAAATTAAATCACCCAAATTAAGTTTGAATTACATCATGAATGAGATTCAATACTTTCCTAAAATAGCTTTCTAATTTAGGAAACTATTTGAAATTCAAAATTTTAATTTTAAAGGATGAAAATAATTTCCTAAATTATTTGAACTCATTAGGTAAGCATTAAGGTGACATTGATTGCTCATTCATGGAGACAAACAAGAATAAAAAAAAAAAAAAAAATGGAGACAAACAAGAGTGGCCGGCGGTGGGGGAACTAATGGGGGAAGGTGGTCGGCGGCCAAGAGGGTGGGATCAGGTGAAGGTGGCCGGCGGCTATGGGGAAAAATTTGTGGAGCTTGGTATGGTGGTTTGGCCGAGGGGTTAAGAGGGGAGGAGAAAGAAAGACGATGGCTAGGAACAAAAGAGGGAACAAAACAAAAACAAAGAAAGATAGAAGATAAAGCGAAAGAGAGAAAAAAAAAACCCCCGAGCCTCGGACTCTTCCGAAGACTGACGGGTGATCCGTTGCCTTTCTCCAAGGGACTTCAAATCATGAGCCCGGACCCATCCTGCGGCTGGTGACAACTTCGATTCCTCTCATAGGAATCTCACTAACGCTCTCTCACAAGAAGAACACAAGTGTCGAAAAACAAAATTTTTCATATCCATTAACCATCCTATTACAATAGCTAAAGGCCGTATATATAGGTCACAACATGAGAAAATAAAAATTATAAAATTGCTCCTTGGGCCGCAACACTCAAATAAATTAACCTAGGGGTAAAATAGGAAATAATATAAAATAGAAACTAAAATGCAGAAAATAATTCATAAATGACAACTTAAATTAGAGCCGTTGATTTACGATGCCTTCTGTGATAGATGCGCCAGATCTTCGTGCCGATATCCACATCAGTAGATGTAAGACTGTGTTCCTTCATCCCCTTCTCTGATTGTGCAATGGGGGAGCTTCATATACACTCTTCTTATTCATATGATTTGGGGAGCTTCATGTACACTTCTTATTCATATGATTCTAGATAACACTTCTCATATATTAAACTGTTTTTTCTAAATTACTTGGGTGTATGGTAAATCCATTGAAACAATTAACTGTTTTAAGGTAGGTAACCCAGGTTCTTATCATTCGTAGCATACATTTAGTTCATTGTGAAGCTTGCATTTTTTGGAACCTGAAATTCAGACCTCAGTTTCAAGAAGCCCACCCCATGCCATGACTAGTCAGCTTTTGGCTTATTCATATAATGTCAATTCCTTTTCGCCATTGGGTATCCAATGTTGGGAAGTAAATCACACAATAAAACAAATAAGAAAAGAAAACAACGAAAATGAACAACAAGATTTAACATGGTAATACCCAAATTTGGGAAAAAACCATGAAACCACACCGCACCAAGAAATTAACTATGAAAATTTACAGAAATTGTACAAATCTCTCTCCCTCACCCTCTCCTTGACTCACATCACTTCTTCATACCGTTCTTTCTCAGAATTAACAAAGCTACACTTCTACAATATTAAGGATAACAAACTTTCAAGTTAAACATGAAAAATGAGAAAGAAAAGTGCTCAGCCTGACTTGCAGTGCCATAGTGCCTGGGTTGGGAGCTTTGCGGTGCTCCACTCTTTGTCTCCATCCCAACTCATAGTGCTGGTTCTAGAGAGCCTCAATGCTCCGTTTTATGTTTACAAGTTAAAACTATAGTGTCGTTGCACTGCATTCTATGACGCTGCAGTGCAGAAGTGTACAACGCTCTAGCACTCTAATGTAGAACGTCTTGGCGTTGTATGACTACACAAAGAAAAAAAATTGTGGCAAGGTCCGTTGCAACCCCTGGTGAGCTTGACCAATGGAATTGAGGTATGAGTCAATAATACAACCCAATTGATCGACACAATCATATTCCGCACAGAATTAACATCTAATAATTGGAATGACCAATTGAGATTGAGACTTTTTTTAACGAATAGTGATCCTGATCCATATCTGATATACTTTTTTGTTTATGAGAACCTGAAAATTCAGATTACAGTTTCTTGTCAATGCTCTTTAAAATCTCCTTTTTTGAAATCAATCAACTATATGCCATTTCAAATTATTCAACTTTTAGCCTATAAAGATTTTGTGCCAAATACTTTTAGCTTATTTGATAATTTATTAAGTTGAGGTGAACAATTCAGGCTTTGGTAAGGAAAGCTGATTCAGAAGTGATTGATATGCTTCCTAGATCAGTAAACATTGTACTTGGTGATGTGGGTGAACCTTCAACTTTGAAGACTGCAATAGAAGGATGCAACAAGATCATTTACTGTGCCACGGCTCGCTCTCTTATAACTGCAGACCTCTACAGAGTGGACTATCGAGGAGTATACAATGTCACCAAGGCATTTCAGGCATGTTAATTCAAGAACCTCTGTACTTGTTTTGCTTTTACTTTCAGTGTTTTTAACCGAGCATTTCATCATCATCATCATCACTACTAACTTTATCCTAACTACTTATGGTTAGTATGCCTAGCTTTGTATCAATGCACTATATACATAGTTTGAATAAGGTGCTAATTATGCAATTTGATGTTCAGGATTATAACAATAAATTAGCACAATTAAGGGCGGGAAAAAGCAGTAAGAGCAAACTTTTGCTAGCTAAATTCAAATCTTCTAAATCTTTAGATGGGTGGGAAGTTCGGCAAGGAACTTACTTTCAGGATGTTCTTGCTGCGAAATATGATGGAGGAATGGATGCAAAGTTGGAATTTATTGAAACGGGAGAAGCTGTGTTTTCAGGTATAAAGCACACATCTCTCTGTTCATTAAGTTTTCTTCTCTCTTAGGAATATTTGGTGATTTAACTACTATTTCCTTCAGCGTTGGACTAAAAAGAAGGTACTTAGCGTTTAAAGATTTGTGTCCCTTACATTGATTCCTAAAATGCTATTTTATCTAGTGCCTTGCTAGCGATTTGTGCAATCTAGGATGATGCAAATATTTATGCTCAGAAAATTTCCCCAAGCTCAGAATGAGAAATTTTTTTAAGAAAGGGAGTAGATCTAATTTCTTTGCATCACATAACGTTATAACCCAATGTCAAATACTTAATTTCTTTCCGTTGTTGTGTGTTAATATCAAATTATGAACATTCTCGAAAGCCTTAAGATATAATTTCGGAGCAGTCAGTCATATAGAGTATTTCTTCAGTTCCAAGGATGTTGTTGAGCATTCCTGGTATAAATGCCCTGCTTTTTATCCATTGCAGGATATGTATTTACAAGAGGTGGATATGTCGAGCTTTCCAAGAGACTCTCCTTGCCTTTGGGCTCCACCCTGGATAGGTATTGACTTTATCTTCAGAAATTCAATGTAATATATTATCTGGCTTGATTGGCGGACGATGGCATATATTTTTTGTCGGTTCTCACGGTTGTGGATATTAAATTTGCAGATATGACGGTCTACTTCTCTCTATTGGTGGAAATGGAAGGTCATTTATTGTAATTCTAGAGTCTGGCCCATTGGCTGATACCTCCCAAAGCAAATTATATTTTGCTAGAATGAGCACAAAAGTTGGCTTCTGCAGGGTAGGTACCGCTCAAGTGTTGGCATGCAATTTAATCCATCCTATTTCTTTTCAGCAAGTATATCTAATAGTTATGAGCTGTCTTTTTCAGGTGAGAATACCCTTTTCATCTTTTCGACCTGTTAAACCAGATGATCCTCCGCTAGATCCTTTCCTAGTACATACTTTTACAATTCGATTTGAACCAAGAAGACAGGTTGATCAGTTCTTCAAACTCGTGATTTTCTATAGTAAAAATCACCGGATGTCTTTTTTAGCTTTTTATTGATAATATTCTCTCTGTAGAGACCTCCTGAAGGACCTACAGGAATGACACAGGATCCTAGGAGCTTCAAGCTGATATTGGAATATATAAAGGCCTTACCCGTATGTTGCTCCTGATTTCATCCAATGCTTCAGCTATATTTGCATAATGATAAAAGGAATATTGGGGGTTTTGGCAATTTGTGTTACATGCACCCACAGTCCTTATCGTAATTGCTGTAAACTTGGCTGAACAACTGAAATTTGACCTTTAAGCATTCTCATTTATATGGTTTTAGCAAAAACATACAGTCATCAGAACTCCAAAAGGTTCTAGGTAGTAGAAGGTCGACTTCATTTGTATAGAGTATTACAATGCTAAGAGACTCTACGTAATCAACTTTAATACTGCAATTATGTATCTGCAAAAATATCTGGTTCTTTTTTTTGGAATAATTAAATTTCCCTTTCCTATCCATCAGCATCTTCAGCCAGATTACTTCATCGTCTTTGACGATCTAGATCACATTTGATCCACCTCTATTTTTCACCACCTAGCTGATTCACTGTAATTACGCCCCATTGCTTTATGAGCTCTTTTTCTTTGGTTAACCTGCCTAACCAACTGGCTGAATGTATTGACGGTTGATCATTTCATCCTCATATATATGCTGACAAGGGGGATTTCTTACTGCTTATTTGTAATCAGTACAGTTGGTTATCGTAAGAATATTTTCTTACAATAAGATATCAATTTTCTTATCCTAACTCCCGTGAATATTATTATTATTTTTTGAATGGTGAAGACTGGAAGGGAAACCGATTTTATCTTGGTATCATGTACTGGATCTGGGATTGAATCCAGTAGAAAGGATCAGGTGCTAAAAGCCAAGAAGGTAGTTTCTTGCTTGCCAAACTGTATATTACAAGCTGCTAATTGTAAACCCTACTTCAACCAAATTCCTTCATTGTCCATTTCTTTTCTTTACTAGGCTGGAGAAGATTCGCTAAGAAGATCAGGCCTTGGCTACACGATCATTCGCCCGGGTCCCTTGCAGGTGCAATCATGCTCCACAATGAACATTATGTTGATTCCATTTAGTGAATAAAAAATAGATATTTCTTTTCAAAATCTTTGTCAAATGATAGAAATCTTAAAAATCTCTCTCTTTTTAACTACTCTAATGCTACGACATAAGGAGTCTAAGAAAACAATTTGCAATGTAAAGATTTTAATTTTTAATGATTTATATAATAGATTAGAAACTGAGGGTGAAAGATATATGTATAAATTAGCTAACAAAGAGATAGGAGTAGTAACGGTTTAGTTCAAGTAAAGTGTATTAAGGATGATGTCAAAAGTGTTTTTATTAGAAGAGGATATTCAACAAAGATATGAGATATTTTGTTAAACTTTTTAATGTTGATTATGAGAATGCGACTGACTTTAGTGACCTTAACTTCCTAAATGAAAAATAAAGTTTTTTTATTTTTACCCGTGTATTAGTAAAACTGAAGTAAAAAGGTTTAAAAAAAAAGAAGTGTAGAAAAGTTGTTGGATCTGATGATATTCCAATATAGGTGTGGAAATACTTTGGAGATGAAGGAATTTCTTGGCTTACTAAACTTTTAATATTATTTTGAAGACTAAAAAGATGTTAGATGAGTGATGAATGAGTGTGTTGATTCCTATTTTTAAGAATAAAGGTGATGCACAAGATTGTGCGAACTATAGAAAAATTAAGTTAATGTGTCATACTTTAAAACTATGGAAGAGAGTTATGGAGCATAGGTTGTGGCGTGATACTAAATGTTTCTCAAAATCAATTTGGATTCATGCTAGGTAGGTCTACTATTAAAGTTATATATTTATTAAGAGGTTTGATGGAGATGTTTAGAGAATAAAGAGGATCTACATATAATTTTTTTTATTTAAATATAGCATATGATAAAGTTTCAAGAGAAGTGGTATGGAGAGTTCTACATAAGAAAGAGATTACTAATGCTTATATTCAAGTTATTAAGGATATGTATGCAAGAGCTGTTACTTGTGTTCAAACACAAGGTGATTTAATCAAGTATTTTCCTATTTCTGTTGGATTACATCACGGATTAACCTTAAGCCAATATCTTTTTGCTTTAGTCATGGATGTTCTCACTAGACATTTGCAAGAGGTTGTACGCTAGTGTATGCTTTTTGCTGATGACATACTTCTTGTTGATAATACTAGAGATGGAGTTGAAGATAAATTTGAATTATAGAGGTCAACCTTAGAGTCTAAAGGCTTTCGTTTGAGTTAATCTAAAACTGAATATATGAAGTGTAATTTTAGTAATAATAGATATAGGAGTGGGATTGCGACTTTGGGCGATCAAGTCATTAATAAGAGCACACGTTTTAAATATCTTGGGTATATTGTTCAGAGTGATGGTGAAATAGATGGGGATATTAATAGTATAATTCAAGTTGGATGGTTTAAGTGGAGGAATACATCGGACTTGTTGTGTGATAGAAAAGTCGCTCTCAAATTTATGGAAAAAATTCTATAAAACGGTAGTGAGAGCTGCAATTCTTTATGGTGCAGAATGTTGGCCATTGAAAGAGAAGCATAATATTAAGTTTAGTGTTGTAGAGATGTGCATGCTAAGGTGGATGAGTGGCTTTACTCTTCAAGACGAGAGACGAAATGAGCATATACATGAAAATGTTGGAGTAGCTCTAATAGAAGAAAAGATTAGAGAGAATTGCCTTAGATGGTTTGGTCGCATAAAATGGCGGCCTTTCGATGACCTTATTAGGAAAGTGGATGTATTAGATTTGACTTATGTTAAGAACGATAGAAGTAAAACTAAAAAGATTTGATTAGAAAATATTAAAAATGATATTTCTTTATTAGATTTAGATGAGAATTTGACCCTTAATAGGACACAATGGAGAAAAATGATTCATGTAGTCGACCCCACATATTGGGATAAAGGTTGTTGTTGTTGTATTTAAATAACTTCATTAAATACATAGCTCTAGATTTTTTGTTGTTTTTTTCCAAAATACTTAATATTCACTGTGCATTCAACCGAGTTCAAGGTTATATCACCAAATAAATAAATATCTTATTCGATAGGGCTGTTTATTTTGATACAAAATAAATGTGTTTTATAAGAGCTGAAAATTTTGAAAATCATAACTAAATGTTCGTTCGCACAAATTCTATTTGCCTAATTGCTACTTTCCAGAGCCAAATTTCTTGAATATTGGCAGAAAATTTTTGCCTCAAAATGAAGATTCATAAACCCGCCTCCATATATTTGGGATGAGACTACTGATGGTGATTATGATGGCACAAAATGAACCCTAAATATAGATACAACATGACAATGCACGCATGTAATGACTTACAAATAAAGAAAGAGACGGGCATGCGTGAAAAATTTTAGTGAACACATGCAAGCAGAAACTATCTTCAAAATCACGTTCAATGCACATATTCATGTTTAGATACATGTAGATGCACGTTACATGCTCCGATAGATAGGAATTAGGGTGGAGTTGACTGCAATGTAATATTATTGTAATACCTAGATGGAAAATTTCTTCTTGAATTTGTATAAAAATAGGATAACTTTAGCTTCTGGAATGTTCTTGCAGGAAGAGCCAGGGGGGCAACGAGCATTGATATTTGATCAAGGGAATAGGATCTCTCAGGTATGGCCGAAGCAGCGTTTCATTTCAGTCTAAGACCGTATATGAGACTCAATTTTCAAACTTTTTGCAGGGCATTAGCTGTGCAGATGTAGCTGATATATGTGTAAAGGCATTGCATGACTCAACAGCAAGAAATAAGAGCTTTGATGTATGTGATTGTGGATACTTCTTCTTCTTCTTCTTCTTCTCTCTCTCTCTCTCTCTCTCTCTCTCTCTCTCTCTCTCTCTCTCTAACTTGATTGTTTTGAACACAGGTATGCTATGAATACGTCGCAGAGGAGGGCAATGAGCTTTATGAGTTGGTAATGAAGTCTAAAACCCAGTTATAATCAATTGAATCTGTTTATGGCTTCCGGTAAGTATTTAATTGGTGATTTCTTTTGTGTAGGTGGCGCATTTGCCGGACAAAGCAAACAACTATCTTACACCAGCTCTTGCTGTTCTGGAGAAGAACACCTGATGAGAAGAAAGTTATTTCTCTTGGTGAGATTTGTCTTAAATCTCACTAAACTTTTGTTACATTTTCAAAGTGTATACTCTTGGAGCTGTTCTAGATGAACCACACATGAACCACACATGAACCGGTGTATAGTAAAAACTTGGTAGAAAACTTGAACTGCTCATGAGCAAGTCCTCCAAAGATAGAAATCCAATGGAGCTTGAATGTGGAGAGAAGGCTATGCTTCCAGGTTCTTAGCTTGTAACTACTTTTTATGGACTGTTTGTTGTTTTATGTGATGAAATTTGAGTTGGAAATTAGTTTGCGACTCAATTTAAATTATTGAGAGCAAACAAATGGAAGAAAATAAAATGCACAGAAACATTAACAATTTTTGTACATGTTCTCTCAGTTGATGACTATTTCATGTTTCAACTGTTTTAGTTTTCATTATGATGATAACTATGAAATTAAAAAAAAAAAAAAAATCAATGGCATCATCTCATATGCATTTTTTTTTCTCTATTATGAAATTTCAATAACAGCAACTATTTTATAATGCAAACGTAGGGGATCAAAATTATATATGAATATTCTCAAATATCCTTGATAAAATAACCCTTCAATATTGTAAATCTTCGAGGTCGGTCAAATCCTTGTGTAAGGTGTTACTTCATAGGATGTTAAGTCTCAACAAATCCTGCCCTCTCTCCCTTCTCTAAGATTTGCTTCTCATCAAACTGCTCGTGTACTGTGGGCTTATTTATTTATTTATTTTTTACTTCACTATCAAGGTACTACTTAAGTAGGGTTGTCAAAATTGGATCACGGGTCGGGTTCGGGTCCAATCCAGAATTAACTATACATAGTTCAGGTCAATCAGAACCGACCCGTTTTTTGAAATGGTTAGTTTTTCAGATCTGAATTCGACTCACTTCGGGTTTTGGATCAACCCGACTTGACTCGTAATTATTTGCTGTGCTTATTCGACCAATGAGCCAAATCCTACAAATTTGCCATTGGAGGCGGCGGAGTCAGGTTCATGGAGAGGGAGAGGGAGAGGGAGAGGGAGAGGTGGTTTGGGTCAATCTGAATCTGATCCAACCCGAATTCTACCCGGTCTACAAGCGGGTCAAAATCCCTAACCCGAACTAAGTTGGGGTTTAGGTTGATATAAACCTGGAATTTTTGGGTCAGGCTCATATCGAATTTTAGGTCGTATCAAATATTGGCATATCTATACTTAAAGACACTCATGTGGGCACATCTCTTTTATGTAATAGCATGGCCAATGGAATATGAATGGTGCAATGTTCCTATGGATGTCTGTGAGCCTACAAGTCGTCCATTATTTCAAACTGCGATCACGACCGACAAATCGAAGTCATATGATCTTGATATAATAAAGAATGATTATGAATAGCCAATAAATTATTACTGCATGAGGGATTTTTCCCCCCTTTCAATTCACAAGCAATAATCTCTAATAAAATGACAACTTGTTAAGTGAAATGATCCGAGTTATTTGTAATTATTAGTTTTACCTATCGTAACTTCATTGTAAAGAAAATATCAAGAAAATGCATCATAAATAACATATCTCGTGGTCAAACTCAAACTATATGAGGACTAAAAAAAAAATCAAGCATATTAATTTGGTGGAACATTTGATCTTTTTGACATATTGACATATCATCTAAGGAAAACTTCTAAAGTATAGATATAAGCTTCATTTGTGACAGTTATTTATTGATTTTTACTTTTTTGTTTTTTTGTGTTTTTTTTTTAATTTATATTAAAATATTATTTAAAAAATTAATAATAAACAAAATCATAAATATCAAATTAGAGGCCTTTTGATTCCATGCACCAAATACAATCTAGGAGTGCATTGGTGATCTCATCATCAATAAAAAAGTCCTATGGGCAAAACAAGTTTGGATTTAGATATTAGCCAACAGAATAAAGTGGAATGTGAAGATATTTGTCTCATGTATTATGAGTCTTTGAAAGGATGTTGCTCATGGGGGTAGAATGCAAATGATACGATCACACTATCTAGTAAGATAAAACTGTCACAGACATTTACACTCTACGCAAGTAGGCCAATGAGAGAGCAAATAGAATTATGCATATGTTTATCCATGGAGAATAGCAGCTTTCGCATGCACATATCAATGGATAATAATATGCATAATTCAATTATCATGAGATTTCTCTCATTCAATATATCAGCTCGAATGTGGTTTATTTGATGTGTGTCGGTTCCCTACGGGCATAAGAACTCGTGGTTAATTACATCTCAAGCCTCGACCCAAGAATACTCTCAATTAAGGATAATATAGTATTCTCTTATTGGTTTAACTTATGGTGGAATCTTTAGGGTCTCCTAATAATAATAAAAAAAAGATAGCCTCAATTGGGCTATTCAACACACACTGATCATATAATCACTCGACTGGTCAAAAGACTACTGTCCTTCCAACCTTTGTCTTAACAACAATATTTTCTGATCATCGTTGCCAGTCTACTACGAACATTCCTACCTCCTTCACTTGGCAATAGTTATTCTGACCATCGTTGCACGCCGACTACAGTCCTTTCGACCTCTATCGTTAGACAACGATCTTTTTTATCATCGTCGCCAGCCGACTGCGTTCCTTTCGACCTTCGTTAGTAGGCATCGATTTTTTTACCACCGTGGCTCGTTGGCTATGGTCCTTCTGACCTCTAGCACAAGACAATGATCTTTCTTACCAACGCCCACCGACTACGATTATTTCGACCTCCGTTGTTAAACAACGGTCTTTCTAACCATCGTCGCTCGACGACTACGGTTCTTGCGACCTTCGTCACTAGACATCGGTCTTATTGACCACTGTTGCCCGCCGACTATGGTCCTTGCGACCTCCGTCGCTAGACAACAGTCTTTTTGACCACAATCGCCAACCAACTACGATCTTTCGACCTCTATCACCCAATTATGATTCTTCAAACCACATTCGGCCGACTTTGATCTTTCCAACCTCTTTCACCCAATCACAATCTTTCTGACCATTGTTGTTTGATCAAGATCCTTCCGACTTACCTCGCTCGTCGACCATGGTCTTACTAACCAAACGAACATGTTAATACTGATTCTTCCAACTTCCACTATATAATGCACTCTATATGATGTATATTTGCTACATCAAGCTAAGACCTTTCCCCCAAGGAAGGTTCTCATTTGTAATCGACTACCAAATAGTAGTAGATTCATTTAAACGGAGCAAGACCCCGTAATTTTTTCATCTTTTTTTTTTCAAGGATTTCCACATAAAACTATGACCTCTCATATAAATGTTACACTTATACTGTTTATCTGTTTGTGTGCTGAATTTTCGTATGAAGCTTAAATGTTAAATCTTATATCTCTATCACCGCGAATATTCCAGAACGCAACACTATTAATGCAATAAAATTTTATTTTTATATTAATGACTTTATTTCTTCATGCACACATATTTGTTTATAAACCATTTTCTCTATAATATAAAAAAAAACTCTATTTTTAGTAAAATTTGTCTCTTGAATTGAGATTAAATTTGTTCATAATATCTTTTACATTTGGGGCTCAAGATGTGACATGCTTGGATTGATTCCAAAACCATTTAAATCTAACTACCACAATTAAAATTCCCCCCCAAAAAAAAACTATCACAATTAATTCTAAGAAGAAAAGAAAAAAAAAACAATAATAATAAAGGCTTGATAACTTGGGATTACCAAACTCTATTTATCAACACATCCATTTATAATCCAACAAGCAACCAAAATTTTGATGCGGTCACTCATTTTGTTCAGTCTTCAATTTTTTTTTTGTTTCAAGTTGAGAGCTGAAATATAATATTGATCTCTAAATGTTTAATTATTAAAATGGGTGAAGTTAGTAATTATTTGGCACCTTTTTTTTTTAACTTTAGTTTATTTAATTGGAATCCCACGTGAATCACGTGTTTGATCTAAAAGCTGCTGACATTTTTCTCATGCATCCTCAAAGAACAGTGCCGTCCTGTAACGATGAAGATGACGAGAAGATGACCACACTATGCGGCAACAAACATTTTTTCTTCATTTTAAAAGTCCGATCTTTTCTTGTAAAAAGAAGAAAAACAATAAAAAAAAAAGAGAAATTACTCTACACATATGGCAGATAAATCTCTCTATCTCTCTCTCTCTGAAATATACGTACAGGAATGCATACGGATGTTTAAAAATTTATACTAGTTGGCATAATTAGTATGTATTTACAGAAATAATTTCTTAAATGCTTCTGCTGACCCTTCAATGTAAATTTCCTCGTTTGGAACGGCGGACTCGCCAAGAAATTTATTTTCTTTCCTTTTTCTCCTGTATTCGTGTGTGTAAATTTGCTCGTTTGGAACGGCAGACTGGCCAAGATTTATTTTCTTTCCTTTTTCTCTGTATTCTTCTCTGTAAATTTCCTCGTTAGGAACGGCGGATTGGCCAAGAGTTTTTTTTCCTTTTCTCTCTATATTCCAACTGTACGCTTTGAGAAAGAGTGGGAGGAGACAGAGGATCGAAATGATCTGCGTTGAGATGGAGGCGGAGATCGAGCGGCTTCCGGTGGACCTCCTCGCCCACATCTTCTCCCTGATCTCATCCTTCAGAGATTTAGCCAAGTGAGTATCAGGGAAGGGTTTTCCTCTAAAAAAAAATCCCTGTTTATTTGTTTCAGTTTAAGCGAATTTCTGTCGAGGTTTGGGTTTGATTTGCAGAGCGAGCGGGGTTTGCCGGAAATGGAAGTCGGGGGTAGAGCAGTCGTTTGCAAGGAAGGAGAGGCTGAGTTTCGCCGGTTGGAAGGTGGACGACAGCTCCGCCACGCGGCTCGTCCAAGCTTCATATAACCTCAAGGAGCTCGACATGTACTTCTTCTTTTCTTTTATTCTCAAAGTCTATTATGCTCACTCTTCTCCGGTGGCCTTTTACCTAAAGAATCCTGACTCCTTTATCGCGTTCCACGCCTTTTATGTGTTTGTGTTTTTGCCTATTCACATTACAAGCAAAACATTTTGCGAGCGAAAATGGAAGTTTGCTTTGTGAAGTTTTAGTACGGTTAGGATAGAGAATAACTCAGCCTAAAAAGAAATGCTATATCCTCCCTGATTGAATAAACCGAGTCAAGTTAATAATTTTAAAATGATTAAACTAACTCCTTTTCATTCCTATCATTTTTTTTAATTTAAGATTTATTAAATCACATCATTCAAAGGATTTGATGAATATTAAGGATTTCTTCCTTTGACAAACCTTAATTTAATAAAAAAAAAGCCAAATAATTTATAAGAATTTAGCTGAAACAATAGTTGTTATGCCAAATATTTGTTAATCCTCTCAAGATTTGCTTCATCAGAGTTTAGCATTATTCTTTGTGCTGCATTGAATTCCGATTTCCTATTGGTAACTTCTGATATCCCATTATTTCTTCTCGTATTTGTGTTTTGTAGCTCTCGGAGTTGCTGGGGTTGTCAGATAACCGATGAAGGGCTGTATATGATATCTTCTGCCAAGTGTGTCAACAATTTGATGTCTATTTCTGTATGGGGCATGGCCGGAATCACTGATAATGGTGTAATTCAATTGGTATAAGCTTTTATGGTTCTTCATATATTTGTTTTGGTAGATTTATATAACTCTATAGCTCAATTTTGTGGGTTGACTTTTGCGAGGTGAAGTAAATAATAATAGCTTCTGCAATGTAATTCCTTCCTAAATTAACCCCTACAATCATGCACTACCTCTGCGTTTTGTTGTTCTATTTGTAGTTTTTCTATATTAAAATGCCAAGCAAGCAGAGATTGAAATTATGGATGATATTTCTTAATTTTGATCACTATGGTTTCTTTGAGTAGGCTATCTTAATCTGTGGAATTGTGAAGACTACTATTACATCTATGTATTGTCATTATTTGAACCTTAAATGTAAGCATAGTCATTGATTGGGTTCATTACAGGTCTCAAAGGCTGCATCATTGCAGCATCTGAACATTGGAGGCACATTTATAACGGATGAATCATTATTTGCAATTGCCAATAGCTGCCCTCACTTGAAGGTAATTGGCTTCGTAACTTTTACTATTATTTTTGTTGCCATACATGCTCGTGAATGATTTTTATACTGTAAACTATATTCTACAATTATTTTTAAGACTAGCATTAAGATTGAGCTAACTCAACTCCTTTATTTTTTCTTAATGCGTTTTAGTGAGACTAGGTTAATTGAAAATTTCTTGGAGTAGTGAGAAAATTATATATCCATCAATCTTTTTGTGTATTTTGTTAATGAAGAAAGTAATGTACTTTCAAACTAGTATTAATCACTGTTGACTACTGGTCTCTTGAGGCTTAATTAGTATTTGAGATTAAAGGCAACAATAGATACACTAATTACAGTTTTGCTGTTATTTAATGAAATTTATTACTAATTACGCCCAAATTATGATTGGATCAAATAAATTGAAGAATAGTTGCATGTCAATTAGCAATATTGAAATATTTTGTAGCTATTTAGGACAGTTATGAACTTATGATATTATGGTTGCATTGGTGTATGCGAAAGACCCAAATTATCATGGAACAATTAAACAAAAAAACAAGAAATCATTTCTTGATAGATATGATTGCACAATGAGAAGTGAAGTTTAAGTACGTTTCTATGTGGCATATGGTGGATGATTTGTTTGCTAAAACTTCAGCAAAAAGATTATGTTTTGCATAATTATGAAGTTTCTAGGTTTAAGAAGAATGTAAGACTGTCTTAAACATGGATAAGTCACATTGAATCACATCATTAATGAATAAGTTATTTGTGATTGAATGTTTTATATTTGATAAGAGTTTTAATCATGATTTGCAAATTATATTATATAGCATGCCTTCTCAGTGGACTTAACTAATTCATATTGCCGCATGTACCAGAGTTAAGAGAACAAAGATTCGAATTATGTTGCTCTTTAAGGTACATTCCTTCTAAGTTTAACAGTGCTAAATAATGCCCTGTTTTTTTCATTCCGAGAGGAGAAAAATAATGGAAAAGTTCAAAGCGAGGGGCATGTTCTACTCATGCTAATATTCACATGTAGGTTTTCATGCTTATAGTCTCTATATGATCAACGTAAAAAATAATAACTCATAAGCCCAGTATTAGGCAGCACATGGATGGATGTTTAACTCTCATTCAATCTCAGTGTTTGGTCTACATATCAACTACTACATAAAAATCCGTTGCTTAAATGTTGCAATCATGCTGCAATGCAAAGTATTGGCACTTAATTTAGAATGAGGAACTTTGAAACTGGTATTTAAATATAGAAGCACTCTTTTCAACTTGGTAAGGTGATCAATTGATCAGGCCTTATGTCCTTCATTTTTTCTGTTTATAATTTTTTGTTTAATTTAAGATGTTGTTTCAGCTTATCATTTGTAGCCAGTTAACTTATGACATCCTATTCAAAATGTCAAACTGCAAGGACTTGCATATTTGCTAAATTGTGGCAATTTACTAATTGTGTGGATCAGAGAAGCAATTACTGCTTCATATTTGTTCAAAATCATCATAAAAATGGTCTCAATACGTGAGAAACATGCAATGCTTGCTAAAGATTTGAGTGTGGTTAGATGGTCTTTTGACAGACCCTTTTTTTATTGCAAGAGGTTCCTTTTCAACCAGTTATATTTATCAAAGCCCTCTTTAAGAACCAACTGACTACTTGTTGGTGTTGTTAATTTGAACTTTGTAGTCAATTGTACTATGGAGTTGCCGCCATGTTACCGAGAACGGCCTCTTTGCACTCGTATACAAATGCCGCAAGCTCGAGTCAATCAATGTGTGGGGCATGAGGGTGCCAGTGGACTGCTTCATCAGCCTCCTTTCCATTAGTCCTGCTCTGCAGATAAAGCCTTCATACCGGCCTACTGCTACTGCACTGCCAGTAACCTAAGCTTCTCTAAGCATTCATATGATATGCGTATTGTATTATCAATGTTAGTTTGAAAGATGAAATGTTAATTGATCTGTAATTGGACTCACTTCTTATTGTCCACTCCCTTCCATCTCCTTCTTTGAAAGTTGCTTCTTTGATTCATTCGGATATTTTATGTTTGTGTATAAATATGTTCTTATTGATTGGCTGTTCCATGTTTGTATATAAATGTTTTGTAAGTAAATATTCTTATTTTTTGGAGTAACTATTTAGTGTCCAGTCTATTCTTCTTTGTCCTACAGCCCAAGCTCCCAACTAATAAGCCACATCTGTCTTCTCAAAAACAAGGCTCACTTTTGTCACTTATCTGCACTTTACAATTGAAATCTAAATATGATGCATCCCAAGGTGAATTTCTTAGGATTTTTTATTTTTGAGGAAGGTATTTTTGCCAATTCCGGAAAAATCAAAAGAATTTTAGATTGGCCAAATGAAGATTTTCATTATTCTATAAGGAGTTCTAGCACAATTATTATACAAATAATCTATCTGCTTAAATAAGCCTCTCTCACTTGGCTGGACTCTACACAAAAGACCTTTACTACAAGCAACTGATGACTAATGCGCTAGTTTTGCTCTTATGTCAATTCTCCAAAATTTGATAAGCATCAGAAGTATGGACATCAGAAAAAAGAAAAATTATCATAACAAAACCACAAAATTTTATTCATCGATCGAAGCAATCAGGCACTAGATACACACAATCTTTTATCAGGGCCGTGCATTTAAATCACGAAGCATTAAAGCACCGACAATCACAAATATCAACAATAATATCAAGTTTTTACTCCACTATGTGGAGTCGACTGTATGAATTTTTAATACTTTCTAATATCAAGTTCTAATGTATTCTATTAAGAGTCAAATTTTTAATATCAAGTTCTAATGTATTCTATTAAGAGTCAAATTTTCATTTAATTTCAATAAAAAAAGACTCATTTCTAATATTTCTAATAAAATACTTTTAAATAATTTTTTTTTAGGTCTATCTCATAACATCGGTCAAATCTAACACAACCACTTTCCTAACCGGGTCAATGGAAGGCCAATGTTTTATGTGGTCAAATTATTTAGGACAACTTTCTCTAATCATATCTATCATTGGAGCTACTCTAACCTTTTCACGTATACACTCATTTTATATTCTATCTATAAGAGTCTTAAGCCACTCATCCACCTAAGCATCTTCATATCTACAACATTTAACTTAATTTTATGCTTCTCTCTTAACAGCCACCATTATGTGCCATAAAACATTACAGGTCTCATCACCACCCTATAGAAATTTTTCTTAAATTTAAGGGATACTTTTCTATCACACCATAGGCCCAATGCATTCTTGCACTTCAACCAACCAACTTAAATTCTATTAATGATATCTCCATCTATTTCACCATGACTTTGGACAATAAATCCGAGGTATCTAAAATGTGTACTCTTTTAATTACTTGATTACTCATAGCACATTCCTCTCTAGATCTAGTACTAATAAAATAATATAAACATTACTAACACTTTTCTTGAAACTTTATCATTTGCAAACTCTAAATCAATAAATATTATATGTGATTATAATAATTATTATTATGATCACAAATAATAATAATAATAACAATAATAATAATAATAATAATAAAATGTTTGTTATGCATAATGTGTTTTTTCCCCAGGGGATTACACTGTTTTATTCAATATAGGACGTGTTGCAGAGCCCTGCATTGGGTAACCATACCCATACCCACCCATATACCCACCCATACCCATTGGGTATGGGTGGGTATGGTTACGCTCATGACCTCATGTGTGGGTATGAGTGGGTACTCAACATTGGAGGATAAATTGATTTACATTGCTAATCACAGTATATCTTATATTACTGTAATCCTTACTATGTAGTGTGCAACACTAAACCACGCTGCGATTACGGTAAATTTTGATATGCGGGTTGAAAATTTGCAATCAGAGCAAAGGGCAACAAGCCTCAATGCCATCAGTCCGTGGCAGACTGCGTTCAAAAAGCATGAAAAATGGGTGGGCATCCCGAAAGTCACCATGGGTGGGCGTGGGTGGGGGGAGCCCATCCGAGTAAAGCATGGTTACCCAATGAGTACCCAACCAGGACCCCATGTAGGACTTTAATGTGTTGATAACAAGCTTGATGCTCCACTTGTTACATTCATTCATACACATAGAAGAAAGATGTACAATATATGAATAACAAATATAAATGAATGTATGAGTTTAATCACAAATTAAATCATATTATAGTCAAAGATATTAGCACACACACAGCTTGTTATCAATTGTTCTAATCCTGAGAAATGTGTATGACAGAATTAAACTAAGATGTAGATTACATAATAAGAGAATTAATATAGTTGAGTAGTCTAGGTCATTTATTATTAAGCTTTACATAAATGAGCTACTCAACTATACAAGCTAACTCAATTAATTCAATAATATCAAACCTATATCCTTGAACCTGTAGCTTGGCTGATATACTTATTTGTTTCATGATAATCTCCACCAACTCGGAGATTTTTCATGATCCTCAAAGGAAATCCATTTGAGCTGCTGATGATGCCATATGCTATTTTCGTTCGGGAGTTACTGAACCACCTCTCTTTGTTCTTCCCTTAAACCATGAAGAACCAAATTAGTCCCGGTTGAATAACCCAACTCCTTTAAATCTCCCAACTTCTCTAAGTCCGAAAATAACTTCGAAGATTCAATATGTGATTTGTCTCCTGCAACAAACGAGTGAACCTTGTCCTTGAGCTGAATCCAAGAACAGCCTGGCTGTTTCTTGAACCCTTTATTTTTCATCACACACCACAACCTCGAGGACGCTTCCCACTCTCTTTTAATAGCATAAATACCAGACATAAGAACATAAGATCCAGCTTCATGTGGTTCAATTTGAACCAGTTGCTCTGAAGCCCATCTTGCTGTTTCAATATCACCGTGAACTCGACAAGCTAATATCAATGAGTTCCAGGCAACACTATGATGTCTAAGATTGTATTTGCAAATGAAATTCTTTGCCTCATCAAGTAGACCGCATCGGCCTAAGAGGTCAACCATGCAATTCAAGTGCTCAATTGTAGGAACTATTCCATGATCCTTTTGCATCAACTTGAAATATTTATAACCATCTACGATCAAAGCCTCATGACTACAAGCAGACAAGATACCTGTAAAGCTAATCTCATTTGGCATGATTTTCTTGTCCAGCATCATTTCGAAAACCCTAATGGCCTCTCTCCCTTCACCATGCAAGGCATAGGAAACAATCATCGACGTCCAAAAGACAACATTCTTACATTCTATGCCGTCGAAAATTTTCCTAGCATCATCCAAACTTCCACATTTAGCATACATGTCGATAATTGCGGATGCCAAAAAAACATCAAATCCATGCCCTAATTTCTCAATGCAAGCATGTATCTGCCTTCCTTGCTCAATAATTCCTGCATCAGCACAGGCTGAAGACATACTTGTGAGAGTATATGAATCAACTGCTACACCTTCGTATAACATCCTACAGAAGAGCACAAGAGCTTCTTCTGTTGTCCCATTCTGGACAAATCCAGCAATCAAAGTACTCCATGAAATTGTATTTGCTAGAGGTTCTATGAATGCTGGTGCAAGTTGTGAGATTTTATCTCCTTGAACTCTGTCACAAAATAAGGTCAAGGAAGTTTCCATCCTACCACACTTGGAATACATATTTACTAGGGAGTTCTTAATAAATGCATCATTCTCAAATCCAAGCCTCAACAACTTGTTGTGTATCTGCTTTCCCAAATCCAGTAGAGCTAACTTAGCAGCTAACACCAAGGTTATAGATAAAGTATAATGATTAAACATAGGACCAATCTTAGCCATGAGATGGAGAAGCTGTAGAGCTGCTTTGTCAGATCCATTCTGCATTTGCCCACTTATAAAAGTGTTCCAACTTGAAACATCCAGAGATGGTGATGCTCTGAATAATTCCAACGCACCATTCATATCACCCAACTTTATATGGACGCCAATCATAACATTCCATGAAACAGTATCCCTTTCAGTCATAATCTCAAAAACCGTTCTGGCGTACTGAAAGGATTCACTCTTTGCATAGAAGTCAAGAATTGAGTTTTGCAGCACAATATCCTTTTCAATTCCATTCCTAACTATCCATCCATGAATGCTTTTACCCACTTCAAGAATATTGTTCTTCTTTGCACAACACTTGAAAATAGTCGCCAAAGTAAAGCAATTAGGCAATACTCCATCTACTAGCATACGAGAAAATAGGGTCAGCCCTAATTCATTCTGACCGCTTCGAACACAGGCTGTAAGAAGAATCGTCCAATTGAGAGCATTTCTTTGAGACATATCATCAAACAGCTTACATGCGTTATCCAATGAACAGCATTTGGCATAGAGATTGAGAAGCGTTGTGCTTACTTGTCCATATTCAGTGAAGCCGGCCTTCATTGCTCGGGAATGAAGAGAAGATACTTCTGAAAGAACTCTTGAGGAGTTCTTAAGCAGAGATATGAAGTCATCGAGAGGGTCTTCAACAGAGCAGCGGGGAGGCAGGATGAGATCATCCTTCTGGACTGAGATGGAGCATTGAACGTAAGACAGCGAGAAGACTCTTGAAGGAAGAGGAAAGGGTAAGAGAGGAGGAAAAGATCGTTTGAATTTTAAATATTCGGTAGGGATAACCGGCATCCCCCTCATGACGGCGGCTTGTTACCGCTCCATAATAAAGTTAAGACTGATAAATTTGGCGGATTTACGGGATTTGGCCGAAGAACCGCGCGAATGGGAGAAAGATAGTTACCTTCACAGCCAGCAAGTTGCTTCCGATCAAAAAAGTCGTGACTTCCGATCCGACAGGAAAGGAACGTCGTCGAAGGAGCCGAAGAAACGACTCATGCAAAACTTTACCTCGCGCGAACGCCAAGCAACGAAGTCGAACAGCAGCGACGAAATAGAGAAGATGAAAGGCAAATCGTAAACGCCCGCTAAGATATTTGGAAAAAAAATATAATCTAATTTAATTTAAATATTAATTATTAAATAGATTAATTAAATAATTAGTAGAATAATAAATATACTTAATTAATATAATTTATAATAAAAAATTATTAATAATATTATTAACAATATAAATAATAATATATATATATATATATATATATATATATAATATATATATATATATATATATATATATAATATATATATATATATCAAATATAAATAAAAACTAATCCAATTTTAATTTTGTGTTCATCATCATTAAGATATTTGATTAAATCTAAAAAACAAACAATGCCAAAATTCCCCTGACAGCTCATCTTCCAAGTAAGCTTTAATGAAACTCTTCATCTTAATGGATGCTATAAAAAAATTGTAGAAAATACTTAACAAACTATCATATGATATCACAAAAAAATAATGAGCCATACAAAAACCATATGGGCTATTAATACTATCATTCACAGTGCTAGGCCATTTTTTGATTTAGGAGTTAATGGTGGTTGAATTTCATATATGGCTGATTAACTTTGACTGAGCTACAAATTGATTCAATACTCAATCAATTTTCACCTACTACTAATCCAACACATAAATGTACATTGTACATATAATTCAAATAAAAAGGCATACATACATACATACATACATACATGCATGCAAATACTTTTTGAGCTTGCTCAATATGACCAACATTAAGGCTCAATTCAAGTCCAATATGAGCTGATATTGGCTAAATAACCAACTCATCAACTAATTGGCTCAAACATTTGCACCTTCAAATAGTGGTTCTGTTGGTAAAGCTTCTGCTACTTTCTTTAGACATTATTATTGTTCTTCTTATACTATCACCCACATAAGCTTATGAGATCATCATAAGTCTAATAAGTTTTTACTGGTACCTGAAGATGCATCTGACGCCACATCTTCTGTAATGTTCTAATCATTCAAAGTTTTCTCCATATTGTTTCTTCCTAAGTTTCAGGCATCAGAAATCCAATATCCTTGGCGCCAATCAGAACAGCAGGATACATGAGCAAGAGCACATCTTGAATTTCACCCTAGAGCTATTCCATGTGAAACTTTATTTCTATATATATATATGGGTAGCAGATATCATAGAACACAAGTCATTATAATTAATTAATTAATTAAAAAGATTTACATTGGAATTTTAAGCATAAGGCAAATAAGCAATATGCAAAACTATGCATGAAATGAAAGAAAACTTTAATACATAGCCTACTGTAAGAAAAACACATTATATATTGAAGGAACATAGGCTACAATGAAGTCCTACTATAAATCAAATTAGGAACTTTTGACACAATTGGTTTCCAAACATCAGCTGCTCATATTTAGCCAAATCCATACAAGGGCAAAAAGAGCCTATGGTACTCTGCAGATCTAAGTTCATTGAGCTTTAATGTTGCTTGTGGCTTGTGCTACTATGAAGAATTGCAGACATTCGATATTTGAACTCTGGAATAAGGACAAATAATGCCCCATAAACCAACCTACTTTGCTATCGTATACAGTTTTGAACAATTTAATACACCGCAAAAATATCCAATCAGATACAACAACAACATCAAGCCTTTATCCCACTAGGTGGGGTCGGCTACATTAATCCTTTTTCTCCTTTGTGTCCTGCTAAAATTCAAATTCTCCTTTAAATCTAATAAAGAGAGATCATTTATAATATTTTCTAACCAAGCCTTTTTAGGTCTACCTCTACCATTCTTAACATAAGTCAAATCTAAAACCTCAACTTTCCTAACCAGGTCATTTGAGGCCTCCGTTTAATGTGACCAAACCATCTAAGGCGACTCTCTCTAATCTTATCTTTCACTGGAGCTGCTGCAACCTTATCATGTATATCCTCATTTCGTATCCTATCTCTAAGGGCGGAAGGAACGTAGTCGGGCGATTGAGGTCGAAGGACCGTAGTTGGGAGGGACTGAGGTCAGAAGGATCGTAGTCAAGAGACGGAGGTTATAAGGACAATATTTGGCTGACAACAAAGGTCAGAAGGACCATAATTGGACGAATGAGGTTGAAGGGGTCGTAGTCGGGCGACGGTGATCGAAAGGACCGTAGTCGGCGGGCGACGTGTTGACCTCCATTTCACCTGCTCAAATCCTGCCATCTACTACAGTGCCCCATCCTGCCGCCTGCTATAGTACTCATTTCCTATGTGTTCGGCGCAGAATTGTCTCACCGCTCTGCCAGATATATGCTCGAATCCCGCTCTTATTCCGATCTTCTGCTCTCGTCGATAAAATACGAAGGTTTTGGTAGGAGAGACTATAGTCGGGAAACGGAGGTCGGAGGGATCATAGTTGGTGGGCGATGGAGGTCGAAGGGACAGCATTTTGCGAGTGACGGAGGTCAGACGAATGAGTTTGAAGGGACCGTAGTCAAGCGACAGTAGTCGAAACAACCAAAATCGTGTGATAGAGGTCAGAGGGATTGTAGTTGGGCGACAAAGATCGGAAGGACTGTAGTCGGCAACAGTGGACTGAGAAACTATAGTCTACGAGAAACAAAGGTCAAAAGGAAATGTAGTCGAGCAACGGTGCTCAGAGGGACCATAGTCAACGGGCAACAGAGGTCGGAAGGACCGTAGTCAAACGATGGTGGCTGGAAGGATCATAGTTAGTGGGTGAGAAAGGTTGAAGGGACCATAGTCGGGGAACAGTGTTTGGAAGGACTGCAATCAGCAACAGAGGTCAAAAAGACCATAATCGACGAGCGACTGTGGTTAGAGGGACCATAATTAGTGAGCGATGGTGGTCAAAGGGACCATAGTAGGACGGATGAGGTCGAGGGGATCGTAGTCAGGTGATGAAGATCGGATGAACCATAGCCAATGGACGAAGGTCGGATGGACCATAACTAGCCGACGACAAAGGTCGGAGGACCGTAGTGTTACAATTCAACCCAATAGGATTCCTATTATGTTGAGTTATGACAGAAAAATCTCAAGATCTAGTTTTAGAATATTTCAGTTTCTCTTCTAATATCTATTTTAAATAAACAATAGACTATAGAGAAACTAAAACATCTAAATATTGAAAATAAACTCATCCACAATGTTGACCTGTAATGTCAGAACAAAAAAAATGAGAAAAAATCAATTCACTCACCTACTCTCTGCCGAGGCCATCCTGCACGTCGCTCGCATGACTTTTGAACGTCGTTGTTGCACGTCTCTGCCGCGTTAAGTATCAGAGAAACGAGAGAGATCGGGCTTTCTCTTGCTCTTGCTCTCATCCCTTGCTCTCTGCTCTTCCGTTGACCCTCTCTTCCTCTCGCAACCCTCTCACCACTGTTCGACTTCTCTGGTTCGACGACTTTCCCTCTCATCCACAATGTTGACCTATAATGTCAGAACAAAAAAAGGAGAAAAAATCAATTCACTCACCTACTCTCTGCCGAGGCGATCCTGCACGTCGCTCGCACGACTTTCGAATGTCGTTGTTGCACGTCTCTGCCGCGTTAAGTATCTGAGAAACGAGAGAGATCGGGCTTTCTCTCGCTCTTGCTCTCATCCCTTGCTCTCTGCTCTTCCGTTGACCCTCTCTTCCTCTCGCAGCCCTCTCACCACTATTCGACTTCTCTGGTTCGACGACTTTCCCTCTCAGTGAGATCGGAAGTTACGATAATTTGATAGGAAGCAAGAAGGGAGCTTACTCGTTGAGAAGGTGGCCACCTATCTTCCTTTCGAGCGCTTCTTCTACTCCTTCGGGGCTGTTTGACTGCGCTCCGTTGACAACGATCCCTTGCTGTCGGACTGGAAGTTCCGACATTTTGATCAGACGAAGAACTCCGACTCCTTTACGGCTTCTTCGGCTTGCTCCCCCGACGGCTTTCCTTCCTGTTCGGTCGGAAGTTACGACATCTGGATCGGAAGCCACAACGGGTACTCGCCGGCTATGAAGTGATCTCCCTCCCTTTCGATCGCTTCCTCTGCTCTTTCGTGGCCGGTCAACTTTGCTCCCTTTGACGATTTCCCTTATGTCGGATCGGGAGTCCGACATTTTGATCGGAAGCCATACGGGGGCTTGCTCGCCGTGAAGATAACGCTCTACCTCTCGCCCGCCTCTTCGATCCTCTCCCTCCTTGTTGGATCGGAAGCAACAAGGGAGCTCGTTGGCTCTGAAGCTAACTTTCTCCCTGTCGAGCGCTTGCTCGGCCAAATCTCGTTGATCAGCCAAACAAAGAAGGGAGGGGGATTAAGGGTTTCATTAATCTTAATTATAATTAATTTTATTTAATTATAATTAATGTTAATTATAATCAAATTAATTAATTATGATTATTTCTTTTAAATTATTATTACTTATTATTAATTAGTTATAATTAATTTAAGTTAATTAATACTAATGAATTATGATTAATAAAAGTTAATTATAATTAATTATGTTGATTAATGATTATAATTATAATTAATTATAATAAATAAAAAAAATAATAATAAATCCTTTCTTGCCTCGGCATGCGTGTCGGGCCGACAAACCACCCATACACGCTTTTCTTAGCGAGATGCGAAGGGAAACCGACGCGACACCTATGGCGAGGTAAGCGAGCGACCCCTCAGCCCCAAAGTCCTGTCCTCGACGTGTGCGACGAGCCGGCTAACCACCTATACATGTTTTTCTTAGCGTGGTAGGAGGGAATCCAGTGCGACGCATACAACGAGGCAGGTAATGCCTGGTGCGCACTTTTCTTAGCGTGGCCGGGACCATAGTTTAAAATTACGCAATCTGAGGCGCGCCACGAGGCGCGCCTTTGCGCAATTTGCTTCAAAATAGTCTCAAAGCCTACGCAATTCTCAGGCATCATGAGGCGTACGCCTTAGGTGGAGTGAGGTGCGCCTCACTAGCGTTATTGCACAATTTCCTTTGAGGTGTACGCCTCAAATATTAGGGCCCACTTAAAAAACCTCTTAAATTCTTCCTTATACCCACTTACCCTTCCAAAGACCCACTTACCCGACCAAAGACGTCAACTGAAGCCGCGCAGGAAGCACGCAGACACCCGATTCGGCTCTCCCGCACGTTTCCGCCACCTCTCTCGCCGGCGCCGCCTCTCGCCGGTGAGTCATTTGTTTCCGACCGCCCCTCTACATCACTTCTTCAAGTGTTCTTAAGGTTCTTTTTAAGTTTAGGGTTTGATTTTTTAACTTATAGGAAAGCTAGGGTCATAGTTCTCGATACCGCTAGGTACATACTCGATACCGCTTGGTACATGCTCGGTACCACTATGTACATGCTCGGTACCGCTATGTACATGCTCGATACCGCTCAGTACATGCTCGGTACCGCTCAGTACATGCTCGGTACCGCTCAGTATATGCTCGGTACAGCTAGGTATTTGCTCGGTACTGCTAGGTACATGCTCGGTACCGCTCAGTACCACTAGGTACATGCTCGATACTGCTAGGTACATGCTTGGTACTGCTAGGTACATGCTCGGTATCACTCGGTATCTTCCCATACAAACAACTTACGAACTTTAAAAACAAACAGAACTTCAAAATTACTCTTACAATAAAATTTTACTGGTAGGTCGAACCTCGCCAGGGGGCAGTGTGCCCCCTTGGACCCCCGGCAGTCCTGCATATTGTTCTATTCATCATTTTTAGTAATAATTGTTAGTGTTAGTCTACTTTTTCATATTTATGCTTATTATTTTATGTTTTTTCTGTTTTATTTTGCATGTGTTTTAGGAAATATGATTAGGGGCAAGGAAAAGACAAATACGTCATTGCGGCGTGACCATTCTTGTAAATACAGTGTGCAAATTGATGTAGGAGGCGGCGATAAGACATGTGTATTTAAAATGTAATTTTTGTGATAAGGTGGTGAAGGGAGGAGTAACTCGCATGAATGAACACTTATCGGGCTCACATAAGAATGTAGCACATTGTGCAAATGTTCCGGATAAGGTGAATGAGGAAATTACAGCTTATATGAAAAAGAGTACTACGGCTAAACATTTACAACATGAGCAATTTGATGAAAGGATCGAACATAGTGTTTATTTTGGGAGCGAGAGTGGAAAGGGCTCTTCCTCCACTATACATAATAGAGGTGCGCGGGATCCTATGGACTAGTATATGACTAATCCAGGAGAGGATATAGGACAAACACAGATGATGTCTGCGGCTGGTACCAGATAGGGTCGACGGTAGGTTTGTATGGATATTGGCAGATTTTTTTTAGAATGCCATACCATTTAATGTTGCGACATCGCCGGCTTACTTCAATATATTGCGGTCTGTAGGGTTGTATGAGAGAGGGTTGAAGGCACCTTTCATGTACGAGTTGCAACATGAATTTTGAAGGAGGAGCTACAGAACACAGAGCAGAGCATTGATGAGATTAAACGGATATGGAGTGAAACTGGTGTTACAATTATGTCAGATGGATGGTCTGACATAAAGAGCAGGTGCTTGATTAATATCCTTGTCAACAATCCTTACGGCACAGTATTTTTACGATCAGTTGAAGCTTCAGATGACGTTAAAAAATGTTGAATTCATTTTCAATTTACTAGATGGGGTTGTTGAGGAGATTGGGGAGCAATTGGTTGTTCAGGTGGTGACTGAAAATGCCAGTGCATACAACGCAGCTGGTCAGATGTTGATGGAGAAGAGGAAACACCTATATTGAATCCCCTGCACAGCACACTGCATCGATCACATATTAGAGGAACTTGGTGATTTACCTCAACACAAGAGCGCTCTTTCTAGGGCGAAGAAGATCACAAAGTTCATATACAACCACTCATGGTCTTATCATTAATGAGAAAGTTTTCAAAGAAGGAAATCATTCGCACTGTAACCACTAGGTATCTTCTTATATTTGTGCACTACAAATCATTATCAATTCCTAATATATGTTCTTACATTTGTGCACTGTAAATCTACAGGTTTCCCACATCTTATTTGACACTGCAGAGCCTGTTGGAAGTGAGACAACCTCTGGAAGCAATGTTTACATCAACATAATGGCTTAACTCTACATGGGGGAAGAAAAGCGAGGGGAAGAAAATAAGAAAAATGATTCTAAATGATAAATTTTGGGCTACTGTGACCTATGTCATATTGAGCATGAGACCCTTGGTGCAAGTTTTACGTTTAGTAGATTCCGAGAAGAAACCAGCCATGGGTTTTATTTATAATGCTATAAATGAGGCCAAGGAGTTGATTGCACACAATTTGGGAGGAGAGGAGGCAAGTTATAGAGAGATTTGGAATATCATTGATGCTCGGTGGGGGTACAGTTACACCATCATCTACATGCAGCAGCATATTATCTCAATCCTCAATTCCAATATTCATAGAGAAAATCTTCAAACCCAGAGGTGAAGCTTGGTCTGTATCATTGCATGGAACGACTAATACCGGAGCAGACAGATAGGGAGCTTGCAGATTTACAACTTGTTCTATTTTGGAATAAAGAGGATTTTTTCGGTCTGCATGCAACAAAATCAACAATTGCCAAACGATCTCCAGGTATACTTATTTTGGTAAATGCAAGACACTTTATTAAGTTATGATTATCATTTTTCTTTTTGAAAACAGTTGAATGGTGGAACCAATTTGGTGATTCCACCCCTGAGTTACAGAGTTTTGCTGTAAGAGTTTTGGGCCTCACTTGTTCATCTTCTAGGTGTGAGCGAAACTGAAGTACATATAGTCAAGTGAAAACAAAGAGAAGAAATCAGCTATCAACACTCAGAATGAACTCCCTTGTATATATTATGTGCAACAATAGGCTAAGAGATAGGAGGTTGAGGAATAAAGGATTGAAGGATGATGAGGACCTGTTGGTGTATGATGATGTGTCATAATGAGGAGTTCATAGATGATGAGACAGATTTGCCATTATCAGACTTACAGCTAAAGGATCTAAGTGTGAATGTCTTGAGGTGCGAAGCAGATCAAGTGGGCACATCCATTAGTACCACACCACACACATCCACTAGCTCTGCAGCACAACAATTAAGTAAAGGTATTTCACAACTTCTTATATGCTATTGCATTATATTTATATCAAGTGAGCAATTAACATGATAATGAATTAATGATCATTCTTATTGAACAGGGAAGAAAAAAGTGAGTCATATTGAAGATGATGAAGATATGACATTCATAGATACAATTGGATAAGAATATTCTCTTGAAGACCCATTTAGTGATGGGATATGATTGGATTTTATATGTTTCTTCTTAATTGTATTTTGAGAGTTCTGATAGACTATAATTTTGTGGTTTTGTACTTTGGAACATGCTTTTATTGCATCTCTTTTCTTAATTTTCACTAATTCCATTTGTCATTTAGATGTTTTTATTGTATGATAGAATCTTGCTATTATTTACCTGCTAAAATCCTTAAATTCTCATTTACGCAATTCTGCGTCCGTGAGGCTTACGCTTCAGACCGCCTCGAGGCTTACGCCTCGCCTCACGGACGAAAATAGCCTCAAGGGTTATTTACGCAATTTTAAACCTTGGCCGGGACAACTCTTAAGTACCCGTACACGGCTTTGTACCTGCGGGTAAACAACTGCTTTTTCTCTTGTAACAGGTACCTGTAGAAGACCCATACATGTTTTTCTTAGCGTGGTGGGGACAAAAACTTTACACGGCCGCGGTATCCTCGAAAGAGGGCACCTACCATACACGCTTTTCTTAGCGTGGTGGGAAAGACTCAGTTTTTCGTGGTTTTCCCTCTAAACGAGGGAGACGCCGGGAGACTGTCGAAATTTCGAGTGAAAATATAATCGTACTCAGACATGTTTGAACTCAAAAGGACTTGATATGGACTCAAATGAACAATGCCTTGTGAACTAGAACCTGAACAAAACTCAAATGATTAATAAAAGGTCAAACCCAAGTAAAATAAGATCAAACTGGAACCAAATTCATATCAAGTGAAATTGAACTTGCAAGGACTTCAGAAGACCCTGAATAAGCACTTGAAAATGTACTTTGAACTCAAACCAGATTGAATACAAAGATCTGTGAACTTGAGCACTTGAACTTGTGCACCTGAACTTTGGACTCAAGCATATACGAAGAACAAAGCTCGACTCAAATCCAAGTGCACTCAATGTAACTACAGGGGACCCGAACACAGAACTTGAACCTGAGATTTAAACAATCTACAAAGAGCATAAAATAATTATGTCACCCCATATGCAAGTGAAGGGATTTGGCATGCAAGTAAACACATCGGTCCCTTATAAGCATAAGGAAATTAGCACATAAGTGAATGTGGCAAGTGGGCAGCTAACGTATGTGAAGAAAGAATTCAATGATGAATGCAATCAACCCGATGGTTAATGGCACCTCTTAATAGACACATCGACCTCTTATGAGTTATTGAAATTCATATGCCACAAATTCAACGAGTCACTAGCAAACATGTACGGGCATGGTGTAACAGACTCTTACGACAGTCCCTACAATTGCCTGTTGATTGAAGAAGGCAACACTACCACTTGATAGTGGAAGATCCGTTTCTAAAATAAGTGCAAATACATCAAACCCACCGGAGATTGGTGAAAGATGGACATGATGTAGGAATAATGGCTCTTCTACGAACACTTCCAGAAGGTCGTAGTGGATATAACAAGTCCCCACAAACAAACACAAGCCACTTGTGGATAACAACAGTGGATATATCGTAAGTACAATGAATCACTGTGGACACAAGTACAGATGTCACCCACAACAACGGTGATTGAGATGCTGCAAATTATGTAGGGTATGAAGGCAACTTGATGTACGAAAAAGGACACCCCCCCCCCCCCCCGACAGGACGGAAGGGATGCTTGAACAAATTAGAACTAAACTTCCTAGTATTCCAAAGTTTCTTCTTGGTTGTAACCTTAGGAAAGAAATGACTCTAGTATCCACAAACACCAGAAGTAACAAGTCTACTACACTAAAGAGCTTAAAAGAGACAATTTCAAAGCTACGATTACAAACTTCAAAAAGAATTCCCCAGTGAACGAGAAAGGGGAGTCAACATTAAGATGAAGAGATGGCTTGTGACATTCAGATATCGCCACCGGATCTGCAACACTCATACGAGCAGACAGAATGCGTCCACAAGACTACAATGCCACGCCACCGGATCCGCAACATTCATGCAAGCGGATAGAAGGCGTCTACAATCTACAACGACCGCCACCGGATCCGCAACACTCGTATTACCGAACAGAAGACGTATATAAGCTCTCAAATGAAATGTTGTGTGCACTCAAATGGCAATTACCTGCACAACTACATTTATTTTAATGTACCCCTGCACATGCACCGTAATTTGTATACACATAGGTACACAAAAGGGGTAAATAAAATTACAACCTGTATAGGCCCCGGCGAGCGTGTTATTGGTACACACGAGACGTCTAGGGATGCTGCGCGGGTTAATAAGTGAATTCAAATTCGTTTACAACCTGCATAGGCTCAGACGAGCGTGTTATTAGTACACACGAGACGTCTAGGGATGCTACACGGGTTAATAAGTGAATTCAAATTCGAACCTGATCCTTCTATACGGATCAATAGGAGTCGACAAGGTTCGAACAAACAAACAAGTATATGGTCGCGACGACCGGTATATTTGTTTTATTGCATTCATATTAGGCCGTCAAGACCTATAATCAAGATAATTCACTAACAAGGGCACAAAACCTACGAAACCCGACCCTCCTAAGCAGGCAAATAGGAGTATACAGAGTTCGAACCATCGGATAAATATGTGGTCACGAAGTTGACCAGAATATTTATTTTATGCATTCATATCAGGCCTTCAAGGCCTTTAACAAAGAAAATTCACAAACAAGGGCACAAAACCTATGAAACCCGATCCCCTATCGGCAAGTTGATAGGGTCGACAAGATTCAATCAAATGGAAATGACCTAAAAATAATAATAAAAAAAAATTAAAAAAATGAAAATGATCTCAAACACCCCGATGATGGCCGTGTTGAATGTTTATCTCAACCGGAGGGGTTCACAAATATTTTCAAATGCCAATCAAATTCTCACAAATCCAAATCTCAAATCTCAATTCCAGATATTTAAAAATCAGAAATCCATCCATCAATATTTAAAGCAAAATCCATCCACCCTCCGCAAGTTTGCTGAGATGGGAAAATTAAAATTTACTTCAGCTCACAAAGAGCTAAATGCCTAATCGAAAATATCACTGGGATCCATTCTCAAACAATCTCCTGCCAATAAGAACATGTTACGTGTCCTCAACCGGCAGTTTTGCCGCCAAATGGCACCGCAGGATAAACAATTATGACCCGGGGCCCTCTGAACCGAGTGGTTTTGCCGCCAAATGGCACCACAAATACCGGCTATGGCCAGAGCCGATACGTTCTTTATTGGCATCAAATCCTTGAGATATGAATCAATAGGATATAATCGATAGGGCACAAAGCCCTCTGTCAGCTAAGGTGGATTCAAATTTGTCCCCTTAGACAAACATTCACCCCAGGCCTACAAGGTCCCCTTGGACGAAGCAACTCATGGCTGCCGACAAGGATCCTTCTGTTAGGTTGGGTCGACTACCTCTCTGACTAAGTAGACCAGGGTCCATGATAGCCCGGGACGACGGAACCATGAGATCTTGATCGGGTCCATCATCCATTCCCCCACCATCCGCTTTAAGTGCAAGATGGTGAAATTTCCAATTTTAAATATCAAATATCCAAATCTTCCAATTCTCCAAAATTCCCAAAATTTCCAACATCGAAACCTATGCCACTATTATATGCCAGATAACACGTATCTCTATGTATCTGATTGACGACTAGCTTTAATCGAAAGTTCTCTCTCGTTATCGGGAGGGGTAATTAACTATAGGGGCTTGCGCCTATAGGAAACCAGAACTCATATCATAAAGTCTTCACAAAATGAGGGCGAAATCTCTGGGTAGTGTCTTATCTTCAAACCCATCTGCCTTCCAAAATTTACCCTGGAACTTAAATGTGTTAAAACTCCCTCGCCAAAAGAAAACCAATCATCAGCGGGCAGAGCCCGGGGCCGAATTTTCGGAGCCCACACACAAGTTTTCTTTCATTTCATCAAAATGTATCTACACTATAGTACATGGCTATAAATAAAAGCAATAGAACTGAATAATAACATAGACATGACTGTACAAAAATCAAAACAAAGAAATACTTATAAACTCATATCTGATTGTGAACTGTTAATCAACAAACTCCTTTCATTATCCAAATTATGAAAACTAAAAGTAAAACTATAGTGAGCTATAATAACTAAGCAGTCCATATAAACCAATGTAAAATTTTGAATTCTTTTGGTGACATGTCAAAACTAAATAAGAAAAGGTAGAATATAAGCGGTAAAACAAATCTCAGTTAATATGGAAATTATTCCATACCAAAAAACTAAACATAAGTGATTCACTAAAATTAGTTTATTAGGTTTGCAACTAATCATTAGGACCACAATTGCAGTGTAACTATTTTGAAGAAATAGTTGATTATCATGTTTTGTATAGAATATCATCTATGGCTACGTGGGTTTTTCGGTACCCCCACCTATATATTCCATAAAATAAAATATTATACAATTCAACTTAAGGCTTACAACAAAATTAAAGCATTGGGCACAAAAAATAAACAAAAAAGACTAAAAAATGCATCCGTTTTAGCTTCTCTAAAATAAGAAATGCCAGCCATGTAATCTAAAGATTCCCACCATTTAGCATCCTATAATTAACATTTTATAATAAAAGGTCATGCTTGATATAAAAAATGCAAAATGCAATAAAATTTCTCACTGTTAGTTCTCTTCACAAGAATTTTCCAAAATACTTTAGATAGGACTCCTAGGTGCATCCATGTATGCACTTCTTCAACTAAATTTCTTTAGTACAAGATGAAATTTTCCGGCGGCTAGGGAATCCGGCGGCTAGAAGGAAAGGAGATTGAAAGGAAAAAAAAATGATAAACAAACCACGAACCCGGCCGTCTTCAAGGTTGGTGGGTGATCCGTTTTCCCCCCTTAGGGATTTCTCCAAAGCTCTCTCCTAGAACTCTCACAACTCAAAGAACACATGTGCAAGAATTTTCTTCTAATTCATTCATTAACCCTCAAAGAAGAAGAGGGAGGTTTTAAATAGCCCATACAATGAGAAAATAAAAAGTACTACAATGCCCCTAGGGCTTACACATACCTAAGCCCTTAAGGGCAAAAATAGAAAAGCATAATAAAACTTCATAAATAAAAACTAATACAACAATAATAAATACGAAAATCAAAAGTAGAGCAGTGAAATCGTGGCCGTAGATCGACGGCCATGCCTCTAATAAATCTTCCATGTCTTGATGTCCTCATCACTCATACTTCATTAAGGTTGAACAGCAAGCAAGTCCTTCATGTTTGACAGAAATAATAGCTGGTTCATAAGCATTTAGAAAGTTGAACTCCAAATATAGGAATAACACTGCTGTCTATTATATTTAACCATCCATTTAGTTAAAAAGTATCTTATTAAAATACTCCGAACCAGTAACATCTTCAGTGCTTCCTAAAAGGGCTTTTTTTAGTAGTTCGTTTTCTTTAAAGCTAAGACAGGTCTTCAATAGTGAGCAGAAGTTTCAGATATGTATTTTGGCATAAAATCAAGAAATTAAACTATGAAGAGGGGATTGAACCTAAAAAATTGCTAATTACGAGTTGGGTGTTGAAAGTGATCAAAACATTTCAATCATATATGCTTTAGCAGGGATCATTGATTGTTATGAATAAAAATTTTCTAATTGAAAAAAATATATTAAGAGAATTAAGTCAATTTAAATTCCAAATCTTTGAATAGGGAGAGATCAATAAATATGATTACTTCTAAGAGATAACTAAGTTTGTAGGGTTTGAAAAATGAAACCCTGATCGACTAGTTATTAGTCTTTGACTAATTATTAGTAGTACCATTATTTCAACAATCTCACAATGTCGTTAATATACTGATGGGGGCATCAGATCGTGGAAGGTTTCTTAGAGACGTGACTGTCGATCTACGGCCACGATTGAGTCATTGTATTTCTGATTTGTTTTATGTATATTTTTATTTATGCATTTTCTTATTTATGATGTCATATTGTATTTACTTTATTAGTTTATCATTGTACCCTTTTACTAAGGAAGGTCGTATGTAAACCCTAGGGGCATTGTCGTCATGTTATGTTCTGAATCATTGTAAGAGGCTATTTATAGGCCCATTGTTTTTCTTTTAAGGTAATGAATGATTAATCGAAAACTTTGTTTCTCTTGTTTGAATTCTCTTGAAAGCTTGAGAGTTTGAGAGTTTGGAGTGAAATCCCTAGGGGAGTGAAGCTTGTGCAATACCCACCAGTGGTTCTATCTTCTATCTCCTTCCCTTTTTCCCCCTCTACCATCACCGGCCGTACCATCTCTCCCTCCACCTAGCCGCTGGCCCTTCCATACCCTAACCCCATCCAAACCGTCTGCCTAAGCCCTTTTGCTCCCTTGGTTCTACTTCCTAATTTTGGATTGCCATAATTTAATTGGACTTCGAATTCAAATTTCCCCTAATTTGAAATTCAAAATCTTTCCTAAATTATAAAATCTATTTTATGAAAGTTTTCAAATCTCCCCCCATTGGATTTTAAATTAATTTGGAATGAATTAATTCATTCTAAATCTAATCACCTAAATTAAGGAAGCATTAAAGCCTCCTTAATTTCCTCCCCATCCCCCTATAGCCGCCAGCCCCACTACACCTCCTTATTCCTTGAGTCTCCTAATTTAGTTAGAGTTAATTTATGGTCAATTTGGAATTCAAATTAATTGAATTTGAAATTCAAATTCTCTCATAATTTTAACTAATCTATTTTAGGAAAGTTTTCATAAACAAGTCCAAATCAAATTCTATTTGAAATTGATTTAACCTCTTGCCTAATTTAAGACTCCCTTGAATAGGCAACTCAATATTTAATTCCCTAAACCCCTCCCTCTCTCACCATGCTGGCGGCCCCCCTAGCCTAGCCCCCCCACCCCCCCTCTCTCTCTCTCCACTCCCTCTCTCTCTCATTAATTCCCTCCCCGAATTTTGAGGAGTTCAATTTCCCTCCTAATTTTTTTTTCTCTTAATTTAAAAATCTGAAATTTATTTCAGACTTTTGAATTTAAAAGATCACCTCCAACCTAAATCCTAACCCACGTGTGGCTCTCCCCTTTGGCCGAACCCTCTCCCCTCAGCTTTTACTTCTTGTGAGGATCCCTCTTCTCTCAAGACATCTAGGAGCTTTGAAGGCGTCATCAGTACCACCACATACTCAAAGCCAATGCATGGCCGATCCAAACCTTGACTACGGCCTCTCCTAAGACGAACAAGGGTTTGTGTGCACCTTGCATTCAACCTTCTTCGACGTCAACCCGCGCATCAATCACACCGTAGAAGAATACGTGGAGCCATCTGGATACCTTGGTTGAGGCTATTGAAGAACAACTTGGAACCGTCGAGTGGAGGATTACAACCGATCCTTAACGAAGATTTTCTAATTTTCCTTTTCTAGTATTTCTTAAGTCTAATCCTTTCTTGTGATTTGATTGTAGTCATGAAGGACGCGTTTGCCCGATTCTGTCGAGCTTAGTAAACGTAGGGAATTGAGTGCACTTCATTGTTTTCTAAATCTTATTGTTAGATTAGGGATTTTTGTTGAAAGCTACTACTTTGCATAATATTATTTTCCTACGATATTTTGATGGCTCAAATCTCTTGATATGCAACTTAGCCTAAACGAAAGTGACCACTCTTATGTTTTGATTCATCGTTTTATTTGCTAATAGTTCTATTTATTATTTCTCTAATCAATAAGTTGTGCAAGCTCTTAATAAAATCATTGCAAGCATTGTAGTCCTACATCATATACTTGAATAACTAATTTAGCATATACCATCCATTCACCTAGAAAGATCTTGTGAGGAAAAATTATCAGGCTATAAATTACTTTTTTATCAACATATGTTTCATTAAATGCCTTAAACAACAAATTAAACCTGAACTAATTCTCTAAAAAGCATTAAATGGGGCCTTCTAAAAAGCTTTAGAGAATAAGTAATATTACAATTATCCTCAGTTAAGATTGTCGCACTCTTCATTAATATCCCCAAAAAAAAATTTTTTGCATCTCCTCTTAAGTCCATCAAAGCCACACAAAAATTAGCTATGGCAAAATCCAATTATATTGAGTAAACCATACTTCATAAATATCCTTTAAACAATTGATTCAAAAGTAAACTAGATTTCTAATTACAAAATGATCCTAAAATTTATTTTGCTTACATGAATCTACACCAAAACTCGGGTTAAGATTTAAGCTCAAAGATTAAAGATTGAATTCTAAATAAGATGAGCCAAGAGCCAACTTTTGGCTTGGTCTGATCTTCAAGTCAAATTCGAGTTGTGCTTGAATCATAGCACGTTGGCTCGAGATCAGCTCAAAATATAAATAAACATTTATGTACAAATGTGTATGTTTATACATACATAAGTATATATATTTCCCTTTAAGTATATATGTTAGATTAAGAATTTATCTTAAAAGATAAAAAAGATCAACATCAGATTTAGTTTTGGCTTTAATCAAAGCTAATGAGACATAGTTGGATCAAATCGAGATCAAAATTCAGCCAAAATTTCACTAGACTTGGCTTGGTTCAAGATCTTATTGAATGACTTTGAGCTAATCATATGTTGTTGGGGTCAAATCAACTTGAGAAAGAATCATTAATGATGCTAACTAGAACCTATATTAGAACATATTCTTGACTCTAAACTAGAACCTAAAATTGGGCAAGAGTCAAAATTTAAACCAAAAACTAAATTGGAGAAAGCAATAATTCCTAAAGTTGAGCAAGAGTCAAAATGTAAATCAAAAACAAAAA
The DNA here is from genome assembly GCA_022539455.1 of Dendrobium nobile. Taxonomy (NCBI): domain Eukaryota; kingdom Viridiplantae; phylum Streptophyta; class Magnoliopsida; order Asparagales; family Orchidaceae; genus Dendrobium; species Dendrobium nobile. Next base: position 80,912,992 of record CM039726.1, on the reverse strand, counting down.
TTTGAGGGAGCAAAATTTTTTAAATTTAAATCTCAATTAAAAATCAACTAAAAGTCTAAAACTAAAATTGAACTTAAGATCATATCTGAACCTAAAACTCAATTAAAACTTGGATATATTATTGACTGTAACAATTTATGACTACTAAAGTTGATAAATCAATTAAAGAATTTGATCATTTAACCCATGAGGAACTAATTAACAAAAATATCTCTATAAATCAAACTGATATCACTTTTATTTTTAGTCCTTTATTTTTTTCTTAATTTACAAATCAATAAAAAGAAACTCATAGAAAAAAATAAAATTGCATAAATGTTCTGAAAGGCTGTCTTAATAAGTGTTTTCAAATAAATGCGAAATTAAAAAATTCATTTATTTGGTTGAAATGAGAAGTGTATAATCCCTTGCAATTAATATTTAAGTCATTTAGGATAGTTCTCTTTAAAAGGTTATTTGTCCATATGATTGACACGTCATATTTGTGTGATTTCTCTGCTATAAAAAGAAAACTTTATGAAATCTACTAAATATCAATTTTAAGTTTTCTTTGCCATCTTCTCCTTTAGCAATTAACCATAGTGTAGCCGTTAGAGAGCATGTTAGTATTTTAGCACTATTATTACATATGTCACATCACATTATATCATCCATTAATCATTTATATGATTTTGCATGAAAGTATTTAAGTAAACCAATGAGCATAACAGAAATGATAAGCAATAACAAATTTACGGGTGCTGCAAGAAGTCAATGCAAAGGGCTTTGGTTGACATCAAGGAATAGAAGAAGAGTGCTTACCAAAACCTAGAAAGCACACATAGAACAATATATTATCACCTATTTCTGCATATTTCGAAAGGCTTTGCAGATCTAATCTAAATGATTAACACTAACACTAAATAAAGTGGTTAAATTAATTACTTCCACCTACTCCTATAACTACATCTATATTGTGAGCAAACTACTACAGCATGAAACTATTTAATTCATGCATATGTTTTAAATCTTCCTTTACATGCATAAAACAGATAAAGGATTATTTAATCAGCCATGCAAAACACTTTATAATAGCATAACTTAATAGCAGAAATTTAAGTATGGTAAATGGTATTGAGATGATAGTAAAAACAATTCAGCCAATTGAAGACATGCAAGCTCTTCTAAGATGTCAGATCTACCTACTTATAATTGAAAGTAAATAAAACAAACTATAGTTGTCTGAAGAAAAAAAATGCTTCAGATGAATCCTGATACTTCAGCAGAAAAAAACATAAATAAAACATATTTCAATGAATCCTTAGAGAATTGGGTATTAGAGAAGAGTCGAATCAAGCAATCACCAGTGTCTACAGAAGACCGAATTTAAAGTGTTCCAGATTCCCTTGCTTTCACAGCCAAAGTACTCCTAAGTAAGATAGCCTTCTTGTCAGCAGTATGCTTTTCCTCATTCCTATATTGCTCAGAACTCAATAAGAACTCCTCACCTACATCCGCCAGTGCCGAATCGTCCTCCTTCATCAGTAAAATATTATGAAGTATAGCACAAGTCCCAATAAATGCAACGGCCACCTTAGCACTCTCCTTCTCCAGCCGGCTCAAAACTCTCCAATTATGGAGGCTGTAGATTGCTCTTCTCGCTGGCCAGCACATCACACGAAGTGCCAAATTGAAGTCCTCTTCACAAGACCCCGGCACTGGCTTTGCAAAGGGAACCATCAACCAAGGATAAAGGTTCTGACTTTCATCTCCAACAAGGTATTGCTCCGGCCCCAGGAGCCGCCCTTCCATGGCGTCTTTATACAAAGAGGATTGCTTGAGAACCTCAAAGCCCGAGCGTTCGCCATGGAACTTGACAGAGAAGCTTAGGATCCTGGAGGAAACGTCGGCAACGAGAAAGGCAGTGGCTGGGCCTCGGTGAAGGTGAAAGCGGGCGGGCGCTAAAGCACCGCAGCAGCCAGGGAGGCCCGCAAGGGAGGAAAAGCCGGAGGAGACAGGGCGAAGTAATTCAGGAGAGGAGGGAAAGGCTAGCCAGAAGCGGAAGTTGGTGCAGAGGACTCGGCAGAGGTGTCGGGTGCAGAAGCGGGCGGCAGGCTCGGAGACGGAGAAGCGGGAGGAAAGGTCAGCGTAGTCAGCGCCAGTGGAGAGGCGGGCTAGGGCGAGAGCGAGGCGTGTGGTGGTCGGTAGTCGGAATGGGGAGCCGCTGGGGTCACGGGAGTCGATGAGGGGATCAAGCAGACTGGCAAGCCAGTCAAAGGTAGCCGAGCGCATCCCGAAGTGAAGCTTGAAGTGATCGGGATTGGGATGAGGGGCTAGGGCACTGCAGGGGGTCATTTCTTCAATGATTCGATGATCGTTGTCTTCTTCTTCTGTCTCCTCCTCGTCGTCGTCCTCCTGTATTTCCAATTCATCAATTTCTAGACGACGCTTACGTTTGAGGGGAAGGTGAGAGGTGGCGGCGGTTAGATTGGGGGAAGAGAAGAGATGAAGGAGAGTAATGAGGGTTTGGGAAAGAGGGGAGGGGATGATGAGGTTAGGGTTGGATTGTAAGATTAGTAGGAGGAGGAGGAGCGCTTGAGAGACGAGGGAGGAGACCAGAACGGCGAGAGGCCGCGTCTCCATCGCTCGCCTAGGTGAACTCTCGAGAGAGCGACTTCATGCCATTTAGGCGTGCGCTGTTAAATTGGACCGGCCAGACCGTTTCAGCGTGAACAAAAACAATCCTTTTTTTCTTTTTTTTATTGTACAATTTATTTTGAAGAAAAAATAATATTTATTATTATAAAATAAAAGTCATAACTCATAATCAAGAAAAAAGACTTTCATTGTTGTGATATGAATTGACTTTTTACTAACAAATTCGCTAGAGTATAATATCAGTAAAAAAAAGTTGCCTAATTAAAAATAAATAAAAGTTTATATACTCATAGCAATTGCTTTTGAAAAATGTAAATTTCCTACAATAATTCAATAACTTTTTTTTTTTTTTTGGTAGTTAGAATTTGTCAAAGATGAGCATCATCAACCTTGATTGTCACGACCTAGACCGAATACTCGAATTAACGATGCGGAAATAAAAATCGGACGGTAATACATTTCATTCCTTTCATAAGCAAATTAACATAAAACTTCTCAATACAACTGAAGAGCCATAATTACAAAAATATTCCATAACTCTATTCATACCACTTTTGTCAAAACTAAGTATTTACATCCGTCATAATTTACCTGTTTTTATTGGTGCGCTGTCTTTTATAGACATACTCTTCCTTTTTAGCCATTTTTTAATTCTCTGGAGACCTACCTAAAAATAATTGAATTTAATGGGTTGAGTTTATAAAATAAACTCAGTGGGTAATATTTATATATGCATAATGATTATACATGCATGTACAAAAATAAAATGCATATTCTTTTTCTCATTTCAAATACAATATTAAAATTTATATAAATAGTCATATAACATTAAGTATACTTCATATCATAAAATATTTAGTATACTTCATATCATTATTCCTTTCATTTTTTCTTTCTTTTATATCTTCCATGTACATTTTTCCTTTCATATACATTTCATCATAAAAAATTTAACATTGTTTCCTTTTCCAATTTATATTTATTTTCATCATAAACATTTTCCAATTTAATTAGTACAGGAGCAATATCTAAAATATACTAATAAAGGTACAACCATTTTTATTTCCTTTTTAATTTCTATATAACGTGCACGGGTACGTTACTTCCCAAGCCAGTACCATACGAGAGTGAACTCATGTATTTTTCATGCATATAAATTTTTCATATTTTAATTCTTCCATTTCACCTAGATCATAATTCAGTATTTCGTTTCTCATACCTTTTATAGTAATCTATACAACATATTCAATAAAATACTAATTTACATTCTCATAAAATTAAAAGGAACATGAAAGCAATTGAACCATTAATATATCATTCATGTAAGACATGATAATTGCAATAATTAAAGAAAACATGAAAACAATTGAATGGAACAAAAACACTTGATTTATAAATTATCCATTTTATTTTTCTCTTCCAATATTTTTCTCGGTATGAGAATCTTTAACTGTTCACAATAACATAAGAAGAATGTCTCAATTATCATCAAGAACAAATATTTGCTTTTTTCCACAATTTATTCTTTAATAATACCTAACAAAATCTTTCCTTTCAATTGAATTTTCTCTTCCTTACCTTAGAAACTGATAACTTACCCGGCATAATTATATGGTCACTAACAATTTTCTTTGTTTTTTTGCATTCAATATAAACTCAACAAAGAAAAATCATAACTTTGCTCGAAATATTACTTTGATGTAGATCACTTAAGTTGACAACTCAGCAACAACTTCTTCCTTCGTGCTTGCATTCTCCTCTTTTACCTTCTTCAAGAGAGGGAAAGAAGATGGTTCATCAAGATCCTTATGACTATCTCACTCTATGTTCTTCGTTAGCAACATTATAGTGGCTCCCTTGCTTCCTTGCTATAGTACTTTCTACTTGATTCATATCTTGAGAGAGAGAGAGAGGATCTAACACAACACAACCTTTATTTTGCATTGATCTACATAAATCATAACCTTTGAATGCTCTCTCTTTCTTGGGGTGTTGAGCCTCCAGTCTATTCATCCTCTCCCAACCCACAAAAAAAGAGGCTATAGTTTGAAAAGGACACTTAATCCTTAGTGAAGAAAGGATTGGAAGAAAGGAAAATAAGAAAGAGGAGGCTGCACATCAAGCATGAAAGGAGATCTTCTCCTAAGCGTTGGCCTAACAAATTGGCCAGCCATCACCTTTATCTCTACCATCTATTAATTTTATCAACCATCGCATATAAGCGGTATCTCAGTAGAGAGGTAGTGAAGCAGCACAATAGAGTGTGTAGTAAAATTTATAACTCTTCCTTGATTGTCTCTCTCTCTTGATTGCTTCTCACCATTCTATACTTCTATCTTTATAATTAAGCTTTGACTTTGAGGATTAAGTAAACGGAAAAAGAAGATAAAATATTTATTTAAATTTATTAAGTGCAACTTAATTAAAACGTGAAAGTTTTCAACTTTCGGACAAAAACATTATGTGGAATGCTCTTCTTTAAAATGCATTTATCAACTAGATTATGAAAGCTTCCAACTCTTCCAACTTTCATGCAATAAATAAAATTTTTATCAAGAAGTTCCCATTATCATTCATTTAATTTGAACATGGTGATGATTTGTATCTTGACAAATACAAATTTTTATGTTAAATAAATGATGCATGATGGATATATAATTTTTAAAATTTTCATTATGATCATAGTCATGACCAATGGATAACAATTTTTTTTTTCCTTTCTGTCATCAATTTTACTTGAAATTCGCTAAATTATATTAACTTTACTAAACATATGAAAAAGACAGATAATGAATATGTCTCCCTAACCTTCCCACGCGCGACCTTGTTTTCAAACCAACAAAAAAAAAAGTTCAGCACTGTCAGGCCTTGGAAAAGAGCAGCATGACTTCAAATAATTAAGCATCCAAATATGTTTTCTTTTGCAGAGTCAGCTACTGGAATTCAGCAGCAGCAGAATCTTGACAACTTAAGATCCAGATGATTATAGTTTCAGATGATTCAGAAAAATTTGTTGCGAATTTATTGTGAAAAAATAGAGTTCTAAAAGTTATTTTGAATTGTTTCAACTCTCTTTTTCAGAAAAGATCTGGTTATAAAAACGAAAAGGTATCTACAACGCACCATAATCTCATAAACAAACAAATTAAAAACTACAACAATCGTCCATAAGCTGATTTATATATTAAAAAAGTAGTTATTTCCATTAATGTTCTCCGGGTGCAAAGGGAAGAGCTCGAGTGTTACTCTGTCATCACCGCCGCACTCAATAATCTGATCAAGCTCAACTCCCCAACTCCTGCTTCTCCTCTTGCTTCTCCCATCTCTACTCTCCTTCTTCTCTTCAGCTCCCTACAATAGCAACAGTTAACGTTTCTAATTAGAACAAGATATATGTATATATAGGTATCTTATTTTCTTAGTTAGAAATTGTGTGCATGTATAAGCATGCCTTTGTTTCAGAGAAGTTTGAGTCCAGTGGCAAGGAGGGGCTGAGGAGACCGTTGCGCTTCTGCTTCTGCCTTTCCCTGGCCTTATGGTTCTGGAACCAGTAGAAGACATTCTTTCCTTCAATTCTTCCATGTTTGATCAGCTCAGCAGTTATCTTCTCGATCTGCTGGGCGTTCGGTGTCCTCATCCCGCTATTGTAGAGTGACTCTAGTTTCCTTATCTGTTCTTGAGTTGGGTTCCATCTTGTTCCCCCTCCTGACTGCTTTTAAAACAAGCTTTAGACATACATACAGCTTTTAAAACAAGCTTTAGACATACATACATACATATAATTTATTGTTGCAATTTTGTTGGTGAATATGTTTTATTATAATTTAATATCATAATAACTGATATTCTTTTTTTTTTTTGAGGAAAAGAATATATAGTATTACAACAATTTTCATAAAATTAATTTTCACTCAACTATTTTAGAACTATCACTTGCATTAATTTGGAGATGAAGAGGGAGAGAGAGAGAGAGAAATTACCAGAGTGACATGTTGATGTTGCAGAGGTGCGGAAGAAGCCTTAGAGAAGCTGAAGCTCTTGAGTTCCAGAGATGTAACAGGCTTGACAGTGGATGCAGCCGGTATGACCGGCCGAAGACGCTTAAATCCAAGAATCAAGGAAGACGAAGAAGAGGAAGAGGAGGAAGACGTAGAGGAATTTTTATTCAAAAAGGCTAATTCCAACTGCTGAAACTTCATGGTATAGTTACCACCAACTCAGAACAGGCCAAAGTGAGCAAGTACTTGCTTTCTTAAATAGAAAGTCATGACTAAGTGACGCTTGCTTATGAAAAGAGATAGTGGTGGGGATTGGGGGAGGGGAAGCATGCAAAGAAAGAGAAAAAGAAGAGAGAAAGGATGAGAAGACCAAATGATGAGATAAGGTTGACTTGAAGAAGGAATTAAGGGATTGCCAGTAAGCTACTTTTTCTTTTTTTTTGCAACTTTTATGTCATTGTTTTAGTTGAATATTGGCTTGAAAAGTATATGATGTCTTCGATGTTAGCCCGTCAAATCTGCCGGCTATGGCTTGGTTTCATGATAAGTGTTTTCTTCCTTTTTGAAGAGATGGAATGAAGAGATTCTTTCAATCCCCAAAAAAGGGAAGAAAAAGGAAACCAAAAGAAGTGGAGAGAGTGAGAAAGAGTATGTGTTTTGAGTGAGATTTTCTTTCAAGGAATTAAGGGAATGTTGGAGTTAGCACTCCGAGTTTTATAATTGCTAACCATAGCCTTTCATGCCGCACTGTCCCAAGTCCTACTATTAAAATATATTTCATAGAAGATAGCTTATTTCAACTATGATAATATGAAATGATTGAAAATTTCTATTTCTAATTTCTTTTCTGAAAGTATGTCATACATTCTATTTTTTTTAATTTTTAACTTTTGCAGCATACAGATGATACTAAGCAGAAAAAAATTGCGTGGGGGCTTCAGACGTAACAAAGCATCAGAGTTCTAATTTGTTTTTATAGCAAATTATGATTGTATAAAAAATTTTCTTTTGAATACTACAAACATGTTTTTATGGTTTAGTATTTATGTTAAAATGTTAGGGTTTTAGTTCTGAGCACACACAAAAAATATGGAGTGCATTAATAGAGAAAACGATTAATCTGTTGTACGCAATAAAAACACAGTTAACAACACAAGCAACAAACCAACTTTTTTTTTTTTGCAGGTGACTCCATTTGCGCAGAAGAGAATGCCGGAAGGAGTTGCAAGGAGAATTTTTTGCACGACCTCGGAGAACTGCGAATGCCGGAAATTGAAAACCGAATAGGCGCTTGAAATGTGAAAATTTCCCCCCATTTCACCTTTTTACCTTTACCTCTGGGCGGGCGGGTGTCGGGTCTCCTCCGGTCGAGCTGACAAGACAGATTAAAATTAGGCCGGTAGTCTAAGCGGACTATCCATGTCGATCGTCATCTTCAATGCAGGCAAACCAAATTTAACAATTTTATTGGCGTCTGGACGTAGCTTTACATCCGAAATGCACACAGAATAATTTCTCCAAAAAAAAAGTGAGTTTGAAGTGCTAGGAGGAGCCCGCCATGGAATTATGTATATGCCTGGTGGCATCATTAATAGGCTGTGAAGGCATTGATTAGGAGGAGTAGAAGAGCAGCTGGACGGTGATGGGAATTAAGATGACTTGCAAGCTTGCAGGCCATTCATTTCCTCATGCCGTCATCTCCACTTTCATTCCAAAAGCTAGCGCTATATATGCCCCTCACACTCTTCATAAGTAGCTGTTGCTTCAACTGATGTGTTTACATGAATTGAAGAGTAAATGGATGAGGACTGGCAGAAACAAGGAAAGAAAGCAATCATTAGAAAAGAAATTGATAGCACACTTCATCCACATTATAAGCTTTTGTGCCTTTTTCTTCAGATGAGTTTTGTACAAATTTTTCATAATTTAATTACACAAATTAATATTGTATTTTTGTTGTAAGGAAATTTATTATTTTTTTAATGAAAATTTTATATTTTCATAGAAAAAAAGTTCAATAGAATGGTACTTTAGGTTTTTGATGAAATTCTGATGAAGTGAGATGATAAATTTATGCTTGCCTTTGCTCTAGAATTTACTGAACACTCCCAAATAGATAAATGTGATTTTGTTTATATATAGAAAATCTTGTAGAAAAAATTTCATAGGTCAACACTTATGTTTGTTCGCCAAAATGAGCATATAGTTGTTCCACTTACGAACAATTGAGGGGTAAAGTGGAACGTCGTCAACAACATAGACTAGGGATGGTGCCATTAAGGCACCAATGGTGGCGGTCATATAAAACTAAAGAAGATTTAGGGCTTTAATTGTCACACCCCGGGCCCAGAAGGAAGTACACGCCATCAACATGCCTGCTTCTGTGGTGGCGGTCCACCAAAAATTCCTGTAGGATCTACTGAAAAAGACAGCATGTGAGTTTGATAAGTCAAACTCACCAAATAACTACTATCTATCAAAACATAAATAACAAAGGAATTTGGCATGCAATATGAATATGCAACCAATTGGTTGAATAACAACCTAGAGTCACCAAACCAAAGAAATAATGAAACATGCCATGCTTTCTATAATAACAATCTAATATGCTAGTATCATTAATGTATGTATCAAACTACTTTCAATGCAAATTATTTCAATGTCCATAAAGGAAATCACTCTAGATATTATCATACATCAAAATGACCTATCAGTCACTTATTGCTTCAAACATATACCCACTTATATTTTCTTATATTTAGCATATATTTTATTATTGATTCATCATATATCTATTACCAGGAAGGGAAACACCAACCTAAGGAAATCCCGTGATTTCCTGTAGAGTCGTCACTCTAGGGGCGGTAGACCTCGACTAGTCAAAACCAATAATATTATACCGACATACACATAATCATACAGTGTAAGTGCTGTAACAAACAATCAATAGATTTTATGTAATTCAGCATGATAATTATACTTTATATAATCAACATGATTTATAATAGGAGTATCAAGTATTGCAATAAACAAAAGTAATGCGCTTTAACAACATAACATTTATTACATTCAAACAAGAGCATACCTGAAAATACAAAATTGATACACATGAAGTTATGCAGAAATAAATCAAGAATATTTTATTTATGAAGTTTGCTACTATGACCAATGATAAATATTTAGAACTTGTTTGATTATGCAACATAAGTCAATATAGTACTGTCAGTCTAAATAGTTATAAAAGGAACCTAATACAATAGACATAGTTTTTTTCCCTAATAAAGAAGGGTACGCTTACACCAAAATAAACAACAATTACTTAACTTTGGGAGAGTAATACAAAACTCCAAGCCTATCTAATATTGAATTGACAAGGCTACGAAGACAATGATTCCAAAAGCCCGATAAGAAGAATCCTAATTTAATATACAAACTAATAGGAAAAAGACTCCAATACATGAAACATAGAGACTCCCACACAAATAAAAGCATAAAACTATATAGGTATTGTTAATTAAAATCTAACACCACAATTCCAATTAAACATCCAAACAACGACAACAATAAAAAAATGATAACAATAATCACCTACCTGACTTTGATCAACAGGGAAGGAGGGAGGAGAAAGACCTAATCTTGATCCAAGAGAAAGAAGGTAAACTCCACCTTGCTTGAAAACGTAGAAGATGGATGGATCTTCTTTGTAAACAATGGCCGCTATTCGTAGGGAAGAAACAAAAACGAAGAATAGAGAAGATATTAGAAGATTGAGAGAGGGAGGAGGACTTTTGGTGGTTGCTACGAGGGAGAAAAGAGGAAAAAAATGATTCCATAAATTTCAATTCATCTAAAATGGTGAGAGAGAGGCAACGAGATGGGAGAATTTGTCTAATATGGGAATAAATCACAATTTGGAGGGAGAGACGGCAAGCAAGGGCAGTTCGTTTGTGATTCAGGTGAAGGAGGAGTCGAGGCGGGCGGCTTGCGTGAATAGGGGAGGTGTTTGATGTCTGCTGGTTCACTGGTTCACATGAAGGAGGAATACTAGACCGGTTCTGTTCGGTTCAAGTTTTAACATTAATAACTCAATTTTGAGAGAAAATTTTCTTTTAAAGGATCTGTCTAAGGTTCCAGTTGTTAAGTGAAGTGCATAGTTTTATTAACTATTTGGGAAAATATTTTACCTTGATTTATTAAGATTGTTAGCTTCCACAAATTCCTAATCGGAGGCAATCGTAAAATCCTAAATGGAGAATATCCCTAAAAGTTTATAAGGAGGCTACAAAAGTCTTTCATCGTGGTTCGTTATTAATGTTAGAACGTATGCACTTCACTATATAAATATATGTATTCCTCATTTATAGAGCATCCTAGAAAAGAGGAAATAAAGAGAGAAGAAAAAGACAATGAAAGGAGAGAGTCATGTCATCCTAGAAAGAAAGACAGAATTCTTCTAGGTGCATGCAAGTGGAGTTCTTTAGCTTCTTTAATAAAGAAGTCTAACACTCATTTTTACAGTATGATTGTATTTTCTCTCAGTTAGATAAATTAGTGTATTTATTCATATTTATAATTCTATATAAAGTATAATTCTTCATCTCTTTTGAAGCTCAATTGATTATCCAATTTCTATGCGGTCGTGGACATAGGCTTACTGAAGTTGAACTGCATAAAATTTGGTGTTATGTTTGGTGTGATTCTTATTTGCAATTACTTTATGGTTCATCATACTTAACTCTAAATTGAGAGTACTCTCTTTCCTAATAACTAGTATTAAAATAAGGTTATGAAAAGTATAATGTTTATGAAGTTCAAGATTGAGATTCAATTCAGATGGCTCAAACAGAAATGGCTTTTGGATAGTTAAGATGCTTAGTGTTCTTGTCCAACATGGACTTAAGAAAATATCATGGGGCATAAAAAGATGCTTGAAATCATGATCAAAGAAGAAAATATAGAGATAAATGAGAAGGCCCTCTCAATGATTCAACCATGTTTGAAAAATGAGGCCATGACAGAGGCCTTAGAGGAGATAAATACAAAAAGTTTATGGCTCAAGATGAAGTCTTAATACATGACCAAAAATCTTTGTGATAAAATTTATCATAAGTGGAGACTCTTATTACTTTATATGTAGGTGTGCCTATTAAATCATATTTGAATAAATTTAATTCCATCATTCAATATTTGGGTATATTGATGATATTATTGATGATGAAGATCAAACTTTATAATTTTTATTCTATTTACCTCCTCTTGCATGTAATTTTAAGATATTATGTTATATGATTTTGATATAAGGAACTTAACTAGTGGATGCAAAAAAATTCGTTTCTTTCAAATGAGATGGCTTTTTGAGCTAGATAGAAGCAATAAATCAACTGAAGTTTCATTATAGGTAAAAGGGAACTTCTATGAGAAAGAGTTCTCTTGTTATCATGGCAGAAGTAAATCACATAATGAATTAAAAAAGATTACTTACTTTTGTTATAAGAAAAGGGAATATGGAAAAAAAAATATTTTACGTAGAAAAAGTGAGAGCAAGAAGAAAATGACAACTACAAAAAGGATAAGTCACTTGATGAAATTAATTTGTAATTTGTTTTAGTTATAAAATTGGTGATGCTCTTTAGATGACTAAAAAAATATTATGTATAACGAGTAGTAAATTTTGAACTCAACCTATCCTAATCATATGTATTCTAATTTAGATATGGTTTTCATATATAAGCCAAGCTATGTTAGTTTTATTTACATGAGAAATAGTTCTACATGCAAGGCTCACTTTAAAGTTAAAGGCACAATATGGTGTAACTGAATCATTAGCTAGAGTCAATTATGTACCAAACTGAGAGAAGAATCTAATATTTTAAGAGCCCTTAGTGTTGAAGGATATAAATTATTTGATGATGCTTATGCTTTTAAGATCTATAAGTGTGTATTTGTTGTCACAAAGGAGGATTTAGTTAATGGACTCTATGTATTGTAGAATATGATGCCACATGCTAATTAATGTGTTCAATTTAACAACTATGGCGGTAGCTCATGAAATCAAAAATGGTACTAAGTATATGACATCAAGAATAAAAAAAAAAAGATGGGAGCACTATAATATCACTATGGTTGTTATTATTAACGTATAAAAAGAAATAGTTCTTTCAAATTAAATTTTGAAGCATGATGCAAGCACTATAATATCACTACTCAAAACGAAAAGTACTTTCTAGTAGCTATCATGGATTTTTTGGGTCATTAATGGCCATCCTTCTATAATGAGATGATCCCTTCCTAAGCACAAAGACCCTGGGAAGCAAGAAATTACCTACCTAAGCTTAGAAACTTAGAGAATTCATCATCATGTGAATTGAAGAAGCTTGTGCCTCAAGCACATATGCTTAATATAACATTCCATACTAAAATATTTGCTATAGAGGCTTTCATTAGTTGCTCATCAATGATGCATCAAGGGAATTTAAGTTACAAAGGACATTTTTATGATTATTTATTATATTATAATGATGATTTGCCATTAACAAGCTTCATAAAGCTGGAAATTGTTGTTTTATTCCAATTACATCTTTATAAGGGTCTATGAAGAACTGAGCAGTAGAATTAAAATTATTCGAAGCCTAAAGGAGCTAATTTAAGAGTCTATAAATTTTCTATTATAAAAGATTGAATTGTGCACCCCTCTCCTATTACCAACACGTACAACATTGCTTAAAGGAATGCTTATCAATAAAAATAAAGGTTATGATTACCTCCTTCCGGGTAGTAGGTTTTTTGATACTCTGATATAAGCTTGCCTAATGAGAAGGGTCAAGTGCCAATTTCTTGACAGAAAGAGTAAATAACAAATACCAAAAACATCTTTTTATATAGCAATACTTCTTACATGAACATCCATATGTTTGCTACAGCTGGAAGCACTTAATTTACATATATACAGGCTTAGTTTATGACGGCTTTCTTACTGCTTCTTAAAGCAGTTTTTTAGATTGTACTAAAAAACTGCTTTAAGAAGCAGTAAGAAAGTCGTCCCAAACAAAGCCATAGGCAATAAACAAGATGCACAATTTTACCATACACAACTTATTCCCTCACAAGCCACTCAACAAACAAAGCATATACAGAAAAAAAAAACCCTCAAACAGAGACCCAAAATAAAAATTTCTTACATCCTGACATACAGACAAAACAAAAGAATCTATTACAGCACTCCAGCTGACATGATCCATTCTCAGCAACTCAAAAGTACTGAAAGAAACATTGGCTAAGACCAACTTCTTATTGCTATCTTCTTTTTCCTTGAAAGCAATTTTTTCAGAAGATGAATTCCTCCTTTCTGCTTCTTTGGAATACTCACAAGAGTTCCTACTTCAACTCCACACTTTTGTGTATAAGATCCACCCAGTTCTGCAGGAGACCTATCAGGCGATTTTGCTCGATAACCATGCCTGTTGCTGCTCTCCTGATTTTGTAAAACAAAATGCAGAGAGCCTTTCTGTCCATTCAGAAAGCTTGCATCAGTTTTTTGAGGTTCACCGGATATGATTTCTTTGGTCTGCGGTGATTTGATATCCACAAATTTGGCATTGTCAACAGCTATCACTTGTTCAAGCAATTGTGGAGTTCGGCTGTGTCTTACAATAGCAGGGGATGAGATCAAATTGTCAAGTAGAGTCGCATTCTTTGGTGAAGCCAAGGCCTTCAACTGTTTCCCAAGTTCAAGGATGGTTTCCTGACACTCTGCCAGCTTTTCTGAGGCTGCAGAAATCTCCCAGTCCTACAGAGTCAAAAAATGCTCAGCTCTTCAGTAGGTATTCAAGGAGAAGATCATTACAAGCAAGCGAATAGTAATATATGGTGAGAAAGAATTCTAAACGCTTTTATTGCTGCAGCGTAGCTGGTAGTATATTGACTACATTTTATCTCTTAAAATATTCAATTGTTTGCCTGCAGCTAACAAAAAGCATATAGCCGCTAACACGGTTTCCCTATATTGTTTCGGTAGATTTGACTAAAAAACACGTTCGCAAGAATTGCAAGATAATGGAAGTTCCTTTGCTGTGGAGAAGCAATAAGTACAAAAGTAAAGTATATAAAAATTACTTTAAATTTTTATTAGTCTTTTCCAAACAAAATATGAAGGCATATATAGACCTCATCCAAGAGTCTTCCATTAAAAATAAATCAAAACTAATTAACAAGAAAGGGGAAAATACCCCCAGGAGGGGCTAATGGCTAAAGAGAGCACATCTATATTGCACCGATACACCTATTTATGAAGGTGTGTTGTATCGGACAGGGATACACGTCCAATACGACACTGATACGTGTCAGATACAACAAAATCATATCAAATTAAAATACTATTGAATTTCAAAAGATACGAGTGTCCGTTGAAAAATGAAAAAAAAAATCCAGGAAAAAAAACGCGTCATATTTACTTCCGCGGCTGCTAGCGAGATTTTCTCATTTTCGAACCTGCAAGATGAGGCATTAGAGCTCCTTCATTTCTACGACCGACGAGCTTGCATCCGCGACTGCGAGTGAGTTTCGTCTTCGTCATTTCATCGAAGGAGCATGAGAGGAGAGGCGGCTGACGCTGAGTAGGAGCGACGAGGGCGTATGAGAGACGAGTCGAGGTGATACACAAGACAAGGGCGTACGCGAGACGATATTTCGTTTACTCGAGGCATTCATTTAGGCGAGACGAACGCTCGTTTACCTGAGATGAGGCCAAGCGACCGCAAGCTTCTTTTCTATCGTTGATTACGCGAGATGAGGCCACTCACGAAGGTTATTGTGGTTTGTATGTCTTCTTAAATGGAAAAAAAAAAGTTTAGCTCTCATATGTTATTTAGTAAACATGCCACCAAATTATGCTTTGATTGTTTTCTTTAATTTTTATGTATGATTTATAAATTATAATGTTGTGTCCATGCCGTATCCCGTATCATGTATTTTTAAGAATTGACGTGTCCCATATCGTGTCATATGTGTCGTCGTATTCGTATCGGTGCGACATAGGAGCACATGGATTATATTCCTATGACTATGAGGGGATCGATCTAATGGTGAATCTTTAATCCGTGTGCTCAACGATTCCTATCAAGATTGATTGACATGTGAATCCAACCAACGGCATGCATGCATGAGATTAGAATGGGTGCTCGTGCATGCATAGGATGTAAGCCCTATGGTCTCCAACACTGCCCCTCAAATTAGATGGTAATAATCGACCAGTATAAGTTTGTGTATACTTTTGAATGTGGGGTTACAGAGACCTTCGGTGAATATGCTAGCAAGTTGATTTTTTGTTAGTGCATGCAGAGTACAAATAAATGAACTTTCTATTAGACTGGTCCAAGTCTATAAAAGGAGGCGGAAGTATTCCTCCTCCACAACAATTAACCCCCCTTTGGGGTGGAGTCCAACAACCTTCAAGAGCATTTAAGAGGAAATTAAAGGGGAGGATTATGGGGGAAATTCAAATTAAGGGGGCTGTTTGGGTCTTTTACTATTTTCTTATGATTGCTTTAAGTAAGATTGTAAACCTAGGGTTAGGGATATCTATATTTTTGCTGAATTTAAGAGTTCTCTTAGGTTTGCTTGCGCTCTAGTTGTCAGCTACGAATTGGGAGAGCAGGATCTTCCTCTCTAATTGAAGATCCATTGTATCTTGTTTGTCTTCTTCTGTATTTCATCAATTTAAAGGCTTTTTAAGTGTTTTTTTTTTCTACAAGATTTGTCTCGATCTCAGATTTTATCTTACTGAAATTTCAATTTCAGCCAACAATTTCTACACTTGTTTCCTAACATTTTCATATTCTCTTTTATGAAATTTCTATCCATCTCCACAAACTTGGTACGAATATATTGTACTAGATTATGAGCAATGCTGATAGCAAATTTATTATCACATATATATCTTCTTAGATCATTCCCACTTAATTTTTAAATCTTTCAAGATGATTTTGATTCACAGAAGCTCACAAATACCATGGGCACTAGTTATGAACTTGAATTTAGTGATGGATCTTGAAATATGTTATTTCTTATTTCTCCATACTATAAGATTTTCTCATGAAGGTCTCCTATCAACTAATGAACCAACATAATCTGAATAAGTATAACCTTCAATATGTAATGTATAATATTTCTTATAAAGGATTCTTCTTCTGAGATTTGATTTAATATATTTAAGAATTCTATAAATAACTTAAAGGTGATATTTTATAGGTTTGTGTATAAATTGACTAATGAAACTTGCATCAAATGTGATGTCTAGACGAGTGTAAGCTAAATATATTAATTTTCTAACTAATCTATGGTCTATATATTCCTTGATTTGTGTGCAGTTTATGTCTTGAGTTAGTTGGAGTTTCACAAGGCTTATAATAGTTATTATTTCTTTTAATAGATCCATAATATATTTTTGTTGTGACAGAAATATTCCTTATTTAAGTTGAGCAACTTTTACACCTTTATAGGTATTTGAGTTTGCCCAACTCTTTGATTTCAAACTCTTCTCAGCTTTTTTTGTGTCCGGATCTTTTTCTTAATTGTCATCACCTATAACTATCATGACATCAACATATACTATGAGATTTCATATTTTATCATTTGTTAATAGAGACGGTATAATTTACTTGGCTTTGTTTGCATCCAGCTCCATTCATTGACTTTGTAAACATGCCAAATCATGTTCTTGGGGTTGTTTCAAATCATATAGAGCCTTTTTTTAAATTTGCAAATTTTGTTCTTTTTGAAAAAACTAGCGAATTCGGATAGTGGAGCCATATAGACTTCTTCTCAACATCAGCATATAAGAAAAAATTCTTTGCATCATAAAGTTGTATGCACCATCTAAGATTAGCAGCTAGAGAGATAAGAATATGAACTGTATTCATTTTCACAACAGGACCAATAATTTCCTTATAGTCAATTTCATAGGATTGAGAATTTATTTTGGCTATCAATTTTATTTTGTATCATTACAATTTTCCATATGCTCTATATTTTATAGAGAATATCCGCTTGCATTGTATAATTTTCTTCACTACGACAATTCAGTAATGCCTCAAATGTCATATTTTTTCATAGTATTCATCTCTTCTTTGATGACACCCTTTAAATTATTCTTTTCAAATACCTCAAATAAGATTTGTGGTATTGTAATGTGTTCGGAGCTGATATTTATAAGGAAGGATTTATGAGAGAAAATATGAAAAGATCTATATTGGGAGATTAGTATAGAGGACAATGTGTAGTGATGGGTGTTGATCACTGTCTTGATAAAAGTTTTAAGTCTTGAGCTTGTTGGAGATTTTGACTGAGCTTATGATGAGGACATCAAGACATGGAAAGTTTACTAGAGGCGTGGTCGTCGATCTACGGCCACAATTACATCGCGATAATTTTGATTTTCATATTTATGATTGATGTATTATTTTTATTTTATGAAGTTTATTATTCTTTTCATTTTTGTCATTACTTAAGGGCTTAGGTATGTGTAAGCCCTAGGGGCATTGTAGTATTTTTTATTTTCTCATTGTATGGGCTATTTAAAGCCTGCCTCTTCTTCTTTGAGGGTTAATGAAGGAACGAATTAGAAAAAAACTCTTGCACATGTGTTCTTTGAGTTGTGAGAGTTCTAGGAGAGAGCTTGGGAGAGATCCATAGGGAGGGAAAACGGATCACCCACCAACCTTGGAGACGACTGGATTTGTGGTTTGTTTTATCGTTCTTTTCTTTTAATCTCTTTCCGCCCTAGCTGCTGGATTCCCTAGCCACCCCACATTTCAGTCGACCAACGTCTCCCACCACCAAGCCATTCAACCCAAACCCCTTGCCCTCTTGCCGCCAGCCCCACCACCCTCTTCACCATCCCCTTCCTTCCTCCTCCCCACCGCTGGCCCAAGTCTCCCCTCAATCCTTCCTTGCTTTCCAAGTTTCCCTCTAGGGGAGAATTGAAAATCTGCCTAATTTAGGTCATCTTAAATTTGGAAGGATTTCAAATTCAAATCTATTTGAATTTGAATACCTTCCTAAAATATGATTGATCTAATTTGGGAAACTTTCCAATCTTTTCAAATCTGAATTAATTAGAGATTCTCCTCTAATCCTCTTTCCTAACTCAACTTCTCTAAGTTTAGAAACTACTTAAATTCAAATATGAATTCAATTGCCCTCATATTTGAATTTAAAACTCTTTCCCAAAATCAGAGATATATCTTTGGAAAGGATTCACCTATCTCAATTAGAATCTTAATTGGGATTAGGATTAAAACCCCTTTCCTAATTTAACTTTCTAAAACTAGATCCTAATTATTCCCTCAAATAATTCTCCAATCAATCCCATTGAGGGCTGCCGCCCCCTTCCCCTTTCCAATTGAGATCCTGGAATTACTCAGCTCACCGTCTAGGAAGGAAATTAATCCCAGGTTGCTCCTGCTGCTATTTATCGAAGTTCTCCCATGATGTTCAACTAACTTCCTATCATCCAGGGAAGAAAATAAAAATAAAAACTCTGAAATCAACACCACTCAAAGTACTGTTCAAATTTCTGGACAAAACTTGTGTGCTGTCCAAGAATTCCAGCCAACTCCATGGCTGTCCAGATTTGCATGGAACAAGGAACTGCTGTCTAGATTGCAAGGAACCAGAAAACTGCTGTCCAGAACCTCTCTGGGCTTCAATCTGGTGTCCTCTCTTTGTCGGCAACCACAACAATCACACCTGAGCTTCGTGTCCTCCGTTGATTGCTGTCCAGATTTCCTGTACATCGCCAGGTTGCTATCCAGGGAATTTCAGCTAGCGATCCTGCTCTCCAGAAATCCACCCGTTGCCGCCCGGAACTGTCCAGAACCACTGTCCCAGGTTGGATACTCGCTGTCCAAAGGTTTGAGCGTGGATTTGTTGCTTCCGAGCTGACAAAGGCGCCACCAACTGCTGTCCAAGCTTGCGAGAAGGTTGAATCTTAACAAAGGTTGAACTCTTTCCTTTTCTCTTACCTCCTTCGTTGATCCTTTCTTGTGGTTTTATTTGATTCATGCAAAATCTTGTCAAACTCCACTAAAAAGCTTAGTGTTTGATAGGAAGGGTGTGAGAGATCTATCATAGCACTACTCTTTAGATTAGGGATTTCTTGTTGGAACCCATCTTGTATGCAACGTCAAGAGTAATTGATTATTATATGGGTCTTTAATTTTTGCAAGTAACTTGGCCTAAGCTTGTGTTTACCGCTCTTTGTGTTTTATTTTATTGTTTAATTCATCATCAAGCTTTAATTAACTTGCTCTTAATTATCAAGCATGCAAAATCCTTTATCTAAATCAAATTGTCATACATGTCCTGCATCAGCTTATTCCCTCTCGTACATACTTAAATAGATATAGTGTTAAGATTTATTGGAGTTTGCGTTGTTGGGATGTCAAGATGAAAGATAGATATTTCAATAAATATATCTTCCAATTGAGAGTTCTCCTCATGAAAATGTGTTTGAAAAAAAAACTTTACTTCTCATTAATGGTGATCTCTCTTGAAATAATTTTTTTTTTGTAGCAGGACGATAACACTTATACCCTTTTTTAGTAGAAGAACACCCAATAAAAACATGTGAGAACTTTAAGATCAAATTTACCCCTATATTATTTGTGCATGTGAACATAAACAATGCACCCAAAGTTTTTTGGAGGAACATTTGAGAGGAAGTCATTTGTGGAGAAGAATTCAACCAAATAGTTTAGAGGATTAGAGCCAATAATTCTTAAGAGTATTCTATTGATTAGGTATGTGAAAATTATGACGGCTTCTTTCCAATATTTTTTTGACACTTGATTCTAGGAAAAAAAAAAGTTCTGGTGACTTCTAGAATGTGGTTTTTTTTTTTTTTTGCCACACCATTTTGTTGGGGAGTAGCAGGATAAGAGAATTGATGAATGATACTTTCATTCTAGAAGAAGAATGATAACGTATGATTAAAATAGTTATAAGCATTATAAATCTAAAATACCTTAATGTTAGCATTGAATTATTTTTGTATTATGACAATAAATATGAGCAAAATAATGCTTATACCAGGTTTTTGTTTGATAAAATATATCCATATCATCTGACTGCACCTATCAAAGAATGTGATAAATCCTATGGATCCAAAAATGTTAGGGATTTTGGAAGTTTCTCCAAATAACAGAGTGAACAATAAAAAAAGAGCAGAGAATCAAAAATAGCTTTAAAAAAAAAACACGATGACGAATGACAATTTCATAAGTCTTGCTATGAAAATTTCCATATTTACATTCACAAAAAGAGAAGGAAACATGCATTGTAGGGCTTTGAAAGAGGATTGTCCTAATCTATAATGATATTCCCATATAGTTTATATATTAAGGGTGAAAATGAAAAAAACATCATAAGCAGTTTCAGTCTTCAAGAAGACATAGCACATTCTTTTCTCTAACTTGCCTAACTGTCTTCCATATGGTGAGGTCCTGATAAATATATTGATTAGCAAAAAAATTTAACTTGCAGCTGTGAACCTTTGTGATTTTAAAGATTGATGGCAAACGTGGAGGATATTCAAATATTTATTTGTCTTGCAACAGTTTGTTAGGAAACCACAACTTTTTTTTTCTCTATTGCCGTGATAGGATTTTTAGTTTCGAAAAAATGTTGGTGTTGACTTGTATATACGCTTCAAAACTAATTTTGAGTGAGCGTAACTACAACGACGCCTGACCTAATGCAATGTCACGTGAAACAAGTTTCGAAGCACTTTGATTGTGGTTGAAATCCCTCAAACGTTGTTAGTTTGTGAAATGAATTACGACAGCACATTCAGGACGCCAAATTTACCCAAGGAGAATGCTCACATGTGACTTGAGCGACGTTGTGTGAAGAAACAGACTTTTCCGTTGCATTTAGAAAGTCAAATTATCCAGAAAAGACACCCATGTTGTATGGGTTGTCACACGAGCGAAACACAAACATTGTTTTTTATTCTAAATATATTATTAAAAAATTTATCTAATAAATCTTATATATATTAAGATTAAAAAAAAATCTTATATCAAACCTAATCTACCTTTTGAAAATTTAACTCGAAACTTAATCCATTAAAACTCTCCCAAATAAATGGAGAAACTGTAGCGAAAAATTTTTAGAGATAGCAATTGGCAAGATTAGTCATATGGTCAATAGCTCCTAAATCTAAATCTAAGTGTGAAGAAAATTATTTAAGGCATTAAAAATACAAGAGTTAGTAGTCATAAAAATTTTAGCCAAAGAGTATGATACAGATGATTTTTCCAAAGAGTTAAATTCTTGGGCTTGACAATTTCTTTTAGATTGGGACTTTTTTATTCCGCAAGATAGGCCATTGCGTAGATGAGTGTTGAGAGCTTAATTTTGATTTCATAGATGAAAGTAGTGTCCTTCACTTCTGAGTATATTTGTTTGACCGTGCCTCAAACTTTTTTTTTTTTGCGGTAGATAGAAATATGTATGGCACACTGATACAGTATTCCACAACCAACTCAAGATCATAAAATCAACTTCATCCCAAAGTACAACTTTGGGTCCTTCAACTTCGCAAGAAGATACATAAGAAGATGGATATTTTCCTTTTCTTTCAGAAGGTCTTCACAGTTTGAGACTACTCAAATAGTTTTTTTTCCATTTAAGCAATATGAGGCCTAAGCCGCCAAAGTTCTCATTTATTTTGATTTTCACCCTTCATGATGGTTGACTCATTGGAAGAGGAGTAAAACAAACAGTCATACTAAACAAAGGTTGGAAGAAGAAAATCCTAATATCGCTCTAATATCTTGTAAAAACAAATGTATATACTACTTTGAATTTTTATAGCTTTTTCTATACATTGTAAGGAGATATATATAGACTTTTGAAAGTCTTAAAATAGAAATAAATTGAAGCTAATTACAGAAAAAGAGAGAAATATCCCAAAAAGATTGACGGTAGAGGGAGCACATATATTGCAATCATAAGACTATGCAAGATTGATCTAGTGGGTAGAACTCTTAATCAGAGTGCTCAAGGATTCCTACAAAGATAGGTTGACATGTGTGTCACACCAAGGGTGGGTCATGCGTAGGACTAGGGCAGGAGCCAATGCATGCATAGGGTGTGGTCTTCACAATCTCCAATATTATCTATTTCTAGTATGTCTATATTGAATTAAGATACACTGCATAAATTGCTAGTATGCTTGTACTTTACTTTGAAAAGAAAATGGAAAGTTAGTTGATCTGATGTGCATTTAGACGACGTACGGTATACATTTGAAAATTTCTATTTTCACCTATTTAAGTCAACTCAAATTCAATATCATCCATAAGCTTTATAGCATGAAAAGACCATAACCTCCTATGTCATATATATATATATATATATATATATATATATATATATATATATATATATGTGTGTGTGTGTGTGTGTGTGTTAAGCATGGTTTGAAATTGTAGGTATTTTGTTGTTAGAAAATTTCCATGTATTTTCATAACTAAGAAGCCTAGAATTTCTGAAACTTACTGTTCTCAATTCCTTCTCCTCCAGCACCGTGTCAAATTTATGCATATATTTATCAGATGCACTGCAGAGTCAAACAAGAATAATATTTACCATTTATAGTTAATTCATGTAAAAGGAATTGGAAATGGGACATAATGTAAATTTAACTACCTTTCTATTTGAAGCTGAAGTTCGAGACATCTCTCTTTCAATTCTTCACAGTAGTTACTTTTTTCCTCCAGTTCAGCTTCAAGAGAAGAAAACTTTTGACGGGTCTCATTTAGCTCAACCTTAGCATCTGTAAGCTGGTTGCCAAGATCTTGACTTACTAGCTTTTGATCCTCATCCAGTCCGCTTGAACCCTTCAATGTTCTCAGTTCAGTTTGTAAATTGGAAATACATTTTTCATACTCTTTAAATCGAGTAATTGAGTGATTCTTAGCACTTACTGACTTGAGAATTTCTTCAAGATTTTTCTTTCCATACTCTACATTTGCCATCTGATGTTTTAGTTTTCTATTTTCATCTCTAAGCTTAGACCCAATGATACCCATTTTGGACAAAATGTAAAGGCCATCACGGATAACCTTGAATTTATCATGAGCACCTGCTTTACAATTCACTCCCTTGGAGCTATTAACTTCAACTTCAGTATCATCATCCCAAAATAAAAGATCACCACCAAAGTTTTTCTTAATTGTTTCTTCCATTTCGGACACATCTTGAAGAGAAAAACAATGATCACTTATCCATCCTAAGGTTGAAGCTAATTCACAAACGAACTTCTCGACTTCAGCCTGTTTGCACAACATAACGTAGCACGCATCAATAAAACGTTGAAGCACCATAGTGAGTTCAGAGCTTTCCCAAAAAAAGATGCATGTTTTCTGCATTGTAGATGATGCAAGTTTATGACGTGGATCAATATGTCGATCATTCAATGAAATTAAGTTTTCCCCATCGTTAACCGGCATTTCTCTCGGTATAAATCCTTCAGTTAGATCTATTATTCTATGCAGCGCATTTTCTATTTTTGATTGAAGTGGTTGATTGCCTGTTTCACTTGGAAGAAACTTCTTCGTCCCCAGTAACCCATCTGCTGAAGTAAAGGACGAATGACAAGGCCCTTGACATGCATTATCTCCAACAAAAAATGGATCCAAAGGTTTTGCCTTGACAGTTGTTTTGTTTTTATTCAGAGCAGTTCTAACTTCAAGAAGAATAACATCCAGGTTAAGTTGAGTAGTGTAATGCTTCTCCACTATTACTTTTAAAATATCTTGAAGCCAAGTAGGATATTTTTCATACTGGATAAAACATGACTGGCCTCGAAGATCAAATTCACCAGAATTATATAATTTTTCCACCGGAACTAGCTCTTTACTCATGGATTCTAGTAACTCTGGTTTTAAATCAAGTGATTTTGGTGTCAAGAAAATATATTCTTCTATACTTGATCCTTCTTCTGGCTTATCTGCACAGACGATCGCCAGCTTTTCCATTTCCTCAAAATCATCCATGAGACTTGATTGCAAAGATCCTATAGCTGGTTTACCAATTCTAAAGTGCTCCAATTGGAACATAAAAGCAGATTCCCATGATTCAGGACATCTTACAGCATCTTTGTTTCCACCATGCTCAGAAACTGATGCCAGAGGCAGCTCATTTGTTACAGAGCTGTTTCTTGCTACTTCAAGACAAGTTGATCCTTTTGACAACTCCCTGAGTTGCTTTTCAGCTTGGGATAACTTAGAGGCTGTTCGTGCAAACATTATTCTAGATAACTGTAACTCACCGCTTTTCTTCTTCAGACTTTCTTTAAGAATTTTGTTTTCATCCTCAATTCCATGAAGTCTAACAAGTTGCTTGCTCAGTGCATCATGCCCAATCTCTTGTGCAAAATGAAGACAAGAATCCATTGTATAATTTGAATTTCTTCTTGTTTCAGGAACAGAATTGCCGAGCATTTCAACCTCACTCCTCATTTTAGCAATAGCAGCAGGACCTGGGAGCCGCTTCCGGATCATGACACGCAATCTATGGCATTCAGATTCTAACCTATTGATCTTCCTTGCACTTTCCTGGTGCTGCTTCTGAGCACATTCAGCTGATCTCAGATTAAACTCTCTCTCCTGATTACGAATAACAAGTTCCTTCTGAAGCATACGGACCTCATACTTGAGAGATTCATTGCTTTTCTCAGAAAAATCAAATCTCTCCACAAGTGCTGCAAAGTCTGTTTCTGCCCGAGATTTAGACACATTTAAATCTTTGATAAACTTTTCTTTCATGTCCAGGATCCCACAAAGATTGTTTTTTTCTACAGATAATTGCTGAAGCCTTTGACTAGCATCTGCTAACCTCTCTTCCAAAACTTGTGTTTTTTCTCGCTCCTGCAACAAATTTACTGAAGCATCATTAACAGTGCGATGTTGTTCTTCCTTGAGAGCATTTAACCGCTGAACACATTCTTTTAGAGCAGCATCGATGTTGGTTACTTTTTCTTCAGCAATGACTTTCTGACGCAAAGCATCATCAAGTTCGAGCTTGAAGGATAATGCCTCAGCTTCTGCCTTTTTCCATCCTATATTCAGCTTGTAATTGTTAATTTCTGGGCTTTGATGCATAACGAGAGAGGTCAAACATAAGGAAGGGAAAACACCTGCAATGGCTTCCTCAGCTACCTGTGACTGTTTACCTATAAGAGCATCTTTGGCATCAGACTCATTGCGAGCAGATGACAGTTGCTCATTTAAGTTCTTTAATGATCTCTCCAGCTCTAAAACTCTCTCTTTCTGCAAAAATTCAAATACATGTCACTACTACCAGATATGATGAAAAGTGCTTTCTTTCAAAAAAAAGGAAGTGTCAAAATTTTTATTTAGTTTGATGTCATGAAGGTCCACAAAGTAATGAAATGGGAAACAATTTAAATTTCATTGATCAGTGTAACAGTCTATGTTGAAAACATCGAAGTGATACATAAATCATTTTACTTGCGATCTGAATTTTTTTTATTATATGCATGCTGTATAGGCAGGTCAAAACAACCAATATTACAACGATTGGGGTGTGCGAATTCTTTCTTCTCATGCTGTTCAACTAGTATCTTGTTTGGATCCATTGAAGCTACTCATAACTTAAATACATTGAAAGAATGTAGAACTGAACTAAAACTAGTTCCATGCATGCCCAATAAGAGTCATTAGTAAGTTTCATTTTTAACATGGGCAAAAAAGAAGAAAAAAAAAACAAGTTTCTATTTAATGGCAAAATTTCCTATGGCAGAATGTATCATATATGATCTGCACATCACCATCATCAGCGGCGTTATTCTAACTAATAACTTAATGCCCTATGTCATACTATATAAGGTATTATATGCTTTAGCCTAGTTTTCCTATATCAAGTTGAACCACATAATCTTATCATTTTTCATGTAACTTTCTAGGACGTCACTGTTCACACAATTTTTGCGTCGACTCGACTCAGATCGAGCCGATTTGAGTCCAATTGGGCTCGATCTCGCTCGATCAATTCGATCGAGCTTCGTCGAGCCCAAATCGACCCAAATTGGAGCTAAATTAAGTTCAATTAGACTCAATTAAATCCAATTGAAATCAAATCAATCAAGATCGACCCAAATCGAACTCAATTCATCCTCATGGGACTCGATTCGATGAAAATCGGAGCCAATTCGAGCTCAATTTTATCAAATTGACTCGATCGGACCCAATTGGACTCGAATCGACACAAATTGAGTCTGATTATGGCTAAATTTCAATCCAGTTGGTTCAATTTGAACCCAATTTGACTTTCCAAATCATAATTTTGAAATCAACGGCTCTCAATGTCTTAAAATCGGCATGCTCTGTCACTCCTTCAAATCCCTGATCTTCTGGGATATACAGTAGCTCTAGGCCGTCAGTTTTCATGCAATTGGGCTATACAAATTCGAGAGCAAAGCTTCTGGCATGGGTGTTCTTTCCCCTTCTGCTTGTGTACGTCATAAGAGAGCGATAGAGGTAGAGAGTGAGTGGACCTTCAATTTTTTGTGTATACCCAAGCGGAGGCGAGAGCAAACCGAGCAGACCTATTCCTTCGTGAGTCCAAAGGAGAGACCTTTCGTTTGATGTTTCCATCCATACCCGAGCCAGTAGGAGTCTTGTGTGTGTGAGAGGAGTCGAGCCGGTCTGGAAGACTTATGTTTGCATGCATATCCAGAGCCGAAGCCGAGCAAGGGGGTTTGTTTGTTTGTGTGATCATGCATATCCAGAGCTAAGGCCGAGTGTGAGAGAGGAGCGGGCTTCCTGTTCGCGTACCTCCTGTGCGTGCGACCTAGGCAGATCAGAAGCCTGGGTACAGATTCTACCTCCTGCGAGCGAATCAAGGAGTCGAGCAGCTTCTGTCATTTCCTAGGAGTGAATCAAGCAAGGAAGAAGAGTAGGCTGTTGATCCTATCATCAAAATTAGTGAGCTAGAAGTTATGGATGTTGTTTTCCTTCTATCAAGGGGAAGAAATGAAGTGAAGTGGAAGGGCCGTTAAAGTGTTTGGAGGCTGTTTGCTTATTGTAGAAGTTTCCTCCCCATCGCTAATTCACTCAGGCGAGCTCGTGACATTTAAACCAACTTTCAGGAGCATTCAAACAGAAAAACCGGCAGTTCGGAGCATATTGGACAGAAGATATTGCTTTCCATCCCTCCGCCTTTGCAAGGCGAATGGAAATCCGGTAGCGCCGTGACATAACCCGACAAGGTTAGAAAATCTCTAGGTCTTTAAGCCGTTGATGTGTGGCTGGTGCTCCAAAACCCCTTAGGACCTTATAAACCCTTGTAATTAATTTCTAAACCCAAGAAAATCCCATGTTTGTTGTTCTCTTTGTAAACTGGTGGAAATCTCGTGATTTCCATCCGTTTACTCTCATGTGAGAGCTAAAAGGGCATGCCGGTGCACGTAAGGTGTTTGGATTGATATCCTATACCTCTAAATGCATGAAATAGCATCTTATTACATTCCAACAACGTCACTTACAATCAAACCCTAGGTTAGGTGATATTATTTGATGTGGAATCGAATGTTGAGGTGTAGATTCTCTCCAAATATTGCAAGCTATGTTTCTTTTCCTAAAATCATGTGCACGACAAAATTGGCATAAAACATAGAAACTTGTGGATATTTCTAAAAGCTTTGTTGGATATTCAAAATGTATTCAATATTATTTGAAAGGTTATTTTGGTAACATATTGTAGGATTTTACATAAATTCTCAAGGATTCATTTTGTAAATCCTAGAGCAAGTAAGACCAACCAAACTCATTTTGGGTACGTTGCAAAGCTTGCAGAGAGATTGACAAGTGACCGGTTGCTCTATCATGCAAAATCCTTAAAATTGGAAACTCGTCTTCATGCATTTCTTAAGATAATCAAATCATGTAGATGTGTATTTCCTATCCTAACATGATTCAAAATCATTTGTCATAGGTCTCTAGCTTGGATCACTAAATCTCCAAAATTTGCAAGTTTCTAAATATTCTCACCTAATTCTAAATGCTTATAAAGCTAATTTGGAGTGTTTGTGGTCCCCCGAAGGCTCATAGCTAATGCCCCATCACACTTCGAACTTATCTAAGCTTGTTATGTTCAATTCGAAAATTGAAATGACCAAGTGTAATAGCAAACAACATGGGAAATTGATAAGAGAAATCCTAAGAGTTTAAAACCTCTTCTATAAGCTTTCAATGAACTAAGTCGTGACAAAATTGACTTAGAAATCTCTCAAAAGCCATAGGCAACCTCTCCTATTTAAAATGAATCTACAACATTCTAAAAGAAAATATAGGGAGCTCTCTTTTAAATGCATACCTCTCTCATGCTCGATATTTGAAGCCTCCTCAAAGCTCCAAGTATTACATTGCATGAATTTTAACATACCTTAGGAGCTATTGTCAACCCCCTTGTGTATGATGTTAGGAATTTCCCTAAAATATTACATGCATCATGCCACAATTCTTGATCTTGGAGCCAAATTCCAAGTTATTCTATCTTATTTGTTGGAGCACAAAGCCTGCAAATAATCCTCTTGCATATAGGATTTGAATCCTAAGTTTTCTCCACTTACTTAGCCCAAATTAAGTGAGTGGTCATCTCTCTTTGAACACAAAATGTTCAAAGAGTATCCCCAAGTCGCAACCCATAAATTGCATATTGCTTCTCATATTTATCTTACTCAAGTTTGATAGATAATCATGCTTCATTAAAGACAAAATTTAATGATCCATCTTCCAATTTGCAACCCATAAATTACAAATTGCTTCCCTTTTTCTACAACTCAAAGGTCATAGAAAATCCTCTCATTCACTCAATCCAACTTTGATGAATGAACTCCTCTTTGAACACTTGAAAGTTCAAAAGAAATCATTGTGACTTGTAGTCCAAATATGTATATCACCTTCTTGCAAATGCCAAACATAAATTAGGTAGATAATTACACCTCATTGAAGATAAAATTCAATGGTTCTTTCTTGGTTTGCAACCTCCAAGTTGTATACTATATGCCTTCCTTAGCTTGAAAGCCATAGGAAATCCCCCCACCTCTTGGCTTGTTGTTTCTCTAAACCAACATGAAAGTTTCCAAATGACTTACAAGGAATTTATAAGAGTTGTGGCAAAGCATAGGAGCTCCACTCGTGTCTTCCTTTCATTCTCATAACCCAAATTAGGAGAGTGAACTCTCTAACTTGAATAGCCAAAATTTCAAAGGAACTCTACATGATTTTTAACCAAACTTATATATCATTCCCTTATGTTTGCTCTATCTATATGTAGCAAACTAAGATTTTATTATTGAACACAAAGGGATTGCTTCTTTATCTGTAGCCCCAAAATTACAAATATTCCCTCACTTCATGGGCTACAAAAGCCTTAGAAAATTTCCAATCTTAGACCTACACTCTAAGTAACCTTTTCACTTAACAGAGTAAGTGACCTCCTCCTTCCATGACATTTGAAACATATCATTTAGATATCCTTTAAGAGTTTCTTTCTGTTGAAGTTCACCTTACATCATTAGGTGAATTTCACAAAATCCTAAGTCAAACCCTTAGGCATGTCTACTTTACCATATTCGGTGGATATTTCTCTAATCCAAATATTAAGAGAACTTCAAAATTACCAAAAATTACATAGGTCTCTTTTATACAATGATTAATCATTCAACTCAAAAGGTGGGATGCCTACATCATTGAATCTTAGGATTTCATAAGTAACAGGCTCACCTCAAAGCAAACAATGGCTACTTTATGGGTTCTTCATAATCCTCCTAAATATAAAATGAATAAAAATCAAATAAAATCTTTAAGTCACAAACAACATAAAGTAAAATCACCTCTGTATTAAGATTAAATATCTCAATTCCTTAATAAAACAAAACTCATTTGTAGTGACATACCACACAACTAGCACACACTTAATTTCACAACCCCTATGCATGTTAGAATTATAAATTTTCTTTTTATGCACATGTGGTCGATGTTGTGGTGTGATGCTATTGGATTATTTGCGTTGTAGGCATTTTCTCTTAAGTGGATATAATAGAGATATATATTTGCTTCTTCTGCAGGTGGTCATGTCCAAGAGAGGATGCAATAAGTCATGATTATTCAAATAATGTTTGCTTGCAGGCGCTACTTAAAACCCCCCAAGGAGGCATGACCAATATGATAGAAACAAAGCTTGACACTTTAAATTTAGGATAATTCTGTGATGATTGTTTTGCCATATAAATTGCTCCTAATCATTTTCTTGTTTTGTAGACTCTAGCTTTTTTTTGCATTTTAAAAATACATTTGTTAGACTTATGATGCATATTTAAGTCTGTGGGATATAGTTATAGAAGAGATGAATTAGAAGGATGAGCCTATCATAGGTGAAGCTCAAGACCCACCTAAAAGTCAAAGCTTGAAGACCTCATAGGCTGAGTCTGTAAAAATATTTGATTTTGTTGTATAATGGCATGCAACTCAGTTGCCAATAATAGTTGTAATAATTTGGACATTATTTATATTTATATTTTGATTAATTTTATATATATACAAGCATGTTTTAATTGTTTAATGAGTGCGCATTAGAAATACATGCTTTTTTCAAGGTTTCTTCATTTGATTTTGCTTAGGGGTGGCCTGGACTTGAGTTATGCAGTAAGCTATTAGGATAAAACTAATGTTTCTACCACTTAACATATAAGTAATCTAAAATCAATCATAGAAATCACCATTTTTTCAAATAAAATAAATTTTGTATGGCTCCTTCCAAAGAGCTAAGTTTTCAAAGTTAAAATGATCATACATGTTCCGTGTGTCACATGCAGAAAGTCGTAATTTAAGGATAAAAAATATGCATTCAGTGAGTCAACATTGTGCATACCCATATGGTCAGACAACTTGGCCTCAAAATCAAGTTGTAAGTCATATCCTCTAAATAAAATAGTCTTTCATACTCTTTATATGCATTGAGACTGTATTACATGATTTTAAAAGCAAGGGTTTAGTTGGTAGCCCTTTCTATGCAAGGTTGTAAATCTAGAAGTCGAGTTGACTATGCCTTATATGAGGTGTAGTTCATAAGTCTTTCATACTCCGTTAGACTTAAGTTCGAGGCATTACCTCTCAGCTATTCTCATCTTAGCTCTAAGATTCAAGACTGTTGTTAACTTTTCAATCACTTCATAAGCCATCATATTTTGGGCATTTTCTTCAACATGTGTTGTTGAATATAAGCCCTAACATTCTAAATTAAATTGGTTAACTTAAACAAAAAATTAATTTTAAAATATAAAACCCAACATATGATAGTTTGAGTACATCTGAATTTCCTCATAATCAAGTACTCCTATATTCTCATTCCCTCCCTTTGGTTCTCGTTCAAAATCTGATTTTTAAATTGATCGTTCATCCTTGAAATTTTTAAAGAGCAAATCTTTGAACAAAAATTTCATAAATTTCAAAATGAAAAGATTAGCCAATATTTTGATAACTCTAAAAAAGAAATAACTAATTTAATCAAAAGTATTATCAAGTAACAAATATTCGAGATGAAATTAACCATATGAGCTTGCCTCTATGAGGCATCTGTACCCCAAAATAAAATAAACTCTGTTCAATCAAATATTGAACAGGGAAAAATCTCTATTAAAAATAAAATTGAGTTTTCTTATTAAGTCCATAGCAAAATAATATTTTTGTTCATCGGGATAATCTATTATTTTCTATATAATGCTTGATCACAAAATATCTCAATCCATTGAGGATGACAAAATTTCTACAATAGTCATTCATCTTATGAGTGCTCCACTATGAACACATATAACAGTGGAGTTCACAAAGGAAATCCATCCATTGCACCAACAGAACTTGTATATTATGGCATAACTCTTTACTTAAGTAACCCAATAAATATCCTTTCCTCCACTTTTGAAGTAGGATTTGATTAATTCATGCTCCACTTTTTTCTCTGGAGTATATCATCCTACAAGCACGCCAAAAGCCATTCCTTGTTCAAGCATCAGCTCTTGTAATCACTCACAACCCTCATCGAACTATCCTCTTTAGATTGGGAATGTCATAGATGCTTTGACATATAATCTACTAACCTACCATTACAAGTATAAATCAACCAAGTTATTCTCCGTTATCTTATCATCAATGATGTTACTTTCATCAGCTTTAATATAAATATAGATGATGAACAATTCTTTATCCGTACAAGCACTCAAACCAACTATAAATGTCATAATATTTATAAATCCTTGAACTGAATCCAAAGAATTCATCCTTAGAAAATGGATTGCTTTAGTTGTCATAAACTCCATCAGCTAGTAGGATGGAGTTGAATTGTATAGCACTAAGGCTTCATAACACACTTTTGTTTCCAACTACTTCTACCTCCCCTAGTTCCCTCTGAGAAAGGATACAACAGGGATATATTGATGAACGATTTAAGCCCATTAAAGAAAAGCAACCGAAAAGGCTACATGTGAAGCTGATGAAATATTAGATCTAGGACTTACAGTGATGGCTTTTTCTGAAAGTTTTCTCCTCCAAATCCGTGTCTTGGATTCCATACTTATAAATAAACCCTGCAAATAAACATTAAAATATTATTTCTCTTAAGAAGGTGAAAGTAATGTAATGATGTAATATTCCCGTCATGAGATTCATCAACAAGAAGATAAAGGCATTATCTTTCAGCAATGATTTGTTCAAATAAATACAAAATTATAGAAATGTAAGAAAATTTATTTGTACTTGCAATTTTATTTCAAGCACATGGATCATGATAGTAGGGAAACAGGTACATAATAATACTAATGAAGACCTTTATAAAAGTTAGACAAACTCAATTCTCTGTGCATTAACTACAGAAAGATTAGAAATGGTGAGAGTTGTGGGCCATGGATATGATTCCCATTTTGAGAAGCAACCAACGTAACTCAAATGGAACCACATGCCCATCCAGAGATGCATCAAGCCAGAATGGTTGTAGTTGCCTTAGGCAAGTAACTCGGGTTCAAGATGGTTGATAACCTGTAACCCTGGGCACTGAGGAGAACAAGGTGCTAGAACTGAGAACTTCACAATCACATCATCACAACATTCAAAAATATAAATGTTGGATTTGAGTTAGATTACTCGTTAAAGAACCGTTAATTGTGCTCAAGCAATTTTCGACAACCTTTTAGTACCTAGAACTTGCTTTGGCGACAGCCCATTCACAAATCCCACCAATCATGGTAGGAAAATTTTTTTCGAGCCTCTCAGAGAGACATGTGGTCTCATACCTTAGCAACTGAGAAGAAGCAGGGTGTAATGATTCCTAATCGACAAACAGCTGCTTGTGTCAGTTGTTAGGTAATCTCCAAGTGTGCTCCCTTGCATTGTACCTCCGCCATTGGTAGTGAGTAGGCATGTCTTTTGGACTAGTCAATCTAGCACCAGCAATGCAGTTAAATTAGAGAGCGTTAACACCAACAAAAGTAATCAACCAATATACTCTAGATGTGTTGACAGATGATATTTGCATTCAAAATACTCTACGGAAAGGGGCCTAAGGTTTGAAATATTTAGCATGCAACTCAAGTTGACAAGGAAAAAAGATTTGAGTTTGAAATATTTAGCATGCAAATCAAGTTGACAAGGAAAAAAGATTTAAGTTGCATGTCAACTTGCATGCTATTCATCAATGGCGGAGAATATCAACATAGATTTTCTTAGATTAACTTGCATGCTATCCGAGAAAATCAATTGAAACTGTACGAGATTAAAAAGGTTATTAACAGTCTAAACAAAATTAGGCTTTTGCAAATTTGCAAGGCTGCCATATTTGACCTTAATTCTTGGACAAAGGCCTCCAAGAAACATTGCACCATATCAAAGAACTTTTGAAAAGCAAAAACTGCAGAGTCATCAGCATCAGCTCCAAGCCAGAATACACAAGAATGTCCAAGCTCGAGTGTATGATTTATCACAACAAGAGGCCAAGTAATCACCTGATGCCATCACAGGTATAATGTTAATTTAAAAAAAGTTTATTAGAATTTTATTTGACATTTCATCATATAGGCATAATTTTCATTCAAAATAAACCCGCTAAAATTTTATTCAACATTGGCACATCATATTCCTTCGTCTCTGAGGAATTCACCAAATCCTCGGTTTAAATACATCAACTATGCACCCAACATTACTAATAGCATTGCCCAATGGAGCGCATATAGATTTTAGCATAATATATAAATCAATCAAAGAGAACTATAAGAAAAGTTTTGAGGTCAATTTAGTCTTATTGCCACTATATAAATTAGATACAATCTTAGGGATGAATTTGTTATCTAGCCATTTCATCTTTATAGATTATTGTAAGAAGGCAGTCAAATTCAATTGTTCTGGTGAAGAAGAATTTAAATTTGTTAGAGATGGAAGAATATCATTCATGATGTCTCATTTAAAAACTTGTAAATTATTAGAAATAGGTCACCAAGGTTTTCTTGCTCAAATAAAGGCTATCACAAAGAAGAAAGAATTATTGAAGAATGCACCAATTGTGAGAGAATACACATAAGTATTTTTAGATAATTTACCTGGTTTACCTCTAATTTGGGAGATAGATTTCTTAATTAAATTGATGCCATGATCAGAACTGACGCTGGTGTAGGTGGCGACACAGCGACGGACAAGAATGCGAGAGCTGTCCGAATCGGGCACCTCAAACAAACTCAAGACGTGCTTCTTGGGAGGGTAACACCACCTGAATTTCTTCATGATATAGAACCCAAAAACAACAGAGTAAAAACTCAAATATTATTCATATCCAAATCTGCCCTATTACAAGTATTGACTATGTATTTATAGACAAATGTAGCAACAGAATGCTATATTCCTATACAACCATATAAACTACCAAATGGAATTAAGCTAGCCTGAAGTTAAAATGTTTTAAGCCGCTAAGCTCCGGCGTCATACTATCGAGGTCGGAGGAACTTCAAACTCATAACAAGATGTCTGGTTGGCCACCATAAGGAGGTGTGTTTGGTTGGCTAAACCGGTCTGGATATTTCCACCTGGTATCATTCTCCCCGTTTATGAGAGACTTCAACATAAGGTGGAGTCGATGACAAATGGGATAGCGGACAAACTCAGAATGTGTCTTTAGTAGTACCTGCAAATGGCACGCTTCAAGAGTTGAGTTGAACTCGACACCAAATGGATCGATCATGCAAATATCATCAGTCACAGCGAGAGCCTTCATGAACTTAGTGTCGGAACATGCGAAGGTACCAAGGAGGTTACCATGTTCATATCGATTCCATCATCAATGATGGAAAACACACCCAGTGCCTTATCATGAATGATATGCATGACTAACTCCTACTAGCGTTTCATCTTGCTATCGTCATTATCATCATATGCGGGTTGCTCAAGATCAAGAACTCCAGAAAATATGTCGTCATCATATTTGTCATATATGGGCTCATCATATAAAGGCAAAGATGATAATTGCGACAATGGATCTTTAAGCCCATTGAAGATGGACTCAATCAAAGGTGCGGAGAAGGTTATGGAATAATTAATTTAAGTGTCATTTAAGAACAAATTGTCATTTATTCACTAAGTGTCAAATCCCACGGATAAGGTTATGGAATATTTCTATTAGTTATGATCACTTAAATCAACTATGTACTCAAAGATAGTTTTTGCTTAAGTGATAGACACAAATAAATGTGGATGACAAATTAAATATATTAATCATATTTTTAACTTTAATAAGATTACATGTTTTAGATATCTCGGATCTATTGTTCAAAGTGATGGTGAAATAGATGGAGATATTATTAATAGAATTCAAGTTGGATGATTGAAGTGAAGGAATGCATCGGGCCTATTATGTAATAGAAAAGTACACCTCGAACTTAAGGGTAAATTCTATAAGATGGTTGTGAGACCTGCAATGCTTTATAGCGTAGAATGTTGGCCATCAAAAGAGAAGCATAAAATTAAGTGTTGCAGAGATGAGGATGCTCAAGTGGATGAGTGGCTTCACTCTTAGATTCGGGAAGCGAAACAAGTATATAAGTGAAAAGAT
Organism: Dendrobium nobile; assembly: GCA_022539455.1. Lineage (NCBI taxonomy): Eukaryota > Viridiplantae > Streptophyta > Magnoliopsida > Asparagales > Orchidaceae > Dendrobium > Dendrobium nobile. Next base: position 80,876,183 of record CM039726.1, on the reverse strand, counting down.
TGGTGTAGCCCCAATGACAGATAAGATTAAAGAGAGTTGTCTTAGATGGTTTGGTCACATAAAACGTCAGCCTTCCGATGATCCTGTTATTATAGTAGATGTATTAGATTTGACCTATGTTAGAAAAATTAGAGGTAGACCTAGAATGGCTTGGTTAGAAAATATAAGAAATGATTTTTGTTTTATTAGATTTAAATTAGAATTTGACTCTTAACAGGACACAATGGAGAGAAAGGATTCATACAGCTGACTTTACATAGTGGGATAAAGGCTTGATGTCATTATTATTGTATTAACTCTAACAAATGAAGAACATTTGTAATCAAAGTGATAACTCTGGCTTCTCTTTAAAAAAAATTCATGGCAATTTAAATAGAATATTTCCTCATGAATCTCCATACTAGATCAAACAAAAAATACTTCAGGAAAGCCAGAATCAACTTATAGAGATTGTTGCAGCTTTGAAACCTAATTTTGAAGATGACGAACGAATGTTTCAGGCTAACAATGATGACTATTAGAGATAAGGCCATGGCAGACAGCTGGGCCGACATGCAAAAACTATTGGATCTAGGTAAATAATGACACCATTATGCAAAGGACCTTAGGTGGAAGAAGCCACATGATTGCACCAATAAGTCTGCACAAATGCATAACAAGATGTTCACTTAATGGGTCTCATACCTTTTGTTTCTTTTTGTAAAACAAATCAAGTGGCTCTAATTGAAGGAGATTTTGGTTTTACTTTGCTTTTGAAGGAGATTCTCTATCTCCAACATGTAAATTGAGTTTAATTTCAGGAGAAGTCCACCTGTAAAATATACCATTAATAGATGTGTTTCTGCCAAAAAAGGCAGACTAAGTTTGAGTAAGATTGCTCATAAAGATGTGCTTGTACTTCCTCCTTCCTGCACTTTGGTTAAACAAATAAAAACTTGCTTCATGTATATTCATGCATTATTTTTTTTTTTGGGTATCACATGAACATCAGAAATCATGTGATGGTTCCGATTAAAGAGACCTTCAGAAACCGAAATTTCACTATTTTTCTCAAAAATCAATTCTCACCGCTCCATAACATAGCCATAGCCTGTCATGCATTAATCTCCTCCCAATCAAATTTTCATAAATGACAAATTTGAATGAAGGCCAAGTACTGGGCATAGGGCAAAAACAGCAAAGCGATTTCTCTAGGACTTCTACACACAAGCGGGTCAAAGCCATAGGAGCTCACAGCCCGCAAAATAGCAGTGCACCAAAACCATATCCATAGTTGTTACCCCAGAACACATCACTTGAGAATCAACCAAATGCCAGTAGAAGAACAACAAACCCTTTCTGTAAAAACTAAAGAAAGGACGAAAGAACAAACTTGAGAATACCCTCATATACTCCTATCAATGTCATAAATCAACCACCTCATGAAAAAACTCAATAAGAACCTGCTATCGCCAGAAGTATATAGATATCTTATTTTTTTTCGCGGGAAAAAAAAAAGAGAAATTAAGTGAATGAAACATTATCCAACGTATTTGGCATGCATTGAGCCAGGGAAACAAAAAAAAAATGCTAGACTGACCTGGCTATGTTCGGCCCTACGACGAGGCGAGAACGATGAACCAATTTCACTCAGCAGGAAGCGAAGAAGATAATGAAGTATATAAAATAGGAAAGTAGAGGACTGGACTTCTCTCTTCCGACGAATGCTTCTCGGAACCGTTAAGCCCAAAGCATTTACAGCAACCGCACTTATACTTCTCAAAGCTCAAAGCATTGATATTGATTTTATGATGGAGAGAAGCAGATGCCCTTGGATGTCTCTTTCTAGTGTGACTGCGCGTGTGCAAGTGGGTAGGGCTACGGTGCAATGATTTTCAAGTAAAGGGGATAAAGCAGCAAACAGCTCTTTTTATGGGGAAACGGAAAAAGAGGGAAAAGGGTGGGACTGTGGGGGCATTGCAATGTGTGCCAGGTTGGCTGTGTCGGCAGCGAAATGTGCGCCACCACCGGCGGGGCGGTTATGGTTTTGTCACCAGCTCCCGCGATTAGCCGTCGGCGAGAGATTCCCCCTGTTTATTGCTTTAAAAGATGAGGAAGCAATCGTTGCTTTTTGCCTTCCTCTACCTTTTCTGCTGCTAATGGTATGCAGAGTCATCGCATTGGATTCCAAATTTTTTGCTTTACATTCTGCATGATGAAGTGCTGTAGCTTTTTTTTTTGGGAAAATCCGGGGCTAATAATAGCCCATATATTGATAAACAAAGAGGCCTATTACAATAAAACTATAAGAAAAGAGAAAAGACTAACATTCTAAAAGAGCAAACAAAATTTACAAAGACTATATCAGCATAAACAAAGTAGACAGAAGACAAAACAAAGACTCAGCATATAGGAGCAGCCTCATTCATCAATGAATCATCAGAAGAAAGACCATCAACCAGGCAGAGGCACCGGTTGCCCAAATAACCATTGCCCAAAAACCGCAGGACAGGAGAAAGAATTCCAAGCAAACTGGCCATCACAGCAACCCCTGCCTGAAAATAAATACCCGCAAAAACGAGCCAGGTTGCCACGCAGGCCCTCCATAGCTCGGAGAGACTGCCCTTTGACATCATCGTCTTAATGTCAAGCGTCCACAAGCAATGCCAACCATAGTCTCTGTAGTATACCCAAGAGATAAAAGTGAAATATTTCAGCAAAAACGTGGAATGCCTTTTAGAAATCCAGCTCATACATTCCCAAAAACTTTCTCCCAGGTCAGAACAGAACTCGAAGATATAAGCTAAGCCAAGTATAATGTCCTGGGAGCAAAAAAGAGTCCCGTGAAAGTATCTAGATCTGAAAACTTCAACAATATTTGAATATAAGCAATTCCAGCAGACCAAAATAACAGAATAGAGGCCTAAATTTCCGAAAATCTGTTGAGTAAAGTTGAATTGTTCTTCCATTTTGCAGTTTTAATTCTCACCCCAGTTGAAATGTTGCAAATCACTTTAGTCACATTGGTCCTAAGATTAGAGAAACGCCGATTGTTTCTCTCCCTCCAAACATTGTAAATAATGCAACAGATCATTAAAAAACAAAGATCCTTTTCAGTTCTATTGTAAATCATAGAGTTTTCAAAAAATTCCAAAGTCTGAGAGAGAGTCGGCCTTAGTAAGAAACAACTAACTTCTGGCAAAAAAGTCTTAAGGATATAAAAGGTGAAGTCACATTAAAAAAATAGGTGTGTGTGATTCTCAAGGTGATCAGAACAAAGAGAACATTTAGGAGGCACACTAATTCTCTAATCAAGAGGTTGTCTGCAGTTTTAAGTCTACCAAGTATTGCCATCCAAGCAAAGCAAGAAAATTTTAAAGCATGATTTTTGTGCCAAATGGAACAATGCCAATCCACCTTAGATAGAGAGGAATAGAAAAATTCTGTATATTTTTTGAAAGTCCAGATTGTGGAGCCCTCCCACAAAAGCTCATTTTTGTCATGTATTGCCACCTTACCGATGCTATCTTGAATATGAATAGGGATGCAAGAAGGTAAATGCCATCTATCATTATGAATGAAATCTCTCACTTTCAGAACTTCCAAAGAAGGTAAATGAATAACATCAGCCAGAAGTTGCCCAGTAAGCCACGGATCCCACAAAAAAGAGAAATGACTATGCTTCGACACAGTAAAAGATAAGATATCTTTTAATTTATAAGCCGTTTCAGAAATTTTGTGCCATGTTTTAGAAGCAACCAGAGGAGGATGCTTCCAAGGAGTTATAAATTTAGCTTGATACCAGAAACTGAGAAGGTTTTGATTGTTGTAAAATCTCCCTAAAATAGAGCAGAAAACACCAAAGTAAAGAGCTTCCAGAGAGGGAATTCTGAGACCTCCAACAGATTTAGGCCTAGTGACAGTGGCCCAAGAAATAAGATGAAGTTTTCTCTCAGTCAAGTTGTTGTGAAATAAAAACTTAGAGCAAAGTTTGTTGATTGTAGCGCAGCAACCCTTGGGAATGATCGATCCTCTAATCCAATAGGCAATGGTGTTAGTAATAATAAATTTTAGGAATTGCACCCTACCTGCAAAAGAAAGAAATTTATTTTTCCAACCATCAAGTAGAGCATAAATTCTGCTCATGAGTGGTTGAAAGTAAGAGGCTTTGAGTCTTTTGGTGGAAATGGGAATTCCCAAGTATGTTAAGTGAGTGTTGACATTATAGATATCAAGCTCAGCACAAATCAGGAGGTTATTCGGATGGTCATGAGAAAACAAAATAGCACTTTTGTTGGTATTGATATTTAGGCCGGATATAGAAGCAAAAATCTGTAATTTTCTTTTCAGGTGCTGTGCATTATCAATAGAAAGTTTCCCCATCACCAAGAGATCATCAGCATACATAAGATGACTTATGTGGATATCTCTGCAGGTAATACCTTTAAATTTCAAATCATCAGAAGGATCAATAAGAATATTGGATAAACCATCCATGGCAACACAGAACAAAAGGGGAGATAAGGGGCAACCTTGTCTTAGCCCGGAGCTTGATTTGAAAAAACCTTCCAGGGAACCATTTAGACAAATGGAGAAATAAACATCATAAATGCACCCCTTAATCCAAGAAACAAAAGTATCAGGCAAGCCCTTCTGCAAAAGTCTAGCAATGATAAATTCCCTAGAGACCGTGTCAAAAGCCTTCTTAACATCCAACTTGACACAAAATTTCTTATGATGGCCAGCAAATTCTTTCAGAAGCTCAGAAGCAAGAATAATATTATCCGTCGAGCACCTCTTAGTGATGAAACCAGATTGACTATCATGAATGATGTAAGGAAGAACAATTTTGAGTCTATTAGCTAAGATTTTAGCAACAATTTTATATAGAACATTGCAGAGTGAAATGGGTCTATAGTCATTGATGTGAGAAGCATGAGAAGACTTAGGAATTAAGGCAATGGCAGTTGCCTTGACACTTTTTGGAAGGGAGCCCATGTTGAAAAAATTATTAACAGCATTGAACAGTTGTAAACCAGTGAGATGCCAAGTTTTCCTGTAAAAAGCATACGAAAATCCATCCGGCCCAGGAGCAGAATTTTCATTACCATCAAAAACCGCAATTCTAACTTCTTCAAAGGTTAAGGGGCCACAAGCATGCAACAGAAATGAGAAGGAACCAAATTGCCTTTAGGGATATTAAGAGGAAGGTTGAGAGCGGGGTGGTAAGTATTGAACAGACCCTCAAAATGCTTAATAATAGCGTTAGAAATGCCAGTAAAACTAGAGAAATGCCCATCAGAAGTGGTAATCTCTTTAATGCAGTTCTTGTTGTTTCTGCTTCTAATATGAGCAAAAAGGAAGCCAAGGTCATCCTCCCCTTTAGAAAGCCATAGAGTTTTGGCACGTTGGGATATCCAAGAAGTCCAGAGACTTTGCAGAGAGGCTAATTCCTTATTGATGTTTTTCAGATTTTGATTCAATTCCACATTCAATGGAAGGTTTTGAAGCTCAGATAAACAAAGATTTTGCTTCCTCTTAATATCCAACAAGGCAGCAGAAAGAAATGTAGAAGAGGCCCAATTCCGACTTTTAAGAGCTCTCTTAAGCTTTTGTAAACTGTGGTGAAAAGAAGCCATGGGACTTCTAACAGACCTAGAAGAAAAAGCTTCGAAAACATCGTCCCAAAAACCCTCCATGTTGATCCAGTAATTCTTAAATAAGAATCTAGCAGAATAAGCCTTTTCATGAGAAGATTTAAAAATCAATGGAGCATGATCCGAACCAAGATGAGATTCAACTTTGTAATAAGCATTTGGAAATAGGTCCATAAGGGCATTGTTCACCAGCACTCTGTCCAACTTGATGTGAATAGGGTTGTCCACCCTTTGATTGAACCATGTATAAAAAAGACCCGTAGAAGATAGATCTTGGACCCCACAATTGAAAATCATGTTATTAAGTTCTCCCAAACTACTGTTGGAAGAGATAGAACCCCTAGCTTTTTCAGTTTCAAATCTATAACAGTTAAATTCTCCCATTATAATCCAAGGATGATCAAAATGGGGAGAAGAGGAAGCAATATGATCCCACAGTATTCTTCTATCTTCCACATGATTGGAAGCATATATCACAGTCAAGTAAATCGGAGGGAAAGATCCCGCAGAAAGTATGCCATGAATGAATTGAGGAGAGGAGGATAGAAGGTTAAATGAGAGAGCCGCAACATCCCATTTAATCCAAATTCTACCAATGGAGGAATCCCCAAAGTTATTACAACTACCTTCGTTGTCAAAAATGGAATGAGATCTCAAAAACCACGGGTCTTCAACAGAAGAAGACGATATTTTAGCTTCCAAAATGCATAACATCTTGAGGTCATTAGTGCTAACAAGAGACTTACAAAAATTTACTTTGTCAGGGTTGTTGTACCCTCTCACATTCCAGCTGGCTATCTTAGGGAAAGACATCAAGATTTTTGACCTTTGGCCTTCTTGGCCGATTTGCCCTTCGGCTGCTTTGTCTTCACAGGTGATTTACCATTTACAACAGAAGATCTAGTGTTATGACGGTTGTGATCTGAGGAGTCATGGGTCTGAGGAGAGGAAGAAGGATTATGTGTTGAAGTGGTTGGGTCATCATCCGCAATGGAGGAGGAAGTGATTTCAGTCTCCGAGAATATTTCAGTGGAATCTAGAGGATTTTGTTCATCATCTTGTAGAGAAGCAAACTTATTAAGGAGAGGGAGATTGGGAGGTGGCTGAATGCAGAGAGAAGCTGGTAAACCAGAAGAAGAAATTTCTTCTGTAGGAAAGTTGAGATTCGGAAGAAGCGTGATTTTGGAAGGAGAGTTCTGTATGTCAGATGTAGTGAGAGGGTTTTCAGAAGTTGGTAGGCTAAGAGGAGGCTGATCCCGGGGGGGCTCATGTAACAAGGCAGACGCAGGAATTAGTGATGTCGGAGAGAGAATGGCCTTAGGATCGGAAGAAGCAGGCAGAACAGAAGTTGCCGGAGGAATAGAAGTGGAGGGATTTGGCTCAGAGACAAGATTGATGGGTTTTGTTGGCGGGAGGACAGAAGGTGAGCTGTGCGGGCGATTGGGAGGTAATCGCTTGGTGCTGCGGCCACGAAATTTAGGAGGCTGAGGAGGTAAAACGGGCTGGGGATTGGGATTTTTGGGGCATAGAGAGAAAGGATGAATTAGAGACCCACAACCTTCACATCTATCAGGTTTCCAATCATATAAAACTTTCAATGCTAAATCTTCACCATCAATCTCAAGAGGTATAACATCAGGCAGAATAGAATTCTTAGAGATGAGGACACATACCCGTGCAAACGTTAGTCTAGTACGATTTGCAGTTAGGGAATCCACAGAAATCGGAACACCTATAAAACTTGCAATTTTAGAAATACCAGTAGGGGTCCAGAGAACCAGCGGGAAGTCCACTATTTTTATCCAAATCGGAATCGGCGCGTCTTCATCACGTTTAGGTTTGAATTTAGGCGACCAGCGCTGAAGTATGAAAGGTTTACCCAACAAAAACCATGGCCCTCCAGTGAGTACCATCTCCAAATCCTCTTTAGTAGAAAACTTTAGCAAGAAAAAACCATCTGCTAAAGAAAGGAGGGACAACGAGCCTTTAAGCTGCCAGATTTTCAACATCGCTTTGAGCAAACGTTCGTAGTATGGCCGAGGACCCAACGAATAACCAATCAAAGCATTTGTCCAGATGTTTTTTCCTTCAGATAAGTCATCACCTTTAAATGAAAGTTTCTGACCAGGGGAAAAGAAGGTAACCGGAAAAGGAGTCGGCTTGGAGGAGGAAGCAGAAACATTGGCTGCATAGGACATACCTCCAGGAGACGGGCCAAGCACGGAGGGGGAAGTGAGAGGAGGAAAATCTGCCGAAGAAGCAGCCATCATGGTTGGGAGGGAGAAGCCCCCCCAGGGGAAGAGACGAAGAAGAGCACACAGGCGGCGCAAAACCTAGCAAACCCTAGTAGAGCGAAAAAACTTTCTCGGAATAGACAGACATCTGTTTGATCCTAATAATCTAATATAGTGGTAAGTGCTGTAGCTTATATCCACGATTCAATTATAGTAAAAAAACTAGAGAGCTGGCAGAAAGAGATGGAGATTTCCTTTTAAAAAAAGGTTCCATCTTAATGTAAAACTTGTCTATGCATGAAGCAAATTAATTTAAAGGCCCAATTCCTTCTACCGTTCTACGAAGGTTTTCAATGGGAGCTGAGCAATTAAATGAGAGAGGATAAACATTTAGCTGTGTTGCGTGCTAGAATATACGCAACGGTAGAGTTTGGAAATTCGCGTCCAAGCGTTGTATGAGTATTCAGCACACAAACAGAAAAGATGATACGAACATCAGAATTTTTACGTGGAAAACCCAGAAAGGGAAAAAACCACGGGGCCTCACCTAGTTGAAAAATTCCACTAGGGATGAGGTAACCTTGCTCCTGAGGTGGTCGTCCGCCAAACACATCTGAAGGATCTTCAGAAAAAGATAAGGGATGAGCTAAACTATTCTTTGTATTATTTTCTTTTGTAGTAGTTTATTAAGCTTATGTTTTATGGGGGTTGGGTATTTTTCTTTCATTCTTACTATATTACTTTCTTCTTGGCTTATATCAGAACTATTGTCATTTGAATGTATTGGTTAATTGAACATTTATTAATGGATTGACTTTATTTCAATTTCTCTATTTAGACTGATGTTTATATATATATATATATATATATATATATATATATACTAGTTAAAATGTTCGTGCATTAAATGCACGTGACTAAAAATTTAAAAATAAAAATTTAGATTTTAAATATTTTGATTATATTATCATTGTTAAGTTGAAAAAAAAATTATGAAATTTATTATTATGAATAATTATAATCATTAATGTTTATTTGCATGTGCACAAATTCTAGATGAATAAAAATTTTAAAATTTAGTGAAAAAGTGTCATTAGTTTTGCTAGTTTTATTGCACATGCATTAAATGCACGTGAATAAAAAATTTAAAATAAAAACTCATATAATGAATATTCTAATTATATTTTATTTAATAAAAATAAAATTATTATCTTTCTTTCAATAATTAATTATAATTATTCATAATATTTACAAAAAGTTATATATTTTTCTTAAAATAATGTTGGTACATGCTGCTCAATATGCCCCCATATGACTTGTGTACTTAGCATTTCACATTAAGAGATGTACCAAGAACTGTAGATTATGTCATTATTTTAAGTAGAAGAAAAGGAATTAGCAAAAAAAAAAACATTTCAAAAGCTGAATATGTTATCTTAAAACAAAATCATTGATTAAAAATGTTTGCAGAAGATTTCTCCTGATGTTGAAAGGTAGAGCACAGAAATCAGATATAAGCACTATAAAGTGTATGCATACATTCTTAAAAATAAAAGATGCACGACAATCATTAACCACATACAATAAATGCATGTGAATAAAAATATAAAAAATAAAAATTCATACTGTGAATATTTTTATTATATTATCACAAAGAAAAATATGCACACATTTTAATTTACTCATTCTAATTTATTATCAATAGCACCTAAACCAAACATCAAAGATGTAATCAGTAGGTAAATAATATTTATTTTCCACTTAATTCTTAGAGGCAAAACACAGAAGAAAGAGAGGTAAAATGCATCTTCGCTGAAATAAAAAACAGATGGTGGAGAATAGTCAAAAAGTGTGCAAGGAAAGAAGAATCGTTATTTTGTGGTGAATGCAGTCGTGACTGTCTATCCCATAGGAGAAGAAGGTGAAGAAGCTTCTTTAGCAACTCCTTCAAAACTCTTCTTCATGAAGTGAAGCACGTGAATTGCTAATAACATTGTAGAAGAAAACAAAGAAGCTTATTTAGCGACTCTTTCATAACCCTTCTTCATGCAAAGCACGTGAAGCCAACGGTGTTGTAGAAGAAGACAAAGAGGCTTAATAGCGAAGGAAGAAGCATACCTTTCAAATGAGCTCACTACCATCGTAGAAGAAGACATTAAAGTTTCTTTTGCAACTCTTTCAAAACTCTTCTCCACACAACATATGTGAACCCATTGTAGAAGGAGAGGCTAATAGCGAAGAAATGAAGAGATGAAAGCAATCAAAAGCGGACATTTATTTTGGTATTAAAATATAATGGATATGATTTTTTTTGGGAATAATCACAAGCCACTTTTATATAATTGCATAGATAAACAAAAGAAGAAGAAGAAGAACTAGCTGTAATAGTTTAAAAAAATAATTGAGGGAGAAGAAGCAAATACCATACCAAAAAAGCTTTATTTTACCAATGAAGTCGTATTAGATTCGGGCTTCTTATCATCAATCTGCATTAGTCTGATCGTAATACAATTGTTCCCATTTGAATTAAAACCATAAGCCAGGAACAAAGACCGTCGCAACTTCCGAGCCAACAAGAACATGAACAAAGAAGGCTTGACAAAGATCTTTACCTTCACAACGAACTCCCGACGCGACTTCCGAGCAACGAAGGCAAAGAAGCGGTGAGTCCGACAAGACAAACAAAGGTGAAGAAGCAACAATTCTTTCAAAAATATTATTGACATGAAGCCTTAAAGTTGAGCGGGAACATAAACCGAAGGCCACAAAATTGGACAGATGGTCTTCTTCACGCGAAGCCTTAAATTTATGTTGTTAGAGGTATCCGAAGGAAGGAGGAAATAGAAAAACAACCACTAAATAGAACATAGTACATAAATAAGTACAAAATATCGAGGCAGCCAAACGCTCAGCAATAAGGCAAGCGTTCGTTTTAGTGGGATACGAAGAGGTGTTCATAAATATATTAATTTTATGAATAAAGTTATAATTATTAATTAATTATAATTATAATAATTAAAATGAAAGGTTAAGATTTGATTTAAATAATTATAATTAATTAAAATGAATGGCTACGGAATTTTGTACTTTTAATTTTAATAAGTACTTTAAATTTATTGATCATTAATATTATTTAATGTAGCGGGTTATATAAAAAGTTTTTTTTTTTTGTGGATTCTGTAATAACTATTGCAATTCTTTTAATTAAATCCAATTAAGAGAATACAATAATAAAGCCAATATGAAATGAAAAGTTGGGATACGTTTACTTTAATAATTAGCTTCAATTTATTAATCATTAATACTATTTAATGCAAAATGTAATCTAAAAAGTCTTTTTTTTTGTGAATTTTGTAATAACCATTGTAATTCTCTTAATTAAATGCAATTTAGAGAATACATTAATAATTGTAGCCAATATGAAATGAAAGGTTGAAATTATAATAATTTAAAAAATTAATTGATTAGTTGAAAGTGGTTTTTGGATTGATAGCAATTTTTCGGATTAAAGCATTTTTAATAATTTTGGAAACTGCTTAATTAATTATTTGAAAATCGGTTTTAAAAATAGGAAGTAAAGTGGGCGTATGAGATGGTTTGGTACTGCAGTTTTAAAATGAAAGCACTAATAATTTCAGACTGGTTAATTAATATAATAAATGTTTTATAGGAAATGATAAATAATAGAATTTGAAGAGTTATATATGAACGTTATAGATTAATTTAAAATTTATAGATGAATGATTCAGATTTGTCATGGGTGGATTCCCAATATATAAGCCAATATCCTCGTGATTGTTACTTCTAAGTTATAGCTACACTATGTCATTGCAAACTCTATGCTTAGATCATACATCATCCTCAATGAGAGAGGAGCTTCATTTTCTACCCACACTACTTCCAATTGATAGAGTAGCATTAACCTGAAACTACAAAAACAAGGCTTAAAGCCTCGACATGTCACAGAGGAAGTTATTATCATCAGTCTTTTGGAGATACACTTGACTCTTTAAATTGCTGCAAGAGAAATTTATAATTTACCTTCTATACTGTAGGTAGATAAGCACAAACTTAATAGAAAGTTGTTGACATAATGATTGCTATGGTGGCTTCAGGAGATGTATGGTGGCTTCCTCATGGCTTCATTATTTTGAACTTAAGACTGATCACCTTATGCTTCGTCAAATTTTCTTCTCTTTATGAATTTTCTTGTGCACTAGAACTACTCTATACTTGATCACACCAATTATGAATTCGACCACACCAATTATGTGTCGCTTTGTCTTTGAAGTTTCTCAATTAGAATTATCCTTTGATTTTTACATTAAATGGTGAAGTTTCTTTTAATTAACTTATCTCTAATCGTATCTTTAGCTTAATATTACCAATGGATCAACAAAATAATCCACTGGCCGGCCCCTCTGAGTCATAGCGTACGGGAGAATGTAGATATTGCTTGAAACCATTTTACTGAGTCCAAAACTACTGATGGTAGGATTTAGGAATCCATCATTTGATCTCACAAATTTTGTTGATGATTATTAAATTTAGTAGGAGTGTTCTTTGTTTTAAGTTTTCATTATAAACAAGGTTTGACTATAGGTTTTGTTTGATCATGTTTAGTTTGTTCCTCAAACATTTATAAGTGATACGTCATGCAAAAATTATCTTGATCGGGCATGAATCTCGAGGCAAAAAGCTAGTTGGAAACTTCAAAAATTAAATTCGCGAGCTCCTGAACTTTGATTTAAGCAAACTTACAGTCAAACTGAGCGTCTCGGAAATACGAACCCAACGACACCAAATTTGACTCAATCCGAGCCCAAATGAGTCCAAATCAAGGACCTAAAGCGCTGTTGGAAGGTTCAAATCACAATTTGAGTTACCAAACAGTCTTCGATTTTGACGAGCTTATACTCAAATCGAACGGCTCGACGAGACGAATCCAACGAGCCCAAGATCTCCGAATTCTGACATCATTAAGGCCTTCAAATGCCCAACGAACGGTGCATGTTCAAAGGATTCGATATCGGCTGTCCATTCAAAACACTCCCAATTCGCCCCTGATCTCACGCCTATTTACGGGCTATGCCACTCCAGAAAAACTATAAATAGAGCTCTCATTCTACACCAAAGGAACTCAAGTGAAGAGAGAGAAGAAGAAGAGAACCAGGAGAAGAAGGAAGAAGCTCCTCCTCGACCTCCGCCGGAGCTCTTCCCGCCACCCGAAGACGTCGGAACTCTGCCGGATTTTCAGGAAACGCAGGAATCCTGCACAACTTCTACGTGCTGCTGAAATCCTTCCCAATTACCAACAGAGTTCCATCCTAACGCCAAAACTCCGCCCAAGTGAAGCCGGAGTTCTCCTCTGCCACCAACAGACGTCGGACTTCTACACAACGTCGAACCTTCTCTTCGCCAAATTTTTACTCGACGCCGGACTTCTACCGGTTATCGGACTCCTCTAGACGTCTATGCGAAGATGGATTTCTTTCCATGGTTGGACTTCTACCTGACGCCGTCCTTCTGATCTTCATCGTCAGACAATAGTGCTTCTGACATACGTCGCCCGCCGACTACAGTCTTTCCGACCTCCGTCGCCCGCCGACTACAGTCTTTCCGACCTCCGTCGCCCGCCGACTACAGTCTTTCCGACCTCCGTCCCCCGCCGACTACGGTCCTCCTGACTTATGTCGCCCGCCAATTACAGTCTTTCCGACCTCCGTCTCCCGCTGACTACGGTCCTCCTGACTTATGTCGCACGTCGATTACAATCTTTCCGACCTCTGTCGCCCGCCAACTACAGTCTTTCTGACCCCTGTCGCTCGCCGACTACGGTCCTCCTGACTTACGTCGCCCGCCGACTATAGTCCTTCCGACCTCCGTCGCCAGCTGACTACGGTCCTCCTGACTTACGTCGCCACCGACTACAAGCCTTTCGACCTCCGTCGCCTGCCGACTACGGTCCTCCCAACCAAACGAACATGTCAATAGTGATTCTTTGTATTCACACCATGTAATGTACTCTATAAAATGTACATCAAGCTAAGGCCTTCTCCCAAGGAAGGGCCTCATTTGTAATCGACTGCAATACTAGTGGATTCATTCAAACTGGGCTAGGCCCCGTGGTTTTTCCCCCTTTTCAGGGGTTTTCCACGTAAAAATTCTGGTGTCTCATAAATGCTAGACACTTTCTCTTATATGATTGCGTGCCGGATTTTCGTACAACGCTAAGACGATAAACTTTATATTTCTCTACCGCCACGAATACTCTTGGACCCAACAATAAGTATGCTCTTTCAATGTTTATTTAAATATCTAAGGATCACACTTCTATGGATTGTAGTGTTCTTTTAACAATGTTCATTACTTTTTGTTATTTCATTGATCATTTTTTTGTTTGAGCACGCTAAATCCTGATCTCCTCATCTCTCTTGTTGTAAAATTTGCATTTTTACAATCTTAGTTCAATTATAGCTGAATCAAATAGCAATATGTGCATAGTTCCTCTTAAATCTGAATGTTTATCTTGATTAGGTACTACAAGATTAGGTTTAGAGTGAATGTATTAGAAGAAAATTTCTCATTTATTTTTAAATTTTTAATAATATTATTATTTATTATGTCATCCGGTTCGAACCCGGTTCATCCGGTTCGGTTCGACCCGTAAACCTCTCCTTCTTCCGGTTCGTTGCCTGGTCCGATTTTCACAGCCTTGATATATATATATATATCCAATGACAATCTAAAGCACAAAAATAAAAAAAATGATAGAATATTTGGAATATATAATATGTGTTCTCACAAGAAAAAATTCTTGCTATGTCATTGTCAGTTGAGCTAAGTCCTATGATTTTTTTACTTTTATGTATTTTTCACATAAAAAAAATTTGATCTCATATAAATTTTATCTATACATATTAAAATTTTGTGGAAAACTATGATTTACATCAACTATTTTATCAGCAATTTTTTGTTGGAATGGGATTAAAAATTCTTATATGTTTTTTAAGATGAATATCAATCATTTGATAGATCTAAGAATTTTAAAGTTCATTATAATTATTTTTAAGTCTATTATGACATATATTATAATTAATTTTCAACCTATAATAAATTAATTAAATTTTAAATAAAACGAATAATATAAAAGCATAAATACACGCTGTTACCCCCAAAGATAGACAGCTGGAGTCAGCTATCTCTCGAACAATTTTCTTTTTTTATATTGGACCAACCCATCCAACGCGGTTTCAATTACCAGAAAAAAAAATTAACCGTATTTAAAACTAATCAAGAATTCAAATCTTTCAATTTCTTCTTAACAATTACATTTTATTTTTATTTTTACAAATTTTAAAATACAAATTTAATCAAAATAATTAAAATGAAAATTCTTAATCAAATTTAAACCGATATAAAATTTAGATAATAATTAATCCTGTAATCATTAAATTCATTTTAGAATAAATATAATATCCTTTACATAAATTAATAAAAATTTAAATTGCTCTCAGATAAAATTAAATTTAATTATGTTGTAATGATCATAATAAAACATTTAGTAAACAATATAGAGCTGAAAAACCAAAAAATTGCATATTAAATAAACATAATTTATATTAGAATATATTTTTGAATTAAATTTTGGTATTTTAATTATTGTTATTATTATTGATATATAGGGAAGGGAGGATTCCAATTCAAAGTTGCGAGCCATCAACGCAATTACCACACCGCGTGGCTCTTTACTCGTTCCATTCTCTCCTTTATCGGTTACTTCATTATATAAAGTAATTAGCACGATGGCTTCTGCGGCCAATTGCTCGTCCAAGCGGAAAAGCATTTCTCCACAGTAGCCGTCGCCGGCGAAACCATGGCCAACGTGGCCGTCTTCTTTCTCTTACTAATGTCCGTCGCTTTCGCTGAGGTTCTCCCCTCCTCAACCTTCTTCACCTACTCGGAAGCTCCCAAATTCCGCGACGCCGACACCTGCCCCGCCTGCACTGCCGGCGACTGTGATCCCGACCTCGTCCACATCGCCATGACCCTCGATGCACATTACCTCCGCGGATCGATCGCCGCCGTCCACTCCATTCTTCGCCACACCTCCTTCCCTGATTCGCTCTTCTTCCACTTCCTTACCACAGCCGGAGTCTCCGATTCCGGCGATTCAGGCGACGAGCTCGCTGCCGCGATGCGCACTATATTTCCATCGCTCCGATTCAGCGCCAATCGGTTCCGCGAAGATCGCGTACGCGGGCTCATCTCCGGTTCGATCCGGCCCGCCCTTGAAACACCCCTGAATTACGCCCGCAACTATCTCGGTGATCTCCTCCCCCTTTGCGTCCGCCGCGTCATCTATCTCGACTCCGACATTCTGGTCGTCGACGACATCCGCCTCCTCTGGGACTCCGCATCCACCGCCTTGAACGCCGCCAAGCCCGCTGCCGTGGCGGCGCCGGAGTACTGCCACGCCAATTTCTCCCGCTACTTCACTGCCACGTTCTGGAAGGGACCGTGGGGGCGCCTGCCCTTCGAGGGACGCCGTCGCAGGCCGTGCTACTTCAACACGGGCGTGATGGTGTTGGATCTGAATCGGTGGCGGGCGAAGGGCTACAGTCGGCAAATCGAGAGATGGATGGAGGTACAGAAGAGGAATAGGATCTACGATTTAGGTTCTCTACCGCCATTTCTCCTGGTATTCGCCGGTGAGGTGGAGGGTTTGGATCATCGGTGGAACCAGCACGGGCTCGGAGGCGATAACTTGAAAGAAAGCTGTCGTGTTCTGCATCCAGGGCCCGTGAGCCTTCTCCATTGGAGTGGAAAGGGGAAGCCGTGGGATCGGATGGATGCCGGGAAACCTTGTCCTATCGATCACCTTTGGAATGTCTATGACCTATTTTCGCCGGCGGTCACACCACCTTCTTCCTCTTCCCTTTCCATCTCTTGAAGCATTTCATTGTAGATAGGATATGATTCAATTATTCAGTCGTGTAATCCGGTATTGTATACTGTATAGCATTGCAGAGATTGTTGGACAGTTATTTCATTCTTTTCAAAAAGTTTCTTTTCTCGATCCGTTTCATTTTTATTTTTTTCTTTGCTTTTTGAATCATTCAAAAGTGATAGTGTGAAGCCACCATAGGCTGTTGGTTAAATGAAAAACGTAACATTTTAAAGGCGCAGATTCAAGTTAATAGTTTGATATATTATTCATCGTTAGAAAAAAAAAATTATATTCTATGAGATTTCTTTTCTTGCTTCTATTAATATTTGATAATCATGGCTCAATTACAGGCCTCCAACTATCATAGCCCCATAAAGGGTTTTTCGAGCACCATCGCCAATCTACTATCATCTAGACTCTACTGACCATCTACAATTGTACAATAACTATTGCCCGGCTATGAGACCCTCTGACCTCCTTCACTTGATAATGATCATCCAATTATTATTACCTAATCATGGTACTCTAACTATTATCACCCGACAACAGTCTTCTGATCATTGTCACCTGATTATAGTAACACCCACTGACTTCACCTACCAATCTTAACAATGTCAACATACACTATTGTTTATGTGATCAATACACGCCATCAAAATAAACTTTGACTGCTAAGGTCATTACCAAATTTATGCTAGATTTCTTGATTTTGTTCTCCACTTCTTAAATGAGTACAATCAAATATACAACAAATGATATATTGAAGGCAACTCTTATTCCACATAGTTTTTCAAACTTCTATAATGAAACTCATTTTGTACAACTTGTATCTAGAATATTTTAGCAACTTTTCCCAATCACAAGAAATGACATCATTTACAACCGATAAGGAATCTGCAATATGAGGTTAGGCAGTAATATGTTTTAGTTTTAAGTTTTCTAGCTATATGTATTCTTTTGAAGTCATTGTGGCTATTGTATATATTGTTTTAGACTCGAGATTTTGTAATAAAATGTAAAAATTGACTATATAAATATAATTATATTTTTCATAGCCCAAATAGGTAATATGCAATTCCATTGCAAGTATCTAGAGAAAGGTTAATTGATTTGACATACAACTTAGAGATGATAGTTATCATACTAAATTCAGGTATGATTATATATATATATATATTGAAATAATTTTCATAGCCCAAATAGGCAATATGCAATTCCATTGCAAGTATTTTGGCAAAGCCTGTATTTGGGTTATTGAGTCCCAAATTGTATTGAACAACTTAGCTCACCCATCCAAATATTAGGATCTTCAGCATCTTTTATAATGATTGAGATATTATTTGGTGAAAATCTCTCTTACCACTTACCATTTTGGATTAAGTTTGTTGAGTTATGTTGTAGGCTCTACATAAGATTCTTGGGTTTCAAATTCTCTCTGTTTATGTGTGACTATTGAGCATTCTTCATGCAGCCTGTACAATTTGCATGGAAGGTTTTTATAGACATGCGCAGACCTTGTCATTATTGTTGTTTTTTTTTTGTAAATATTTGATGTTAAAATAATATTATGATGGTAGGAGTTTGCATGACAACTATGCAGTGGATTGGAGATGGTATATAGGCAATTGATATGTCACAAAAAATTATCTTGATCGGACACAAAGCTCGATGCAAATATAAATCGAAAAGCTTTTAAATTAAAATTTAAGATCATCCAAACTCCAATTTCAACAAGCTTATAGTCAAATTGAGCATCTCGAGAAGAAGAACTCAATGACACCAAATTCAGTCCAATTTGAGCTTAAATGAGCTCAAATCAAAAGAACAAAGCATTCTTAGAAGCTTTTGAGCATTAATTGAATGGCCAAATGATATTCTTATATGACATGCTTATAGTCGAATCAAGTGGCTCGACGAGAAAAATGTAACGAGCCCAAGATCACTAAATTCTAACACCAGTAAGGCACTAAAATTCTCAATAAATGATTCATGATCAAGGGAATCAATATGGGTCATCCGATGGAACACTCCTAACATGCCCTTAATTTTCTCCATATTTACTAGCATTGCTATAAATAAAATCTCATTCTTTACATGAAAGATGAGTAGAGAAAAAAAAAAAAAAAAGCTTGAGAGGACTCTTGAACTCTCCATCCAGTTAGGCCACTATCGGAGTTCTTTCAAATCACTGATTGTGGTCAAGCTTTTGTCTATTCTCAGACTATCGTTGAAACTCTTCATGGATGATACTGACACCAGATCTCCTCCTAAACATTGTCACCCTATGACTATGGTCCATCTGACCACTGTCATCCGTCGATTATGATCTTTTCAACCATCGGGCATATCTACTACAGTCCTTCCTGTCCTCGTTACCTAATTACGGTCTTTCTGACCTCTGTCGCCCACAACCTACGGTCTCTTCGACCATCGTTGTCCGACTACAGTCCTTCCGACCTTCGTCGCCCGCCGACTACAGTCTCTCTAAACACTGTCGCTTGCTGATTACGATCCTTCTGAGCAACGTTCATCACCCACTACGCTCATATAAACCAAATAAACACGCCAACATTCTCTTAAGAACAACTGTTATGTTATTTTCTAATTATGTAATGTGCTTTCTACAATGTGTATCTTCTACCTGAGCCAACACCCTCCTCTATGGAAGGGTATTATTTGTAATCAACTATCAATACTAGTGGATTCATTCAAACTGAACCAGACCCATAATTTTTCCCCTTTTTAGGGTTTTCCACATAAAAATCTTGCTATCACTCATGAATGTTGCACCCTACTCTTTTATAGATTTGTATGTTGGATCTTCGTACAAAACTATGACGCTAAACTTTATATCTCTCTATCACCACGAATATTTCAGGACACAGTAACAATAATAATATTTCTAAAAGGCATGCCCTTGATATTTAGCTGCTAGTAGTAAAAGCTCATTGATTTGTTAATTGTGAAGTGAATATGCCACATGAATAGATTATTTTTTAAGTTCTTTGAAAAAGTAGAGGATGGATCTATGCGAGTGGTTGATAGGGGTTCTTAGAAGCATTCAACTTTGAAAGAAGGGATAAGTGTGAAGTACTTAAGGGAAGAAGAGCTACTTTGACAATAGGGGAGAATCTGAATTATTTAACTAATATATGATCAAAGAAAAAAAGGCAAAGCAAGTGGCTTGTGTTCTAAGCTAGGTGTTTGGGTTAACAAATTTGTGCTAGGCTTCTAGGTTTAATTGCTGCACTAAATGGGATGACTAACTAGTTCTCTCAAGGCTATGCTAGTAGCATATACACCTTCACTAATATTAAGAAAGTTGAGATATTAGATTTGACTTAGATCTGAAAAGATAGAGATAGATCTAAAAAGAATTAGTTAAAAAATATTAGAAATGATATTTCTTTATTAAATTTAAATGAGAAATTTGACTTTTAACATGATACAATGATGAAAAAAAGATTCATGTAGCCGATCCCACGTGGTATGATAAAAGTTTGATGTTATTGTTGTTGTGTTGTTATTTAAATCAATGTTTTCCTTAAAAAGTTTTTTTTTTTTTTTTTCAATTCAAATCAGGAACTAATATAACCAAGCTTCGTTCCACTTGCCACAAGCCAAGAAACGAACGGCAGCCTGCTTCCTTCTACTTCCCACCAATACAACAAAATCCCTCTCTCTCTCTCTCTCTCTCTCTCTCTCTCTCTCTCTCAATTTCTCTCAACCATGGATTCAATAGCCCTTCGACGCCTCGCTCTCTCCCTTCTCCTCCTCTATTCTATCTTCCCTCTCTCCCTCTCTTCTAATCCTCTGCGCCATCTTCTCCAATCCACCGCTCCTCCACAAAACATTCAGACCTTCCCCTCTACCACCGTCCCCATCTCTCCTCCAACCTCTTTATCTTCTTCATCTTCCTCCTCTCCTTCCCCGCCGGCACAAAATTCCACCAAAAAAAAAGTAGTCACGGCCGTGGTCGCCACAGCCGCTAGCAGCTTCGTTCTATCCGCCCTCCTCTTCTTAGCCTTCCACCACTTCACCGCTAAACGGCGCCGGCTAAATCCCGCCCCGACACCACCCTTCCGGCGCAAGCCGGAACCCGCTCTCAAAGGCGTTATCGTCGATGAAAACGGCCTGGATGTCCTCTACTGGAGAAGCCTCGATGACGCCGCACCCAGGCGCTGCGATCATTGCAATAATCTTCTCCGAGGATCCCCTGATAAGGAAGACGGCCTCTTGCCGGCCGAGCAGACCCACCGCCGGCGGAGGCAGGACGAACGCCGCACCCAAAAGATTCCTCTTTTGCCGTCCGACTCCATCAATTCCTCTTCTATGGCGTTCGCCGCCCAGCCAAGGCCCTCTAAGGCACCTCCGCCGCAGACGACGCCACCTCCGCCGCCGCCGACGCCACCTCCGCCGCCGACGCCACCTCCACCACCAAAGCCGCCTGCGCCACCTGCGCCTCCGGCACCACCGGGACCACCAACTAAAAAGGGCCCGGGAGCGCCCCCTCCGCCGCCTTTCCGGCGAGCTGGAGGCCCGCCACTTCCGCCGGCATCTTCGTCGAGACCACCGCCGGTGCCGGATGGTGGCAAGGAGCGGCCGAGATTGAAGCCGCTGCACTGGGATAAGGTGACGCCGGCGAACGCAGGGCATTCAATGGTTTGGGACAAAATCACCGACGGATCCATTAGGTATCTCATTAAAAAAAATTACATATTTGTCATCACAATTAATATATTTACATATAAAAAGTTTTTCAAATATTTATCATATTATTAAAAATTTTTATAAAATTGCAAAATAAAAAAGATAGTTTAATTAAATGTTTAGACATTTGGATGAATTCTTACGGAAATGTGGATTTTTCATAGGAAATTTATCATTATTTTCCGCACAATTTCATTAAAAAATATTTATAATTAGTTATCTTTACATTTAAAAAAATAATAATTATCTTTACATTTACAACAATACCACGAGCTTTTTATTTTCTTCTTGATGACGCGATTCCACAACGCGTATTGGCGTATTAGATCTTTGACTTCTAACACTGGAAAGCTTCCAAATGTAAGCATAACTGACCAGGTCAACTTCTCATTAAAAAAAAAAAAAAGAATATGAAACCAAACCCCCTTATGATTTACTAAAACATAGTTATAAACCTTCTATTTCTAATTATAATTATACTAAAAAAATTTATGTTAAAAAATAATTTTAAAAATAATAAACAAAATTATTTCAAATGGAGTCTAAAATTTTGAGACAACTTTTTTAATGATTTCTAAAATAAATTTCTGATAAAAAAATTTTAATTAAAAAATTTATTAAAAATTATTTAAAAAATAGTAAAAAAATTATTCCAAACAAACAAAACCTAAGTCGTCTAATTTAATATTTAAATATGAAAATATAATCGAGCCGAGAAGATCAACATTAGTTGTTCAACAAATGTAGCAATTTTCAATTAGCAGATTACGCTATTTGAGTGAATTAAATATTAACAAACCGCTTGCTGAAACCAACTCGCAGGTTCGATGATGGTATGATGGAGGCCCTGTTCGGCTACGTCGCCACCAACCGCAGACCACCAAATTCCAACGCCGGCGACACCTCAGCCGTCTCCAAAACAGGCTCTGCCGTCATCATTCCCAACAATCCCGCTCAAGTCCGCCTCCTCGACCCCCGCAAGTCGCAGAACATCGCGATCGTCCTTCGGACAATCGCCGTCAGCCGTCAGGAGATCCTCGACGGCCTCCAGGACGGCCAGTCTCTCGCCGCCGACACACTCGACAAGCTCTCCCGCATATCCCTCACTCCCGACGAGGTATCCCTAATCAGTTCCTTCACCGGCAACCCGTCTCACCTTGCCGATGCAGACTCCTTCCTCTTCCACATCCTCCGCGCGGTCCCCACAGCCTTTCCCCGCATCTCCGCCTTCCATTTCCACCGATCCATCTACGAACCGGAAATCCTTCACCTCAGGCAATCTTTGCAAACCCTCGATCTCGCCTGCAACGAGCTCCGTACACGGGATCTATTCCTCAAGCTCCTTGAAGCCATTCTTAAGGCCGGGAACAGGATGAACGCCGGCACGGCCCGGGGAAACGCGCAGGCTTTTGATCTCACCGCCCTCCGTAAGCTCTCCGACGTGAAGAGCACGGATGGGAAAACAACTCTGCTCCACTTCGTCGTTGAGGAGGTTGTACGGTCCGAAGGAAAACGATGCGCCGCCGTCAATCGAAGCTCCAGTATTCTGCGATCTGCAAGCCGGAATTTTAGGAGCGGGGAGGATCAAGAAGCGCATCGGCAGGCGAGGGAGGAGAGGGAACGGGAGTATATGATGTTAGGTCTACCGATCGTTGGTGGACTCAGTGCCGATTTCACTAATGTGAAGAAGGCAGCTGGGATCGACCACGATGCCGTCGCAGGCGGCTGTGAATCCCTTACGGCTCGAGTTGCGGAGATCTGGCAATTGATGAAGAGTTGGAAGGAGGAAGAAGGAGAATTTATGAAAGAAATGACGAGGTTTCTGGAGGCGGCGGTGGAAGAGATTGAAAAGGTTAAGGAGGAGAAGAAGAGTGTGATGGATAAGGTGCGGAGGACTATTGAGTATTATCAGCCGGCGGCGTCCAAAGACAAAGCTGCGAAGCCGCTTCAGCTGTTTGTTATAGTGAGAGATTTCTTGGGAATGGTGGATCAGGCTTGTGTTGATATTACAAGGAACCTGCAGAAGAAGAAGCAGCTGCAGCAGCAGACAACCTTGACGCCGCCGCCGCCACCGCCACGACCGATGGAAGAAACGCCGGAAATATTACCGGAGTTAAAACTGGCGTCGGTGAAGGAGGAGAGAATTACTGCCAGGTTTCCAAACTTGCCAGTTCGGTTCTTGTCGGATAATTCATTGTCGGGTTCTGATTCGGAGGAAGAAGAAGATGGGTTTTCCTTTGAGCAGATACATGTTTAGGCGCAGATACATGTTTAGGCCAAGCATGAAATCTCCGCAAATTTGTAGGAACATCATAATAATTAAATTGACTTCAAAAATTTTAAACATGGCTGATAACAACCTTTTCTTTGGAAGATGTGGCACTCTAACGGAATGGATGCAGGGAGTTTCCTAAAATTGATCCAAATAGTGGAACTTTTCTTTGGAAGATGTGGCACTCTAACGGAATGGATGCAGGGAGTTTCCTAAAATTGATCCAAATAGTGGAACGGTTTGGAGTGCATGACGGCGTAACTAATCCAAATAGTTGTGGGACAAAACCATGATGATGATGATGATAACAATGGTGGAACCTTCAAATGATGGTTAAGTTATATCAAATAGCCTAAGGGCAAATTTATAACTAAATTAAAACCGTAGTCTAATTTATGTAACTGAACCAAATATTCATAAAGCAGCGGGCAATTTTGCAATTTCAACAATATAGCATGTGGGGTCATTTCATCAATGTTTGAGAAAATATTATTACATGTCAATAAAAAAAAATTAAATGTCAACACATAGCATATTTGTAACATAGCACATCCTAATTGGACTCTGAACAGCATGAGTTCGAGCAAAGAACTGTTGAGAGCGATTGAGATAGGAGTTGGTGTTAACATTATAAATTTCAAAATATATTTAAGAATTCAAACTCATCCGAATATAATTTATATCAGAATATCATAATTTATAGGTTTGATTCTAAGATCCTTTAATATGTTGAAGATTATCGATGGAACAAAAGTTACTTCAATGGATAATTTAAATACTGGGAGGAGGTGGGGTTGTTGGATTAAGATTTTCCTAGTGTAGGGAGGGAGAGGGAGAATTCTTATGGGTGGAATAAATAGGAGAGAAGTGCAATAGAAAGATTTTGCACTCAATAGCACAATAAATCATACATATAGCACTCCATTCTACTTATTCCAAATACCAACGGCAGTCACGAGTGCAGCCAATTCAACATAATTAAATAAGCAGAAAAAGCACAAGCAGAGGCACAACCAAATTTGCACAATATAATAAAACCACACTGAATCAACATGTTAAGTTCTTCATTAAGCCAACAAAACTCATATCCATTGATAGGAAAACAAAAGCTCTAAAACAAAGTTTAACGCAGCAGTTGAAACTAATGGAGGAATAAAAACAGTTTAGAACAGAAACGTGACAATATTGCAGCACTAGAGAAGAATAACAAGTGCATCTCTAATAAACTAGCAACTCAATCATAAGATATGGTGAAGGAAATCTAGAATTTGAGCTCATGAGGTTTCATGCCGTCTTTGAGAGAAAATCTGGCACCTAGATAAGAACGAAGATCGGATACTGCATCTATAGCTTTCAGCAATGGCTCGTCCACTGCTTTCTGATCATCTTTCCTGTCTTGGGGTAGAGATTTCTTCTCCTAAAATTTTCATGCAAATGAATTAACAGACCAAGTACCCAGTTACTTTCAAGATATATAAATCGCAAGTTCAGTAAGTACCTCTTTATCAGCTTCAAAAAACTCGCCCTCGGTCTTCTTCTTCTTCCTTTCTTTTTCTTTGCTGAAGAATTTGTCAGTGAATTTATCAACATTGACCCCAGATATATCAACCTTCGTTGATGTGCCGATGACATAAGCCTGATTTACACGCCTAAGGGGAACTCCATTGATCTTGAAGGGACCTATCAGATGTTGAAAAACAAATATCCATACTAAGTGATACATCTACAATTGCATAGACTAAGATTGAATGTCATTTTGGCTGGTCACTACAGGAAATATAAAATATCCACTATAATCTATGGGTAGAGATTTATATCAAAATTTAACTAGTATGACAAAAAGTATAGCCTTCAAAACCATCATTAAGCAAAAATTGGGGTTGCTAAGTTAGCAAATATGAAAACAAGAGAACTTTGGTTCATTCTTTTTTTTTTTTGTAGTAATATTACATTATTTATAATAAAGGGAGGGATGTTTGGTTTGATGTTATATCTCATCTTCCAGCTTGTCTAAATAGAATCAACATTTTTCGTACATTGAATTCTTAGCTCTTGGTTATCTTCTGAGATTTCAAAATTGAATATAACACCGAGTTCGGAATATATTAGCAACTCAATTATTTCACAAAAATGATGCTATCCATATAATCAAAGACTGGGCTTCCAATCAAATAAGATGGGAGCCGGAGCATTAAAACAAAATCCTTCATTGTTAGTAAAATTGAAGGCCGGTGACTTGATGTTAAAAGCTAACATTCACAAGTAAAACCTATGTTAAAACATGAGAAATGAAAGCATAAGATGAGTACATTAAAATTAGTAAATATAGTGGAGAAAAGGTGCCTCAAAGGTGTGCTAAAATTATTAAAAACATGTATGATGCAACAATAAGAAGCATATAGTACTTGTGGAATGAATAAATAGTTTCACAGTTAAAAAAACAAGAATGATTTTGTACCTATATATATATATATATATATATCTTTGAGATGTTTATCAAAATATTCGATGTGCAGCACCTAAATTTGGTGTATTTATAATAGTTGGGACATCAAATCATGTAAGAGAATACATAGAATAGCACACGAATACTGCACAAACTACGGGTTTAAGACTAATAGAAGAAAGATCAAGTACATAAAACACAATTTTGTTATGAAATTGATAATTATCAATAAGATTTGTTGAAAGATCAAGTGATATCAAGGTGTTAAAAGGTTTAAATAGATTGGAAATATTATGAAAAAAACCCAAAGAGTTAAATGAATAGATAACTTTTAAATTTAACACTAAGTGGTTAAATGGAGGATTAAACTCATATTATGGAATAAAGAAATTCTATGAAGAATTAAATGAAAAATTCATACAATTGCAATTAGAATAACTATGCTTTATGAATATGAATGGTGGTTAACGAAGGCTCTATTTGGCATATTTTCTTCCTTGAACAACAACAACAACAAGCCTTTATCCCACTACATGAGGTTGGCTACATGAATCCTTTTTCTCCATTGTGTCATGCTAAGATTCAAATTCCCATCTAAATCTAATAAAGAAAGGTCATTTCTAATATTTTTTAACCAAGTCTTTTTAGATCTACCTCTACCTTTCTTATCATAAGTTAAATCTAATACATCTACTTTTCTAACCGAGTCATCAAAAGGCTGCCGTTTTATGTGACCAAACCATCTAAGGCGACTCTCTGTAATCTTATCTTCCACTGGAGCTACTCCAACCTTTTTACGTATATGCTCATTTTGTATCATGTCTTTAAGAGTAAAGCCACTCCTCCACCTGAGCATCCTCATCTCTACAACACTTAACTTAATATTATGCTTCTCTTTTAATGGCCAACATTATGCACCATAAAGCATTACAGGTCTCACTGCCATCTTATAGAATTTTCCCTTAAGTTTGAGAGAGACTTTTCAATCACATAACAAGTTCGATTCATTCCTCCACTTCAACCATTCAACTTGAATTCTACTAATAATATCTCCATCCATTTCACCATCACTCTGAATAATAGACCCAAGATATCTAAAATGTGCGCTCTTATTAATGACTTGATCGCCCCAAGTCAAAATCCCCCACTAGATCTATCATTACTAAAATTACACTCCATATATTAAGTTTTAGATCTTCTTAAACGAAAGCCTTTAGTCTAAAGTTGACCTCCATAATTCAAGTTTACCTTCAACTCCCTCTCTAGTCTTAACAACAAGAAGAATATCATTAGCAAAAAATACACCAGGGTACAACCTCTTGCAAATGTCTAGTGAGAACATCCATTGCTAAAGAAAAAATATATGAGCTTAAGGCTAATCCTTGACGTAATCCAACTAAAATAGGAAAATACTTGGTCAAACCACACTGTGCTTGAACACAAGTAACAGCTCCTGCATACATATCCTTAATGACTTGAATATAAACATTATTAACCCCTTTCTTATGTAGAACTCTCCATAGCACTTCTCTTGGAACTTTATCATATGCTCTCTCTAAATCAATAAAAATCATATGTAGAACCTCCTTATTCTCTCTATACTTCTCCATCAAACCTCTCAATAAATGTATAGCTTCCATAGTAAACCTACCTGGCAAGATCCAAATTGATTTTGAGAAACATTAGTGTCCAACGCAACCTATGCTCCATAACTCTCTCCCATAGTTTTAAAGTATGACACATTAACTTAATTCCTCTATAATTCGCACAATCTTGTGCATCACCTTCATTCATAAAAATAAGAATCAACACACTCATTCTCCACTCATATGGCATCTTTTAAGTCTTCAAAATAATATTAAAAAATTTAGTACCCGAGAAATTCCTTCATCTCCTAAGCATTTCCACACCTCTATTGAGATATCATCAGATCCAACAGTACAATTAATTTCTTCCTTGAACAATACAATTAATTTTATAATATTCATTTTAACAACTAAAGAAATATATTTTTTATAAATTTTAATTATTCTATCGTATTTCTTAATTAAGTATTTATTTTATTATAAACAAATTAAGATTAGGTTATTCTATTAAAATTATATGAAATGCATATCCATTTCAATCATTCTATCAACTCGTGAATGCCCGACATTATTTTACTAACAATCCACAAATCTTATAGCACTTTAAAAAAGCGACTTAAATTTGATTTAAACAAACAACTATCAACTTTACTTGACAACTCAGCACAAAATAGCACTATATAGCATAGAAAACAAGATATAAAATCAATGCCAACAGAGCCTAAGGCGAATGTTAACAATTATTAAAAAATAAAAATAGTGAAGAATCAGTACACTATAAAAATGATGGGAATAATAACTATTAAAGATATGATCAAATAAGGTTGTCTCTTAGGCGTGTAAAATAAAGGGGGGATGCAATAATAAGGAGAGCATAAAACTAATCTGAAAGGAATAAAGGAGGGATGCAATAATAAGGTTGTCTCTTAGGCGAGTATTCGATTGCTCTGGCCGATACCGTAAGCAAATATAAATAAACAAATAAATCTCACCAGTAATCAGAAGCAATCCAGAAGGTAGCTGCTTTAGGAAAACCACCCTTTTCCCCATAAACCTCCCGGCAAGAAGAATCAGTATCGTGCCCGGAGTGATACTAGCCCTAATCCCCACATGCGGGCATCAATAAACCAGTAGATCAGTATCAAACATCAAAAGACTGTTTTTTTTTTTTTTCCATTAAAGAAAATATCAAAAGCCAAAGATGCCTACATACCTAAGCTTGGTCGGCTTGTGCTTGCGGTGAACACGAGTAGAAACCTTCACATCGTCGGCTGGGTAATACTTCGGTGGCTTCTCCGCAGGCTTTTCCGGTTTAGCCTTCGGCTCGTGGCGAGGAAAGACGCCGCCGTTCTTCTCTTTAATGGCCCAAAGGCCGCGCTTGTGATACATCTTCGATCGCGAAAACTTACCGATCCCGCGGATCAGATCTTGGTTCCGGCTAGTGGTTCTGGGCTTCTTTGGCGCCATCTGAGCGAAAAGCCAATATAGCTTAAAACAACCCCAATCTGATCACGCGAAGCCGAAGCGGCCACAAAAGAATGGAGACGAGGAAAAGCGACGAAGGACGATCGACGAGAACAAGATGAAAAGCAAACCCTAGCGCCTCCTAAAGTATTACTATAAAGTGATCTAAGTTAGCTTTATTAATATAATTTAAATATTAACAATTAATTAGATTAATTAAATAATTAATTGTATAATTAAGTAATTTAATTTTGTTTAATTAAATACTTAGTAGTATAGGTTTTTCGTTTAATTAATATTTGTAATTTGTTGGTTATTATAGCTATTAGTAGTATAATTGTAATTAAAAAGGTTTAATACTTTATTAATTAATATGAGTGTTAGTTAAATAAATTGTATTTTAAAAAAATATTTAAATAATTATGTTTTAATAAAATAATTACATAATTAGTAATTTAATAACTAAATTCTAAAAAAGTTAATTTGCTAACCAATAATAATTAAGTTGGCTTCTAATTATATTATTTATCATTATATCTTATTAAAGGTAATTAAAAGTAAAGCTAATAAGTAACTCATAGTTAACACGTAAATTAAAATCAAAACATTTTAAATTTAATTTCTAAATGAACCAACTGTCTTAAATCATGAATTACATTGCCAAACATCCTCAGGATTTGAATTTACATTATTTACTAAATCTCACTAAAGTTAAATCCTACATGTTGCCAAGCATCCCCTTAGCCATCATTTGTTTTCTTACTATTTTTTAAAACAACTTTATAGCACAAAAATTTATTAAACTAGAAATTTTTATACTAGAAAATTATTTTTAAAAGTAGTAGCAAAGTCATCCTGAGCGAAGCATTACGCTAATCGCTCGCATGTGAGACGCTTGCCTCTAATTCGTGTGTTCTGCCCACAAAATTGGGCAGTTATCGAGCCAAGCTTTCATCTCTATTGAACTCGAGCTCAATAATCCAACAAACTCGAAAATAAGCTCAAACTTGAACCCGAAACTTGATAAATTTGAATTATGATCTCGTTAATGAGTCGAGTTAAAAACGACTTGAGACTCAAGCTTGAATCATTTGCACCACCTAGAGGATGGACAGAGGAACACTAAAAAATCTAGATAGATAGATAGATGTGATTCACAGGACTGAAACCTTATCTATGCCATTAAAATAAATTAAACAAACGAAAATAATATTGTAAGTATTATTTATCAAATTGGGCGATTGAATATTTCTATTTTCATTTTTAAATATTTTTTTTTCATTAGTTTAAAATTTAATTTATAAAACTTAAAATTTAAAGATAAAATTGCAAAAAAAAAAAATCAAATACAAATATTAATTTTTATAAACTATTTTTAATATCATAAAAACAGTACAAAAAATTGTTCCAAAATAGGCCGAAGGTCAAAGAATCATGCCGTAAATTTCGCTAGCTTATACTTGATTCTCTTTAAATTTTAGTTTTTTACAAAAATATTAAACAAATGATTAATAAAGTGAGAGATGGATAATAAAAAATATTGGGATCATAAAAAATTATAAGATTATGTACAACATTTGACATAAAATATATATATTAGAGTATTTTATAATGTTGAAATGATGTTTAATTTTAACTTTTTTAACTTTAGTGATCAAAAGAGTGTTAATTGACACGAATTGCGAGATAAATCAAATGACTAAAACTATTTGAATTTTAGCAAAAAAAAGTACATGAACAAACTCAATTCAAGCCCCCCATATTTCAAAGTAAAAAAAATATAAAATCATAAATATATTCGCTTATTCATAATAATGCAAGAAAAAAAAAAAAATAAAACATACAAATTATATGATATTAATGTATCAAGGTGGATATTAAAGTTTCGTTTGGGATGACTTTCTTACTGTTTCTTAAAACAATTTTTTAAATTTTTGTACTAAATAGTTGCTTTAAGAAGCAGTAAGAAGCCTAAAATTCTTCTAATACATCTCTATCTTAGCATGTTAATTTGGCCCTTAAAAGTTCAATCAAAAGGCAGAGAATTTACGAGTAACATGAGTTAATTTTGAATTCCCAGTTGTCTGACATTCAAGATTCTGCTAGGCTTGCATTGTTGTATCCATGCCATGCGAAGAATACAAGATCCAGATTCCAACATTTCATCACCAGTTTTTTTGTATATTTACTTGTAAGTTCTAACAGATTTTGAATATATAAACCTGCTGATCATTTGCAATTCACTGTATAACATACTCTTCTATCTCTCTCTTTTTTCTTCTTCTTCTTCTTCTTTTTAGTTGCTGCGTTGGGGAATTACCTTCTTTCTGGTTAAAGAAGCAGAGTTTTCCTATAATAATACCTTTTAGTCGTTTCATTTTACACAATCTGATTGATTTTCATCTGCTAGCTAACATTTTTTGTTTCAACACATCCATGCATATCTACAACCTTATTTTCCTACAGATCCCTTAAAATCTGGAGAAAAAACAAATGTTAAGAGGGCACTTGAAGCTATCTATCATAGAACAATTTTATTGTTAAGAACTCTTTTACATATTCGAAGACCTGAGAGGTGCTCAAAATTTCTCCAATTCTCTGTATGTTTAATTTGATTCAGAAGATAAATTCATTTATATACTATCATATTTTTACTTTCCTCAAAAACAGCATCAAACCTCCATTAAATCATATAAAACATCTAACCGAATTTCATATTTCTAAATATGTAGAAAGAGAGCTACACCTGATACACATACAGGATGGACATACCAACACCAAATACTAATTCTACTAATAGATTCTCATATGAAACTCCTTCAACTATTCATCATATAACAAATGCTTCAAAATTTTGTTTTTCTAATGTGATAAAAACTAAGTTGCATCAATAATTTCAGCAATTTGTTAAAGATAAATATTAAAGAATGATCTGGGCATAATTTATTTGACTTCGATAGGTAAGTTTATTTTATTTTATAATTTATGTAATTTGTAACATGCCTATGATGATGTCCTTGAGAATTGTTTATATGGTTTATATGGTTTGGGATGAATTCAGATTAATTTGCTT
Source organism: Dendrobium nobile (assembly GCA_022539455.1). Classification (NCBI taxonomy): domain Eukaryota; kingdom Viridiplantae; phylum Streptophyta; class Magnoliopsida; order Asparagales; family Orchidaceae; genus Dendrobium; species Dendrobium nobile. The sequence goes on along the minus strand of CM039726.1, from coordinate 80,843,812 downwards.
AGGAGTGATCTAACGTTCAACATCATTATTGTTTTGAAATCTACAGATTTGGTGATTTTATGGCATTGTCATTCATGTGAGGTTGGTTTGTGATGATTTCAGTATTTGTTATCATTTACATGATCCATGTCTTGCGGAAAATTTTTAGCAATAATTTGTTAATCAAGTCGGGCTTGAATTTTAATATTTGTTATTGTTTGGTACAACTAATGGTATATTTGAACGGTGGTGATCAAGTATGGTTGGTTGCCTCTCCTTTGCCGCTCTGTTGAAGCAGAGAAGTTCTTAGGTGCAGACTACATACGTGCTAATAAGTAATGGGGTGGAGTACACAACTATGTACAACTACACTAATGAGGCTTATAGGTTGGTCTATCTCGAACTGCGGGGCTACATATATCCTAAGGAGGTTTTGATCCTTGAGCTCTTTAATACAATGGCACGAACCAATTGATGGAAAACAAAAGAATAAATAATAACTAATATTAAATCAATAACAAGTTAATTAAAAAAGATTAATTATTAACTAAAACAAATTAAAATTAATTTAATCAACAAAGATAATTATTGGATAATCTGAGCCTACGAGGTAATTCAGTTAGTCCCGAAGAGAATGAAATAAACCTCACGTCCTTGTTGCAAACAAAGATAGTTACCATTTAACCTAAATAATTTAAATTCAAAAGCTATAAAATTTAACTTAAGTGGGGTATTTGATATTCAATTCAATTTGGGATCCAACGAGAAAGGAAATATCATTTATGGGAGAGCTCCTTTCATTTGGAGATCCGAATAGAAAAAAAACACCCCTTTGGGGAGTTCTTTTCATTTGGATATCCAGATCTAATGGATCTAGGGAGCCCGAAGGAAGAGATCCTTAAGCACATTGATGTGAAACATAATAGGAATTACATGAATTTAATAAAAAGTTGTTAAGTTTGCTAATTATAAAATTAATGTTCCGCAAGAATTAGATTCTAGGAGTTCTTAGTTGTAGTTGTGCTTTGGCATGCGATTACAAGAAAGAATAACAGGAAAATTTAAAATAACAACAAACTTATAGTAAAACTAAGGGCATAAACTGTAATATCTCGTTCCCTTACTGTTCCTCTCTGAATTGGATTTTCCTCCCAGAATCGTCCAGGACGAAGTTGAATCGTCCGGGACGATCGGTACAGGTTGTGTAGAAAAATCCTGTTTGGCTGTCTGGTTCGTCTGGACGAAATCAGGATCGTCTGGACGAAAATAAGTCAGTGAACCCTTCGCCAGGGACGATATGTAATTTTTCGTCTGGACGAAATTCTTCTCTTCATGGATCGTCCGGGACGAAGCTCGATCGTCCAGGACGATCAGTCTGGATATATATAGAAATGAGATATTTTGAAGAGAGAGAAATATCTGAAGAGAGAGAAAGAGAAAAGGAAAAAGAGAAAAGCTGGTTTTCGGAGACCGCGGAGCACTTTTCGTCCGACGCTGCTGTTGGGAAAAGTGAAGATCTCGTGGTAAGGACTCCGAATCCTGTTTCTGTTTTCAAAGATGTTGTATTTTTATCGAGATATGTCCGGATTTATATTTTTGTAGTCGAATAATTGACCCGATTTGAGATTGACCCGACTTTCACCGCACAACTTCTGATATGTTATTGATATGATTATTCTACACGATTTGGCTGTATTCTACGAATTTTCTTCCGGTCGGAATTGGTTCTACGCGATTTTAATTGAATAGAAAATTATCAGGATGTTTTCGGACTTGGTTTCTATAGAATAATAGTCTTGCATTGATGTTATAGATATTCTATTGTAATTTGGTAGAATTTGGAAATCGTGTCTTTTTGCAGGATTTTTGTGTAAATTTGACCGACTGCCGTTACTCTGCCCGATTTTTTGTATGATTCCTGACTTGACTGAAAAGTGCTCTATTGACTTTGAGATGATTTTCCTACTGTAGCATCGTACGTCGTCATTATTGAATTTGCCGTAGTGTTATTGAATATTGCATATTGACATCGAGTAAATCATATAGAATAATTGGATTGACCGATTGACAAGAGTATTGACTGATTTGATAGATGATATAGATACAACGAATTGACTAGACGACACGGTTAGACGACACGATTGATTGAAATGATAGTATTGATTGATAGACGCTGCTACGATGGATAGACATTGACTGAAAGCACTTATTGATTTGATTGCTGGAGTATTGATTCATCGATGCTTTTATCGCTGTATTGATTATTGACTATTGACGTATCTGATTCGATTTGATTTCCGTACCTGCATAGATTCATTGATCATAGTCTATTGATTTGATTTGTTTGATCAGCATATTATTTTCAGTGTCGTGCTTTGATTTCAGTTATAGGTATTAGGTGACCTGCTGGGCTTTGTAAAGCTCATTATATGTGGTTAAAATTTTCAGGTCCGAGCATGGGAGCTGCAATGGAGATTGATCAAGACTGTCAGACGAATCCTTTCACTATTGATATCTGGGGCATCACAGTTTGGTATCAGAGCAAGTGTAGTGAAAGGATTTGATTGATAGTTTGATAGAATGGATTCATTTTGCACACATAGTGATTGACATGTGATTGATTGCATTGTGTGATTGTATGGATTTCGACGAGTTTTGTTTTGGATTTGGATTTCGATCGATTTGGTTTGCTTCGTGTTTTGCTTCGTACCTTTAGGGAAATGTCGGGACGACATTTTTCTAAGGTGGGGAGATTGTAATATCTCGTTCCCTTACTGTTCCTCTCTGAATTGGATTTTCCTCCCAGAATCGTCCAGGACGAAGTTGAATCGTCCGGGACGATCGGTACAGGTTGTGTAGAAAAATCCTGTTTGGCTGTCTGGTTCGTCTGGACGAAATCAGGATCGTCTGGACGAAAATAAGTCAGTGAACCCTTCGCCAGGGACGATATGTAATTTTTCGTCTGGACGAAATTCTTCTCTTCATGGATCGTCCGGGACGAAGCTCGATCGTCCAGGACGATCAGTCTGGATATATATAGAAATGAGATATTTTGAAGAGAGAGAAATATCTGAAGAGAGAGAAAGAGAAAAGGAAAAAGAGAAAAGCTGGTTTTCGGAGACCGCGGAGCACTTTTCGTCCGACGCTGCTGTTGGGAAAAGTGAAGATCTCGTGGTAAGGACTCCGAATCCTGTTTCTGTTTTCAAAGATGTTGTATTTTTATCGAGATATGTCCGGATTTATATTTTTGTAGTCGAATAATTGACCCGATTTGAGATTGACCCGACTTTCACCGCACAACTTCTGATATGTTATTGATATGATTATTCTACACGATTTGGCTGTATTCTACGAATTTTCTTCCGGTCGGAATTGGTTCTACGCGATTTTAATTGAATAGAAAATTATCAGGATGTTTTCGGACTTGGTTTCTATAGAATAATAGTCTTGCATTGATGTTATAGATATTCTATTGTAATTTGGTAGAATTTGGAAATCGTGTCTTTTTGCAGGATTTTTGTGTAAATTTGACCGACTGCCGTTACTCTGCCCGATTTTTTGTATGATTCCTGACTTGACTGAAAAGTGCTCTATTGACTTTGAGATGATTTTCCTACTGTAGCATCGTACGTCGTCATTATTGAATTTGCCGTAGTGTTATTGAATATTGCATATTGACATCGAGTAAATCATATAGAATAATTGGATTGACCGATTGACAAGAGTATTGACTGATTTGATAGATGATATAGATACAACGAATTGACTAGACGACACGGTTAGACGACACGATTGATTGAAATGATAGTATTGATTGATAGACGCTGCTACGATGGATAGACATTGACTGAAAGCACTTATTGATTTGATTGCTGGAGTATTGATTCATCGATGCTTTTATCGCTGTATTGATTATTGACTATTGACGTATCTGATTCGATTTGATTTCCGTACCTGCATAGATTCATTGATCATAGTCTATTGATTTGATTTTGTTTGATCAGCATATTATTTTCAGTGTCGTGCTTTGATTTCAGTTATAGGTATTAGGTGACCTGCTGGGCTTTGTAAAGCTCATTATATGTGGTTAAAATTTTCAGGTCCGAGCATGGGAGCTGCAATGGAGATTGATCAAGACTGTCAGACGAATCCTTTCACTATTGATATCTGGGGCATCACATAAACAATAGAAATCCACCATTTAACAAAAAGAAATTTCACCTTGATTTCCCCTCACTTTCACTTTTGAGGTGGTTTTAAAGGAAGAATAATTTTAGCAAACTTAGAGATGCTACCAAAAGACAAAACAACTGCAGTATTGCCCAAAGAAAAATTAGCTAGAGGGGAAGAAGTTGGTGGATGTCCGATAATTCGCCACTGTCCGGAGATTTGGTGTTCCTCGATGGCAGACGTTAAGGAAGGATTCGGTCGACGTAGTCATCAACGATGTCGTCGACCTCCAAGTTGAGGTTGAAGAAGGGAGACTGGAGGATATCTAATCTTCCTTGAAGATCATACATTAATGCATAATCGTGCTTGAGATCGACCATTCATGGGGGCAAAAAGTCTCTTCAATTCCGGGATGGGCCAAAGTGGTCGGCGATTTGATGGAGAGAAAGAGAGGTTAGCCAGCTGGGAGAGCCTTAGGATTAGGGATTTAGGTAGTAAGAGGAGTCAAGAGGAGATGAGGGAATTAATTCCTTGATTAATTAACCTTGAGTAGAAATTAATATTGGAATTAATTTGAGAGGGAAGGAGGGAGAATTTGAATTCAAATTCTCTAATTGGTAGAGGGATTATGGGGGGAATTGGGTTTTAATTGGAAAATAATTTAAGTGGAGGAGAGAGAGGGGAGGGGACGACAGCAAGAAAGGGAGAGAGAGGAAAGAGAGGGGGCCGGCCAAGAGAAAGGGAAAGGGGGTTGTCCACATTTAATGAATGTGGCTAGGTGCAATGAATGTTGAAATTTGAAATAATTACAAGTTAATTATAGATTGGGAGATTTTTTTTTTTGTGGGGTGGGGTGGGGGGGCTTCCTAAAATAGATTTACTAATTAGGAATGATTTTGAATGCAAATATCATTTGAATTCAAATTAATAGACTTTCCAAATTAATAATAAGCTATATTAGGAATGTGTTTACGAGGCATTTTAAATTTGAAAACAAGGGCTTGGAGAGGGGGAGGGGTTGTCGGCTTAGGCTTGGGCTAGTTGGGCCGGCGGCTAAGGGAGGTGGCCGACAGCTTAGAGGTGGATCAGGGGAGAAGGCCGACAGGTATAGGTGGTGGGGAAGAGGCCGGCGGGTATGGATGGTGGTGTTTGGGTGATTGGCAGTATGGGATTGAAGTTGTAAAACCCCTTAGATTTTCGTTTTTTTAGTGTTGTTAGTCCGTACGAACTGACTTTAGTACGGGACGAACTGAAGAAAATTGTGAAAATCTGTATGGTTAGTACGTACGAACTGCCTGTACGAACCTGAATTCGTCCGGGACGAAATTGTCCAGAGTGTTTGTCTAGACGATAATATCGTCCCGGGACGATGGGGGATCGTCCTAGACGATCCTGCTTGATAAATATCTGATTTTGAGATATTTTGAAGAGAGAGAAAGTAGGAGAGAGAAAGACAAGGAAAGAAAAGGAAAAAGGCTTGGTTTTAGAGGCCGTGGAGCGATTTTTGTCCGTCGACGCAGTTGAAAGATTTGTTTGTCTCAAAAGAATCCGAATCCTATTTCTAATTTCGAAGATTTCGTGTTTTGATATTTTTCTGCTCAGTTTTGTGTTTCCGTTACTGAAAAAAGTGCATATCTTTGTATTGACAAAACTTTTACCGCTTAACTTTTGGTATGTTTTAGAAATGATGATGTTGCACGATTTGAGTATTTTCTGGAAAGTTTTCACCAGGTATTTTGAATTCTGTGGGATTTTTATCGAATAAGAAATTATTTGGATGTTAAAAAATATTGCTTTAGTACAATTAAAGTTTAGAAATGATGTTTTATTCGATTTCTGGTAATTTGGTAATTTTCTGAAACTGTGTATTTTTATCCTGGTTGTGATTTCTGTCGACTGTACGATATTTTAAAGATTTTCTTTGATTGAGTTAAATTGTGTTTGTTGATTGCAATGTATTAATGAGATGTATATGAATGTGGATATATGATTGAATATACTACTATTCTGAAAGATAAGTAAAGACTGGTTGAACCGTTGGTTGAAGATTGACCTATACAGGATGGTGGGCCGACGGGCTTTCCTTTAAAAAGGGTTTAATGTTATCCTCTACTGATTACATGATTACTGAAGGGAGTTATAAGGAGATTACTGTGCCGACGAGCAAGGGTGACGACTTTATTTACTGAGCCAACGGATTACTAACATCGATACTAACCTTGAAAAACACCTTAATAGCCAGTGATTGTACTTGTTAAGTAAAACTACTGTACTGGAATGGTGTGTAAAGTATTGTTCTTATGATTACTTTATGATTTACCGATATTGATGATTACTTTATGATTTACCGATATTGATGATTACTTTATGATTTACCGATATTGAACTGATTTATCGATATTGAACAGATTTATTGATTTCTGTATGAATTTACTGATTTATTGATATTGAATGGATTTACTGACGGATTTATGAGTTTACTATCACTGCACGATTTCATTGATATTGCATACTGTTTACCGATTCTACTACTGATTCATCGATACTATTGATTCACCGATACTACTGATTCATTGTACTGATCTTATAGCATGTGATACACTGAATACTGACTGATACATGTGATACACCGAGCACGTGATATAGAATACGCTTTTACTATATTGCTGCGATTTCAACTATGCTTATCGATAAATTGATTTGATTGTTTTATGTGATTCTATACCGATTGATATTATTGACCGGAATTGATTTCTCTTGATACTGACTGATATAATTGATCCGATGATTTCTTTATTGATTTGACGCACGTATTGATTCATTGAGCTTTACAAACTTTTATACTATTTATTGATTCTTCTACTAATAATTATGGCTCTACGCGTTTCTGTATTAATTACCATTTTTGTATTGATTTCTGTTTCTATACTGATTTCCGTATCTGCATCGATTCAATGATCATGTGTAAGTGACTGATATTAATTTGATTGATTGACATGCATATTGTTTCCGTACCGTGCTTTGATTTCAGTTGTAGGTTTTTGGTGACCTACTGAGCTTTTTAAGCTCATTATATGTGGTTAATGATTTCAGGTACAGAGCCTCCCGCATGAAGCTTCATACAGCCACTAGTGTAGTTTTCGTAGTTTTTGGTTTATGTATTGTTTTGTAGCATGTGCGGCTATTGTATATATTCTTTTGGACGTTACTTTTGGATTGTAAATATGAAATATCGTAATGTGAATTATAGTATTTTGATGTATTTGTTTTCTTTAATGCAATTATCATTTTTGGATGTCTGCATTGATCTGAGCGAGAAGAAAGAATAAGAAGAAAAGTATGTCGAGGAATCCTTTCACTATAGATGTCTGGGACGTCACAGAAGTGGAGGTGGCCGACGACTTGGTGAAGAGAAAACGGGTGGAAAAGAAGAAAGGAAAAAAATAAGGAAACCGAGAGCCCGGACTCTTCCGACGGCTATTGGGTATTACTTTGACTCTCTCCTAGGGTTCTCTCTTTTCTCAAGAGCTCACAAAGAAACAAATAACCAAAAAGCTGAAATTTTCATTCATCGATCATCATCTATACAATAGGGAGGGCCATCATATATATAGGCCTCAAATAAAAGAAAACACAAATATTCAAATGCCCTCGGGGCTACAACATAAACTAATCCCTTTCGGGGGGTACCATGGTAAATCACAACATAAATAAAAATAAAAAATACATAAATGCATCCTAAATAAAGACTCTGAATCGTAGCCGTCGATCTACGATTCCTGCAATGATAAACGCATCGAAATCTTCTACTGATGTCCTCATGACCCTAGGATTGCAATATGTGTGTTCCCTCCAATTGCTTGCCACTCTTGGGATATTTTTCCTTCTTTTTAAACTTAGCTTTGATTAATTTCATTATAAGACTATTGGAAGACTCCATATATAACTCATTATTTTAACTCCATATTTAATAAAGAAAAAAAAAACAATAAAAATTCTAAGTAAAATTTTTATATTTTGTAATTTTCTATGTTTCTACAAACTACAATATAAATCATCTTAGCAACTAAATCAGCAGATAGAAGTTTGCTTAGCAAGTAGAAATTCCAAGAATAATCACAAGGGTAATCTTTAACAATAGAATAAAACTACAGAATTAGGATATAAGGAAGCCAAAGTTTAGTTAACCAATCATATATCAAATCAGAAAGAAAATATTTCATGAATCAAGGCCCCAACTAATATCCTTCTCAACAATCTTATTGATTTGCACAATGATTTTCTAAATGGGATGGGACAAACAAAGGCTTTATTAAAAATCAAAAAAGGATAAGCTCCAAGATAATACTTTATAGTAGTGAGAATAACAAAAGATAAATTGAGATCTAAACATTCACCAAAGTTTCATAAAAAAGTTTAGTTAAATATTTTTTTTATTTGTTTAACACCAATATCACCTTCATTAATTGTAAATTACCTAATCTTCCAAGCATATCATAAATTACAAGAGCAATGATGGTAGTGACTAGCTTAGTTGGTGACCTAGGAAGTTGCAAAAATTTTAAGGTCAAGTCCCTCTCACATCAAATTTATGCTTTAACACATACTTCACCAAAAAAAGGGACAAGCATCAATTTTCCCCAAATAAAGCATGACATTAAAGATCATATCCATTGTCAGCAATTTATCGTATATCCCATGAGGTTCTATCGCAAGTCTGAAAAGAACGAGCTTCATCTGCATCACTCATTAGTTGAGCTACCAAATGAAAAATTACATAATAAAAATTGATGAAATTGCACTAATTGTGCTATATACAAACAATCCCAGGATTAAATTCTACCCATTCGTCACTTCATGATCTTAAGATTTCATGTGGCTATTAATATTTTCTTAGAACATATATAAATCATTGCTTACTAGAAAGCAAGTAATAATGTAATAATTCATAACAATACTCATGCAACAAGTTGATAGAAAAGAAATAAACATTTTTAAGCTAACCAAGCTCTATTGCATATTTAATAAGCAATCTATAGCTCTGTATTTAATTAGTTCCTTCAAATCCATTATTTTGCTAACATGTTTTCTTTCATGATCCTACCCCATGCAACCATAAAATGTTGCAAACCTTATCATAATACAAGGATAAACCTCACTTTAGATCAAACCTAAATCATGAAAGTCCCTAATTATACAAATATAGTTTTCCACAAATATCAGGAAACTATTTGGGAGATGGAATGTTTAGATTATACAAAAACTAAAACCGAGCCACTAATAATCCATTAAAAATAGTGTAAGTAGAGGTAATTAAACACAACCGTAACATACAATTGAATTTCTTGCAACAAAAGAATTATTTATAATCATCATGGCATACTAAAGTACACCCCAACAAAATATAATTAACCATGACTACAAAGGAAGTCATCTATAGTCCTCCAAGAATTCAACCACTAATTGCAAGGCTCAGAATCTACTTTGTCCAAACCTTATCTTTGCCTGAAATCAAAACACATGCAAATACAATAGGATAAGCAATAACCAATTAGGTTATATGGAACCTCCAACTTAATTCAATGCACATAAGAGAAATGCATGCCTACAAATTATCATATTAAAATTAAAACACAAATCTTGCATAAATGATATGATACTAATAAGAGAACTTGTTTGAAGATGTCATAAAATACAATTTATGTTAAAGTAGCAATTTATATGTTATCATGTCATGTAATTTAGGGTTTATGACAAGAAATAAACTACACAAAAATCAAATATTTAAATAACAAAAAAAAAGAATAATTAATCATCCCTCAACATAGATGCAAGTAAGACATTCTCTAACTAGTTAGTTAGATAAATAAACTAAGTCCAATACATATGAATATTGTTAAGACCAGATGGAACCACTTTTAAAATGCATACAATCACATATATGATATTATATAGTGCATACAAATACGAGTAAGGTATAAGCTCCTTGAATAAAATAGAATACAAATCATTGACATCGTGTAGACTAAATGCACCATAAATATATGTGAAAATGTTAAAATGGCGAAATATCAAAATTTAAATGGTGAATAAAACTTGTTCAAACATAGACATCTTGAATTTAATGACAATGAATAAAATAAAAGATCACATGAAAAAAGAAAATATTAGAATATGAGGTATCATAATGATAACCTACTTGATGTAGAACAATTTTCCAACTGCCTTGGCCCTGAAAATTGACTCTAGGACCTCTAATCCCACTTTCTCTCTTTACTCTCTATATTTTTTTCTCATATCCCTCCTAAAAGACTAGGGCTAGTTTAAAGAAATCAGGAAAGAAAAAAGGAGAGGAAAATATAAATTAAAAACTAGGGTATGTTCAATGTTATTAAAAGGTAGAGATCTAAATTGAAAACATAGTATTATTTGACAGACATGGATTTGATACTCAAAAGAATATTTTAAAAAAAAACCTTAAAAAAAGACAAACCACAATAACAAAAAACACTCACTCAATGAGCACCGTCAAATACTTCGAAAATCCAATTATACAAGAACACGCCATCAATCATATTACATAATTCATTTTCATTGCACTGAAGAATGATGGCCTAATCATTCACATGATGAATGGAGAATATGTACAGTTGGAGATCATAAGTGTGAATATGATCATCGAGAAAAAAAAAAACCCTTAGAATTTGATTATGACACACATAAAAGAGTCTAAAATATTCTCAATAAGCATAAACTAAGATTACAAAAAAAACTCAAAGCAAAATAGATACAGGTGCTTGTGGTACTATCATAGGTCATAACTAGGGTGAGTATACTTGATATGAGTGAAAGGATCAAATTGGCTAAATTTCTAATAGTCGAGAGACTAAAATGGGGCAATGTGAAATTCTAAGACTAAATTAGACATTTCTGATCAATACTCAGGGGACTATTTTTAGCTTTTACTTGCTTAAGCTTTGACCCAGCTATAGGATTCATCAAAGTAAAGCTGAGGTTCCATGCCCTTCATTCTATCATAGAGAAGGCCTCTTACAAATTACAAGACTGATCAGTTATAACCTAATAGATAATACAAACCATGATCCGCTCAACTTAGGGATATAACCTAATGATTGGTTCATCAATGGACAATTTGACATGAATTTCCATCAGAGTACTCTAACATAACCTAGTCAATTTTCTAGTCATCAAGAGCCTCCTTGATCTTCTAATCAGGATCACTCGGATCATCATCTATCATAGAGAATATTTTATCCAGTAAGATGCAAAGTGAGGCATAAGACAAATAGGCTGATAAAATCCTTTCTCCAGGTGAGATTGTACTCCCTTTAATCAATAAAAATATATCCTAAAATACAATGAAAATCCCATTTAGTATAAATTAAATGAGCTTCATCATGCCCGAAAGCTCTGGACGTGTATAGTAATATCTTATGAAAATCCACTTATAATTTTGCACATGAGATATATCTGAACAAGGCCTCTACAAATCAGCATTTTCTTTTTTACTCAAGAAACCTTAAAGGACCCTTTTACAACTACCTGCAAAACCTAGATTTTTCTTTAATGCACCTACGTCTAAAGGATCCACCAATTAAGAAGAATAAAGGCTTCGTTTGGAATAGCTTTCTTACTCTTTAAGAAGCAATTTTTTAGTACAAACATATTTTGAATTTGAAAAATTTGTACAAAAAAACTACTTCATAAAGCAGTTAGAAAGTTGTCCCAAAGTATTCCAAATTTCTAAACTCCTATCTTTAATATAAATCTTCACATCAATCTCCTTTGTGATTCAAAAATGCAGATTTTTTTATGTTCATATAAAGCAATTGACAATACAACTATGAATACTTTATGATAGTTAAACATATTAAAAAAAGTATTTTCACAGTTATATTAATTGTTATCTTATGAATTATTGATGATTATTTATATTGCTCATAAACAGAAGCATGTTAATAACAATAAAGAATTTCAAACATTCATTTAAAAAAGAACCACTTTCATTAATTTTATATTTAATCTCAACATGTACAACACTTCTTATTTCATAAAGCAAATACATCAAATTATCTATCTTTCCATTAATATCCTAATTTAACTCCTAGATAACTTCATGTCATATTTTTCATAATTATCTTTGCATCAATTGAGTAGAGGAAGAATTATTTATTTATATATAATTAAGTAACAAAATGTCATTATATTCTCCATAAGTTTTTATCCCATTTTTCAATTTGAAAAAATACAAACTTTCTAATTGCAAGAACCTTCATTGAACTTTAAAACAAGATCAATATTGCACAATATGTAATTGAAAACTTTATTAACATCATTTAATATTGTCCATTTGATAATTACTTGAGATAAGCTTAAATAGTTATAAGCTTTAATAATTTTCATTTATATAATTTAATATTGAGACATTTTTCTCATGTCACACAATAATTAAAAAGGCATAATGTTGAAAAATTATAAAAAAAACTAAACAAAACTATTATTCTAATGAATCTAATATAAAATAATTATATGAATCAAAGATCCTCTACATATTGCAACAATAAATCATAGAGTTTAAGCCACTTGCACTTGATACAGGAATATTTTGCTAGTTTTGCATATTCTCATCATATTTCTAGAGTAAAATTTATTAAGAATAATTGAGAAAACATATCCCCCATGTTCATGTAAAGCTATAAACAATCTAAACTTTTTAGGACCCTTACTGCTCGAGATGCAGAAAGACGTACTAATTACATATTGAATTTCACAGATAAGCTAGTGATATTTAACTTAAAGAAAATTACACGAACTTATCATCCCTAACTGAGCTAAAGCTCTGTGTTCCTTATATTCATTTCTAAGCATACGAATTATAGACTTTTCCAATTATAAACACTTCCCCTTCAAAAAGTATTTGCATCTTCACCCATAAATACAGAGTCTGGATATCGCAAACCCAAATATTATCACAAAAGCTTTTACTCGACAAAAAGAAAAAAGAAAGATATACCATGAACACAGCAAACCAACTATCCAGACCTCATCTTATTGATTTGATTCAAAGCTGGCTGGAGAATATTGAATAGCACCCAAGCAATTGCCACAGCCACTGGAACTAGTAGCAGCAGGCCCCGATTATCCCCAGAAGCTGCCTCTGCTATTGCTGCCACTTCTCCAGCTGATGTGCTGGGCGCTGACGCCAGACCCAGCCCGAGCCCGAGTCCGATGGCAATCCCTTTCACACTCCTCATCTTGTTGATCTGATTCAGCGCCGGCTGGAGGATGTTGTAAAGAACCCAAGCGATGGCCGGCACTATGGGGATCAGGAGAGCAATGCCACGGCTGTCCCCATCGGCAATGTCGGCGATCTGCTGCACCGCAAAGGCGGCGTCGGCTGTGCTAAGGGAGGAGAAAATCGCAGCGGCGATGGCAGAGGAAGTCAGGGAAGGGAGAGCAGTTGGTGGAAGAGAGGCAAAGGCGAAGCTTTTCGGGAGGTTTTGGATAGAGAGGAAGGTGGGTGAAGGTTTGGTGGCTGTGGCGATTGTGAGCTTGGGAGGGGCGACGTTGGATTTAGCACCAATCATCATCGTGGCGGCGGCGGCGACGACGGTGGCGGCCATGGAGAAGGGAGGTGAAGTGATGACGATCGAGGATGTAAAGAAGTTCGATAAAGACGAAGAGGATGAGGCCGGGGTTTGTGTGATTATTGGGGAGGATAATTTGGGTGAGGGGATTTTGTGAATGCCACGGCGATGGTTGCAGAGTAGAGCATCATCCAATGAGCTGGCCAGATTTGGATTCTCACCTTATCTTTTATCTTTTCCGCGCCACGTTTTTTTCTTTGTTTTTTTGTTTCAGTAGCAAATCTTAACATCGTTAATGATTTTTATTTTTATTCTGATTATTTATTGGAAAGGGATAAGAATGCACCAGTCTACCTGACTCGCTAGACTCACATCATACTCAGTTGATGTTTTTCAATTCGTCATCAAGCATATGTACCCTCCATATGATGGTGTACATACGCAGTTTAGACGTAAAGTTATATTCGGATATATGAGTATGCACAATATATAGATATTATGTACAAAAATATATAATATATTTTTGTACATAGTATATACACATTGTGTACACTCATAATCTGAACATATAATTACGTTCGGATTCCGCACGTAATAATTTCCCATCCGAAGGAGTTTGTTGGTTCACAAAAGCTCAATGCCTATAGAGGTGGAAGACTTAGACTTTGCTGCACAAGGACAACATGCATATAAATTGCTATATTATTACAAGTACTCAATAGGTGATGAGGTTGGAAAGTCTGTATCCTAACAAGTCTCCAAAGCAAGCATGAATGACTTAATGAAAGCAGAAAATAAGGTGTCTATAATGATGACAAAACTAAGAAAACATGATTAACTGGGAATAAAAGATATCATTACATAAGGTGTTGCCCATTCATCCCATGAGGCACTTAATTGAAAAAGTGTAGGTGATTATATAGAGGTGACGAGGCTAGCCCAACGGATTTTAATAATTCAACCATTTTAATTGCCAAGTGGTACATCATCTTGAAGAGCCAACAATATATATATCAAGGGATTTCTAAGGACCAACGAGCAAAGAAAAATAAAATTAACTAAGTCTCAATGCATTAAGTTGTATTTTGTTAGGGCACCATGGCAAAGAAAATAATTGGTGTCCTCTTTTGAAGCCTTTATTAGAAAATTGATAAATGCTTTGACGATACTAAAGATAAGAGTGATGGAAGGCATCATTGTATTGGCTTGGAGAAGTGCGGGCATGAAAAGTCATAGAGGTAGTGCTGACTTGAGAGCCACTCAACATCACATGCCCCATAAGAGAGAGGATATGCACCTAATAGAGAGAGAGAGAGAGAGAGAGAGGATGAAGAGTAGAAGTCTATATCCTCAACTTAGGGAAAGAAGATGGTGAAAAAAATAGATGATCAATCCTCAAGGGCATAGCCAATTGACCTTGAAATAGTGATAAGCGCAATATTAAAAAGTTCACCTATTATTAAGGTCAAATTTGACAAGCACATGTTCTTATAGCCAAGACAAACATTATTATAATCAACTCGACAACGTTCAATACCCTGCCCAAACATTATCCCATCGAAGACAAATTTATCTTGGAATATGTTAGCTTGAGAGTTCATCTAGAGTAATGTCAAGTTCTTCAAATATAGAAATAGATATAAATCATTATTCCTTAACTCTTGCATGTTTCTAAAAGGAACATAAACAAATACTATAATAAAATGTCAAGTTATTAATATTACTATTAATAATCTATTCTTCCCATTCTTGATGCATCACATTATAAAGATAAATACTATGGATCAATAATTATTAATTATAAATACTATAAATGAAAATATATAGGGGAGAATAAAAGGGAAATACTTTGATTCATTAAGAACTTTCAACTCTTATAATTATAATGCACTGTTTACTCTCATTATTGTAACCATTTTTACATTTTCTTGAATGACAATTGAGTATCACATCGAACCAAACCACTCTTAAATTGTGTTTTTCTTCACTATACCTATTTTCTCAACTATGGAGCAATTACAAGAAAAATAATTTTTTTCTTCTCATTTCTCAATCATTACACGTGCAAATCCAACTAAACTATTTTAGTGTCTTTCCCTATCTTTTCATGTAGAATAAAAAAGTCATCGTTCATTTTTGGCTTCATTTATAGGAAATCAAATTACATTGTTCTAATGAAAATGTACAATGATAAATTAGAATTTTGCTTAACAAGTCACCGTCAAATTTGGTAATTATTTCCTATACTTTGCCAGATTCTACTCTTTACATCCTCCATTCATGTATCTTTCTTCTAATGATCTCAAAATTCAAGATTAATATAATTCTCCAATCTTCGTTAAAATCCCGAAAGAATTTATAAGTTAAAGGTGGCTAGTCTTGAAATATGCAAGGGAATCATTGATCCTAATGATCATGTAGACACCTTTGAGAATAAAATGTCTAAGCAAAACTTTTTTGATGCTATTAAATGTTGCTTTTTTCTCTAACTTCTTTAAGGATGTAGTTATAAAGTTCTTTAATTATTTACAAGACATTATAAAGTTCAACAAGTCCATTCATGAAATTACATAAATGGAGAAAGGACTTATGGAAGGAACTACAATGAGAGATGCATGATTTATATAATAAATGGCATGCATGAAATCAGTTAAGTACATAGTTTGAGGCATATCAATAAAGAAATGTTAAGAGATTAACATATTAAAAGTAAATTCCTCAAACTATTCTTCAAATGCTCCACTAGTCTTTTTCAAACATGTTCTTTCATTATATCAAAACATCTATGATAATGCATTAATAGTTTTAGCTATAATAAATCATTATAAAGAGCTAAGAATATTGGTTGTGTCTAGAAGCTCTATCAATATCTTATTTGCTTATTTGATTAATAAATTGGGAATACTTCTAAGCAATTGAAGGAGCTATGGTATGATTATTGGGAGATTCATTTCAAGGATGAAAAAATTATTAAGTTTATTACTTATGAACTATAACAAGAGATAGAAGTAAAATATCCGATCTTTTTTATTTCTCTTTCTATGTTTGTGTGCTGGAAATCCGTACATCGCTATTCGCTAAGACGAAAAATTTACTCTCTACTGCCGCGAATTTTCTAGCCCACAACAAGGATAGCATGAGTGATATGAATGAAATATAGGAGTAATATATTTAATATTAAAATTATCTATGATTAATAGATATGAAATGTTAAAATTTTAAATATTAAATATATAAATAATATGATATGAAGTTATATATATGCAAATTCCCTTAAAAGTTTTATTATCACTATCACCAAAAACTGAGGTTGCTCCTAAATCGTTCCAAAAACCCTAGAAAGGAGTAGAGCATGCCCTTCCTCTTCGTCCTTCATCGCCTTTGCTTAGTCTTCCCCCGTCACCGCACTTTCCACACTCCCTCCTCGACGCCGCCGATCAAGTTCGATAACGATACCATTCTTGCCACGCTATCGTCCTACTCCAACGACTGGAACCGTGCCCTCGAATTCTTCCACTGGCTATCTTCCACCCCTGGCTTCTCCCACTCGTCCGCTACTCTTACCGCCACTGTCGACATCCTTGGCAAGCACTTTGAGTTCGACCGTGCATGGTCCCTCCTTTCCTCCTTCCCCTCCCTACCCGATCGCTCCACCTTCCGCTCCCTCTTCAACCGCCTCGCCGCCGCTCGCCTCGTTTCAGACGCTCTCCTCGCCCTAGATCGATCCGCCGCATTCGGTCTCCGCGACCACCAAACCTTCCTCCAACTCATCGACGCCCTCTGTGCCCACCGCCTTACGCCCGAGGCTTACGACCTTTGCTTCAAAAATCCCCCCTTTTCTGTTAACTGTGACACCAAGGCTCACAACCTCCTCCTTCAAGGATGGCTCAAGATGAACTGGTGGGGCCAATGTCGGCGCTTTTGGGAGGAGATGGACTCTCGTAGAGTTGAGAAGGACCTCCACTCCTATACCATCTACATGGACGTTGTCTCCAAGTCAGGGAAACCCTGGAAAGCGATTAAACTCTATAAAGAGATGAAGAACAAAGGCATTTCGCCGGATGCTGTTGCTTATAATACTGTAATCCAGGCTGCAGGCCATTGCGATGGTGCCGAAAGAGCTATTAGGTTGTACAGGGAGATGTTGGACTCTGGTTGCAAACCAACTGTCGCAACGTTCAATACCATTGTGAATTTGCTCTGTAGTGAAGGGAGAGTGAACGAAGGGTATAGGTTTCTTGGTGAGATGAAGAAGATGGGTTTCGAGGCAGATGTAATTACATACCATTGCTTTTTCCGGCATTCAAGCAGACCACAAGAAATTTTGTGGCTTTTTGAAAGGATGTTGGCCACTGGCTGTAGGCCACGGATGGATACTTACGTAATGTTGATGAAGAAGTTTGGAAGGTGGGGTTTCTTGAGGCCAGTATTTAAGGTCTGGAAAGTGATGGAGGAGAATGGATATAGTCCTGATTCGTTTGCGTATAAGGCCTTCATTGATGCATTGTTACAGAAAGGAATGGTAGAGATGGCCAGGAAATATGATCAGGAAATGTTGTCAAAAGGGCTTTCCCCGAAGTTAAGGAAGGAGTTTGAGACCAAGTTGGTTAGTGGGCTATCTGAAGATGAAGATAATAACATAAATTCAGTGAATGCTGCTAATTATGAACAAGTAATGCCTGGGTGATGACAAGTGAGATAGCTTTTGAATGGCTTTGCAATATCAATTTTTTGAAGCGTATAGGAACATAGTGGAAAGAGCAATTCTGGAGTTGAAATGATAGATTGATATTTTATGCATCAAGCTGAACTGCGGGTTATAGATGAGTGGAATGCAACAATTTTATTTTGTGCAGTTTATGTCATCTGATTGATGGGAGGAATGGTAATGACCCTTTCTCTTGCCTGCAAAGCTGATGCTTACATAAATGATTTTCCCTAGTTAAATAAATTAGTGACATGGAAGAGAAGAAGTTTTCATTTGCTGTAACAATGTTATTTGACCTGCTGGAGAATGCTGACTTCCAAGTGGCTTTTCTTTGTTGGAACTATACGACATGTAAGAGAAGGATTAAACATACTAAAGTATGCCGTTTTATCTTCTCAAATCTGGCAGCATCTTTAGAGATTAGTGTTCAGATTTGGAGTTTGGCGTTTCTTCCTGGTTTTCAAATCACATCATTTCTTTTCCAAGCAAAGCAAGTTGATCACAAGAATAACCACGCTTTTACAAGTATGAACTCTCCAACTTCAAACTTTGTGGATGGTATTTAAGGACATCCTGAGTTTTCTTATGGTTAACCCTATGAGTTCAATTTGGCTCATTTATTTTGATGAAAACAAACTCATATTGGTGGACATACTTGTGATTTTGTTTGTGACAGGCTAATGGCAAAAGAACCATAAGAGAACTTATTAGAATTGCAGAATTATAATTCAGCTTTATAAAAATATGCCTGAAATGTGGAGCGCAGAAGTTTGAAGCTTGAAGAAACAGTATAGGACATTTATTTGTAATTTGTGTTTATTTAATTTTATGGAAAATAGGCCATTTGTCTCAAGAGTGTACGAACATATCAAAATTACTTTGGAAATCATTACATAGATAAGGGCACTGCAAATTATTTACTCATTTATGGACCCTCAAATCACTACATAGTCCGCCTTTTCTAGTTATGAAATAGCTACTGAAAGTGCTTTCATTAGCAAATTCTTTGATTTATCTATAGTGTACACTTTCATCTTCTTGATCTTGCATGTATCCTCTTTTGTTTAGTTCACTCCATTGAGATTAAGTGTTGCGTTAAATGCACAATAATGTGTTATTTATTATGCATTCCACTTGTATTTGGCTAAGTTTTGTTTGAAGTCTTGGGATCTTTTGAATATTGTATGGGTTTTTCTTGTCCTTTGTAAGAAAAAGAGAGTATGATTTGTTTGAAAAGAAGGGAGGGGAATCCAATGGTTAATGTACAGTATTTGTGGCATCTTCAATTCAATTCATCTCCTTTGAATATTCTTGTTGAGTGTAAAATGCATCTTATTTTTTGGTAAATTATGTTTAACATAATTGGCTGATCAAATTGTATTATTTGTGATCTTCTGAAGTCTATTTATTATTTTTCTGTTTCTCACATTTTTAGGATAATGAGGCATTGTTTGTTTGAGCGTTTTTTTGCCTTTTCCGTTTGGAAACGGAGGTTTTTTTTTGTTGTTGTTGTTTGGTTCGTCAAATCACGTTCCCAATAACACTTTTTTTTTTTCATTTTTCTGCAGTTTTGAGAAAGTTTTTTATATATGTTTCTCCGCTAAAAAGCTCCATTTTCTGAACTAATGTTTTTTAAAACTGCCTTTTACAAAAGCACCAAAAAAACAAACGAAGCCTGAATCTCTTATGACTGAAAATCCCACCACCATTACAAAGACCAATCGGCCTCTCCTTCCCCACCTCCACACCACAAAAACATCCTCATCCTAACCCTAGCCGCTGGCCACATCACCTTCCCCCTTGAGTCCCTCAATCAAAGCATGCAATCAAAGCATTTCCTAATTTAACCTTTATATTTTAGGCATTCCATTTAATTCATATTCAAATAAATTTGGATTTGAATTTATTTCCTAAAATACAAAGTTCTATTTTAGGGAAGTTTCCAAAATCAATCCTATTTGAATTTTAAATTAGATTAGACTGAGATTCATCCTTCCTAATTTAGTATGCCAAATCAAGTAAGCTTTGTTTTCTTTCCCCAAACCTCTCTCCCCTTTTGAAGCCGCCGGCCCCCTTTCCCTATTTCTCTCTCCCCACATTAACTCCCCCTCTCTTAATTACTTCAATCAAGTCCCTCATTTAGGAATAATTTTCCCCTCTCCCTCCTTACTAGAAATTCAAATTTCAAATCCCTAACTCCTCTTTCTCCAAACCTTGGAGAAGCAAACCCTAACCTAACCTCAGCCACCACCTCCCTCTCCCCTCTTGAAGCCACCACCTTCCTCTCTCCCAAACCTTTTCAAAAACCCTAATTCTAGGATTGCTACTTGCTGTCCAGATTTTCTGGACAGTGTTTGGTGGTTGTCTTGCTGCCCGGAGATCATCGTGTGCTGTCCTGAAGGATCGGATTGCTGTCCAAAGGATTCTGCCCAAGTTAGCTTCCTGTCCACCATCCAAAGATCATCAAATTGATGTCCTAAGGCATCTTGGAGTTGGGTGCTGCTGCCCGCTCACTCTCAAGCACCCAAATTACTACACCGGAGCTTCGTATCCACTTTCTTTTGGGTAAACTTTTCCTCAAACTCTTTTATCTTCCTAGTCGCTTTTCAATTGTGATTTTAGTTTGATTCATAAAGATCTTGTTAACTTCCCTCCGCTAAAGCTTAGTTATTAAGATAGTCAAGTGAGGGATCCTTTTATAGTGACTATTCTTGTTATTAACTTAGGAATTCTTATTGAAAACCTTCCATGTATGCAACATTTGAGTAATTGACTGTTTTAAAGATATTAACTTCTAGGCATGTAATTTGGCCTAAACTTGTTTCGTCGCTTCCTAGTTTTTATTTTATCGTTTAGATCACTACAAGTATTTAAATATTATTGCTCCCTAAATTAAAGCGAGTAAAATCCTTAATTCACGTCATTTAAACATTTAAGTCCTGCATCAATATTACTTCATTATACTCGTCCAGTCATCCTCCATTTTATTACCTAATGAAAGATAAAACAGGTCAGCTAAATATATAATAGAGCATGATGATTTTAATAAGTGTAATTTAAAATGATAATTGGATACATGAGTTAATATCTTTAGATTTATCTATACACACACTATTTAGTTAACAGCGATGAATAGAGTAGATTGTGTTCTCACATGGTAGAGAGATGACAGTATTTTTCATACATTGCCTGATTAGCTCACCAGGATTATGGACAATTAGAGCGGCTGGCAGTGCTGATCTGATGACGATTGCTACGAACAATATCTTGAATGGTCAAGTTGAAAATATCACTTTGAAAATCTCATGCCGCAAATGTAAATGTAGTGTTCAAACAACTTTGTAAAGATTTATTGATTAAATTTAGGATTACCTGCAAAAAAAAAAAAAAAAAAAAGTAACGCATCACTGTATTACATGAAAATGTTCATTTCTGCTAGAGTTATTTCTTGCAAATAATTTATTAGATGGAAGTTTATGGAGATCACAGTAGCTCCAGGAATTCCAAATAAATATTCCTGGATGAACTGCAGTGATGATGAGCACACAACACAATTATATAATATCAACATGCTGCTCGCATTAAGAGCATGACGCATCATCTCCATCGGACTCGACGCGGTCACTAATTAATTTGACCGATACAGGGGCCTTTGGATATCCATATTAGGTAAATTTGAGTTCGTTGTATTCATCTCAATGAGGTGGTCCTTATGGCAGGAATTTTACATTGTTTGAGCTCATTTGCCTTTAACCAAATTCCTGGGTAAAATTGAATTTTAATTTGGCACCTTCAATTGCTTAAACTTTTGTGCTTGAAATCCCACTCTTTATGAAATAAGAGGATTTTAACAAGAGAAGTGTCTTCTAACATCCCATGCTCCATCTTCCTAAAAATTGCAGACGACAAATGTATACAATGCACCACTATGTTAACAGGCTTATTTCCTCTTTTTGTAATCAATGCAGACGTGCATACCTGAATTATATAGCTTCGCCTGGTTCAATAATATAGCTTCGCCTGGTTCCTGAATAATAACAAAACTGGATTTAGCTATTTATTTTTTATTGTGGACGAGTTCAATAATATAGCTTCGCCTAGTTCCTTGGAGGAAGACCATAATCGGAGAAGAAGCTGTCAAATTATTCTTTCAAATGTCTAGAAGCACTTTGATCTACCCACGTCCATCTGCTCTATCAGAGAAGATTAATTCCTTACTCAATTTTAGAGAGCACTGTGGACTATAATGGACACTAAACTCAAAAGGAATACTGCTTTTACACCTCCAAATATTGGTGAACAACGAACAAATGATGGTGGTGAACAAAACATCGGCGAGTATGCTGGGGGGGGGGGGTGGGGGGGGTGGGAACATGCCAAGTACTCCAAAACCTAGGATGATAACCTTCCAATATCTTATGTTTGCCAACAAGAGAGTGATACATGAATCCACATCAAAAGCCTCATTTGAGGTTTGTCTAGGTTACAACCTAAAAGCCCAATTGATTTTGAGTTTTCTATTGAACTGGATGAAGGAAGCATTGAAAACAAAAATGAATAAAAGTTCTTGTAGAGCATTCAAAATGATCCACCAAGAGGTGGAGAGAATTTGCAAAGGTCCCAGGAGCAAGCAAACCATTCCAGTCACTTATTAGGAAGGCGAATTGATGTGGCTTCATCTCGGCAAAGATGCAAGAAAAGAATATGACAAAAGCTGCAGCTCATCATATACAAGTTATTCAAAGTGCTACAAAGAATTGGAGAAATTGTTTATAGGATAGATCTTCCCAGCTATATACACATGGAGTATGCGACTAATGTGGAGCATTTAAAATTTATTTGAACATATGACTGTTATTTTTGAAATAGAGAACATAAATGCAATACAAGAGAGGTTGCTACAAGAATATTGCAGTACAAAGAGAGAGAATACCACCGCCCAGGAGGAGAATCAAGTAATCGTTCAAAGTACTAAAGGCAATTAATTAAGCAGAATGGAATGTAGCAATTCTCCCATCTACAACTATTTGCAGAAGCAAATTGAAGTATTGGAAGGAGTCATGATCTAGGTGTCTCCATCAAAATTCTAAAATTTAAGAATCTTTCCAAAACTTTCTAGAAGCTTCCAAAGATTTCCAAATGATTGACAAAAAGCTTTCCATGATATCCAAAGGATATTTCATGGCCCATGATATCCTAAGGATATTTCATGGAATAAGAATCAAACATAAAATTCAAATTTCAAAGACGAGCCAACCAAGCATTTGAAGGTTTAAGTTGAATAGAGAGAGGCATGAATTGTAAAGGAAAGAAAGTCTAAGCTAAAAACATGCAATCACTATTTCTAGATAGGATGCATTTTAAATTCCCTTGTTTTAAGCTTTATTGCTTTTATTAAGGTTAGTTCCTAGTTTTTTTTTTTTTTAAATTCCATATAATTTGAATTTTCTTTCAAGAGTATTCCATTTTCTACATATTGGATCAATGGAATATTTCATGAAACTAATGAAAAATTGATTTAGTCGACTCTCTCTCAGACAACCTTAAAAAAAAAAACTATGCAAGAGTTAATACTCTCATTAATTTTCTTGTCACCTAATCTCGTTCAACCGCACAATTTCTGAGAGCTATTGGGGAAACTTGATGGAGAATTACAAGGAGGAATGGAGAAGCTCTCAGTCATCCAAGGAAAAGAAGCAATGACTTAAAAATAAAGGAAATTAATCATCTGCAAGCAAATTTGGTAACACCAAATCATTCTTTTTAGTGAATTACTTAAGTTTGCACGCCTTTTAGACCTTAATCCTTTGGGATTGCTGAGAAACCATAATATTGCAAGCAAGCATCTAGAAATTGTCTTAGATAGATAGTTTTGTGTATAACATTACCTTCAACATCTTTAATGTGCTAACTTAACTTCATATACAACAGCACAAGAGCTTCTCCTTTGGTTCATTCATAAGGAAGGCTGCATAAACTGACCGAAAGCTGGTGAATCTAAGGCTTCGTTTGGGACGGTTTTCTTACTGTTTCTTAAAGCAGTTTTTTATATAAAAATTTTAATATTTAAAATAGAAAACTATTTTAAGAAGCAATAAAAAAGCCATCCCAAACGAAGCCTAAATCAAAACTAGTGCCCCCAATGGAGAAAAACAAACTTATCAAGTTAAGAGTTTGAATAGAAACAAGTGCTAACGCAATACTTCATACTATTTCTCATCAACCAATTAAGAATGCAACAAAAGCATTTATCCTTTGCAGACAAACTGCTTGGTAAAAAAAAACTCTGATCAAAGCTTCCTTCATCTACATTACTACAAAAAACAGAAAAAATAAGCTCGATTAATTCATTAGAAACAATCAAGTAGTCCAACCATAGTTCAATTAAAATGAGAGATAAAAATGAATAATGTAAAATAAGTATTACACTGACCTTTGACTAGCCTAATCAATAATAGTATTATGTTGGAAGCTTCAAAGATACTAATACTGACCAGCTTCCCGAACAACTTACTAAATGTTAGTCGTAAAGTCTCTTTTGAATGTCTCATGCAACAGAACTCAGCATCCTGTGATTTTTGAGCTCCATAGAAAATTTTATGAGAAAAGAAATCAATCATGATTTGTACAAAATCAAGTTTTACTCCCTATGAATGTAGTGCTTTTAGTCCTATAAACAGTTAGAGAAGAATCATCAAACAGGTATTCTCGTTTGCAATGTTCTTCGGGAGTATTTAAACCGATGCCTCTTCCTCAATAGCTTCTTATCCCTGATTCCATCATAAAGAAGTTCATACGCAAAATAGGCAATATGACCTTTTCTCAACAACTCTTCTAGAAGTATCTTGGGAGCTGCAATTTCCTTTTTATCAGGACTAAGAATGGTGTGCACAACCTCTGGAACTACTCCATGAGTAACCATTAGATGAATAATTCCGACAGCTTCTTGTACTCTATCTTTTGAACAAAGGCAATTCATCACTCGCCCAAATGTCATCATTGATGGAAATAATCCGTTACTAATAGCTTCCATCAGGAGTTCATTTGCACGGTCAGCATTTCCAATCTTGCAGAAACCAGTAATCATGACACGAAAAGTAAATGCATCCTGAGAAATTCCCTTGCCAATCATCTCAAATAAAATTCTCTCTGCCATGTCCAAGTTGAGCTTCTCACAGAATGCAGAAATCATTACCTTATAGGTATCCAATGTAGCAACACAATTCTCTTTTTCCATTTTCCTAAATATTTCAAAAGCTCCATCAACATCATTATTCTGGAAGAAGCCATATATTAATGTGTTAAAACTAACAACATCTGCTCTTAACCCATCTTTTACGACCGTTATAAGCAGATCAACAGCCTCCTTTATCCGCCGAACCTTGCAAAGGCTCTCTATTAATATATTATAGGTGATAATGTTAGGTTGACAACCCCTTGAAGCCATTTCTTTGAATGTCTCAAACACGTCGTTGGTATTTCCAGCTTTGCAAAGCCCATTCAACAAAGAATTATAGGTAATTATATCGGGTTCTATGCCATAACTCCACATCCTATCAACTATTTCCAATGCTCTTTCCACATTCAGTCTCTTGCAGTAACCATCCACCAATGTGTTGAAGGTAAAAACATTAGGCAAGAAACCTTTTGCAATAGCATTATTCATGACACTGTTGGCAAGGGACACATTTCCCATCTTACACAAATTGCTGATTATGATATTGTAAGTCCAAGAATCAGGATTACAACCATTTCCTATCATTTCATTCATTAGATCCAAAGCTTGCAAAATAAGTCCTTGCCGAGAAAGCCCTTTGATCAGCGAGTTATACAAAACAACATCAGGTATCAAGCCTTTGGCCAAAGCCTCATTGAACAGTTCTGTTGCCCGATTTATATCACCTTCCTCACATAAACCATTGATCAATGAGCAATATGTCACACGATCAGGCACAAACCCTTTGAAAATTGCATCCTTCAGATGATGACATGCATTTTGCACCCGGCCCAATTTGCAATAACCATCAATTATTGTGTTGTAGGTAAAGTCATCTGGAAAGCATCCTCTCTTTACCATTTCATGAAGATAACTCTCAGCTTCATCAACCTTAGAGTTCTTGCATAGGCCACAGATAAGTGTATTATAGGTAATGACATCAGGGGTAAGATCCTTATCCAAGAACTCAAACAAACGTATAGCCTCCTTTAAATTGCATCCTCTAAAAAGGCCTTGAATAAGTATATTGTATGTATACAAATTAAGAAATACACCTCTCTTCATAACTTTAGCAAGAAGTCTGCTGCTCTCAAAGACATCACCTCTTCGACAAAGAACATGTATAAGCTTATTAAATGTAACTATGTGAGGACAAACACCTCTGCTAAGCATTTCATCAAACAGCCTGCATGCCTCGAATTGGTGGTTTTCTCCATAGAGGCCAGAAATAACAGTGCAGTATGTGATTGCATTAACATCATAGCCTCTCTCTGGCAAGTTCCTAAGAAGCCTCAGGGCTGTGTGTGGCCTTCTTGTTCTACAAAATGATTTTATCCTTATTGTGAAGGTATAAACATCAGGGATGATTCTTTTTTCAAGCATCCTCAGATAAACTTTGTGAGCTTGATCATTGTAACCGTATTCAACCAAAATGTTCATAATTGTATTGTAAGATAAAACTGAAGGTTCGCAGCCAAAAAAATCCATTCTCTCAAAGGTATCAACAGCATCCTGAATCCTTCCCCTCCCCCCATACTTCTTCATCACACTGACATAAATTCCTTCAAGCAAAGAGTTCTCCACTTTCATTCTCATCTCTGAAATCAATCTATCCATCGCTTCAAACTCCCCGTGAAGACCGAGTTTTTCCACCATGCACTTATAGGTGGAGAAAGTGTGCTCGAATCCATTGTCCTTCACGACAGAGTTGAACATCTCTAGTGCCTTCAGAGGATTTTTCTGGTATTTTATAACAGCAATCACATGCTTCGGAAGTAATGTGTGGCTCATTAGCCGCTTCAAGCAGTCAGCTGATTCCGCTCCTGCAAATTATCAGCTGTCTAAAAAAGTACTACCCTCAACCGAACTGGGAAGATCATAAGAAAATCAAATTAAAGTTTACAAACCTGGAAGAATAATCATCTCGGATAGAAATATTGAACAAGAAATTTATAATCAATAATAATTTGTAAAGAAGCTAAGAATATGAAAGTCTATCCAAAATACACTAAAAAAAATGTAATGATTTATTAAGTTACACAAGTACAAATCAAAGGTGAATATAAATTTTGATGGACCGGCTGAGCCTAAGGCCCCACTAAGATGGGTTGTTGATGCGGACATCCAACCGTCCATGCTTATCCGAGGAGGAGCTGAAGATCGACGACCGAGATCACTTTGTTTTATTTTAGTTTATTAAGTGTATTTTGATTTAATTTTGCAATTTTCCTTTTTTACCCTTTTGTCTTATGTAAGCCCAAGGGGCTAATCTGTCTTTTAATTTCTTTTGAGGCCTATATATAGAGGCCTCTTCTCTTGTATTTGGGATGATGGAATTATAAAAAAAAAAAAATTTGCGTTTTGCACTTGGGTTCTTTGGGAAGAACGTTAGTGAAATCCCTATGGGAGGGAGTCGGAGTTTCCACCAGCCGCAGGATGGGTCCGGGCTCATGGCCTGAAGCCCCTTGGAGAAGGGCAACGTAGTACCCGTCAGCCGCAGGATGTGTCCGGGCTCGCGGTTGTATCTTTAATTTTTGTCTTTTTTTTTTTTTTTTGCTCCTGCTTATTGCTCCTCGCCGTTATCTTCATCCTCTTCACCGTCCCCCTCCTTCCGGCCATCCCCACCACCAACCACCACCTCCATAACCCCTCCTACCAAAGCTCACCTCAACCTAACCACCAACCCAATCCATTTTCTCCATTAGCTCCTCCACCGCCCCACCAAAGCCAAGCCCACCGCCGGCCACCATTGTTTGTCTCCATGAATGAGGAGTCAATGCCACCATAATGCTTACCTAAAGAGTTCAAATAATTTAGGAAATTATTTTCATAATTTGAAATTCAAATTTTGAATTTCAAATAGTTTCCTAAATTAGAAAGTTATTTTAGGGAAGTATTGAATCTCATTCATGATATAATTCAAATTTAATTTGGGTGGAATGAGGATAATTTTCGAATTCAAAATTCAAATTGGTTTGAATTTGAACACTTTCTTAAAATAGGAAATCTATGTTAGGAAAGTTTTAAATCAAATTTCAATCAAATAATTTTGATTTCTATGGGAGGGATTTAATTTAAATCTTCCTTCTTTATTTAGGATTAATTGATTGGAAAGAATTCAAAAGCCCCAGTTAATTCCCTTTGGCATGGCCGGCCCCTCCCTTTCCCATTAAACCCTTTCCTAATTTAAACCCAATCAAGCTCCAATCATCTAGCCGCCCCCTACTCTCCCCTATATGCTTAATGTTTCCTAAATTAAGTCTCCAATCAATTCCCTGATCCCCTCAACTCTAGCCGTCCACTACAAGCCCTTTTCTCTCAGATTTTTCTCTCTTCCTGAAGTTTCCAAGTTCTGTCCAGATTTCTGGACACCACCTGCAGGCTGTCCAGGAATTTCAGCCAACCCCGCTGCTATCCAGAAGAAGATTGGCTGTTGTTCTGAACTTCAGCATTGGGAAAACTGCTGTCCCAGGACTCCGACATCTTCCCCTGGCCTCCCTACCAACGGGAGTCCTTTTCAAACAGCTGTCCAACAAAAAAATCTGAACGCCTCCCCACTTCTCCAACCTCCACCTTCTCTCCTTAAGCTAAGTCTTTGGATGCTTGGACTTCTCTTCTTCAAGCCCCATCTCCTACACCAAATAATCTGAGAATTCTCTCAGATTTCTGGAGCAAAACCTGAGAACAATTTCAGGTTCTTCTTCTCTAGAAAGAATCATTGAATTCTCTCAGGTTTTTTGGAAAACCAAAAGCAGAAATTATACTAAAAATTTTTGGAGCTCCTACCCGTTCTACATCAGATTGGTATCAGAGCATGGTTGCTCACCCGGGACACGAACTCGACGGAGTCGAGTCTTTTCCACCCCGGGAGAATGATGTGGACATGCAACCGTCCATGCTTATCCGAGGAGGAGCTGAAGATCGACGACCGAGATCACTTTGTTTTATTTTAGTTTATTAAGTCTATTTTGATTTAATTTTGCAATTTCCCTTTTTTACCCTTTTGTCTTATGTAAGTCCAAGGGGCTAATCTGTCTTTTAATTTCTTTTGAGGCCTATATATAGAGGCCCCTTCTCTTGTATTTGGGATGATGGAATTATAAAAAAAAAATTTGCGTTTTGCACTTGGGTTCTTTGGGAAGAACGTTAGTGAAATCCCTATGGGAGGGAGTCGGAGTTTCCACTAGCCGCAGGATGGGTCCGGGCTCGTGGCGTGAAGTCCCTTGGAGAAGGGCAACGTAGTACCCGTCAGCCGCAGGATGTGTCCGGGCTCGCAGTTGTATCTTTGATATTTTGTTTATTTGCTTTTGTTTCTTCTTATTGCTCTTCGTCGTTATCTTCATCTTCCTCCTCTCCATCTTCGTTTGGCCACCGAATTCACCTCCACCCGAAGTTCCACAAATTTTTTCCCATAGCCGCCGGCCATCTTTCCTCATTAGCTCCTCCACCGCCGGCCACCCTTGTTTGTCTCCATGAATGAGGAGTCAATGTCATCTTAAAGCTTACCTAAAGAGTTCAAATAATTTAGGAAATTATTTTCATCATTTGAAATTCAAATTTTGAATTTCAAATAGTTTCCTAAATTAGAAAGCTATTTTAGGAAAGTATGGAATCTTATTCATGATGTAATTCAAATTTAATTTGGGTGATTTAATTTTGGGCAGTTTTCAAAATTTCAAATTCAACTAATTCGAAATTTGAATTCTTTCCTAATTCATCATTCTAATTTTGGAAAGTTACTAAATGAATTTATTTGAATTTGAGGGTTTAATTATTTCTATTCTAAACTCCACCCCCAATTGAGTAATCTCAATTAAAGCATTAAAAATCCTTTTTCCCCCCCTTGCATGCCGCCGGCCACCTCACCTCCAACTTGGTAGTAATTAACCTTTTTTCCTTTTGGAAATATTTCGAAATCTGAGAACTGTGCTTGACCGAAAATTCCAATCAGCAATTTCTAATTAATTGTTTCCTAAACTCTAAGTCCCTCCTTAGAAACAATTTCAATTGCTGTAAATCCTCTTGCTTGGCCGAATTTCCTCAGCATTAATTCCAATTCTTTTCCCCTTCACGTGATTGGAATTCTCAAGGCCCCACTGCCATTAATTCCCTTTCCAAATCCTGCTTCCCCCTTTTGGAATTAATTCCCTGTTTTTCTCTCTAATCCCACCGCCTACTCCATACACAGCCGCCCCCTCTCCTTTATTAAACTGCTTTGAAATCCATCCATAAGAGCAATTTATTTCTTTGGAAAGTTTTCCATAACCTGATTGTTGTTGCTGGCCGAATTCCTTCAGGATTGCACAAGAGAACGTCTCCCTTGCCAACTATTTTCAAGAGCATCATTAAGTGAATTCCAGATTTCATTACTCCTCTTTGGAAAGATTTCAAAAACCCTGGCTGAAATTCTCCAAATACCTCCCCTTGGGTTGTCTCTCTCAATTAGTCTCTCAGACATCAGAAATCTGAAATTTATTTCAGATTTTCTTTGAGTGCTGGCTCTCATCTTTTCACCAACTCAAGAGAAACTCCTTTCTCTTCCTTCATCTCAAGAGCCCTAAGCAAGACAAGGAAGAGTGTTTCCTAGCTCCCATGAATGGCGGGTCAGAAAGATTCAGTCCTCCTATCCGTTCTACATCAATTGTGGACAAGAAGAGCAAAGGGGATTAATTCTACTTTAATTACTTACCATAAAAAATCAAATTTGAGAGGGAATTAAGAAGTTTTAATTAGGGAAAATGGGATGATTTGATTGGGAGGGAATTATGGAGGTTTATTTAGGGAAAGATAGTTGATTTGATTGGGAGAAAATTATGAAGGTCAATTTAAGGAAATATGAAATATTTGAATTCAAAATTGGGAGAGAATTATGAAAGGTTTTTTAAGGGAAAGAGGATGAAAAAGGGATGATCTGAATTCAGATTTGGGAGGGAAGTAGGGAGGTTTATATTAGGGATTGTTTTATTTTCATTATGTGATTGTGTTTGCTGCAATTTTTTTTTTGGAGTTGTTCCTAGCGGCGCTTAGAATTTGCGGAGAGCAGATCTACCTCTCGAATAGTAGATCAACTTGTATCTTTGTTTGTTGTGCTGAAATAATAATTTTTCTCGCCTATTTTTGCTGCATTTTCTCTTCATTCTTACTATTTTCGTTGTGTAAAGGACAAATTCTATCAAATTGGTATCAAAGTGCCTTTTTTGGAACCTTTGGCGACTAAGAAAGTTGATGCGTTGGACGAAAGTTTGATGAGGAAGTTAAAAATCTGAAATTTGAATTCGGAGAGCGAATTTTAGAAATTGAGGGCATACTTTCGAATTTGTAAGAGATGATGAAAATGATGTTAGAGTTTCAAGCCAAGATGACATCATCAGAGGTAAGGGCACCGTTGACTGGAAAAGGAAGTGGGGAAAACCTAATATAGGGATGATAAAGCAGGATAGGGAGGTGAAAATTTTGGGGGGAAAAAAGGAGATGCCACCTTTGGAGCCACTTCCAAGAAGGGGAAAGGGTGAAGAAGTGGGATTTTTGGTAGAGCTATAAAGTTTGTAAGGAGGAGAAGATAGGGAGAAGATAGAAGCATCAGACATTGTTCAGCCACTCCTACAGCATTATCGAGAGGTGTTCAAGTCAATTCAGGGGTTGCCACCGCTGCGAGAATACAAACATTCTATCATCTTGAAGGAAGGAGTCTAACCTATCAGTGTCGCCCGTACTATTATCCTCAAATCCAGAAGAATGATATCAAAAGATTGATCAAGGAGATACTAAAGGTATGAATCATTCAACCTAGTGTCAGTCCAGTGCTATTAGTTAAGTGCATCAGCAGCAGTTTTTTCTTTCCACCTTAAGGACAATGTGGCTCTTTGGGAGCGGAGTATTGATGGAGCGGCTGAGTCTGTGGACCACATTAGGGTGGGCAGCGAACAAGAAAAGCAAAGGAGATTAATTCTAGTTTAATTACTTCCCATAGAAAACTGAAATTGTGAGGGAATTAGGAAGGTTTATTTAGAGAAAGTTGGATGATTTGTTTGGTAGGGAATTAGGAAGATTTATTTAGGGAAAGATGGCTGATTGATTGAAAAGGAATTCAGCAGGTTTATTTAGGGAAAGAGCGCTAATTTAAATTCAGATTGTAAGGAAATTAATAAAGGTTTATTTAGAGAAAGAAGAGAAAAGATGGCTGATTTGAGTTCAAATTTGGGAGGGAAGTAGAATATTTATATTAGGGTTAATTAGGTTGTTTTATTTTTAGTATGTGATTGTGTTTGCTGTAACTTTTATTTGGAGTTGTTCCTAACAGCGCTTAGGGTTTGTGGAAAGCCGATCTACCTATCGAATAGTAGATCAACCTATATCTTGGTTTGTTGTGCTGAAATAACAATTTTTCTCACTAATTTATGTGCATTTTCTCTTCGTTCTTGCTATTTTCAATGAATAGAGGATAAATTCCTATCAAAATTCCATTATAGTATATTCAATATTAATTATAATTTTATGTAGCCCTTTCTACAAACCCCACATTTTAATGTTTCTTTGCATGAACACTAAAGACATGCTCCACATGATGACTAATCATTGGTGGGGATTAAAACCTAGGTTCAGACTTTGCAGGTCAATAACTCAATTGGTCTAACTTTTTAGTTTTTATATCGCATAAGTTGAACAACTTTTGCTTGTTAAGGTTATTTTGGTTTATTCAAACTCGCCTAAGATGAGGAGTCAGTCAACTCCAAAATCAATGAAACAAAGCTATTCATTCATATTCATTTATTAATAACTACTTGTCTCGTGCACGCAAGCTCCCCAAGTGTTACTTAGAAGTAAATCAGTGTTTAGCTAGGCAAGTTCATTATTCATCCTCGAAAAATAGTAAGGGTTCCTTGAGCGTTTGTGTGCAAGGGGGAAAATTCTCTTAATGTTACATTTGATTTATATCATTACTACTTGTACATTTCCTTAATAGTAGAATCACTACAACAATAACAACAACAACATCAAGCCTTTATCCCACTACGTGGGGTCGGCTACATGAATTATTTTCCTCCATTGTGTCCTATTAAAAGTCAAATTCTTGTTTAAATCTAATAAAGAAAGGTCATTCCTAATATTTTCTAAACAAGTCTTTTTAGGTCTGCCTCTACCTTTCTTAACACAAGTCAAATCTAATACCTCTACTCTCCTAATCAGGTCATTGGAAGGCCGCAGTTTTATGTGACCAAACCATCTAAGGCGGCTCTCTCAATCTTATCTTCTACTGGAGCTACTCCAACCTTTTCACGTATATGCTCATTTTGATCCTCATAAAGAAAGGTTATTCCTAATATTTTCTAACCAAGTCTTGTCCAACAACAACCTCTTAATAGTATAATCACTCAAATAAAAAATTAATCAAAATATGTGCTTGAAAGAAGAGATTTTTTTATTACGATTAATTTACATAGATAATTGAGTATAAAGATTTCCTTGAAGGGTAATAAATCTTCATATCATAAGTGCTCGAAGTCCTCAGCACCTCTATAGGCACGACCCAAACTTGTTGTTGTTGCTGTTGCTGGTGATGGTGGTGTTTATTTTTTTGGTGATAGGTATATAATGAACCGACAATAAATATATATGTATAAATGTATGAAAAATATAAGTGGACATCAATTGAAAACAATAAAGGACTGATACGTCATTTTGAGGTATGATGATATACGGTGTGGTTATTCATAAAAGCACCATCTTATTTGGATGCACTCGTTGTAAGTATAAAAAGACGTAACCGGTCCAGTTTTAAATATACTATATGAATATACAAGAAAATCAAACTTTATTACATCAACGCCAATAAACAATTAATTAAAACAAAGCAGTCATAATAATCAAGTTCGAACTTAACAAGTCATAAACTGATGGGGACATCAGATTTCGACACGTGTACCATCACCGGAGACGCCGATCGACTGCCATGATTCAGAGTCTTTATTTTTTGATGTTTTATTTTATCTATGTCATTTCTATTTCATGTTTTTCCGTTTGTACCCCTATGAAGGAATTAGTGTTGGTTGTAGCCCAAGGGCAAGGTTGTCTTTATGTTTCTTTTTTATTTCTGGTTAGCCTATATAAAGGCGTTGTCATTGTATTTTGGAATTATTGATGAGATGAATAAAATTTCTTTTCTATGTTCTTTGTGAGTGCATGAAGATCTCTTGGTGAGTTCTTCTTCAAAGATCTCTTGGTGAGTTCTTCGCATGAGATCTCTTTGTGAGTTCTCCTAGTAGTAGTTTCCATTGATCTACTCCTCATCCACAAGCGCCACCATCCACACCATCAAGTTGGAAGAAGCCGATCCCTCCCCACTCTTGCCGCCGCTTGAGACCCCACCTGCCGGCACCTTGATCCCCACCGGCCGGCCACCTTGCCGCCGGCTCCTCCCCACCCCCTTCCTCCCACCATCTCCTCCCCTCATGACCTCGCTTGGAATTTGATTTTCAAACTTCAAATTATTTCCAAATTGGAAGATCCATTTTAGGAAAGTTTTCGAATTTTGAATTTAATTTCACATCAAATGAAATTGGGTTCATGATACAAGATTTTCCTAGTCATCATCCTAATTTGGAATCAATTCCCCTCTCTCCCAACTCCTCTCTCCCTCATTGATGCCGCCGGCCCCCTTCAAGGAGCTCCCCATTAATTGCATAATTAACCCCCTCACTTATTTTGAAATTCAAACTCTAATTTCAAAATAAACCCCTCCAATTTCACTTAAAACTGAAATCATTTCAGTTTTCCCCAACCCTAGCTTCCCCCATTGATGCCGCTGGCCCCCCTTGGCTCTCTCTATTGATTGAGTCATTACTCCCCTCCTTAATTGGGGTTTTCAAAATTTAAATCCCAAAGTTTCTCCCTCCCAAATCCCTAAACTGAAATCAATCTCAGTTTTTCCAACATCTAATCCCTCCTCTCTCCCTAGTTCCACCGCCGGCCTCCCCTTCTCTCTACAACCCGCCGACCTCTCCACCTTCCCCATTGGAGAGTACCTTGTGGCGACCACCTATCTCCATCTCCATGTCGCATGGCGGATCCCGAGCTAGAATGGGGGCTTGTGTTTGATGCCCAAGGAAATCTCGACGTCCTCCGCTCGCCGTTCTTCGACGCGGGATTTGAATCCGACGAAGACACCGTGGGAGATTACTTGGATCGGATCCTCCCATCCCTCATCAAAGTCATCGATAGACAACGTCCGGACTACGAGTGGACCATCGACGGCCGACCTCCCGTGCCACCTCCACATCCTACGCCTTCCTCTCTTTCACTACGGATCTCCGGCGCCGTCTACCTCGGAGTGGTGTCATCGCTTGTATGGTTCTTCTTCTCCCGACAACCCTAGAAGTAGGCAATTGAGTGTAGCCTCAAGGTGAGACAATCGCTTTGTTAACCGCCGGATTCGAGTTGGCTTTTCATTGGTTTTACTATTTATTATCGTTGTTATTTTATAGATCTTGCTAACTTAGCTGTAAAACTTGCCTAGATTTGGTTAAATTCTAAGATCTTTCTTGAAGTATCAATTGAGAAAATCATTAAGATTGTGCTTTCACTACTTTAGCAAACTTTTATTAATTTTCTGAGATTCAAATTCCTGGTTTCACATCATAAACACTGATGTGAACAAAGATGAACTTAACATGCTAGTAATTTTTAAGCAGGAAATTAAGGTTTGCAAAATTTGAAGAATGAACATAAATTCAATTGTCTACTCATAATCAATGCTATTAAAATTCAGGTTTATCTAAGAAATCAAACCAATTTGGGAAACAGAAACTTCATATACCCGTGACATTCACTTAGCTTGCAATCAACTATCATTATGTGTTCTAACTACAATGACAATGAGAAAAGCTAATCATAACTTTAATGCTAATAGATTTAAATAACAATTGTTGAAGAACACGGTCACAACATCGAGAAAGAAAAATCAGGAAGAAATAATAACTGAAGTAGAAATGTGCCATAGTATCTTGTAAATGAATCCTTGTCATTTTCTGATTGCAAAGTAACATTTTGGAACTTAGTAGCAAGTAAGAGTTATGCAGATAAGGAGGCTCAGATGACCCTGCAGTATCAATTCATTAATCTCTTAAATGATACAAAAAAGAAACATCCAAGCACAATTAGTTCGTTTGATAACACTCAAAGCCATCCTTCTGTACAGACATGACTTGCAGTTCATGAAGGAAGCCTAAGTAGATTAATGCTACTTAAAAAACCAAAGGAAATTTTCAAGACAAAGAGGGTAAAAATCATGTCCCTAGAAATCGCTAGCTTCAAGCACTATCGCGAAAAAAATTTCACATTGTGCTATAAATCTAGAATAACTTCCACACTCAAATCCACATGCGAAAGCGAGAACTGTACAACATAGCACCATAAATAAAATGCAGAAAAACAGAGACCCTAACGAACCACAAGGCTTCAAGTGGCAGTGCAATGTCGATATTGGACAAAAAAAAGATAAGTTTTATCAATTAAAAACAACAAACCCTATAAAAAACGTTACATCTTTCAGCGGCGAGATATCAGGGAGGTGGGCGTGGTGAGAGATTAAGCAGCCCGCAGCTTTGAGACATCCAGTAGCTTGTCGCGGCGAGGGATCAGAGAGCTCGAGGTTGTGAGAGTTGAGAAACCTTGCACTAGCGAGGGATCGGACTGCGCGTTAGACTCGCGGCAGCAAGAGAGCCAGACGAGAAGCGCGCGCATCTTCATCCGACATGTTCGCTGCACAAGCAAAGCAGGGCTCTCAATTTTCGCTTCAAACTTGAATCGGGCTGCACAGAACTCTTAGACGGTAAGTCGGTTTATAATAATTTATGATGCGATAATATTTATAATTCTTCTTATGAAAATAATATATTCGCAATATTAGATTAAGATATTTAATATCTTAATTTTTTTTAAAAAAAAATGGCACACACAAAAAGAAGGCTGTAGGAAAAGTGGAAAACATCAAATTTTGTACATTAAAATTTTATGAAGGAAAAAAATCATGAGATTTTAATTATTTAGTTGAAATAATTCTACTAATATATATTATTTGTTATAATTTTGTATTTTTTTTATAAATGTTGGAAGTTAGAGGTGCTTTAAGGCATTTGAGATATTTTTATGAGTGATTCTATAGTCTAGCTTATCATTCCTCTTCCCAAAAATTATCTATAATCTCTTCATTAATGGCATGAAGTCAAGTTACTATTGACATGGTACATCAGCTATATTGACAATAATGTACGTCAATATTGTATGCCACTACGTTGGCTTTGATGTTAACATTGTTCATCAGCCTTATAGATGAAATTAGATAGTTTATGACATAAAATAATACTATTTAATGAAGTACATTAAATGCATGATTGTAATGCCATTTCCTATGGGTCCCTTTGTTGGGGATCACTAATCAACGAAAGGAGCGGGCTTGGCCGCATGCTAAATGCTAACTACGAACCATAGGAATCGATAATTAATCTATTTGAAGAGAAATTTATTTTAAAAAACTACCAATAAATACAAATTTTTTTTACCATCATAGCTCACCTATGATCATATTACCATCGTCACACTCCTATAGTCCTTCGACTGAAATCAACTATTTATGATCTTCTAACTATCGTCGCCCATATATAGTCCTCCAACCAATATCCTATAATTATGGTCCTCTAACCACTGTCATTTAACTATAGTTCTCTGACTATCATTACCTAACTACGATCCTCTAACCACCATCACTCGATCACAATCATATGACCAACATCTCCCAACTAGGGTCACTTGAGCTTCACCGCCCCACTATTGTTACTCGAACACTATTGCCCAACTACAAACCCTCCCCCAGTTGGTAATGATCCTCTAACCACCCTAGCCCAACTACACTTCTAGCCTGACTAATGTCCCATGACCACCATTACCTAACCATGATATCCTAAAGGACTTAAACATTCTCTTGACCATTCTCACTTGGGTACATTGACACCCATCGACTTTGTCGTTTGACACCGCTAACAATATCGACACACGTCATTGCCTATAAGGTCGATGCACATTACCAATACTAGCATGGGCGCTCGTTGAAATTTTGCTTGTCTTCGCTAATAACATTAATACAAGCAATTATTTGTAAAGTTGATGCACACCGAGCGTCATAAAAAAGGTTGATACTATCTACTTCATCGCTACCAACCATAATGCATGAATTGCCTATAAAGTATATACAAACTGTCGACCCTAACTTTGCTTGATGTCAATATCAAGATTAATGTAGATTTATTGGGTAAAGCTTTCGAAGGTTACACACATGTAACCGACTCATGAATGGGACATCTATTGGCATCTCACAACAAGAAATCTATATTGTTTCATATTCAAATAAAATTCTTCTGACTAAACATTATAAATCTCATCTTTGCACTCTAACTAATTAAGGTAGGGAAGAAATCAACCCCTTTTGACATAATGGGCAAAATTTTAAATAATTAAATAATTAAGTATACATAAAATTAATATTTTTAGAGAAAACTTACAAATAATTAGTAAGATAATACCAACAAAATTATAAGAAATAAATAAGCAGAATAGCGGTTGGAAATTTCCAATGGTATTACTGGCGGTAACGGTGTTGTCTAACTTATCAAGAATATCTAGTGGCTCTAGGTCCGTCGGAAATTATGGGCAATAGGAAATTTCGGCGCTCAAACCTCCGGCATAACCTTCGGTTACTACCGGCGGTCAATCCAACGGCTTAAGCGTCGAAATTGCCGCCCGTATTTGATGAATTTCATGTAGTGATTACTCATGTGAGAAAATATAGTTTAACTTTTCTGAATTTTATGGAGTTTGGTGGTCATGGGGCAAGCAATAGCTAACTTGTAGCAGCTCATCCGACCTCAATGGATGCTCTTCTCAATGACAACTTGCTTGATATTTGATAAACATACATGGATTTTGAAAGACACCAATATTGTATTCCCATGTCGGAAATGTAATTCAATAGCCAAGTACCTTCATGAAGGTGTTAAGACTCCCGTTACTAAGAACCCGACGAAGTTTCCAGCCAAAAAAAAAAAAAAGCCGATCTTCCATGGCACTCGGCCGGCAATGTCCGACTAGCTGTAGCTCACCATAATATTCTCATAGCGCTTATCCAGAGCACTTCCTGGGCATGATCCTGTCTGTCTTCACGATTGTCATATATAAAGCAACAAGTTTCCAACTACCCATTAGAAGATTAATCCTTCACCTCCAATCAGCTTCTTCAACAAATGGAAGATTGTCTGACAAAGATGATCCTAACACTTAGTAGAGCGGTTCTTTTGATAAGATTGAATAATTATTTTGATATTATTTAATGTTAGAAAAAAATGTTTTAAAACTCTCACCATTTGTTTTCCATAGACACAAACAGCAGCTAAAAAACAAGAGAAGCTTCATAATCAAATGTAGATGCTCAGACAAAACCCGTCTTTTGTGTCAATTGACAACCGTATCTGACAATCATCTAATTTGCAATAATCGCCTGTAGAACATCTGCTTTGGAGACCTTTACAATTGCCGCCCAACAGGTCAGAATTTGGCTTCGTTCGGAACGAATGGCTTTTTTTTTATTGCTTTGTAAAATTATTTTTGAATATATATGCTGAATCATAATTTTTAGTACTAAGTCCTGGCTTTCGGGGCTTTATAGTTTTTTCTTTGGGGGATTTACATACATACCACTATATAACATTCATATTACATATTTAACACCTCAAACTTAAATATTTCATTTATAACACTCAAACACAAACATTAAATCAAAAATACCACTCCGTAGGACACAAACCTCACTCCGTCTGTTTCGTCCAGCGTGAGCACTTCTTTCCCGCGAAATCTGCATCAACCCCTAACCACACAAGCGGCTTCCGTGCTCCTCCGGCTCCTCCCGCGCAACTGAAACTAGACATCCTCTTCCTAGCAAACTCCTTCCTCTGCTTGCTGTTTTCTCCACCGGTTTAGGCTTGCGAAGCTGCAATTCATCAAAGCTTGAGAAGCTCTTTTACCCGCATGATTTAATATATAAAGCTAACATATTGAATGTCAAACAGGTCTAACTTCATCATGACAAATGAATTTCTTTATAAATGGTATTAAAGAGCTTCAGATCGAGCAACAGGTAATATAGTTTAAACAACAAGTAAATTTGCAGCTGCAGGTTTTCTAGGAGCGGAAAGCAGTGCAAGAAAGTAAGATGGTAAGCTATCGCTGAAGGAGGTAGGAAAGTCACGCTAGGTCCAGCAAGAAGGCGGGAAGATACACAAGCAGCGAGGGAAGGAATAACGCCATGATCTTGTGCCTATGGAGTGGTATTTTTGATTTAATGTTTGTGTTTGAGTGGTATAAATGAAATATTTAAGTTTGAGGTGTTAAATATGTAATATAAGTGTTATATAATGGTATGTATGTAAATCCCCCTTTTTCTTTTTGGCTTTTGGGGGTTTTACCTTTTTTGCTTCTCACCACCTATCCTGGTTATTTTAGGTTCCTTTTTTATTGTTTTGAACTCCTTTGAGCTTTTCTCCCACTTATTGGTGGAGGCTTTATTTTTTACTTGCAATCCTTTTTTCATCAATATACGACCTTGCCCCAAATTTTTCCCAAAAATTTTTTTTTTTTTGAAACTGATTAATTGAATTCAAAATAGTCCCACCCTTTATTCTCTCCTACCACTTTGATTCACTTTCTCTCTCCTCCTAATAGCCTTCTCACAAGAAATTTATTCATAGGTTATATAGTACGTGTCCCATCTGGCCATCAAGCCTACAAAAAAATCACATGAACCCACTAAGAGAGTGTGAACTACAAAAAAAAAAAAAAAAAAAAAGAAAAAGAAACAATTCTACTAAGTGAAAATATATTACTTTAATAATTTATGTCCACTAATAAAATTATTAGAGCATCTAAACCATAAAAACTTAATAAATATCCAAAAAAATATAAATGAAATTAAATTATACTACTAAATTAATTAAATAACTTTAGCCTTAAAATACCATTCCAAAATGAATATCTTCATAAACCTTAGGGGTGTCAATTCGGGTCAGCAGGTCGGGTTCGGGTCGAACCCGGAACTAACCCGACACTGTTCGGGTTAGCCCGAACCCGACTCATTTTAAAAACGGGTCAGGTTTCTGGACCTGAACCCGACCCGATTCGGTTCCGGGTCAACCCGACCAAACACGAATGACCCGAAGTTGACCTAAAATTGCTAATTTTTTGGTCAAAATCGGGTCAATATTCGATTTTCGGGTCAAAATCGGGTCAAAATTTGGTAAAAAACACGTCAATCTCGGGTTCTCGGGTCAAATATGCGTTTTCGTGTCACTTTCAGGTCAATTTCGGGTTGCTGGGTCAACTCGAACACGACCCGATTTTTAAAACGGGTTGATTTGTTCAACCCGAACCCGACCCATTTCGGGTTCGGGTTGACCTGAACCCGAATTTTTTCGGGTTGGGTTCGGGTCGTGTTTCGGGTCGTGTCAAAAATTGACACCCCTAATAAACCTAATTTTAGTTGTTTAACTTTTAGAGAAAATGTTCTTGCATTAAAACAAGCAGAAAATGTTCCGACGATAAAACAAGCGTTGGAAATATATTTTAAAATTATTCTCTAAAAGTTGAACAACTATTAACCTAAAATCATTCTATAATTAATGTCCACTAATAAAATTATTCTCTAAAGGCAGAAAATGTTCCGATGATAAAGCAAGTGTGGAAAATATACCTTCAAAGGATAAATTTTGTCGTAACCATTTTTGATGCGGAATCATAGACCAAAAATGATGATTTTTTAATTCACTTACCAGTGAAACAATCCCCAGAATTTTCAGTTGTTTATTCGTCGGTTATTTACATCGGAAATACCGACGATGTTTTTTTTTTGTATAGTGAATCATTGAAATTACGAAGTGACTGTAAGTAAGTCGCGCGCGAAATGCTCTGCTAGGGTTTCCTTGCCCTAGCTTCCCCGCCGTTTCTCTCTTCCTCTTCCCAGCCTCCGCCTGGGGAGGGGGAGGGTTCTATGGCCTCCTCCTCCGCCTACCTCTCTAATTTCCCTCCCCTGCCTGGTGCTCTTCCTCCGGCTCTTGCTTGTCCTGTGGGATTGAATTTCGTTTCTAATCTCACTAAGGAAGATCCGGTTGCTGAAGAGTTTTCGCTTTCCTTCGTACCTCCGGCTACGAAAGTCCCCTTCTCTGCTGATGAGCTTGCCAAGGGTGTTCCTGACTGGGGATCTTCGCTCGTTGGTTACTCTATCGGGCCAAGGCCGACCTATTTGAGCCTTCTCAACTCGGTCAAGAAAGCTTGGAACCCGAAGGGAGACGTGGAGCTCCTCTCGCTTAATGATGGCTTCTTCTTGTTCAAATTTTCTTCTCCGGAAGACTACCAGCTTGCATGGTCGGGTGGTCCGTGGTTCTTCTTCGGGCGCCCCTTCATTCTTCAAAAGTGGACTCCAAAGTTCAAGCCCCAACGAGATGAGTTTTCCTCTATCCCTATCTGGATAAAAATTGTTGATTTGCCCCTTGCTGTATGGAACCCCGCTGGAATTTCTAAAATCGCAAGCTTTGTTGGCCACCCGCTTGCGGTTGACTCCCTAACTGCCAGGAAAACTCGGCTAACATTTGCCAGAGTATGTGTCCTCGTATCTTGCAAGTCTTCTTTCCCTGATGAGATTCCCGTTTCTCTGGATGGAGATGATGTCTCCTTGAAAGTCTTATACGATTGGAAGCCTACCCCTTGTTCTGGCTGTGGCTCGATTGTCCATCCCTCTACTCTTTGTCACATAAATCCTCAACCTAAAACTACCCAAGCTCCTCCCAGAGGTAAAAGCTCTTCCCGCCACCGTACTCCACGTCCTCCACCTCATAAACCGCCCCTTCCTCCACCCAATCCTCCCAATCCACCACCTCTGTCTAATAATCCGACCACCCCCACTCCCGGCTCTCTCCCTACCACTATCCCTATTACTGGCCTTTCTTCGGCTTTGGCGATTTCCTCCCCTCCTGAGAGGTTGCTTACCTCTGCTCCCAAACAGTCTTTGCCCCAAAACCAATCTATCACTATTCCCAATCTAAACTCGCCTAATGAGGAGGCCTCTTCCTCCTCAGACATCCCACCTTTTATTCCACCCACCAAATCTGTCTCTTCTTCCCCCATTACCTCTACTTCGTATTCCACTGCCCTGTTTCCAGTCACTTTACCAGCTGACCCCCTTGTTACTTCCCCCAATCGGTTTGAGATCCTTCAGCCTGAAGAGCCTCCAGATGACTCTTCCTTCATTCCCACCACCGACATTGCCTCCTCCAAGGGAATGCGGCCACCCAGTGAAAAGCCTACTAGCCAGAATGTTACTAAAGGGAAGAGTGCTAAGAAGACGCGCTCGTCCAACTCAAAGTCGAAATGACCCCCTCTCCTATTGCTTGCTGGAACGTCAGGGGATTTTCTTCTCCGGATAAAGTTCTGGCTTGTAAGAAACTGGTTTCGAACTTCCATCTTGACTTGATTTGCATCCTTGAAGCTAAAGTATCTGTTGATTCGATGGCTGACCCGTGGTTTGTCAACTCTCACAAAGTTTTCTCCATTGAGAATTCTTGCGACAACTTCAACTGTTCTTCCCCCGGCAGAATTTGGATAAAATGGAATCCTCTGCGGATTTCCTTTTCTCCTCTTATTATTTCCCCCCAACTCATTCATGGAGTCATCTCCTTTGGATCTTTGGCTCCTTTTCTGGTTTCCGTCATTTATGCTGCTAATACCATTGCTGACAGAGCTCCCCTATGGCAACAATTACACAATCTGGCAGAATCGATCACCTCCCCATGGGCCATTCTTGGGGATTTTAACTGTTGCAGGAGGGTGGAAGATAAAACTGGTGGTATTCCCTTGCAACACCATCGTCTAGAAGAATTTAATAGTTGGGTTTTCAATTCTGGGGTCTCTGAGCTCCCCTCTACTGGATTGTTTTTCACTTGGTTCAATCAACGGGCTGCGGACCCGATTCATATCAAACTTGACAGAATTCTTGTCAATTCTGCCTGGCTAGATCAATTCCCGGCTTCTTTTTATCGAATTGAGGACCCTAATTGTTCGGACCACTCGCCTTTAGTGCTTCTTCCGGGTTCTTCTTTTAAACCTAAGG
Organism: Dendrobium nobile; assembly: GCA_022539455.1. Taxonomy (NCBI): domain Eukaryota; kingdom Viridiplantae; phylum Streptophyta; class Magnoliopsida; order Asparagales; family Orchidaceae; genus Dendrobium; species Dendrobium nobile. The sequence goes on along the minus strand of CM039726.1, from coordinate 80,798,930 downwards.
CCAGATTTCAGTTTAAAAACTATTTGGTTAACTCTAGAAGTTTTTGGAATGATCTGATTTCTGTGTTTGCGTCTCACCACCAAGGGAACCCTATTTCAGCTCTCTACTCTATGTTGAGAGACTTGAAAGGTCTTATCAAGAGGAAGAATTGGTCTAATTCTTCCTATATTTCTAAGAGTATTAAAGAGCTCCAAGAGTTGCAACATACTTGTATTTTACAGCTACAACAGACCCCTCTGGATCCCAATCTAAATGCTACAATGACAAATATAAATTCCTCTCTTGCTTCTCTCCAGAAGGCTTGGAGTTCATGGGTTATCCAAAGGGCTAAGGCTAATTGGCTTACCAAGGGGGAGGATGATTTAGGCTTCCTTTATGCTAGAATTAATTCCAGGATTAATTCTAATCGGATCAGTGAACTTCATACTGAGGATAGCATTCTTACTGCTCATGAGGACATTGCCTTGGCCGCTGTTAATTATTTTCAGAATTTATATAATGCTCCTAGCCCTGCAGATCCGTCTGCTTCTCACTTCCTTGTGGGTTCTTCTATTCCCACACCTCTTATTGCCTCTCTTACCTCCATGGTAACTGATTTGGAAATTAGGGATGTGGTTTTTGCTGGTCCTTCTAACTCCACCCCGGGACCTGATGGGTACCCTTTCGAGTTCTACAAGGCTTCTTGGGAGATTATTGGGGGTCATGTCTGCAGAGCTGTAAAACATTTCTTCTCTAAGGGGTCTCTTCCCAAATGTGCCAAGGCCACTGCTATTGCTCTTATCCCCAAGGGTAAGCATGCCTCCTCTTTATCTGATTATAGGCCTATTTCTCTTTGCAATGTCTTTTATAAGATTATTGCTAAACTTTTGGCCAATCGTATGAAAGAGGTCTTGCCTTTCATTATCCACAATAGTCAAACTGGCTTCATTAAGAACAGAATCTCCACTGATAATATTGTTCTAGCCTCTGAGATTCTGAGTGAATTCAATGGGAATCCCAACAAAAAATACTTCTGTGCCAAGCTTGATTTACGGAAAGCTTTTGACACTGTTTCTCGAGACTTTATTTTAAACAGACTCACTTTGAAAGGTTTTCCGGATATCTTTGTCAGCTGGATTAAAGGTTGTATCAGTGACGTCCACTTTTCTGTGAATGTGAATGGTGCTTTAGAGGGTTTCTTTCCCTCATCTTCTGGGTTGAGACAAGGATGTCCCCTCTCTCCTTTGCTCTTCTCGGTTGTTATGGATTCCTTCTCCTGTGAGATCGATGATAGTAATTTTGAGGGCATCCTTTCTGGTAATATCTCGGTTAAGCACCTATTATACGCTGATGATATTTTGGTCATTGGAAAAGCCTCTCTTGCCAATGCTAACAGCCTTAAATCTCTGTTATCTAAACTTGCTGAGCACACTGGCCTGTGTATCAATAATGCTAAATGCTCCATACTTTACTCCAAGAATACCCCTTTGGCCACACAGATTACTTCCTTGCTGGGCTTCTTTAATGCTGAGGATGTTCTCACCTACCTTGGTCTCCCTATTTCTCCTAGGAAACTCAAAACTTCTCACTTCCATCCACTATCGAGTAGGCTTTCTACTCTACTTGCTGGATGGAAAATTAAATTCTTGTCTTTTGCAGGTAGAATCCAATTCATTAAATTCACTATAGCAAACACTATTGCTTATTGGATCAGAGGTGCTTTTTTACCGAAAGGCGTTTATAAGTATATTGATAAACTTTGTTCCAAATTCTTGTTTCATGGTTCTGTGGATGGCAAAAAATTACACCTCGTTGCTTGGAAAAACACGTGTTTACCTAAATGCTTCGGTGGACTTGGGTTACCTGCTTTTGAAGCCCTTCGGTTTGGTTTCAACTGCTCTTTTATTTGGCGCTTCTATACCTCCCCCTCTCTTCTGGCTGCTTGGTTTAAGGCTAAATTTATCAGCCCTTGGAAGACAGCCCCTGCCATGGCTTCCAAATTTTGGAAGTCCATCTGTCTTACTGCTGCTAAAATTCAAGGAAATGTTCAGTTCCATATTGCTTCCCATGATTGCAAGTTCTCTTTCTTTTGGGACCCATGGTGTAATGCTTCAGCTGTTGCAAATTTTAGGCCCCCTTCTACTTCCCCTCATTTGGAAGTTATGGATTGCATTCACGATGGCTCTTGGCTCATCCCTACTTACTTAGATCAGACCATCTACGGGTTTATTCTGAACATCCCGATTTATGATAATCCTCCTGCTCCTATTTCGTGGAGGGGAAATTTCAAACCTTGCTTTAAAGCTTTTGCTTTGCATTTTTATGAGGATCGTCTCAAGGTCTCCTGGTATAAGTTTGTCTGGCACAGAAACTATGCTTTACGCTTTTCTTCATTTGTTTGGCTTGCCATGGTGGATGGTCTAAAGACTGCGGATGTATTAGCAAAGAGGAACATTTTCATTCCTAGTTTGTGCCCTTTCTGCAGCGCAACTGATGAGAGCATTTCTCATCTCTTTTTTCAATGTGAATTTAGTTTTTTGGTGATCTCTTTCTTGCTCCCTTCTCTCCAGAATTTCCTGCTGAGACCAACCATTACTCAAATTTTTGAGTTCCTGGATGACCAGATCACCTCCTCTGATGTGGAAAAACATTTCTCCTTCTTTGTGACTTCATGTGCTGTATATCATATATGGAGATCCAGGAATGAGAGGCGTTTTGCTGGCAAAATTGATTCAACTATAGGCCTCATTAAGAAAATTAAACATGCTATTCGGTTTAAGACTTTACACTGGAACAAGCTGGATCTGCTTCTTACGGAATTTCCTTCCTGCTTTACTGATGGCTGAGTGTTTTGATGTTTTTGTTCGGCGTGCTCAGCATTTGTATTTTTGGGGGCTTCTATGGACTATACAGACGATGATGAGTGGAGCTAAACCTTGTGGGCTCGGTTGGTCTCTTCCCTTGGACGGCCTGCTTCTGCCGCTTTTCAATTCGAGCTGGGTCTTCTTTCTGCTGGCATCGTTATTAGTATGATGCTGTTTGGTTTTTGGTGGATATCTAATTTGCTGCTTCTTTCTGGTTTTACTGGGTGGCTGCTGGCAACCAGGGCTGAGTGGTCTCGTGTTTTTGGGTCTTCTTGACCTCTGTTTAAGCATTTTTGCTTATGGGTTTAGCTCCTTTAAGCCTGAGTCTGATTTTGTTATAGCCATTAATCCCTTTCTGATTTTGTTCTTTTTGGGCTGTTTTGGGTTACACGGGTCATACATGTAATTTTGGTTGCTAAACCTTTTTTTCTCTAGGTTTAGTTCTTTTTGTAACCTCTTTTCATTTATATACGGGCTTTGCCCCAAAAATTCCCAAAAAAAAAAAAAAATCATTGAAATTTATGGCAGATAGTTTCGTTGGAAACACCACAGGTATTTTCAGATGCCGCCGGTATTTTTGGTGAATAATCGCCCACAAGCTCGACTCTTGCCCATAGGCTCACTCTCACCGTGCGGCCACATCAGCACCTATAGGAGCTCACCCCTTCCGCCCGCTCTTGCCCCCTTCGTCCGCACACACCTGCTCGAGCCTCATTGCCTTGTTGGTTAGCGGGTCTGGTCGGCTCATGTCAACACAAGTTAGGACGTGTAAGGTTGGGTTTGAATTTCAGACATATTTGTCTAATCAGGCCGAATTCAAATTAGGTCAATGGAAGGTTTCGGTCAAATTTAAAATTGATCTAAACTTATTTTGATACCCTATCACACCTTTATGAAATAGTTAAATTGATCATCGTCGAAAGTAAAAAAAAAAAATCATCGTCGAAATTTTAGATTTAAAAAAGATCTCAGATAGATGTCACAAAAAAATTTTTTTTTTCTTGAGAGCGGTCTAAATATAACACGGCCGCTTGACTGACCCGTTCAGTCTCTTGTTCGCTTTTTCTGCACCAACTTTCTTCCGTCCGAGACCAAAGAGCCGGCGACGGAACCTGTCCCCATTCAATCATTGATGCCTTTCTTCTCTGGCAACCGCCGTGGCAGCGTCGGAGGTAGCTTTGGCCATGCCGTCCTCCCCACCAGCAACACCAAGCCGAAGCCCCTCCGAAAACCTTCCGGTATTCGCCGTCGCAATCCCTTCTCCCCTTCGTCCACCTTCTTCGCCATCGGGATCTCCCTCTCCCTTCTCCTATTCCTGGCTGTCTTCCTGCGCTACGGAGTACCCAGCCACGTCTCTTCCTCCTCCTCTGCTTCCACCTCAAAGAGCTCCCAACTTGTTCGCCGTCCTTCCATTCGTCGTGCGACCACTAAATCCGATGGCGCTGTTGCGGAAGGAGCGAAGAGGAGTGGCGGCAACATATCTTCTGCAACGGTGGACATCACGACGAAGGATCTCTATGATCGGATCGAATTTCGGGATATGGATGGGGGAGCTTGGAAGCAGGGTTGGAAGGTCAAGTACGATGGGAATGAGTGGGATGAGGAGAAGCTAAAGGTTTTCGTCGTGCCGCACTCGCATAATGATCCCGGGTGGAAGCTGACGGTGGAGGAGTACTATGATCGGCAGTCCAGACATATATTAGACACCATCGTCGAGTCCCTCTCGAGGGTAAATTCTTTTTCCGTCCTTATGATTACTGTATTTAATTTTTCATGGTCCTGTATGAGTTTTAATGACTTTGGTGGATATCTTAATTTTAGAGGAAAATGGAGTCCATCCAATTTCCTTTGGCGCCAATATCTGATAGTCATTATTCTTTAATTGTAGAACTAAATCCACTATGTTGATAGCTTCAACTATTTTGGTTTACTTACCATCGCTGTGCGTTGGGAAATCTCTAGTAGTTCACATGATTTAGATCTTTTCATACTTATTTAATCAAAATTTTCCTAGACTTACAAATTTTATTCCCATGACCCTCTAAATGTTCATTGATCTCGCTCATATTTTGTTATGAAGCAAATTCTCTCCTGTAGCTAGCAACCGTTAGGCCAACTATATGTATGTGCCGATTTTTTTTTTATGTGTAGAAGACCGAAGTTCGTCTCAGCTTCCCAACATGAATTTATATACTTTTTGCAGGATGTACGCCGCAAATTTATATGGGAGGAGATGTCATACTTGGAGAGATGGTGGCGGGATGCGTCAGACTTGAAAAGGGAAAGTTTTACCAATTTGGTCAGGAATGGGCAGTTGGAGATTGTTAGTGGTGGATGGGTGATGAATGATGAGGTAAGCTTTTCATGTTTTAATAATTGAAAGGAGGCATGGATAGTTTATAGTCTTTGCAGTGGAATTTAGGAAGCCGTTTCATGCTCGTACATAATTTTTTTTCTAAATAGACAACAATATACGTCTTGTACACCTTTTTAAATGAAACAAGGATACACATCGAAGGCTTTTGATTAGAAATAAGTGCAGGCTTGGGAGAAAATTGTGTAAGGCTTAGGAACTTGCTTGCTTTGATTGGTTCATTTTCTTAGGGAGAAAATTGTGTGAGGATATCTTGACACATTTTGCATCAGGATGGGCTTTAAAACATTTGTATTTGCCCTAAGATTAGTGCAACCTTTGGATATTATATGTAACACTAATCTCAACGTAAATCCAAGGGCTTTGAAGCCCATCATGACATTATTATTATTATTTTTTCCATTTTGTAGGCTTTAGTTATCTGCCATCATGCAAAATCTTAAATTGGATCAACCCATCTAAAGACAATGACATTTAGGTTGCCAATTGCCAAACATAATAGAAAAAAAGGTTTCTTGTTAACAAATTCGACAGGACTTGCCCCAATTAAAGCCTAGGTTAGGTTTTAATATCCCAACAAATTGTTTTTCCATGCCAGAAGGTTAGTCTTATTGGGTGCTTGAAAAGATTAACATGACTTGTAGTGTTAGTTTCACAATGCATGAGTTAAGAAATCTTCAGTTGCATAGTTTGAGAAAATAAAATTTATATGTAGAACACATTGAAGGGGAAAACTCAAGGCCTTGAATAGTTGCAAAAGTTAATTGTTTGTAAATCGATACAAAGATAGAGAATGATTCTTGGGTCCAAGGTTTAAAATTGCGTATTCGGGTATTGAGGCGTTTTTCGTTCGTGAGGCGAGGCGTAAGCCTCAAGGCGATTTGAGGCGTAAGCCTCAAAATCAAAAAATTGCGTAAACATAAAATAATAAATTTTGTATATACTAATGAGTAAATAATATATAAAACATAAAAATGCACAAGATAAATAGCAATGACATTAACATATCACATAAGAAGTTAGGAACTCACTAGTCATTAGCATTATCATCACTCATCAGTCATCACTAAGGGGGTCTTCATTTGAATCATCATTATGATGAGCTGCTCTCTCCTCTTCCCCCTCTCCTATAGAGTCCAAAATCTCCCAATCAGCTTCTTCTTCCTCATTATTAGTTATCTTCCTCTTCCCTAAATAGTAAATATTTTTGAACAATATCATAATGAATAATAGTGTAATACATTAATAAAAGTTTAAGAAAAGAAAACTATATTATTTATATACCTTTTTTGATTTGTTCTTGAGTTGTGGTGGATGTGGATGCTTTAAGACCATCAAAGAAATCAACATTTAAATCTTCATCTAGTAATTCAGACGGCATCACTTCAACTTCATCATCTACAAACCACTCATCATCAGATGCCACATCATCGCAAAGCAAAGGATCTTCATCATCCATTAATCCTTTTTTCTTCAAATTTTTATCTCTGAGTCTCCTATTATACATAATGTACACCAGTGAGTTCATCCTCAATGTCGACAAGCGATTTCTCCTCTTTGTATGCACTTGGTTGTAGGTACTCCAATTCCTTTCACAGCCAGATGAAGAGCATGTCAAGCCCAAAACTTTCACAGCAAAACGTTGTAACTCTGGAGTCCCATCACCAAATTGAATCCACCACTCAACTGGAGATCGTTTGGCAATTGTATCTTTTGCTTGTTGTAATCCAAAAAAACCTTCTTTGTTCCTAAAAGGTACCAATTGCAAGTCAGCATTTGATCTTTCAGTTGCATCACTTATTAGACGATCCATGCAATGATATAATCCCAACTTTATTTCAGGGTTTGTAGACTTGTTCTCTGCATATTGATACTGAGGGTTTAGGTAATAGCCAGCGGCATGCAAGTGTCGGTGAAGCTGTAGTTCCCACCTATCATCAATAATATTCCAAATTTCCCTAAAGCTTCCCTCACTGCCTCCTAAGTTGGAGGCAATCATCTCTTTGGCTTCATCCATAGCATTGTAGATGAAACCCATTGCAGGCTTCTTCTCAGCATCCACCATCCTTAAAACATGAACCAAAAGACACTTTGCCAAAATCTGTCATTTAAAACAATCTTTCTAATCTCTTTTCCCTCAGCCTTCTTCGCCCAAGCACAACTCAACCACTGTGTAGATGTGAACATAGCCTCTAAAGGTTGTCTGGCATCCAGCATGCTCTCTAAGGTCAAGTATGCGGTGGCAAATCTTGTTGCGGCTGGCCTTAGAATTTCTTTCTTCGAAAACTTTCTCATAAGAGCTAGAATCCAAGAGTGGTTGTAAATAAACTTGGTTATTTTTTTGGCTTTAGTGAGTGCATTTTTATGTTGAGGTAGATCCCCAAGCTTCTCAAGAATCAGATCTATGCAATGTGCAGCACATGGAGTCCAATACAAATGTTTCCTCTTCTCCATAAGTTTATTACCTGCAGCCTTATAAGAACTTGCATTATCTGTCACAATTTGTACAACCAAATGTTCTCCAACCTCATCAACAATGCTATCTAATAATCTAAATATGAACTCAGCATCTTTGACCTGGTCAGATGCTTCAATTGACCTTAAAAACACAGTACCATAAGGATTATTAATGAGGATGTTGATCAGACTTCTATGTTTGATATCAGACCACCCATCTGACATAATTGTTACTCCTGTTTGGGCCCAAGTCTTCTTAATTTCTTCAATGCTTTTATCAGTGCTTTCCAACTCCTCCTTCAAAATCCATGTTCTTAAATCATACATAGTTGGAGGTTTAAACCCTCTCCCAAATGCTCCAACTGAACGAATCATGTTGTAATAAGCAGGTGATGTTGCAACATTAAATGGAATTGCATTTTCGTAGAAGAATCTGCCTATATCCTTACACACTCTTCTCCGCGCCTCTCTTGCATTTTCTGGGGCCATCTTCTGTGTAGTAGAAGGCCTATCCTCTGATGTGTCAACCATATAATGATCCATAGGCCCTCTAGCACCCCTAGATGAAATGGGCTTCATAGAAGAAGATGAATCTCTGACGCTGCGCTCACTCCCGTAGTAAGATCCAGCATCAACTCTATCCTCAAATTGCTTCTGTGCAAGATGTTTTGATGTGGTAGACTTATTCATGTATGACTTTATCTCTTCCCTTACAGCATCAGGAACTTTGGAGCATGGAGCAACATTCTTGTGAGAGCCTGAAAGGTGTTCCTTCATCCTAGTCACACCACCTTTCACAACTTTATCACAGTAATTGCATTTCAGATAGACATATGTTTTATCACCTCCTACATCTACCTGAGTGCTATATTTCCATGCTGGATCTTTTCTATGACCTGATGCAACCTTATCCTTATTTTTGACCATCCTGAATGAGAGAAATTTTAGGAAGCAAACGAGTTCTTACTAATCTTTTATATGACCTGATGCAGGTCGGAGGAGACAGCAGCCTCGGAGGCTCGGACAGAAGCGTACGCTGGTCAGACGGAGAAGACAGCAACCCAACTCGCAGTCTCGCAGTAGAAGAAACCTCCAAGCCAAATAAGTTTAGGGTTTAATATGCGTGCTGGATGTGTTCAGTATTATATAATGTCGAGCCGTCGATAAAGCAGAACACTGCGTACTCTATGCATTTTTATTCGTATTTTGTGCGTACACTCTACGTGCACATTGCGTGTTTTGGAGCAGATGTAATTTTGTATTAATAGTTAATAAAACATGATTTTCTAGGTATTGTTTGAGTACTGGGAGTGTTAATTATTTTATTGTGCGTACATTATGCGTATCTTATGCGTTATATATTGGTAAACTATGCGTTCACCATACGTTTTTTGTGCGTGGTCTCTGCGTCAACATTGCGTATTTTTAATGAAAGATGAAGTCAAAGAGAAAAAAAAACATTTAATGACTATGTACAATATAAAAAAGATCAGAACAAATTAAAAAAACATTTATAACAAATACAATTTTACAAGAGACCCTAATGTACATCTTCAACAAGACAACAACATCAACTTTCCTACAGGAATTATGATTGGTTGTAATAAAATGTTGTTTGAAGAAACAGAAAGCTCGGTTATGTGGTCGATTTGCAATTTGGACAATTTGTCCCTTCCTTTGTTATCCTGCAAGTGCAAGTGAGTAAATGTAAGAACTAAGAATGGATACAAAGTTACTAATCCAATAGTTAAACTGATAAATTGAATACTAAGTTACTAACCCAATAGATTGGAGAGATGTATAGAAATTTATGGTACTTGTCTGGCATAAGGTTACACTTCTCATCTAAGAGATAGGCAAAAATATCTACATGTTCATTGCCTAAACAACTGTCGCTTAATAAGTCATCAATCTCAGATCTGGAAATAAGATTGTTAATAACAAACAAGATACTATCGTCCCTGCAAAAAAAAAAAAAAAAATTTAAATACGCATTTCATAAGCATAACCCACGCATATCATACTCATAACACACGCATATCATACGCATACCACACGCATATAATAAGCACAACCCACGCATATCATACGCATACAACACGCATATCATACGCATATAGATCTTCAAACAAAAATAAATTTTGCAATTTTTTACCTTTTAGAGTACTTTTTCAAACATTCTAACACAAAATTTCTCTTCTCAGAAGTCAAACACATAAGTCCTCTGTAATTTTCTATTTCAGTTGCATGAACATAAGTTACAATTTTTATTTGAATGTTATCTACTGGTATTGGTTCATTTGGTTTTGTATATGGAACAAGTTGCATTTCTGCTGGGACTGGCTCATTTGTTGGGATTGGATCTTTTGGTGGGATTGGATCTTTTGCTGGGATTGGCTCATTTGGTTCATTGGGGCTGTGGGGTTGGATATCTGATCTCTGTCTCTTATTGGAAGATGAAGAGTAGCTAATAGATCTTTTCTGAGGAACTACTTTGCTCTGATCAATGTAATTATTGAGCTTGACCTCAATAACTCCAACTCTCTCAGTAAGATCTTCAAACTTTGTGCTCAGCCTGTCTTCAAATTCTCGAAAAAGTTTTGTGCATGTTTCTTGGCAGGATTTCATGATTGTTTCTTGTATAGACTGAAGTGCTTCAGCAGAAAAACTTAAATGTGGTTGCTGAGAAGATTGGTGGGGGTCTTGCTGAGGAGGTGGGGTATGATGGGGAGATTGAGGGGTATGATGGGGAGATTGGGGAGATTGGTGGGGGTCTTGCTGAGGGGATGTAGGGCAGTCTGGTGGATATTTATCGACATTAACCATATCCATTTCTTCCTGGTTGACTGCCTGTAGGACATTACAAATCTGACTTTTTCTTATATTAGCAAATAAATTAGTGATCACCTCTGTAGTATATACAATATCATCAGCCCATCGAAGAAAACGGGGCCTTCTGTCAGAATGCATAGGAGCATGAATAGTAGTATGCTCCAGGAACCAAATCTGCATAAGATGAAAGAAAATTTTAGCGCTCACATTGAGCCATTAAAATTTTGAATGAATTTAGCAGTTAGCACTTAGCACTCACAATTAGCAGAGGTACAAAACCGTTGATGTAACCTGCTGGCTTCTTATTTGAAATCTTGGAGGCTGCCTTATTAAACTCTCCAACTAAAAACTCCCTAATTGAACTAGCCCAGTTTATTGACAAAAAAACATCTGGACTATTTGCTATTCTTTGGATCAACCGAGGGGTTTTGAAGTTGTTAAGTTGAAAAAGTAAATTTGAAAATAAATACATGATAAACGTTCTTAACATAGTCTCCGGGGGGGTTTGCTTGTTCAACTCCATCATGTCATTCCTTATTTCCGTTGATGTAACTGAAGTATGTGCTAAGGAATGCCAGGATATTTCTTCTCCTTTATTTGGCAGACCAGTGAGAAGGGCCACTTCATCAGCAGTGAAAGGAATGGGTTGACCTTTTATAACAAAGCATTGTTTTGAAATGTCCCACCTTGAGATCAGCTCATAAATAAGAGGGACATTTTGCTCAAACCCAGGAAATTCCAAAAACTGTATCATCTTTAAATGTTTCAATCTGTCCTTGACTTCAGGAGTAATTTGCCGAGCAAAGTTATCACAGACTGTTCGAAACGAAGAAACATAGCATCTATAGGTAATTGGACGAACATATGTCTGAAAATTGTAAAAAATGACAGATTAAAAATAAGTAAATGAGATACGCACAAAACAAGCACAACATACGCATAATATAAGCAACGGTCACGCACAGTGTACGCATATAATACGCATATATTACGCACATCACACGCACATTGCACGAAACATACAGCAAATTATACGCACGCATAAAGTACGCATAGTGTAAGCACTAAGTAAGCAACGTGTACGCATTGTGTATGCACAAAAGACGCATTGAGTACGCACAGCCTACGCATATTTACTCAATGGTTAAAATTTGGTTAGGTTTTATGTTTCAAATCTCAACATAAATTTATCATATAAACCTGAATACAGAGATAACACGATGGCATCACAGTATCAAACATTTAAAAAGTTTCGAGAAGCCATGCATACGCATAGAATAAGCATAAAATCGAAAGATCTTCAGACCCTTCAACGCGAACGCATAGCATAACCACAAAATACGCAATACGAAACAGAAAACATAGCATTAAGTTACCTTTTTCTTTGGGGGTGACGCCATCTTAGAAGAAACTGAGTGAAGAATGCTTGAAATTCCTCCGGGTGAATGCTTGAAAGTTCGAAAGTTTACTGTAACTTGAAAATCGAAACGTCGACTCCGCCATTCGATCTTTACAAGGGTTTAAATGTTGATGCCACGTCGACATTTCACTAGGCGCGCCACGTCGGCAACTGGGGGTCCGAACTGAAAAAAAATAAATTAGGTTAAATTTTAAAAAGGCGACGCCTTAAATATATGAGGCGAGGCGCGCCTTATGGCGCGCCTCAGTAAACTTGAGGCGTAAGCCTCATAAACTAAACTTATTGCGTAGGCTTTGAGGCTTAATTGGTCGAAAATGCGCTGAGGCGCGCCTCAAGGCGCGCCTTTTATTGCGCAATTTTAAACGTTGCTTGGGTCTTTGAGAGTTGAAAGTGACGAGGCACATAAGTTGGTGCTCATGCATGGCAGTAATGAACACACTAAGAATGTGTGATGCAGGAGTGTCAACATTTTCAAATATTATGAATAATGACATTTTTGGATAGGGTTGGTGCAAGCTATGATTTATTGTTTGTGGTGCTCTTGCTCTCGTGTATTGTCCGATCTTCAGTTGAAAACAATTGGCAGCATCATTGCTATCTTAAGTAGCTCCTGTGGTACGAGTATTGCGGCAATTAATTGGCTATGGTTGAGAACAAAGTAAGTGTCATTCGATTATCAGATTGTGCGATGTTATCATTGCCATTATATGTGGTGCATTAAACACAACTATCATATTAGTATTATGACCATGAATGGGAGAATTATAAGCATCATATGGTCTTCAGGTATAGGCAGGTGATGTTATCATTATCATCTTATGTGATGTGTTGTCCCTATAGTAGGATGACTCTAGACATGATACATGCATTATTTGATTGTTGTTGACAAGGAATATTTAATTTGGTTGGGTCGACTATCTTCACTAAATAAGCTATTATATTCCATAACAACTTGGGGCTAGAGAACTATGAGATATTGATCGAGTTTTGTTGTCATGCCCCCCCTCCATTCATGGTAATTCAATGAAGATGTACTCCTTTTTCCAATTTGATTTGCAGTCACTAAACATCATATATATTATATACTAGCTTTATTCAATGCTATCTCTAATGATGAAAATGGGTAATTAGCCATAAGGGCTTAAGTTTATAGGAAACTTTGAATCAGATCATAAGTTCATAACACAATTGTAAGAGAGTGAAAGTTATAGGCAGTGCATTATCTAATATTCAATATGATTTCTGAAAAATAAACTTAGAATCACTCATATTTATAGTGCTGTAACTGTGGAGGCCAACTGTAATTGTGAGTCCATTTCTGAAACTTTCATAATTACAGGAACACCATCCTCTTCGTTCACGTCATATAAATTGCCTCTATCAATATAGATTGATCAGAACTTGTCTGTTCCGTCTGTGGAAGAATAATGTTCATCTGATCTATTGATTAATCATAAAAAAACACCAAAAAAAAACCTATTCATAAAATACAAACAAACATTCTCACGAAGCTAAGGTTTTTTAGAACGCATCTTGTAAACGAGTTGAGTGGCTATTTTCCTTGAAAGGGGTTGCTATGATTTTAAAGAATCTTGCTACCAGGAATGCCTTGAATGTAGGTGAGAAGTGGATAATATGATCAATGAAACGCACCAAGTTGGGGATGGGTGAAAAATAATACACATGGTCTGAGAAGTGGATCTGTTGAGTAGCAATCGACTTTCTACTTTCCTGACGTACATGACAAAATGAAATCTTGTTAGTTAGCAAATCAAAGCTATTGTTTGGATTGTTCATAGTTTGAGTTGAACTTTTCAAATGGCAAAGAATTGTTGTTTGAAGGTTCCATCAAGCCTCAGTTTTTTCATCATTTTGTTGGGAACCATCCTGGACATATTTTACGGTTTATTCTTACTTCTTGTGTTATTCAATGCATGGCATTGCCTGGCTGCACACACAAGAATTTCCGAGGAAAGAATGCTACCACTCAGGTAGGAGATCTAACAAAAAATCCAAGTTTTGATTGCCATAAGATAGTCTTTGGTCTATTGCCTAAGATTGGAAGGGATTTTTTTTTTGGTTGATTCTTTCTATTTGAGCTGTTCAATGCATGGAACTGCCTGACTGCACACATGAGGCTCTAAGGAAATAATGTAACCGCTGGGACTGGGGAATTAAGAAGAAATCAAAGTTTTACTTGTGATAATGTACTCTTTGGTGTATGCCTGGGATTGAAAGGTCAGATAGCATAATAGGTTGACCTAGAAAGCTTGTCTCGAGTAAAGAACTGCATTCTCATGCTGCCAATTATGTGTTCAGGATGCATTTTTGTTTTGATAAATTGCTGAGTCCTTTATTGTTTGAGACTCCGAATTGCTGCAATGGTTGAATGTTGGCAACCAAGAAAACTTGTACTCGTCAATTTGGATATGCAAATTCCCTTGGCGTATTCTACATCAGATATGTTGATGACTTTTATAATCTAATGCTAGAAAATTTATGCAGATAGTCTTTTGCGTCAGAAATTATTACCAAAAGAAACGTTGCCATTTTTAACATTTATTTCATGTAATGGAACACTCCAACGATCTTGTTTCTTGCTGAAACAAATAAACTGTCTTTGCTTCGCTATTGAAGTGAACATAATCTAAAGATTTACTTATTTGTTCACGTATATGTATGAGTATGCCAAAATAACAATATTCCTTCTCTCTTTTCTTAAAATATTTCTGATTGTTCCGAAATTACTGCAGAAAGTAATGATCAGAAAGTTTATTATAGTAATTGGCGCAGTTTTCATTCAAAAATGAACGTTTTTTAAGTTGGGCATAACTTTTAAGGAATACCAATAAGACTCAGGTTACGTTTGGGATGATTTTCTTATTTCTTCTTAAAGCAACTTTATAGTAAAATTGAAATTTATAGTATAAAAAAAAACTTTGAAGTATAAAAAAAATCTTTATAGTATAAAAAATTTAATTTTTGTACTAAAAAATTGTTTTAAGAAGCAATAAGAAAGCCGTTCCAAACGAAGTCTAAGACTAACTCATTACTGTTACCTACAAGAAATATACTTCTCAGTTGATTGAGATATTGTAATCATCTTGATTTTACTGATAATTTTCTTTAACCATTTTGATTATTATTTTTTGGTCAACATTGTTTGCTTTCTAAACTGTCTTTTACATGGTCATCTATTAAAAAATTACATTGTTATTGTCTTTTCTATGAAATTAAAATCCTTGACTTGAATAGGATTTCTTAGTTGTAGAAGTTTTTTGCCTTTGAATACGGCCTCATTGGAGCTTCTTTTACAGGCAAACTCGCATTATTTTGCTATCATAGATCAGGTATGTCGCTATTTACCATCATTCAAGCTGTATTTGTCTTTTTTATTTGACCTTATCCTTGCGAATTATTTATTCTAAACTTGTTTGATAATACCATGCATGGCAAAAATTGTTATGATTAAATACCTGATCCTTGCCTCTATATGAGCTTCTGTGAAATCAATCCTAATATGAGAAAATATACGAGGTACAAACAGTTCTAGAGTGTCTTTATGCCACGTAGATACCAGGCCAAACATTTGGACACCAGCATTCTTTAGGATACCACAAAACAGCATTTTGAGAGCCTTGTTTTTTTTTTATTTTGGACACTTCTTAGAAACCTCTTGGTATATTATCATGAGCATGCGTTCCTTACAAATTAATCATAAATTATAACAGTAATTATTCTGAGCCCTATGAATAAGCGTGAACTATGATTTTACTCCTATTATTGTCATATTTGATTCAACACTTTTATATATTTAAAAGAGGTTGTTTTTAAACTTACAATAATTTTAATTTTATATTTTTGAAATGTTATCTTCATCTCATGCATGTGTTCTACCTTTTTTACAATAACTTGAAAATACTCCTTCTGCATTCATAAGAAAAAATACTTATTTGAAAAATTCATGGAAACAAAAACCATTGTACCAAAATATTAATAAAATAGTTAAACGAAGGCATTTTATAAATTTTACTGCAAATCAGCAGCAATATGCAAATAGACAAAATTACCTACGTCATATAAAATCAAGTTACTAACGGCGACTAACTTGATAATTCAAAAATCATTTTATACATTATTCGTAAAGAAAAGCTCCTCTTATGATTTTTTGTTATGTTATTTAAAAAAAGAAAAAATATAAACTAATATTGATTCCTAATGGGCCCTTATAATAATTTAATATTTGCACTTCTTTTCTCATTATGAACTATAATTTTATGACTAAATTTTATTAATGTATAGTAATCAAAATTGAATGTAATTATTATAATTATGGTATAATACTATATTTGGAAATTATCATATACTATGTTGATAATCAATAGAATAACAACTAAAAATTTTATTGTTTTTAAATGCTTCAAGCGTATCTTATATACATTTGCATTTTATGTAATAAATGATATTTGATAATTAAATATTATAATATTATGATTCACAGTAAAGCTATTTGTTTCTTCTTATTATGCTATTTTCTTAAGTAGAGATATGACGATAGGTTAGCTGTATATAAATTTTAGGCAAAAGTGGCACTATAATTATATAAGCTGTTTTAAAACCTTTAGATTTTTTTTTCATCGTGTTGTTCTTAGAACCATCTTAGTTTGTCATCTCAAAATAATGAACTTCCCAACTGTCTTAGTCCGAACCAAAATTGCTTAGGTTAGTTCATGATTTTCCTTTGGGCATATATATGACGATGAATGATACTGGATTCTTTGTAAATCAGCGAAAAATGGGATCTATTTGGTCAACAAATCTTACTTGGCTTGAATGACTCGCCTAAACCGCCTTTGCATGACTATATCATTTTTCTCTTCACACATAATAGTAAACTCTAACCGTTGAGGCGTTGTTGTACCACCTCTTTCATGATTTTGCCTCTCTTGCTTCTAGCTTATATGCTAAGCAAGGGAAGAACTGCTTGTGAGGGTGAGCGTATTAGAGTTATTAGTGGTTGTTTGCGATCGATGTTTAAAAAAGAGCACCTTAAGACATCTTTGAAGCGAAGCAATCCTAAAATATTTTAAAGCATGAATATTAAGTGTTTGTTGTAGGAAGTGTATGCTTCAAGATGTGCTCTAAAGCATGGCAAGCTTAAGTTTCATTTTTTCTTAAAATTTGATAGCTTAATTCAATATCTTATTTTATTCAAAATGATGGGAAGGGACAAAATTATAAAAAACTGAAAAAAATTTACCATTTCTCATCTATCCCAATATCATCTGAAGTTTAATGTATAAAAACTTAATGTCAATTCCCCATGATCTTCTCTTTTGTTATATCTTATTTTCATCTCATCATATTTACGTGCTCTTTTCCATCAAATTTATGCATTGTTACTTTTTTGTTTCTTTTATTTGAGATTGTTTATCCATTTCTTTTTCCCATTCATCCACATTTAACACCTAGTTTTAATTAGTCTCCTTAAATAGTAAACACATATAATTTAATGATTTTAATTTTAACTTGCCATCATTTAGTATTTATTTGTAACTTAAGTTCATTAAGCTTGCTCCAGATTACTTGTTTATAATATCATTATTTCAAGACAATCAAATATTATGCAACTAACTTAGTGTTTATGTGATCATTTTTTGAGGTTTTAAATTAAATTAAGGAGATTGATTGGAAATGATAGAAACTTGTACTTTGTTAAATATAAAAAAATATTATTTTTAATACTTGTAAATTTGTATTTTTCTTAACTTATTTTTACTATTTTTTAAACATATAAATTATAAAATTAAAATGACAAAGCATATATTTTGCACTTTGAAGCTTACTCTTCATCCTACATCAAGGTCAAACGCTTTGCTTTATGCTTTTTTTAAAAGAGAAAATAATCAAAATGGTCTCTCGACACTTTATGAAGGATCAAAACCATAGACAAATTAGACCTAGACAAATTCATATTCAACCTAGGTCAATTGGTCTAACCTGACTTAACTTAGTCAGATTTTTTGCGTTTAATGCACAGGGGGGAATGCCTTAGCAACTGATGAATCTCCTTTTCAAGAAAAGCTTTTCAATTCTTTTCCGATAAAGTATCCAGATGTTCTTCATGTTTAGGGATGATACAGAGTGGGTAAACAGCCCTGATAAGCCCTAGTCAAATCCTTATCTAATTAACAATCAAAAACTAGAGTCTGATTTGATGGTTAAAAATAAATAACCTACCTTCTTTGTGGTGGGTAGTGACACCCAATGTATACTTGATACGTGATAATAAATTAATTATTAAACAATATAACATGATAGGCTGAAAAATCCTCATTAATATGCAATAATATTTAAAAAGTTAATAGAAATTTGTCCAATAATGTAATATCAAAGTAAATGAAAGCAAATAATTTTACAACCGTCATTGATTTAAGGTTTTAAATATTTTACACTTTAGCATTCTATTTTTGTGTGTCTATGTATATATAAGAATGGATTTTATTTATTATAAGATAATATTTGTAAAAGTTATAAAATGTTAAATTAGTTTTGGACATTGGGTTTTCATGAGGCTAATACCAACCTCTATTAGGTTATCCCTATGGATAGTAATCTAAACGTCAAATCTGAATAACCACTATATCAGATCTATTAATCAGTTGGCTTGAGTTAGATATCCTACCAGAAGGCATACTTGCTATCCATATTAATGATGTCCATTTTAATTGGTATCTTTTGAACATAGTAGTAGCACTTGTTTCCCAATCCCACCCCTCTTGTGTAACCTTTAGTTCTAAGAATGGATAATTTTCTTTTTGTCTCTGCTTAACCATCTTTTGTGTTAACCAATTGCATCGTTGGTTGGATTCAATTAGTTGTACGGGTTCACTGTCTACAGCCTTTTCTTTTACGCTTCATTATCGTCATTTTTTTGAAGTCATACGTCTGCTTCCATCACAATGGCCCTGCCAAGGAGCCTTTTGAGAAGGGTGACACAAATTTGTTTTCTTGAACGCATAGTTGCTCTTTTTATTCTTTACATAATGGTCCTGCGGGCACACCACCGCCGCCCCCCTCTCTCTCCATAATTGTTGCTTTCAGGCAGTTGGCCACTTACCAGGTTTAATTCATATATATCTTTGATTCAGATAATGGAGGGAAATATGTGGCTAAATGATACTATCGGTGTTGTTCCCAAAAATTCATGGGCCATAGATCCATTTGGTTATTCAGCTACCATGGCATACCTTCTTCGACGGATGGGCTTCAAAAACATGCTTATCCAGAGGACCCATTATGAAGTGAAAAAGGAGTTATCTTTAAACAAAAATCTTGAATATATATGGAGGCAAAGCTGGGATGTGGATGAAGCTACAGATATATTTGTCCACATGATGCCGTTCTACTCTTATGATATTCCACACACTTGTGGACCTGAGCCAGCTATATGTTGCCAGTTTGATTTCGGTCGAATGGGTGGTTTTGGGTATGAATACTGCCCTTGGGGAATTAGCCCTGTTGAAACAAATCCTGGTAATGTGCAGGAGAGAGCATCAAAACTTTTGGACCAGTACAGAAAAAAATCTACTCTATATAGAACCAACACTCTTCTTATTCCTCTAGGAGATGATTTCCGTTATGTTAGTGTTGGTGAAGCAGAAGCTCAATTTAGAAATTATCAAATGCTATTTGATTACATAAATAACAATCCCATTTTGAGGGCTGAAGTTAAGTTTGGTACGCTTGAAGATTATTTCGCTACTCTACGCGAGGAAGCAGAAAGAAAGAACTATTCCGTCCATGGAGAAATTGGATCTGGAGAGCTTGGTGGATTCCCTTCTCTTTCTGGTGATTTTTTTACTTATGCTGACAGGAATCAAGATTACTGGAGTGGATACTATGTTTCAAGGCCATTCTTCAAAGCAGTTGATCGCATATTGGAACAGACACTTCGTGCATCAGAGATTATGGTTTCATTTGTTCTAGGAAGCTGTCAGAAGTTACAATGTTCAAAACTTCCCATAAGTTTCTCCCACAAGTTGACTGCTGCTAGGAGGAATCTAGCTCTATTCCAGCATCATGACGGAGTTACTGGTACTGCAAAGGATCATGTAATGGAAGACTATGGGACACGGATGCATACTTCTTTGCAAGACTTGCAGATATTTTTGTCAAGAGCAGTTGAAGTCCTTCTTGGTGACATTCATGACAAGAGAGATCCTACAGTATTGGCGAAGTTTGAGCCTGAGCAGACGAGATCTAGATATGATGTCCAGGCAGTCCATAGGATTCTTGACATTTCTGAGGGGCAGGCTCGTTCAGTGGTCTTCTTTAACCCTTTGGAGCAAACAAGGGTTG
This sequence comes from Dendrobium nobile, assembly GCA_022539455.1. Classification (NCBI taxonomy): domain Eukaryota; kingdom Viridiplantae; phylum Streptophyta; class Magnoliopsida; order Asparagales; family Orchidaceae; genus Dendrobium; species Dendrobium nobile. Next base: position 80,778,643 of record CM039726.1, on the reverse strand, counting down.
AGGTTGTTATGGTCGTCACATCCACACCCGATATTTCAGTCATCGATTCGAATGGAGCCTGTGTTCCAAGCCAAATTTCTCCAGAGTGGCAACCATCCATGAAGGACAAGATTTTCACAGGCCATCATCGTCTTTATTGGAAGGCTTCAGTGCCTCCAATGGGCTTGGAAACCTATTATGTTACTCGTGGACTTAAAGGTTGTGAAAGAGCAGCTCCTGCTGAACTGAAGATATCTCCTGATTTGAGTTCATTATCGTGCCCTTCTCCTTATACCTGTTCAAAATTAGAGGGGGAAAAGGCAGAAATTCGCAATGCCCACCATACCCTTATAGTTGATGTAAGTCATGGTTTGCTACAGCAAATAATTCATAAAAATGGCCGAAAAACTATGCTCGGGGAAGAAATAGGTATGTATAGCAGTATTGGAAGTGGGGCCTACTTGTTTAAACCTACGGGTGAGGCTCATACAATTATTGAGAAGGGAGGCCTCCTGATAATATCATCAGGACCACTTGTGCAAGAATTTTACTCTATTCCGAAGACTACATGTTCAAAAACACCAGTCTCTCACAGCACGCGAATCTACAAGGGAGAGAACACTTTGCAAGAATTACTAATTGAGAAGGAGTACCATGTCGATATACTAGGGGGAGAATTTAATAACAGGGAGCTTATTGTCAGATTTAAGACAGACATTGACAACAAGAGGATTTTCTATTCTGATCTAAATGGTTTTCAAATGAGCAGGAGAGAAACGTATAATAAAATCCCATTGCAAGGTAATTATTACCCAATGCCTTCTCTCGCCTTTTTACAGGATACATTAGGTCGTAGGTTTTCTGTGCACTCCAGACAGTCATTGGGAGCAGCAAGCCTTAAGGATGGTTGGCTAGAGATCATGCTAGACCGCCGTCTCGTTAATGATGATGGCCGTGGTCTTGGACAGGGAGTCATGGATAACCGTCCCATGAATGTTGTCTTCCACATCCTCATGGAATCCAATGTCTCTGTCTTACCCTCTACCAAAAATTTGACCTTACAGCCTTCAATTCTTTCCCATTCTGTTGGAGCCCACCTGAACTACCCCATGCATGCATTTGTTAGCAGGAAAGAGGAGTCAATAGCATCAAAGCCATTCTTGGGAACCTTTGCTCCTTTGGCTTCTTCCTTGCCATGTGATTTGCATATAGTTAACTTAAAAGTTCCACAGCCTCTAAAGTTCCCCCAGGGCCAGTCAGTTGAACCAAGGTTTGCCATTTTGTTACAGAGAAGGGGTTGGGATTCTTCATACTGTAGTAGGGGGGAATTGCAGTGTTCATTGGTGACTAATGAACCTGTGAATATTGTCAACATTTTTAAAGATCTTTCCGTTCAGAATATGAAGCCAACTTCTTTGAATCTTCTGCATGATGACACTGAAATGCTAGGATATGTTGGACAGCAGGGCAACGTAGGTGAAGAAGATAATTTGCTGATATATCCCATGGAAATACAGGCATTCAAGTTAGAGCTGCAACGACGAACTTGACTACATGCATACACTAACAGATATCAGAATAGTTGAAGTCATGATAATGACTCCTTTATATTCATCCTCTCGAGCTCAGTTTTTGTTATATGGGTTTGACCTTTCACTGATGCAAGGCATTTCCCTGCTTTTATCTGAATCCTAGCTTGTTTTGGTTGAACAGTAGAGCGAATTCTGCAGGCGGCTATTTGAAGTGTTCTCAATTGTACCATCTGAGCTAAAGCTTTTATGTGCAAGATTTTGATCCACATATTTCGCCATTGGCCGGACAAAAGATTGCAAGGTTTTTCTCCCAGGTGAGTTGCAATCTCGATTTTCCACAACTTAGCTCTTTCAACTTAATTTCTTAGTACCAAACTCTTATTTTTCGTTTAAGAGGAATGAAATTAGTCATAGTTTTGCTCTGCCAAACAATTTTTTGCATTCCCCTGAATCTTATCTATCTTATTGTCAACATTATGTACATAAATGATTGTTATTATTCTCCGTGAAACTTTTATCCATTGGATTCCACTTATTTTTATTTGTTTATTAATGATTTTTCTTACTATGAATATGAATATTTTTTAAATAATTTTGAGGGAGGAGCCTAGCCGTGTTGAGTGAGTTTCAATAAGTTGTGTTTCTTTGGCTGTTTTATTTTCTGAAAAGTTACAAATGAGAGTTTAGTCAGGCTCTATTTTATGCGAGAGGGCCATGGTGAAAAGGTTTTAACTTTTAAGCTAGTGGTTGAGTGCTTCAAGTTAACCGAAAGGTCATAAAAATTGTAAGCTTCACATATACCAAAATATATATACAAATTTACAATTAAATTAACTCTTAATTATTTCCTCCCATTTAATAAAAGAAATCTCAACCCAAGTATATTCTCCATTTTTGAATCTTCTTTGTATTTATCCTTAGTTTAACATACGTACGCAAACTCTGTTGCTGATTATATCATTTGTAAGATTATAGATTTCAAAATCTTGATCCTACATTTTTGTATAGACAAGATATTGATTTTGATTATTTGATACTTAATCAAATAATTATGATCAACATTTATTAAGGAGCAATATAATCAATTAAGCATTGTCAAATGAACCACCTCATGTCAAATCATGCCGCCTAATGATTGTTAAGCTCCAATCTAATACCAAATAGCTCAAACTCGATTCAAAAAATAATTTTATAAATAATTATAAAAAAAATTAATCAAATTAATAATTCACAAATTTTAATTTATTGAGAGGTTTGATAGAGAAATATAGAGATAGTAAGAAGGATCTACATATGATAAAGTTTCAAAAAAAGTGCTATAGAGAGTTATTGAAAAGAAAGGAGTTAATAATGCTTATATTCAAAATAATTAAAGATATATATGTAAGAGCTATTACTTGTGTTCAAACACAAGGTGGTTTGACCAAGTATTTTGCTATTTCGCTTGGATTACATCAACGATTAGGCTTAAGCCCTTATCTTTTTTGCTTTAGTCCCGGATGTTGTCACTGGACATTTGCAAGAGGATGTACCTTGGTGTATGTTCTCCCTAATTTAACCCAAGGTGTAATCAGAAATGTTATATAACTTATTAAATACAAAAATATCAACTCATTTCCCATAAAAATTTAGAGCATATGAAATGCACATTTTTCAATAAAAAGAATAAGACAAGAAAAAGGGAGAAATCAACATCTAAAAATCTAGTAATATTGCCAATCATTTTTACTTTCTATTTCTGAAATATAAGTTTTTCTTGCAGAGACTATCTGTTGATCTCAGCAGGAATGCTGTGTCATACAGTAAAAACTTGGATTTAAGAGAGAGATGGTTAAATTGAGTGGATACAATTGCAAAATCAAGAAAGAAAATCTTTGCAAATCTACCTAATCGAATCATTGTAGTCCAAACCAGAGCCATACTTCCAAGCTTCTAAATGCCTTCTCCAGTTATATTTATTCTTTTCTGGAAGGAGTTCGATCCATGGCCTAAATATTTCGACATAAAATTTGTCTTATAAGATAATAATAAATCGGCAATCATGTAGATCATATAGCATTGCTTACCTTATGATAGGATCAACATAGCTTGACAGAAACGTGTAGTAACCAAGCATTGAAAAATGCCCAAACCAATTAAGAATCACGTCAAAGCCAACCTAAAGAAATAAATCCATAGTAGCATTCCATCAGTCATTCATTCATATATATCATTGCTACTGAAGGTATTTATTTTTATTATTTAGTTAGGTATTGTACTCATTATAAAATAAATATATGGTCAATATAAAACTCATTGCAATCAAATTTATAACAGAATATTCTAACCCAAATTCTTCATAAAAGAATAATGTTGGCTCAAGAAAAACGGCACGAATATATAAATTCTGCTCTGTAACTGTAGGATTCCATTTCCCTTAAGTCATATTGCAATTAACCAGATTTCCCATAAGGGCAAGGTCAAGGTTTAATTAGATCTAGGATCCTTATTTCCCATGAGCGCAAGACCTCATAGTTAATAATCCCTCTAAACATGTAAGAGAGAACTCTCGATTAAGGATGAATAAATTTTAGATGTTTTATTCTCAATTGTGGGGAAATGAAGGTAAACCCGATCAAGATCCCATGGTTCCGTCGTCCCGGGTATATCATAGGTTTTACTCTACCAACACTAACAATTATTGATCGTAATGTTCAGAAAATCTTATTAGCAGCCATGAGTTGCCTCCTTTCCGGGATCTCGAGTAGACTGAAGTGGTGAGATTTGAGTTTTAATTTTATTTGAATTTTGGGGTTTACATCTATTAGAATACCTAAAAGTTGATTTAGTTTGAGATGTATAACTTCGTTTAGAAGTTATCCATAAATTTGAATTTAAGTGAATCTTACGACTTCTCTTAGAAGTAACCTAGATGTTTAAATTTGGGTTGAGACTTACAGCTTTCATATAAAGTAATCCGTAGGTTTAATTTGAATTGGGGCTTACAACCCTATTTATGAGTGTTGACCACCGGATATATGTTTAAAAAAAAAAAAAAAAAAGCAAAGCGAAAACCCGCTAAAAAATCCTAGAATTACCGTAAAATACTCTCTCTCTCTCTCTCTGCGATATCTTCACCTCCCTCGACGACGCTCCTTTCCTGTCGGATTGGGGGTTGCGACATTTAACTGGAGCTCGCTAGTAAGAAGGTAACTTTATCCCTCCCACATGCTTCTTCGGTCAAATCCCTTCAATCCCCACTAAGCCAAAAAAAAAAAAAAGGGAAAAGGAGGATTCAAGTTGCTGTGAGATAGTACATCCCAAAATCCTAATTTAATGCATAAATCCTATTCAAATGCTGCCTAAACCCTGTTCTAATGAGGCATAAATTCGACTCAAATCTTGTATAATTCCTGTTAAATTAAAGCATCTGTTTGAATTAGTTATGATTAGTTTTTTTAATTATAATTAGTTATTCTTAATCTTAATTAATTATTATTACAAATTAATTATAATTAATTAAATTTAATTATGATTCATTATTTTTAATTATAATTAGTTATTAATTTATTATAATTTAAACATAATTAATTGAATTTAATTATGATTACTTATTTTTAATTATAATTAATCATTAAAAATCTATAATTAAATAAAATTAATTATAATTATTATTTTAATAGTAATTCATTATTATTAATTATAACTACTTATTGTTAATTAAAATGAATGCAAGAAGGGTACAATGGTACAAGAAGCATATTTTAATAGCAAAGACGGATAATACAAAATGAATGCAAGTTCTTACGAGCAGTGATAAAAGTTCTGACATGCACATAATACGCCATCTACAAGGAGCCTACAACAAGCACTGAGATACTTATACAGCTTGTAATAAGGTAGCGAAAAACACACTAATCCTCTACCAGCAGAAGCAAAGGATGCATAACAAATACAAATGACTCAAACCTCTACAAGTTGTCGTAGAAAATCCGTCAAATATCCAAAACACCCCCGCACATGCACCGTAATTTGTATACACATAAGAACACAAAAGGACATGTGTAGTCACATAAACCCGCATGGGCTCCGACGAACATGTTAAGGGTACACACGTGACGTCTAGGGATCCTGCGCGAGTCCATAAATGAACTTAATACGAGCCCGATTTTTCTATATGAATATATAGGAGTCGACACAGCTCGAATTATCAAACAAATATACGGTCAAGGTGTTGACCGAAATATATGTTTTATACGTTCATATAAGACATTCAAGGCATCCAACAAAGAAAACTCATTAACAAAATCATAAAGCCATAGAGACTCGATCCTTTGTCGAGCAGTAGACAGAGCCGATAAGGTCCAATCAATGAAATTCCCAAATGCCCTCTAACACTCTGATGGTGGCCGTGTTGACAGAAAATCTCAACCGGATGGGTCAATTCCAAATGTTCAAAATTTCATCCAAAATACCCGAAAGTCCAAAAAATCCCAAAATCATCTAAGTTCAAAAATGTTAAAATTGAAATTACCTATCAAATAACTTAAAACAAAATACATCCACCCTCCCAATAGTTTACTGGGGTGGACAAATTGAAAATAATTTCAGCTCACATAGAGCTAATGCCTAGTCAAAAATATCACTAGAATTCATTCTAAAAAATATCCTGCCAGTAAAGACGTTGTACGTGTCCTCTAATCGATAGTATCGCCGCTAAATGGTACTGCAAGTAAAAGTTATGACTCAGGACCCTTTGAACCGAGTGATTTTACCTCCAAATAACACCAAGAGATAACGGTTATGCTCAGAGCCAATACGTTCCTTAGTGACATCAAATCCTTGAGGCATGAATCAATAGGATATGATCGATAGGGCATAAAGTCCTTTGTTAGCTAAGACAGATTCAAATTTGTCCTCTTAAATAAGCATCCACCCCAGATCTATAAGGTACCCTTGGACGAAGCAACCCATGGCTGCCGACAAGGATCCTTCTGTTAGGTTAGGTCGACTACCTCCTCTGACTAAGTAGACTAGGGACCACGATGGCCCGAGACGACGAAACCATGGGATCTTGATCTGGTCCAACATCATTTCCCCACCATCCGCTGTAAGTGAAAGATGATAAAATTTCTAATTTTAAATATAAAACATTCAAATTTCTAAATTCTCAAACCAATGCTGTTACTGTATGCCAGATAACATGTATTTCTATGTATCTGATTGACGACTAGCCTTAATCGAAAGTTCTCTCTCATTATCGGGAGGAGTAACTATAATGGGGCTTGCGCCCATAGGAAACTATGACTCAGATCATAAAGTCCTCGCAAAATGAGGGCAAAATCTCTGGATAGTGTCTTATATACAAATCCATCTGCCTTCCAAAATTTACCCTTGAACTTAATTCCGTTAAACCTACAGGTAAAAAGTTATGACTCGGGACCCTCTGAACCGAGTGGTTTTGTCGCCAAATGACAACACGAGATAACGATTTTGATCAGAGCCAATACGTTCCTTAAAGGCATTAAATCCTTGAGGCGTGAATCAATAGAATATGATCGATAGGGCATAAAGTCCTATGTTAGCTAAGGCAAATTCAAATGTCCCCTTAAATAAACATCCACCCTAGGTCTATAAGGTACCCTTGAACGAAGCAACCCATGATTGCCGACAAGGATCCTTCTGTTAGGTTGGGTCGAGTATTCAACTGGCAAATACTGTGATCAACACTGGAAGCTCTGGAGCTACCATCCAGTTTGGTAGCCTCGACTTCTCCGCTGTCGTTGTTCCTATGAACGACATGGAATATAAAGGACCCGCCAGGAGGCCCCACATTATTGAAGCTGCCATGCTTCGTATGTATCTGCAAGCGCCACGGCCTACTATTGAGGAGTATCACAAGAGAGTTTTTGCATTTGAAAGGCTATTACAGCCTGAGGCCCCAAGCACCAAGAGGATTGTGACTGGTGGAAAAATCTCAGTGGTACCTACCAAGGCCACTACACTGCTAATCAGGTTACCTGCACCCGTGAAGAATAATGTTGAAGCTTCCTTATCTTGAGGAAAGATGACAAGGAAATCGAGAAGGAAGTTGAATGCTGAGCTCCGAGCTTAACAACAACTGGTGCCTGTGCACCCATCATACATGCCTGCCCAATAATCTTAAGCCAACGTTAAGACTCGAAACAAATTTACTGACCTGAGATAGGTCAAGGGACAACTCTACCGGGGAGCTGAAGAAATCTTTATGGGACTGACAACCTGAAGTCTCAGCCCCTCCAAAGAAGAAGGAATCCGAAACCCTATCAGCTTGGGTGTACCATGTATTAAAGACAGTGAAAGAGAAGGGTCTAAAGAAATGGAAGTTCCAGAGACTACTGATAATTGAGGTCAAGATAACGCCACTGAGAGAATGCTTGTCTGTTGCAGTGGAGAGAAATGAAATAAAGCATATACCTCGTAGTGAACATCGGGGTGTGACACACGATCTGCATATTTAGGAATTCACCGTCGAAAGGTCCTGGTGGAAAGAAAAGTAAATATGGAGGCCAAATCCTCACAAAAAATATAGAGAATAAAGATGAGAAAGGATAATCAACCTGGGTGTGACATCCGGTGCGGCTTCCCGGAGATCCACCCCCAAAATAAGCAAAGTCAGAAATGGGTCCCAAGGAAGGCCCACGATGACGCCCATTTCGACGGTCGACACCTTAAAAAATCCTCCGGGGGATCCCATCGCTCATCAACTCCACCCAAAGAGTTAGCCAACTTTGACCGCAGTCTGTTGGTCGAGAAGTCTCCTTGCCAAATCAAGAATCAGAGATCCAGTGGCGTCATCACTCAAAAATCCGAGTACTTGAGCAGGAAGGGGAGGAAGATATAAAAGGGAAAGAAAATATAGAAGAAAATATGGAAGAAAACTTAGAAAAAGAAATCGAAGAAATAAATAACACATTGGACATGGAAGTGGTCTACGTGGTAAGACACACCAATGCTGATGATGGGGCCTACTACGACGAGGGTGAAGATGGTGATAACCGTTGGAAACCGCCACCAAGGCAAGAACACTGGCGTCACGATGAAGTTGGGTCCACCACTGGTAGAGGTGGCCATTCCCAACTAAAGGATGAAGTGGAGGAAGTAGAGGGGAGTCCACCCGATGATGAAAACACCACACTTGTCGACATGAGAAGGCAGATGAGGCGACAAATGAGAGAACAAATGAAGGTTGGGAACTCACATCCAGCCCTTTGCAGTCCATGAAGTAACAATCTATAAAGATGAAAAATACTTCATTCAAAAGAAGCTGAAGTCGTCGAGCTCTCTTAAGGCCCAGGTGTCGGATTCAGAGATTACAAAACAACCCAAACAAGAAAGCAATAAGAAGCAGGTGGGGAGAAAGAAGGCAATGTCGACTCTTCCCAAACTACCTACTATTCTGAAAGAAAGAAAGAATGTGTCTCATCTAGGGAGTGACACAGATGAAGATGATGTCACCCCTACAAAATTCCAAAGGGTATGCCAGTCGACGACTGTGGGCTCCGAAAATTCGGCCCCGGCCTCCGCTCGCTTTTCTTATTCGGCGAGGGAGTTTTAACTGAACTAAGTTCCGGGGTAAATTTTGGAAGGCAGATGGGTTTGTAGATAAGACACTACCCAGAGATTTCGCCCTCATTTTGCGAGGACTTTATGATCTGAGTTCTGGTTTCCTATAGGCGCAAGCCCCTATAGTTAATTACCCCTCCCGATCACGAGAGAGAACTTTCGATTAAGGATAGTCATCAATCAGATACGTAGAGATACGTGTCTGGCATATAGTAGCAGCATTGGGTATTGAGAATATTTGGATGATTTGATATTTAAAAATAGAAATTTCACCATCTAGCACTTAACACGGATGGTGGGGGAATGGATGATAGACCCGATCAAGATCCCATGGTTCCATCGTCCCGGGCCATCATGGTCCCTGGTCTACTTAGTCAGAGGAGGTAGTCGACCCAACCTGACAGAAGGATCCTTGTCGGCAGCCATGGGTTGCTTCGTCCAAGGGGACCTTGTAGACCTGGGGTGAATGTTTGTCTAAGGGGACAAATTTGAATCCACCTTAGCTGACAGAGAGCTTTGTGCCCTGTCGATTATATCCTATTGATTCATATCTCAAGGATTTGATGCCAATAAGGAACGTATTGGCTCTGGCCATAACCGGTATTTCGTGGTGCCATTTGGCGGCAAAACCACTCGGTTCAGAGGGCCCCGGGTCGTCGTAACCGTTTATCCTGCGGTGGCCATTTAGCGGCAGACCGTCGGTTAGAGGACACGTACCACGTCCTTACTGGCAGGAGATTGTTTGAGAATGGATCCTAGTGATATTTTCGACTAGGCATTTGGCTCTTTGTGAGCTAGAGTTTATTTGAATTTGTCCACCTCGGCAAACTGTAGCGGAGGGTGGATGGATTTTGCTTTAAGTTTTTGATGGATTTATTTCATTTTTAAATATCTAGATTTTGGAATTTATTGGATTTTGGCATTGTGGATAGAGCTTGGAAGACATTTGGATATTTGGGGGACATTGGAAAATATTTGGAAACCCCTCCGATTGAGATTAGCGTTCAACACGGCCATCATCGGGGTGTTTGGGGTCATTTCCATTTGATTTGATTGAACCTTGTCAACTCGACCAAGCTATTGATCGAGGATCGGGTATCTTGTAGGCTTTGTGCCTTTTATTTAATGAATTTTTCTGATTGTAGGCCTTGAAAGCCTAATATGAATGTATTGAAACAAATACATTGATCCCCACAACCATGTATTTGTTTAATGGTTCGAACCCTGTCGACTCCTATTGGTCCGTATAGAAGGATCAGGTTCGAACCTGAATTCACTTATCGACCCGCGCAGCATCCCTAGGCGTCACGTGTGTTCCAATAACACGCTCGCCGGGGCCCATGCGGGTTATAATTGTATTTACCCCTTGTGTACCTATGTGTATACAAACTACGGTGCACTCATGTGGGGGCACTTTAAAATATTTTGTAGTTGTGTAGATAACTATCGTTTGGATGCACACAACTTTTCATTTGAAAGCTTATACACGCCTTCTGTCCGCTAATACGAGTGTTGCGGATCCGGTGGCGTGGCATCTTAATGTTGATTCCCCTTTTCTCATTCACTAGGGAGGGCTCTCTCGGACTTTGGGGTCAATGACCGCTGATATGGAAAGAACTCCTTTAAAGATCTTCGGTGTATTGGACTTGATATTGACTCCCCCTTTCTCATTCATCGGGGAAGATTTTCTTTTGGACTTTGAAGTCCATTGGCTACTTGATTTGGAAAGAACTCCTTTTAAGCTCTTCGGCGTAGTAGACTTGCTATTTCCGGTGTTTGTGGGCACCTGAATTGCTTTTCTTCTAATGTGTAGAACCAAGAAGAAGCTTTGGAACACCAGGAAGTTTGGTTCTAATTTGATCAAACATTTCCTCCCTTCTGCCAGGGGGTGTCCTTTTTCGTACATCGGTTTGTCTTTGTACCAGACGTACTTATAGATTTTGACCATCGCTATCATTGGTGGTATCGATACTTGTGTCCACAGTGGCTCGCCATGCTTACGAAACTCTCACTGTTGTTATCCACAAGTGATTTGTAGTTGTTTGCAGGGATTCGTACTTGTGCCCACAGTGATCCATTGCACTTGCAATACACTGTTGTTATCCACTAGTACTCGTATGCGTTTGTAGGGGACCGCTGTATCCACTACGAGCTTTTAGAAAATATTCGCAGGAGACTCATTCTTTCTGCATCATATCCACCCTTTCACCGATCTCGGGTGGTCGATAGTTGAATTTGTTTGTAGAAGATGGATCTTTAATTGCTGGTCTCCAGTATTGCCCTCTCAATCAACAGACGATCGTAGGGATCATCGTAGGAAATATTTATACTTGTGCCCACAGTGGTTCGTCGTGCCTACGACATATACACTGTTGTTATCCACAAGTATTCATTTGCATTTGTAAGGGATCCATACATGTGCCCACAGTGATTCATTGTACTTGAAACACACTGTTGTTATCCACAAGTGACTTGTATTCTCTGGCGGAGGACCATTATATCCACTACGACCTCCTAAATGTATTTGTAGTGGACCTATTATTCCCGCATCTTTTCCACCCTTTCACCAATCTCGGGTGGTATTTGTCGGGTTGTATTTGTTTGTAGGAAGGGGTCTTTTGATTATTGATCTCCCGTATCGCCATCTCAATCAACAGGCATCTTGTAGAGATTATTGTAGGAGTTCGTGCATCGAGATCTTGTAGTTTGAGTTTCCCGTGTGTGATCCAAATTTTGATCTTTGCATGTGTTTGGATCCAAATTCAGTTTCATTCAGACTTGAATTCATCAAGTTTATAAGTCCCCACTTGATGTCGTATAGTCTGAGTTCAAGTGCGAGTTCAACTGCTTTATTCGGATTCGGATCCAGTCCAAATCAAAGTCTTTGTTTGATGTTCTAGTCTTGTTCAAATCCCCTGCATTTCTTTGAATTCAAGTGCATGCTCGCATTTTGTTCAAAGTCATATGGAGTCTTTGCAAGTTCATTTTCATGTTTGTATTGATTTGAGTTTGGTTCTGATTTGATTTCATTTCATTTGATTTTGATCTTTAGAAATCACTTAGAGTTTTAGTCCACAAGTCTACTGTTCTTCGTATAGGTCCTCTGCTCGTTTCAGTTCAAGTTTTGTATATTTCAGTGAAAATTTCGGCAGCACCCCGACATATCCCCCGTTTGGGGGAAAATTGGGGAGCTGGGCCTTCCCACCACGCTACTAGAGCGTGTATGGTAGGTGTCCTTGGACACCGCGGCCGTACAAGATTTCATCCCACCACGCTACAAGAGCGTGTATGGGGCCTTCAGCAGTACCCGTACAGTAGAACACAGTGACGTACCAGAACAGCAGTGACTCCCCACCACGCTACAAGAGCGTGTATAGGGCTCTCCCACCTCGTCGTATGCTTCGCACCAGGCTCCCTCCTACCGTGCTACAAGAGCGCGTATAGGTGGTTCTCCGGTCCGCTGCAAACGTCGAGAATGAGATTTTGGAACATCATACCTTTGCGTAGCAGTGTCGACCGTCCCCACCACGCTACAAGAGCGTGTATAGGGCTTACCCGCCTCGTCGTATGCTTCGCACCGGGCTCCCTCCCACCGTGCTACAAGAGCGCGTATAGGTGGTTCCCCGGTCCGCTGCAAACGTCGAGGACGGGATTTAAGTCAGAAATTATACCTTGAAGTCCGGCGGGAAGGAGTCGTCGGCGGCTCGTGGATCGAGGTATGGGAAGGGAGGCATGCTTTCTTAATTAATGATAACTAATTATTTAATTATAATTAAGTATTAATTATATTTAATTATAATTAATATTATTTAATTATAATAAATTATAACTAAAAATAATTAAATAATCAATTAAAATTAATTATAATTAACTATTTGATTATAACTAATTTATTAATTATAATTAATTATAATTAGTTAATCCTAATTATATTTAATGATAAGTAATAGTAATTAATTATAATTAACAGTTAAGTATAATTAATAATAACTAATAACATTTAATTATAATTAACATAATTAATAATTAATTATAATTAAAAATAATTATTAAATTAATTATAATTAATATTAGTTAATAAATAAAATTAACAAAATAAACTCTCCTTCTCACTCTCTCTGATTCGGCCGACTGACGGGATTTGGCCAGAGTAGCGCACGAAAGGGAGAAAGTTACCCTCACTGCCGACGAGCTCCTGTTTTGCTTCCGATCTCAATGTCGTAACTCCACTGGCAGCGAGCTCCTATTGTTGTTTCCGACCTAAAATGTCGTAACTTCCGGACCTTCAAGCAAGCGAGCTCCCGATTGCTGCTTTCGATCCAACTGTGGTAACTTCCGATTCAACGGGCAAGGAAAGTCGTTGGAGGCACGAAGTCGATCAGCCACCAAGGAGCGAAGAGGCCGCTCCAAAGAGAGAAAGTTAACTTCACAGAGGGCGGGCTCCCGTTTGTGCTTCCGATCCAACTGTGGTAACTTCCGATCCAGCAGGCAGGGGGCGACGTCGGAGGAGCGAGCGAAGTCGAACAGCTACGAAGGAGGCGGGGAAGCACCTGACAGCCGGCGAGCCCCTGTCTTGCTTCCGATCAAATGTGTCGTAACTTCCGATCAATTGGAAGGGAAAGTCGTCGAAGCAACGAAGTCGAACAGCAATGGAGGCGCCGGAGAAGCCGCGTGAAAGGGAGAAAGTTGCCTTCACTGTCGGCGAGCTCCCCACTCTTGCTTCCGATCGAAATGTCGGCTTCCGATCCAACTGAGAGGAGAAAGAGCGAGAGAGATAGCTCGGGAGAGGAGAGCCGCGAGAGAGAGAGGGGGATCGTGGGGAAGAAAACGAATACCTCGTCTCCTCTCTCCTTTTAGCAGCACAAGCTGATCGTGAGAGCCATGCCTTCGACGTGCGAGAGTAAGGTGAGATGCGACTCGTTCGTGGCCGGACGTCCTCACAGGTACGCGATTTTTTCTTTTTTTCTTTTTTTTTTTTTGTTTCGGTGAAGGGGTCAACAACGACTAAATGGAGTAGGGAGGTTGAATATTCAAATGATGATTATGACTACGACTCTATTTACATGAACACGGTGCAGGGTGTATTCTGCAGAATAGTAGGCAGCCTGTCAATCTCAGACAACATACTCGTAGTCGCGTGTATTCCCCTGCAACACTTAAAAGAAATCACTCCGCGAGATGTGCATAATGTCGAAGAGCTCATGACATTATATGTACCTCAAAAAAAAAAGGGTGGTAGCGAGTCTATTTTATTCAATCGGAAAACTCGAAGAAGAAATAAATCGCGACAGGTTCAGTATGCTCGTCGATTCCGGAGAATTAGTGCCTACGAGGTTTCCCAGATATAATACCAGAAATATCCAAAAAAATATTACGGACAAGAGGTAAAACTTGTTCATCCAAACAACAAGTTCGTTTTTGCTTGAGCCTCTAGAATCGAAGAAATTCTCACTCATGAAAAAAGAACGATATTTTTGCAAAAAAAGGTCTATGATTTATCGTACGGAAGTACCCCCGAAAGTAGATTTTCCAAGCAATCACATGAGGGAAAATCAAATCCGATAACAGTGATGATGAGGAGGTGTACGAAGTTGACACATATGATGATCAATCCGTAGAGGCCAAACCTACACCAAAAAAAACTGGAAAATGATGGACAAACAGCCACTATGGATGAGCTAAAAAAAGATAACTTAGAAACTAAGGACCCTCGCCCAACCTTCATTAGTTCTCTCCTACCTGAAGAGAAAATAGAATAAATAAAAGTACTTCTCTGTGAATACATGGACTGCTTTGCCTAGACATATGCTGAGATGCCTGGCTTAGTGCCTTTCTAACGAGTAACCTTAATAAAAAATCCTCGCTCGACACCAAGAGGGATAATTAATCATAGAGGCTTCTGTGTATAAAAACCTTAACTTATCATAAAGTCCTTATGAAATGAGGGCGAAATCTTTGAGCAGTGTCTTATCTTAAATCTAATTTGTCTTCTAAAAATTTCCCCTAAAATCTTATATGTCAAAACTCTCCTCATCGATAACAAGGCACGAAGAGGCCATAGCTGAATTTTCATAGCCCACAATCCTACCTCGCTTACTAGGTCTGATCTTGAGCAAAACTCTGTTTGTTTGTTTCACTCTAAACTCGTAACAGAACTTCAACATATATAAAAAAATTAAAAGTATGGCTTATAAATTCTAACATAATATCTCCTTATTTTGTTACAAGCCTAAAAGAGAAACGCACATTGTTATTTATCTAGTGTGAATTCAACAGTCTCTCTCTTTTCCTATCTCCTACTCCTCTCCATATGTTTTTTTTTTCTTTACTCGAGTGAGGCCGTTGCCAACTCTTCTATGTGGATTACATACTCTAACATCGCCCATGCTTTTGCCATATCTCCCTTCGTCTTCATCGCAAGTCCTAATTTCGCTTGTGCCTTAAGCTAATTAATCTTTATTTTTCACATCCTTGTCTCTCTCTTGCTCCTCTCACGTCTTTGTTATGGGACGGAACTGATGCGAGCAAGCTCACGTTTCCCATAGAGTGAACAGAACATTTGTTCCCTTAAGCTGACATGATCGGTTCAATTGAAAAATCCATTACATTATCCCTTTCTAATAAAAATTTCATTCTCAAAATTTAAAAAACTGTAATAGAAACAATCATACCTTAATTAAATAGATGTGGATATCTTTCTCGGATTTTTGACTTCTTCCCCATATAATCTCTCATTTCGTCTCATGTTTCCATGCAACATCTCTTTCTTACCTTTTTTATTCCTTCTCCCACGCAAAAGTCCACTCAATTCTTTCACTCTAAAGTCATCTACAAAAATCAAAACTAGGGTTTATAAATTGTAACATAACATCTCCATATTTTATTCCAAGCCTAAAGATAAATAAATTGTTATTTACACTGTAAATCCCATACTTTCTCTCTCTACCTTATCTTCTCTCTCCAGTTCTCCTTGTGTCTATTTCCTACGCTTGAGTGAGGCCCTCGCCAACTATTCTATATGGGTCGCACGCTATGATGTTGCTCATGCTCTAATGTCGCTCTCTTCATTTTCCCCAACTCCATCTCTCTCTCACTTTCACCCTTCTCGTGCCTCTGTTATGACATGGAATCGACGCCAGCAAGCTTAACGTTTCCTAATGAGAAAAGTGGCTACATCAGTTCACTTCAAGCGATGTGGCTGATTCAATTGAACCAGCCATTACAGTTCAAGTGTAAGAAAAAATATAGATCACTAAAGGGAGAGAATGCATAAGAAGCATCATCCAAACATGAAAAAAGAAGAGCCTAATTGAGATGTGAAGAACGTAGAACATGGTGCCCAACTTTGCTACCAAAACTTACGAGACTCTCTTTAAACTGTCTCTCAATCTTAATCAGGAGGGAGAAAGGACTATAGAGCTCATGCGCTCCAAATTACCATATGAGGTTCTGTTCGCAGGCTTCAGGCATATAGCCTAAAGACCTACAACTGCCCTGGTGAGGGCATCCAAGTTTGTCAGGGAAGTCGAAGGAGCACGAGTTGTATGCTGCACAGTATCCTTGGATTATTGTCCGTTTAAGTAGTCAGGCTACGATTATAAAAGGTAAATTGTATTTCCAGTTTTGCAAACGGTAATATAGGGTGCTGTTCAGGAGTCAAAACTTGCCACTAAAAACATACGACATGGCACTAAATTAGTATGAGCAACTATGTTTACCGGAAAATGCCACCAATCTATAGCAACACCCAAAACAATGCAACCTTTGATTTACTAATAAAAAATTCCAAACCAGAACATCTTCTCACATAGATATATAACACAGTAATAATAATTTTAGCCTTCAAGATATTTTAGTAAATGATGAACTCACATGTTTGAATATTAATGGTAAGATCTGGGGGTGGAATATCATAACCAAACCCAAAGTCTTCACTAAAGGTCCAAACTGTATCACATCCTGAAATAAAAGCAATTTAACATACAGGTGAGCTCAGATCAACAGGATCAATATTAAAGAGAAAATGAAGCAGCTTCTGGAATTGCCAAAGAAAAGAGAAAAAGGCAGGAAACTTGAGCTATTAACCTGGAGAAATGGCCGAAGGACCCCATCACCAAGCCTCTGAAGAAACGTAGTCAAAAGATAAAAATACATTTAAAAGTAGAAGTTATACAACAATTTTTCTGACAGTAAATATTTTGGAAGGTAACAATCACCTGCATAGCTTGAAAATTGTAAAAAAGGAGTTCATTAATAAAGGTGGGTGGCACATCAGAATCCGGTTGTGCTGACATTGCTCTTTGAAACAACCATGATGCGCTTAGGTTTGGCTGCAAAAATTAACATTCCATTTTATGCATATGCAAGAAAATAGGAGCAGAACAGGACATAAAACACAGACCATGTAAGGGTTCAATAAACTCAAACTGTACTGATCAAGGAAGCCCCCAGCTACTGCTTCATATATCCCTATTCAAATAAAGAAAAATACATAGAAAAAAATAGATAATATTAGATGAAAGTTTCTTACAATGTTTAAAATTGCATAATCGGGTATTGAGACGTTTTTCTTTCGTGAGGTGAGGCATAAGCCTCAAGGCATTTTGAGGCGTAAGCCTCAAAATCAAAAGATTGCGCAAACATAAAATGATAAATTTTTTATATACTAATGAGCAAAAAATATAAAACATTAAAAGACATAAGTTACGAAGTGAAATCAAAATATCCCAATAATAAGACAATATGAAATATAGTTCAACTCAAATTTTATCTTTCCCAAATCATAGTATTCTTTTCATTAAGATATAATTCCAAAAATAAATAGCAATGAATACCACAATATGCTGGGCAGCCGGGGGTCCAAGGCGGCACTGCCCCCTGGTGGGGTTCGACCTACTTATTTTTAAAGTTCGTAAGTCGTTTGTATGGAAAGATACCGAGCAGTACCGAGCATGTACCTAACGGTACCAAGCATGTACCTAGTGGTACCAAACATTGTTATACCGAATGGTACCGAGCAATACCGAGCATGTACCTTGCGATATCGAGCTATACCAAGCGGTACCGAGCATACAAACCAATTGTGGAATCTTATTAGGTTAGGGCTTTTTTTAAATTTTAAGAAGCGGATGCCTCTAAAACATGAGGCGAGGCGTGCCTAAGTGAACATGAGGCGTACGCCTCAATGCTAGCTCTCATTGCGTAGGCTTTGAGGCTTAAACGTCTGAAATTGCGCTGAGGCGCGCCTCTTATTGCGCAATTTTAAACCATGATTTCTTATAGAACGTATGAGAAGAGAAATTTGATTGCTTAGGTGATAAAAAGGAACCGTGTAAAACTGCTACCTTGATAGATTACTAAGACTTCGTTTGGGACGATTTTCTTACTGCTTTCTAAAGCAGATTTATAGTACAAAAAATTTTAATTCAGGAAAATTTTTAACTAAAAATTGTTTTAAAAAACAGTAAGAAAGCCGTTCCAAACGAAGCCTAAATCTGGCAGTTAGCTAGCTGGAAAAAAAATTCCAGAAACCCTTGGGAATAGTTTTTTTATGATGGTAGCTTGTTCATAAATTTGTAAAATCATTACAGAAGGATCTTCTTAGTGGAATACAAACAAACAGACGCTGGGAAGCTCCACAAGTGCTAGCAAACATACCAGCTGACAGTCTTCTAAGGTGTCGCGTCATGCTGCCAAAACCACCAAAGGAAACTGGTGACTGTATTCCACTAGCATCACCAACCTGCACAAACGATAGTATTGAAGCTGTACCGATGATTTTAGAAAATCTGGTGCATTCAATGGTTCAATATCTCACTTGCACAATACGGTCAAATGCTGTTGGAAGAGGGCTGCATTCATATTCATGACAAAGAAAGATCTTAGTAAAGAAAGGTGAATATTATACAGGAAAAATAAAGATATAAATATTTCAAATATTTCAAATGTGCCCTAATGCAGATAACACTCAGAAGTACTATAGAAATGAAGGCATCAAATTTTTATAAAATTACATGGTCAGCAAATATGCCTTTAAGCCATGAGTAGTGAATCACATGATATAATTGATAGGTTATAAAGCCTCCGTTAGTTAAGGTCAACATGAATTCATCCCTTCAAAAAAAAAAAAACATCAACTTCATGTCTATTAGATCTCCTTGTACTGATGACTATGGACAAGAATTCTTCGATCAAGTTGGATCGACTAACTCCGCTAAGTAGACTTAGGTTCATAACAACCAGGAACAACGTAGCCATAGGAATTTTGATTATGTTCGTCATCATCCCTCTCACCATCTATTCTACTTAATTTATCTTCTGAAAAACACTTTCAAGATACTCAAATAGAGTTTGGTGGGCTTTTAAGAGCATATAAGTTGCCTTGATAAGACTTAAATAGAATGTTCACTCCGAAGCAGGTAGAGAAATTCTTATAAATAAAATCTTAAAAATATTGTTTAACATAATATCTTAATGTACATCAAATTTGTAGTTATTATACAAACTAATGCAGGTTTGCAATTAAAAAAAAAAAAACTTCTAACCTGTCACGAAAAGTAGGAAAGATACCAAATATAACTCTTAGAACTTCCAATTTGTCAATAGCAATTCCCTGTAAAAAGATTATCGAGTAAACAAAGAGAAGTACAATTTGTGCACAAGCAATGATGGAAATCTAAAAATCTATGCTTGTCAGAATGTTATAGCAATTTTTAAGACATTTCATCAAGACAAAATCCTATGCACTTGATGGTAGATTTAGTTAAACTAGTACAACTTTTAGAACCATTAAACTCAATGAATCAACCAATAATGACTATGTTGTCGTGCTGCTTGTTCATGATTAGTTGATCAAACATTGATTATTGGATAAATTGCAAGCAAGTCACTCATACAAACCATAACTGACGATGGGTCCAATTTTAAAACCACCAAACTAGGTTCCGAAAAGCATCACTTAATGGCACAAGTGCAAGTTTCTGAGTCAGCAGTGAAATGGAACAATGAAAACGAACCTGATATTGTGGCAATAGATCCCAATATTCCTCTAACAACTCTTCCAACGTTGGGGACCCTGGTTTTGCATCAACATATGTGAACATGTAAGTAGTTCTATCTGTAGGACCAGAACCAGCAGGAAAAGCCTGCAAATAATATAACATAAAATGTAAAGCAATAAAAAAAGTGAAGAGCAAAAGAGAAACAATAAAATTCCTTAATAGCATCATAGAACATGTTTCAGGTAGAAGAGTTTACAAAAGATGGGTGCAAGTTTCTATTATGGAACTAAAGCTCAAGCTTGGGTTTTTCTAAAAAATGTCACATTATGACGTTTCATTATTCACAAATTTATTTAAAGCTTTTTCTAATTATGGAATTCATATAAGAAATAGGAAGTTGTTACCTCCCAAAAGTACTGTAATTCCATATTGTTAAGCTTTTTCACTGAAAAATTGCTGAAAATAACGTCACTTGATGAGTTGTCATGAAAACCACGGCTGCACGAGCCTACCACAAGGCAGATGCCATCGGGTTTTCTGCCTGATCTTATCTAGAAGTAAAGATACAGTTCAAGGTGTTAAAAATCACTAAAGATAAGATAGAACAAAAAAGTCTTGCAGTGCTTATCTAAATGCATCTGAGCAAAAGTTTCATCTAAAACTGAATAACAATAGTTTAGAATAACTTTGGTAACAATTTGGCCTGAGACTAGTGTGGCCCAAACATGACTATTCTTATAAAAAATTAAAGCCATTAGATGACATTCGAGGCATTCATATATCAGCAATATTTACTGTTCTTTCACAAATATTATTATAACTTTGATTGCTCGAATATTTTTAACACTAAATATGCATAAACTATTCCAATTAAAGTTGTCCATGGAACAATAAAGCCTGAAAATTATAAGACAAGAATTCATTTAAATGCTAAACTTAGCTTTTTTTTTCTACTTAAATTTAATAATGTATTGACTTTTCTCCTCAGTATGCCATGATTGGAAACGTCAGTCATATTTATGATCAGAAACACCATCCCGTGACTAGCAAATTATGGCGATGGTAATATTAGCAGATTGTAGAAAAGTTAGCCCAATCTACCTACGTTTAAAAAAAAGAAGAAAGAAAGAGATACTGCAAAGGCATAAAGAAATTTAAAACTACGGTGAAATACGAAAGGTAAACAGTATATTAGAGATGCCTGGCCATCAGGGGATTGAACTCTCTGCAGAAAGCTTCTCTGTAGTGGGAGCAGATTATTCATTAAAGGACAACATGCAATTATAATTTACTTCTCATAAATGATAGAGCCCAAATGAAATGGTCAATAGATCTTATATTGCATCCATATATTCAACAGACAGCAAGACAGATTGCAATAACATCATGATCAAGCCTAGGGCTGTTGCTTCAATTTTGAATGTCTGGGATCCAGCGTGGCCATAATGTCTTCTGGTGATTTAACATAAAGACAACCACAAGAATTCCAACAAAAGTGTCATTTTTTGTTTTCTTCATATTTTATGTCTTAGGCCCTATAAGCAACACAATGTATGGCCTGAATACAGCGACAAGTGTGCAAGATTAAATAGGCAATGATTCCCACATTATGGATGGATGTGGATAAAGAAGCTAGTCCGTGAAACTAAAATTAGGATAGGGACATAGAATATAGGTTCCCTTAAAGGCAAATTAATGGAATTATTAATCCTTGATGTAATCCAGCATATGATAAAGTTCCAAGAGAAGTGCTATGGAGAGTTCTAAATTGAAAGAGATTAATAAAGCTTATATTCAAGTCATCAGACATATGTATGCTGAAGCTGTTACTTGTGTTCAAACACAAGGTGGTTTGACCAAGTATTTTTCAATTTCAATTGGATTACATCAAGGATCATCATTAAACCCATATCTTTTTTGCTTTAGTCATGGATGTTCTTACTAGATATTTGCAAGAAGATATTCCCTGGTGTATGCTTTTTGCTGACAATATTCTTCTTGTGGCTAAGACTAAAGAGGGAGTTGAAGGTAAACTTGAATTATGGAGGTCAACCTTAGAGTCTAAAGGTTTTCGTTTGAGTAGATTTAAAACTGAATACACATAGTGTCATTTTATTAGTAATAGAGATATTGGAGGGTTTGTGACTTTGAGCGATCAAGTCATTAATAAGAGTACATATTTTAGATATCTTGTGTCTATTGTTTATAGTGATTGTGAAATAGATGAGTATATTATTAGTAGAATTCAAGTTGGATGGATGAAGTAGAGGAATGCATCAGGCTTATTATGTGATAGAAAAGTACCACTCAAACTTAAGGAAAAATTCTATAAGATCGTCATTAGACCTGCAATGCTTTATGGCGCAGAATGTTGGCCATTAAAAGAGAAGCATAACATTAAGTTAAGTGTTGCAGAGATGAGGATGCTCAGGTTGATGAGTGGCTTTACTCTTAGAGACAGAATACGAAATGAGATTATACGTAAAAAGGTTGGAGTAGCTCCAGTGGCAGATAAGATTAGAGAGAGTCGCCTTAGATGGTTTGGTCAAATAATACGGCGGCCCTCCGATGACCCGATTTAGATTTAGCCTATGTTAAGAAAGAAAGAAAAAAAAAAACCTATGTTAAGAAATATAGAGATAGACCTAAAAAAGACTTGGTTAGAAAATATTAGAAATGATCTTTCTTTATTAGATCTAAATGATAATTTGACTCTTAACTTAACATAATGGAGAAAAAAAATTAATCTAGCCGACCCCACGTAGTGGGATAAAGGCTTGATGTTATTATTGTTGTATAATTCATAAGAAGATAAATATTATTCTATACATTTAGGAAACTAAATGGGTTAGAGAGAAGACTAATGAGATTGATAGTTTAAAATTTAAATTATAGTATTCTGGCATGAGTCATACTAAAAATGATGTATGTGTGATTATAGATAACAGTTTGAAGGATCATGTTGTAAAAATTAATAGAATTGGCGATAGAATTATAGTTTTAAAAAGTATTGTTGATGCTAAGATTATTAATATTATAAGCACTTATAATCCTCAAGTAGGTATGGATATGTGTTCAAAACTAAAATTTTGGAATGACCTAGAAGAATTATTACAAAAGATACTTTTAAATGGACATGTCGGTAAAGAGATAGATGATTTTACACTCCTCTGGAATGACCTAGTCTCAGAATATTGATAACCTTGATGCTAAGATTATTCTAACATTATGGTGCAGAATGTAAGCCATTAATACTCTCAAAGAAAGAGGTTTTATTGGAGGAGATTTAAATGAACATGTCGGTAGAGACGTATATGATTTTAAAAGCATTCATAGTAGCTATGAATTTGGAGTGACTAATGAAGGTGGTAAGACCATATTAGATTTTCCTTTAGCTTATGATTTTGTAATTGTTAATATCTTATTTAAGAAAAGAGATGAACATCTCATCACTTATAAGAATAGATATAGTAAAACTCAGATTGATCATTTTATTGTAAGAAAAATAGATCGTTTAGATTGTAAATATTATAAAATTATTCCGAGTGAAAGTTTATGTACCCAACATCGCTTATTAGTTTTAGACTTTAAGATAAAGAGACAAAACAAAAAATAAACTAAAATGTTGTTCTAGGATTAAATGGGGAATTTGAAGAATATTAATAAAAATAATTTTGAGAGTAAGATTCTAAATCTTAAGATTTTGTCTGTGCATGAGGAAGCTAATGTTATGTGAGAAAAAGTAGCTAGTGATATTAAGAATGTTGCAAAAGATGTGTTTTAAGTATCAAAGGGAAAAGCTACTAATAGCAAAAATAGTTTGTGGTAGAATCAAAATGTGAATGAAAAGATAAAAAATAAGAAGAATTGTTATAAAAATTAGTTTAACTATAAAAATTATGATAATTGTGAAAGATATAAAGAGGCACGTAAAGAGTCTAAAAATGTAATTTAGAATGCAAAAATTTTAACTTTTAATAATTTATATAATATATTAGATATTGAGGAAGGTGAAAGATATATATATATATATATATATATATATATATATATATATATATATATATATATATATATATATATATATATATATATATATATATATATAAGCTAGCAAAACAAAAAGATAGGAGTAGTAAGAATTTAATTCAAGTGAAGTGTATTAAGGATATTCAACAAAGGTGAATGAGATATTTTACTAAACTTTTCAATGAAGATTGTGAGAATGTGATTGACTTTAGTGATCTTAGCACCCTAAATGAAAATAAAATTTTTTATTTTTATCGACGTATTAGTAAAACTGAAGTTAAACAGACTTTAAAGAAAATGAAGTGTGGAGAAGCTATTGGACCTGATGATATTCCAATAGAGGTGTGGAAATGCTTAGGAGATGAAGGAATTTCTAAGCTTACTAAACTTTTTAATATTGTTTTAAAGACAAAAGATGCCAGATGAGTGGAGAATGAGTGTGTGATTCATATATTTAAGAATAAAGTTGATGCACAAGATTGTGCGAATTATAAAGGAATTAAGTTAATGTGTCATACTCTAAAACTATGGGAGAGAGTTATGGAGCATAGGTTGCGGCGTGACACTAATGTTTCTCAAAATCAATTTAGATTCATGCCAGGTAAGTCTAATATGGAAGCTATACATTTATTGAGAGGTTTGATGGAGAAGTAAAAAGAGAATTTACATATGATTTTTATTAATTTAAATAAAGCATATGATAAAGTTCCGAGAGAAGTGTTATGGAGCCTATATAAGAAAGGGGTTAATAATGCTTATATTCAAGTCATTAAGGATATGTATGCAGGTCTTGTTACTTGTGGTCAAACACAAGGTGGTTTGACTAAGTATTTTCCTATTTCAGTTGGATTATATCAAGGATCAGCCTTAAGCCCATATCTTTTTGCGTTAGTCATGGATGTTCTCACTAGACATTTGCAAGAGGTTGTACCCTCGTGTATGCTTTTTGCTGATGATATTCTTCTTGTTGATAAGACTAGAGAGGGAGTTGAAGGCAAACTTGAATTATGGAGGTCAAATTTAGAGTCTAAAGGCTTTCATTTGAGTAGATCTAAAATTGAATATAAGGAGTGTAATTTTAGTAGTAGTAGATCTAATGGGAGGATTGTGACTTTCGGCAATCAAGTCATTAATAAGATTACACATTTTAGATATCTTGGGTTTATTGTTCAGCATGATGGTAATATAGATGGAGATATTATTAGTATAATTCAAGTTGGATGGTTGAAGTGGAGGAATGCATCGGGCTTGTCGTGTGATAGAAAAGTCCCTCTCAAACTTAAGAGAAAATTCTATAAGATGATAGTGAGACCTGCAAGCAATGTTTTATGATGCTGAATGTTGGCCATTAAAAGAAAAACATAATATTAAGTTAAGTGTTGCAGTGATGAGGTTGCTCAGGTGGATGAGTGGCTTTACTCTTACAAACAGTGTACGAAATGAGCATATACAGGAAAAGGTTGGAGTAGCTCTAGTGCAAGATTAGATTAGAGAGAGTCGCCTTAGATGGTATGATCACAAAAAACGGCAACCTTTCGATGACCCGGTTAGGAAACTAGATGTATTAGATTTGACTTATATTAAGAAAGGTAGAGGTAGACCTAAAAAGACTTAGTTAGAAAATATTAGAAATGATATTTCTTTATTAGATTTAGATGAGAATTTCATTCTTCACATAACACAATGAAAAAAAAGGATTCATGTAGCTAACCCCACATAGTGGATTAAAGGCTTGTTATTATTGTTGTTGTTGTTGTTGTTGTAGGCCGACAAAATGCATCCATGGGTTTACATATATGTATGAATAGTCATATATTGCTTGGATTATTTTGGGGATAGCTTTTTTACTTTTTTCTAAAGCGGCTTTTTAGTTAAAAAATTTATAGTTTAAAATATTTTTTGTACTAAAAAACTACTTTAGAAAGTAAGAAGAAAGTTGTACCGAATAAAGACTTAAACACCCTTTTGCTAGGTGAAATCATTTGCTTATTAAAAGTTTGGGTACTGTAGTTCCGTGAAACCATGTCATGCCCAATTCTAGGCTTAATTTAAACTATTCTTCAAGCAAATAGAGAAGCTAGCCTGTTTGACCAATGGAGAGAAGTTGCCCATTGAATCAACAACAAGTTGTGCGGACAACGTATCACCATCATTCAATTTCAAAACCTGAGAAATGAAACGATAATAAGCATCAGATGGAAAGGGGTGCACTTAAAAACTGTCTCAGAAATCAAGTCAAAGAAAGATAATGGTTGCCAGTGTAATCAAACGAGTAGATGAAGATGCTACAATAACTTAAACTTTTATATTAACTATTAGTCAGCAAGAGTATGAAAAAAAAAATTATTCCACGTACACACAGTCACTATTTTCTGTTTCAACCTTTTTTTTAATGTGGCTCGAGTTGGAAAGGCTGCTGCATGTTAGGCATTCCGCATGTGAAAATTTTATTTTCCTTAATCGATGATCAGATATATTTATAGTACATTATATAAAACGAGGAAAATCAGAATTATATTATATGCTAGTTACCATCTCCAAACTATTTAAAAAATGAGTAATAAATATAGCAAAACAATGTTCACCCCTACATTAAGTAGACATTGACTAGTTGAAAACTTGTGATTAAAGTGTTGACACAGTTGGTGATGTGAAACCAGGAATTGGATTTTAGAAAATTAATAAAATTTGTTAAAATAATGACAATACAATCTTAATGATTCTCACAATTGAAGCTTCCAAGAGATACTAGATTTCAACTACGCTTAGGCAAGTTATTACCGCTAAATTAGCAAGATCTATAAAATAACGACAACAATAAATAGTAAAGCAAATGAAAAGCCAACGAGAATCCAGCGGTTAACAAAGCGATTGTCTCACCTTGAGGCTACGCTCATTTGTCTACTTCTAGGGTTGGCGGGAGAAGAAAAACCACACAAGAGATGAAACCACTCCGAGAGCGACGGTGCCAGTGATCCGTAGAGAAGGAGAGGAAGGCGTAGGATGTGGAGGAGGCGCGGAAAATCGTCTGTCGATGGTCCACTCGTAGTCCGGACGTTGTCTATCAATGACTCGGATGAGGCTCGGGAGAATCCGATCCAAGTAATCTCCCACGGTGTCTTCATCGGATTCAAATCCCACGTCAAAGAACAGCGATCGTAGTACGTCGAGGTTACCTTGGGCATCGAACACAAGCCCCCATTCTAACTCGGGATCCGCCATGCGACATGAAGGTGAGAATGGGTGGTCGCCGCAAGAGGCTCTCCAATGAGAGGGAGAGAGGGGCGGGGCGGCTGATTGGAGAGGGGATGGGAGGCCGGCGGTAGATCTAGGGTGAGAGGGGAGGGTTTAAAACTGAAATTATTTTCAGTTTTAGTAAAATTGGAGGGAAATTATTTTGCACTTAATTTGGGATTTCAAATCTCATGAAGGAATTAAATGCCTAATTATTGGGGGACCAAGAGAGGGGGCCGGCGGCATTGCTAGAGAGATAGGGAATTGGGGAGAGAGGGAGAGGAGTTTCCAAATTAGAATGATGACTAGGAAAATCTTCTTCTCATGAATCCAATTTCATTTAATGGGAAATTGAATTCAAAATTCAAAAACTTTCCTAAAATAGAATTTCCGAATTTGGAAAGAAATTGAAATTTGAAATTCAAATTTCAATGAGGGTTTATGAGAGGGAGGCGTGGTGGGAGGATGGAGGTGGGGAGGAGCCGGCGGCAAGGTGGCCGGCCAGTGGGGGTTGGGGTGGCCGACGGGTGGGGATCTCAAGGGGACGGCAAATGTGGAGGGGGGCCGGCTTCTTCCAACTTGTTGGTGTGGATGGTGGCGTTTGTGGATGAGGAGAAGATCTATGGATGCAAATACTAAGAGAACTCACAAAGATATCTCATGTGAAGAACTCACCAAGAGATCTTCTTGAACTCACAAAGAGAACAAATAGTAGAAAATTTTCATTCATCAATAATCATAAAATACAATGACAAAGCCTTTATATAGGCTATCCGGAAATGAAAAACATAAAGACGACATTGTCCATGGGCTACAACAAGCACTAATTCCCTCATAGGGGTACAAAAGGAAAAGCACGAAATATAAATGACATGAATAAAATAAAACATCAAAAATAAAGACTCTGAATCATGGCCGTCGATCGGCGTCTCCTGCGATGGTACACGTGTCGAAATCTGATGTCCCCATCAGTTGGTGCATGGAAGAGTATTTTCATTGGCATGGCATCAACAATGTGAATAGCCTATTACAAAGATCCTACGCCGTGGATCCATTATTAGACCAACAAACGCATGAAAATCATACAATGAGTAAAATGCAAAATAAAGGGCCTAGTTTTTCAAACTTTTGGGCATCAAAAAGAAACCATAGTTCCAAACTGAAGAAAACAATAGGTACTGTTCAAGGCTAGTTATATAATAGTTCCACATGTTGATAATACTTGAAAGGGGAGTTTTTAGTATCTGTATTACACGATTATCTTTATGCTTGATTTCATACTCACCTTCGTGGTTTTGCTTGAGCACTGAAACCAATCTTGATGTATGACCTTTAGGTTTCTTGTTTGATAAATACTCTGGACATTGTATGTGATGCACGCTTTTCTGATAATTTTTTTTTCATGCTCTGGACTTTTTTAAAAAATAAATATCAGTTTCCTCTTTTTCAAATTCAAATTCTGCTGTGTTATGTACACATTTCTAAAACTTTGTGTCTGTCACACCCCATTTTGACCCCCTTATAATCAACTTGGAGTATAACTGAGAAGGAAAATATAAATATGTCCCTTCTTACTGACACCTATTCTGAACTACTTCCATCAAAATTTGATGAGTAAAATGTAATATATTTAAACTCTCATAATATGTCAAGCTTTATACTTAACAACTGGAAGCATGTAATATACCTCAATTAAACTTTCAATATAATGCACGTCTCAAAAGAAATACAAATCTTTACTAAAACTTTTTTTAATAAATTCTATTAACATACCCAAAAAGCCTATGTACAACCTCCACTTAGACTTTTATATACACCTAAAACATATGTAAACCAAAAAGAACAATCACTCCTTTTCGCCTAATGCCCTGCTGGCACCTTCCCCTTTCCTGTAGTACAAATACTGCTAATGAGCTAGAGCTCAATGAAATACACAAGCAATGTATAAGAAATAATAATAACATTTATTTTGACAATTAATTTAAAACACATTGAAATTATATGTTGATCATAAAAAATACATAACATCACTTTCTATCTTATTTAATGTTCAATACCATTATACAAATCATATGATGGCTATAGACTTTTACACCCTTCCAGCTTTCCAATTCAAGGTTGGGTCTGAATTCCCAACTTTTAGAATTGAAACTGCTTTCTCATTCAAGTTGTGTCCGAAATTCAAACTTTTAGAATTTAGAGAGTGTAAGCTTACCTTATCAAGTCTTTCGTCTTTACCTGTGCGGCTCTATCCCTCATATATGACTTATTTTATTTTTCTACTATCTTCCATTTTCATGTCCATAATCAAAATCATACAGTACTAATGTAATTACTACTACTTAGTGACTCAACAATTCATATATATGAATAAAGTGAAATAAATTAAAATAATACTATCATAAACATAACAAATATGAATTTGCAAATGTATAAAATTTTACTATTTTCTATTCATCGTTTTGGTATCTCACCTCACTAGAAAATGATTCTCTTAGATCCTGTTTTCTTTTCCTCTTGTACACCACCTCTATCAAACTTCTCCTCATTCAATCTACTCCTTCACTTAGCTCTCTTTCCCCTTTCCTTAGTTATCTACTAATTTCAGCATTCCTTCAATTTTTTTCTTACTGATTTCAACCAACCAGAACCGAATTCGGAAATATGAATTTAGCAAGCATCCTTTAGCAACTTAATTTCAACACTATAGATTTTAGCACTTGATAATTCTCAGCAATGAATATGCTAGCAAATATTGATTTAAGAAATGTAAATTTTTGTAATACTACAACCTTTAATTAAATTTTCTTTCTTACCTACACCTTAATTTTCTATCTTATTATTTTCTCCCCAGCAGCTAAAAGGTGTGCTCTTAGCCATAGCTTGTAGCTCCCTCTCTTTGGATAGCTCACGAAATGCTTCAAAAGGCCAGCGAATCGGGTTGTGAAGAATAAATGGCTTAAGTCATTATATTAGCCAGGCATTCCACTACAGTTATAATATTATAATTCCTATTTGCACTAAACGTATCTCAGTCACAGGATTCCCACTCACATCCATCCTCCAATGCATGTGACTTTTAGTGGAAGGCCACTGAAACATTAATAAGAAAAATGATTTAATTATTAATTGATTACTTATTAATTAGTTAAATACTCAAAATTCAAGGTAGAATTAAATGAAAATAAATTAACATTTATAGAAAATTTATACTTACATTTATTTCGAATATTTTGAGTATTATAGTGTCAATAATGTCAACCTTGCTCCAAAGTTTTAATGGTCAAGCTACCTGAAAGTGAGCTTAATGAATCATTCAATTAAAGCTAGTCGCTCAAGGCCAAGTGCTTGGAGTATAATAGCAACAATTTTGATTTTAGTATTTAAGAAATTTGCCACTTTCAGCACCTTAAAGTGGTTGGTGAGGAAAATGATAACGATCCAATCAAGATTTTTTGATTCCATCGTCCCATGTTATTATGGTCCTGATGCACTTGATTAGCTGAGATGGTAACCCAACTTGACCGAAGAATTCTTTTCATAAGCCATGGGCTGTCTTCCAAGGGGACCACCTTGTAGACCTAGGGTTGTTTGTTTAAGGGAATAATCTTGAAGTCGACCTTAGCTTGCAAAGGACTTTATACCCTATCAAGTGCACTCTATAATTCACCACACATGGATTTGGCTCTATTGGGAAACCTATGGGCTCTAACTATAACCATAATTTAATGATATCATTTTGTAGTAAAACCATACAAACAACCCAAGTCATAAGTGCTATTTAATGGCATCACTTAGTGATTAAACCATCCGATTAGAGGACATATGCCACCTCTTTATTGGTGAGAGGTCTTTAGACAGTGATCATAACAATGCACTTCATATGACATTGGTTCTTTGTGAGACGAGGTCAATCTTAAGACCCTTTACAAACTATTGTGAAAAATGGATGTTTATATTTTATCTTTTAGGGTGATATATTTGCTTGAATATTTTTATTTTTATAATTAATTTTTAGATTTTTATATGTTTATATGGATTTGAGCCCTATAATACTTTGGGATTTTGATAGGAAACACTTGGATTTCCAAGTGTTTCTCACCAAGATCAAGTAGATCCAAGGACAAACTGCTGTCCACAGCAGAAAAACAGCCAAAATACAAGAAAAATCTGAGAAGAACGCGTAGGAAAACGATGCAAACACTTTTATTTCGTTAACGGATGAAAAGTACTTGCAAGATACAACTTTCCTTCAATTCGAGAGGAAGGAAAAACTCTCCAAAAGATCTCCGGCGAAGCCAAGAGCCCAAGACACCAAAACCTAGATCTCAAAACAATTCAAATTCAAGATAATCTCAATCCCTCCCAAAAACACCTAATTAAAGACAAAGGAATATTACAAATGACCTAAACACCCCTTAGTTCAAAATATTTCCCTCCTAAACTTGCATTTAGCCCATAATGGGCTCCATCAAATTTCCGCCCAGACCTGGCTCCCGCTGGGTCTATTCCGTCGCCTGGAATAGACCCGGACCGGTCCCTCCTGGACCGGTCCAGCCGGCCCCTCCTGGGCCGGCGTAACATTACCGCCTTCCCAAAGAATCACCTTGTCCTCAAGGTGAAAATCAGGGAATTGTTGCTTCATCCTCCAGTATGGCTCCCACGTAGCCTCGTAGTCAGGAAGGTTCTTCCACTGGATCAACACTTCCTTAGTTTTATCTTCTTTCTGGCGCACCCCTTTGAGCTCCATAGGTTCTAGAATCACCTCTAAGTCCTCAGTCAGGGTTGCTGGTAGCTCAGAATTGGCGGTGTGCTCCCAATGGCCTTCCTCAATTGTGACACGTGAAACACTGGATGTATAGTCGCCGATGGAGGTAGTTTCAATCTGTATGCTACTGCCCAATCTTCTCCAGTACTTCATAGGGCCCAAAGTACCTTGGAGCCAGCTTTTCATTCCTTCTATTGGCAACTGTCTTCTGTCTATATGGTCGGAGCTTCAGAAACACCCTCTCCCCTGCTGCAAACTGTATGTCCTTCCTATGCCCATCCGCCTACTTCTTCATAATTTGCTGTGCTCTCAGTAGATGCCTTTTTAGCTCTTCCAGTACTCGGTCTCTCTCCTCTAAGTATTCTTCTACTGACGAAACAGGAGTGCTGCTACTCCCAAAATGGACCAAGTGTGGAGGATCCCTTCCGTACAGCACTTTGAATGGCGTCATCTGTGAAGCTGAGTGAAAAGAGGTGTTGTACCAGTATTCTGCCCAAGGTAACCATTTGGCCCAAAGCTTAGGTGTCTCCGACACAAAACACCTCAAGTAGGTTTCTAAGCTCCTATTAACCACCTCCGTTTGGCCATCTGTCTGTGGGTGATAAGCGGTGCTCCTTTTCAAAACTGTTCCTTGTAACTTGAACAGCTCCTTCCAAAAGTGACTGAGGAACACCTTGTCTCTATCGGACACTATTGCCTCTGGTATCCCATGCAACCTGACCACCTCTCTGATGAATGCTGAAGCCACTGTTACTGCGGTGTAAGGATGTCGGAGGGGAATAAAATGAGCATACTTGCTCAGCCTATCCACCACCACCAGGATCACTGTGAAGCCTTCTGAACGGGGGAGCCCATCTATGAAGTCCATGGATATTTCCTCCCATACTCTTCCTGGTAACGCCAATGGCTGTAGTAGCCCCCCGGTGACATAGCCATGTATTTGTTCCTCTGACAAATCTCACATCTGGCCACCATCTCCTCTACATCTCTATGCATCCCCTTCCAGTAAAGCTCAGCCGCAATCCTTCTGTAGGTCTTCTGCACCCCAGAATGACCCCCAACCGCGCTCCTATGAAATTCTTGGAGTATGTTTGGGATGTGGATAGAAGTCCTGGGCATCACGAACCTCCCTTGATAAAGCAATCTGTCCCCCTCTACTGAGTACCCTGGGTGGCTATCACCTTCCCTTAATAAATCAGCCCTGATCTTTCCCAACACCTCATCCGTCGAGCTCTCTACTTTGATGGCCTCCCAATCTAGCATCAAAGGAACAGACACAACCACAGTCTGTAGTTCACCCAACCGTCTGGACAAAGCATCCGCAGCTTTGTTTTCCCCGCCTGGTCTGTACTGAATTTCAAAGTCATACCCCAGCAATTTTGAAAGCCATCGCTGATGCTCTTCCGTCACCATCCGCTGTTCCAACAAGTACTTCAGACTTCTCTGATCTGTTCTGACAATGAAATGCCTACCTAATAGGTAGGGTCGCCACTTCTGGATGGCTAAGACAATAGCCATTAATTCCCTCTCATAGACTGACTTCAGTCTGGCTCTGGCTGCTAATACCTGGCTGAAGTAGGCAATGGGTCGACGATTTTGCATGAGCACTGCCCCCAATCCGTACCCTGAAGCATCAGTCTCCACTATGAAGGTCTGAGTGAAATCAGGTAGAGCTAGGACTGGTACCGTGGTCATAGCCTTCTTTAGTGCCTCAAATGCTGCTGTGGCTGCCTCTCCCCATAGGAATCCATCTTTCTTTAGCTGTTCTGTTAGTGGCCAAGCTATAGTACTGTACCCTTTAACAAATCTCCTATAGTATCCTGTCAGTCCTAAGAATCCTCTCAATTCCTTCAGATTCTTAGGCAATGGCCATCTCAACATCGCCTCCACCTTTGACTGATCAGCTGCCACCCCTTCCTTGGATACTACATGGCCTAAGTATTCCACCCTAGATTGGCCAAAACAACACTTCTTCAGATTAGCTCTCAGCTGATGCTCCTGTAGAACTTCCAATACCAACTTCAAATGCTTCATATGCTCCTCCTCAGTTCTACTGTATACCAAGATGTCATCAAAGAACACAAGCACAAACTTCCTGAGATACGGTCTGAACACTCTATTCATCAGTGATTGGAAAGTCGCAGGGGCATTGGTAAGCCCAAACGGCATCACCAGAAACTCATAATGCCCCTCATGTGTTCTGAACGCCGTCTTAGAGATGTCTTCCTCCCTCATCCGGATCTGATGGTATCCAGACTTCAAATCCAGTTTGGAGAATATCACTGCTCCATACAGTTCATCCAAAAGTTCATCAATCACAGGAATGGGAAATTTATCTGGGATAGTCTCCTTATTCAAAGCCCTATAATCCACGCAGAATCTCCAGCTTCCATCTTTCTTTTTGACCAGTAATACGGGGCTAGAGAAAGGACTCACACTAGGTCTGATGATCTTTGCCTCCAGCATTTCACTAATCAACCTTTCAATTTCATCTTTCTGAATCTGGGGATAGCGGTAGGGTCGTACACTAATCGGTGACACCCCTTCCCTTAGAAGAATTGCATGCTCCTGTTCTCTGACCGGTGGTAACCCTTGAGGTGGCTGGAACACCTCGCTGAACTGTTGGATGACTGGTTGAACTACAAGAGAAATGTCTCCTTCTTTTCCCACACTAACTTTTTCCAATCGTTGCAGCTCCACCAAATATCCACCCCCAACCTCCTGGATGGTTCGGATCATGGACTTGAGAGACACCCCCGTCCTAGACAGGCCGACATCTCCCTGTATCACCATTCTCCTCCCTTCCACTACCAGTTCCATCCTCAGTTCTCCCCAGTTCACCTTGGTCTCCCCCAAGGTCTGCAGCCACTTCATTCCCAAAATCACATCAGTACTTCCCAATTCTAAGGGAAGGAAATCCTCCCTCACATGTATCTCCTGAATGGTCAGCATTACTCCTCTACAAACTCCTCTCCCCATTTCCACCTTCCCCGTGCCCATCATTACCCCATAGCCACCGGTATCCACTAGTGTCATACCAAGCAACTCAACAAGCCGGGTGGAAATGAAATTGTGGGTTGCCCCACTATCTATCAGAACCACCACCTCGTGGTCAGCTATCACCCCTTTCACTTTCATAGTGTGACTCGAAGTGAATCCCACTACAGAGTTCAGGGAGACTTCTACCACATCCAGGTGCAACTTCTCCTCCTCCTCCACGTCTGACCTGCTCCCACCTTCCTCTTCGTCTTCCTCGTCTTCACAAACAAGGAGAACCTGGAGAGTCCGGTCCTTGCACCTATGCCCCGGCATGTACTTCTCGTCACATCTAAAGCACAATCCCTTGGCTCTCTTCTCCTGCATCTCCTTATCAGTAAGCTTTTTAAAACTTCCCCCAGGCCCTCCTCCTCCAGACCTCTCCTTTGGTACTTCTCGTGTACCCCCCGGTGCAGCTCCCTTGGATGCTAAAAATGTGGTCGTCATCCTGTGGGATCCCCCAGAGCTGCTGCCTCGAGTCCCCCTCTCCAGATGCTTCTGGTCCTCGACCAACTGTGCCAACTCCATGGCCTCCCCCAGGTCGTGTGGTCTCATCACTCTAACGGCGGCTCTGATTTCTGGTCTGAGCCCCTTCATGAAGTTCCCTTCAAGCACGGTATCAGAAAGACGATCCAACCTGCTAGCTAGGTACTCAAACCGGTCCCGGAACTCTGCCACTGTCCCTTCCTGTGTCAGTGCAAAGAACTGCTCATAGAAATCCCCTCCGCTGCTGGTTCGAAAACGCTCTAGCAGGCAATCCTTGAACTCCCCCCAGCTTCGAATAGGTCGCCTCATGTCCCGCCACTGGTACCATGCCAGTGCCTTCCCTTCCAAACACAGTCCTGCCGCTGTCAGTTTCTCCTCGTCTGTCAATCCGTTGACTGCAAAATACCGTTCCACCTTGTAGATCCAGCCATGGCCATCTTCCCCCTCAAAGATGGGCATCTTCAACTTCCTCACCTTCGGATCCCTTCCGTTACCCCGGTACTCCCCATAACCTCCCATTCCTCGAAGATGAGGTGCTCCCCAAGTGTCCCGGTCCTCCCTCCCACGTTGGTAACCGAGTCCATCGTCATAATCCCCTCTTCCCCTTTCAGAATCAGCACCTCGACGCTGAAATTCAGCACCTCGACGCTGATATTCTCCTCTTCTTTCGCCAAATTCTGCACTTCCCTCATATTCTCCCCTCCGGCCTTCAAAATCCATACCTTGACGCTGAAAATCAGCACCTCGACGCTGAAAATCAGCACCTCGACGCTGAAAATCAGCACCTCGACGGTCATTCCCCAGGCTCATCTCCTCTCTAGAAAGTGGCTCTAACGGTGGCATGTCGTCGTCTCCCTCAAGGATCTCCACAGCCGGATTCCTCCTCCCCCGAGGCGGGTTCGGATTTCCTCCTACGCCATGGTCGCCGACAGTCTCTCTTGCATCCGACGCCGTCGGATTCGTCTTCATCTCAAGTAATTTCTTCATCATCTCCTCCATGGCCGTGAATTTTCCCTCCAACCTTTCGTTGTTGGTGGTGATTTGATTTTGAAATTCAAAAAATCTTTCTTCCAAATCGGTTTTCAATTGACCGATCTCGCCTTCCAAGACGTCCACCTTCTTTCCGGCCATTGCTCTCCTCACGGATCTCCCAAAATCTTCTTCCGGACAAGATAATCTCGCTGAAATTTCAGAATTTCAGCCGCCGGTGGTCCCAAATCGATGCTCTGATACCAATTTGATAGGAAACACTTGGATTTCCAAGTGTTTCTCACCAAGATCAAGTAGATCCAAGGACAAACTGCTGTCCACAGCAGAAAAACAGCCAAAATACAAGAAAAATCTGAGAAGAACGCGTAGGAAAACGATGCAAACACTTTTATTTCGTTAACGGATGAAAAGTACTTGCAAGATACAACTTTCCTTCAATTCGAGAGGAAGGAAAAACTCTCCAAAAGATCTCCGGCGAAGCCAAGAGCCCAAGACACCAAAACCTAGATCTCAAAACAATTCAAATTCAAGATAATCTCAATCCCTCCCAAAAACACCTAATTAAAGACAAAGGAATATTACAAATGACCTAAACACCCCTTAGTTCAAAATATTTCCCTCCTAAACTTGCATTTAGCCCATAATGGGCTCCATCAAATTTCCGCCCAGACCTGGCTCCCGCTGGGTCTATTCCGTCGCCTGGAATAGACCCGGACCGGTCCCTCCTGGACCGGTCCAGCCGGCCCCTCCTGGGCCGGCGTAACAGATTTAGGGGCATTTTTATAATAAATAATATCCACTTCAATTGAGAATTTATGTAAACGTGGCGATCATTAGTGTTCAAGTCTAACTAACACTAATCTTTAGGACAAGCAAGATCAAACTTTGAGAGTTTGAGTTCAACCTTTAAAAAGAGGATTGAATTTTTTTAAATATTTGCAAGTCTTTCAAGAAATTTGCACACTTCCTAGAGCAAGGCAAATTTGAATTTATTTAAGTTTAGCCCACGCAACATGGTGACTTTAAGATTTGAAAGTTAGCAAATTTATCAAAGAACATAAGATAATTTAATTTTAGCAATTTAATTTTCCTTTAAAATAATGTGCACATCTCTCGACGCACTAACACAATTTTAATGCACTTGCATGACTTTCCACACACTGCATGAATTTCAATGCACCTATATAATGCAATTACACATTTTAAGATGTATTTATATAATGAGTTGCATGCATTTCAATAGATTTGCATATTTTTTTAGTGTATTCACACAATGCACTTGCACATATTTCAATGCATTTGAACGTTGTCCAATACACTTGCATAACTTTGTGTGCACTTACATGACTTTCGGTGACTCGAATAATGCACTTGTACGCTTTTTAATGTATTTTCCTATTGAATTTAAAAGGACAAGCATATATTTCAAGGTACTTGCATGATTTTTGAGATATTGCATTTAGATTTAAACTGCCTTGAGATGTGTGCTTCTAATTTAAAAAAAAATATTCAAATTTGATCTTTTGTATAGATATTTTGTCGTTGGGACGCATGCAAAGTTATCATTTTGAGCTTTTAATGACTGTCTTTTGTCTGCTTGCATGTTTGTTTTGCATATTTGGTTACATTTAGCACAATCTATGTTATTGTTGTGCATTTAAAATAGTGCACTTTTCTTAATTTTGATTTGCTATTTGTTGAATTTTGAGTGTTTAGTTAGAAGTTGCCCGTAGACAAGTTGTTTTATCCATTAAAATCCCTTGTAAGTTCTTGTTCTATTATATTCTAATTTTTTTCTTGAAGTACAATCTAAGTGTACATTGAAGATCCTATTCATACTCATTGACGAACTATTAATTCCCTTAAAAATTATGTTTATATTCATTTCTAGTCTTGTAAGGCAGTAATCATTGCATTTGAAAGTCCCAACTTATAAATTTATTTTCTTTTTTGCAATTGTAATTTCCATTCTTTTTCATTTTGTGTTGCAATTATGTCCTAAAATTCATTTTAATTATGTTAATTATGTTTTTTTTTGGGCCATTTAACTGAAAATTTAGGCAACCACCAATGTTTCCCTCAATTAGAAGGCATTTACGAGACGTTTAAGCCAGCCCACTGTGTCAACAAATGCATGGATGGTCGATGTCCCATGACATTAAAATTTTCAAACCCATCATACCAAGTAAGGCATGCATAAGATACCTACACAAGAAACTTCGCAAGATAGAATATTTTCCCCGCGATGCTAAGAAAAGGGAAAACATAATTTATTTGTTGCGTCATAAGCGTCACATACTAGTTTCTCCTGCGATGTAAACAAAAACACGCACAAGTTCTGCTCATGATGCCAAATACCTTGCAATCAGGATTTTAGATTTTTTTTAAGAGTTGCATTTTTTATGCTCGACATCAATGAGTATGCAAGGCTAAAACTTTGCGTTGAAAGAACTCACACGTACATTTTTTTTTCTCGTTTTTCCCCTCTTTTTTGTATTCTCTATATTAAAGAGAGGAGAGTTTAGAGAAAAAAACTAGAAAGAAAAAGAGGGTAGAGAGACGAAGAGAGCTTGGATGAGCAAGAGAGAACTAGCAATGGGAAGTTAGAGTTGATGTGGTTAGCCGAGTTGGTTGCCAATGATGTGAAGAAATGAGAATTGGTTTTGGGTTATGAAGGAGAAAATGAGAGAAGGGGTTGATGAGTTTGAGAAATCTATCAATATCAACTGAGCATGTAGATGAAGATGAGTAGGTTTGGTGAGAAAATTAGACCAGATCTATAGATTGCTATTAGCTGGAGTTGCATTTAGCTGAGGAAAGAACAGGGCAGGAGAGATAGGGCTAATGTGGTGAGGCGAGAAGTTCACTTGAAGCTTTTTAGGTTAGGGTGGTTTGGAGTGGGGTCCGACAGTTTTGAAAAGCGGAAGAAGGTGCCAAGTAGCTAACAAGAGAGAGTTTGAGGTTATTCAACAGATGGACAAGCATAAGAGAGCAGGCAAGGGGCAGCATACTGCGTGCGATGCTGGGAGGAGAGTGGGGCCAACAGTGGTTTTGCACGGTGCTATTTGAGGAGTTTGGACAGGTGCTTGGATTGCAACAGGTCTATAAAGCATCAGCATCCAGTAAGAGAATAGGTTGCGGCTGAGTTTTAAGCTATTTGGCCAGCAATTGAGTGTGAAACGTCGAGGGAGATAAGGCTATCTCCTTTTGTGAAGTTTATTTGGGACATGAAGCACGCAAAGCAATTTTTTTAAGGAGATTATGGCTTATTTGTTGTTGTGGTGGCATGTGGGGCTTGCAACTGTTTTTGACTTCGTGCAGTGACGGTTTCTTTCTTTTATCATGTGAGGAGCTATAGGAGAATGGGTATGCAATGGAGGAGATATGCTTCTAGGAGAATAAAAGATGGTGTGTTATTGTATGATGGGCCGTTGAGGGTTGGTTCTTGTGGGCTCCGAAAATTCAATGATACGCCCCGGCCTCTCCGCGCCATCTCTTTTTCTTTGTTTGTTATGATGATGGCGGAGAGTTTTAAGGAGCATAGGTTCCATGTGAATTTTCAGAAGGTAGATTGGGTTTTAGATAAGACACTACCCAGAGATTTCGCCCTCATTTTATGAGGACTTTATGATCCGTGTTCTAGTTTCTTATAAGCACAAGCCCCTATAGTTAATTACCCATCTTGATAACAAGAGAGAACTTTCGATTAAGGCTAGTCGTTAAAGATGTCGCATAGGTAGTAAACCCAGCGTATAATAGTAACGATTTTAGGGTTTGAATTTGATTTTATGATTTGGAATTTATCACCATGAACTTAAAACTGGTGGTGGGGGGAATGAGGACAAGCCCAATCAAGATCCCATGGTTCCGTCATCCCGAACTATCATGATCTCTGGTCTACTTAGTCAGAGGAGATAGTCGACCCAACTTGACAGAATGCACCTTGTCAGCAGTCATGATTTGCTTCGTCCAAGAATACCTTGTAGGCCTTGGATGGATGTTTATTTAAGGGGATATATATGAATCGACCTTAACTGACAGAGGGCTTTATGTCTATGGAATATACCCTATGATTTATTACTTAAGGGTTTGAAGCCTTTAAGGAACATACGGACTTTTGGTCGTCATCGTAATATAATGGTGTCATTTTGCGACAAAACCACCAGATCAGATGGCACGTGCCATGTCCATGCTGGCAAGAGATTATTTGAGGATGAATCATAGTGATACACCCGACACGACATTCGCTCTTTATAAGCTAAGGTTAATTTCAAATTTATCACTCCGAAAAAAGGTTGCGGGAGGTGTATGGTTTTAGTTTCAAATCTTTAAGTGATATATTTCATTTTAGGGATTTCGACTTTTGTTGGTTTTGAGGTTTGACCCCTTCGATTGAGATTTTCGATCAACACAACCATTATCGGGGTGACGTTAAAATCACTTTTATTTTTGTAGGAATTTGGGAGGCATTTCATGATTCAAGTCAGGTCGACTCATGTCCTTTCAAGGAGGAGGGTGAGACTTGAGTATTTGGCTCACACAACATTCTCGAATGTTAGATTTATGAATCATGTACGACGATCAAAGCACATGCATGCGATATTTAGTTTGCAAATAGATTGTAATATTAGTGAGCATTTGACCCCGCGCAGCATTCGCGGACATTTGTATTTGTAATTTTAATACATTAGTCAGAGCACATGCAAAGGTATTATTTTCAAATGTATTTTCAGTATTCATAAGGATACAACATTCTACCCGCTTGTATAAATGTTGTAGATCCGGTGGCATAAATTTTTTTTTAACTTCAGTTCTTGTATATATAAGATGATATTGTTTAGTTCACTTTGACTCCTTCGAGTGTCATTTGGAACAGCTTGTAGAGGGTATTTTCTCAATCGGCACAAGGAGATTGTGCTCGTGTTCGTAGGAGAATTATCTTGCTCGCTTCGAGTTCCCCTATTCTCTCCTGTAGGCGGACTGATTTGTTCAATACAAAGTCCTTGTCCATGCTTGTCGGCTAATTGTTGTGGGCACTACGAATTCCTTGTTCCTACTCACATGTGAATTGTAGTATGCCTTGTTCAGTTCTACAAAGACCTTGAGAGATGCTAAGTCTTGATACATGTCCATCTATAAAAAGAATACCTAAGCCGATCTCTATATAGCAAAGGGTTTCCAAATAATTTTCATAAGGGAGCTTGGAGAAGTTCTTTGTTGCAGGACATCAAATGACAATTAATTGTCAAATGTTATGTTGTATGGTCTTATTTTACATAGAGCCCTAATTTTGCTTAATTGCTAATGGATGATATTACTCATGGATAGTCTGCAATGTAGTCATTCCCAAACTTTACAAAGATCATCATTACCAAAATACATGAGATTTCCAATTTCGTTAGCAAAAGTCATTATATTCATCTTAAACCAAAAAGATTCCTTCAGGGACTCTTAAGAAGCAAATTTCAATAATGATGTGTTTACAATGACTTGAAAAGTTTGATATCCAAATCAAATTATTAACTTCATATTGTGTTCATTGTTAACTTCCGCGAGGGGAGGTAGGGAGGTCACTTGCCCTTTCAAATCCACCCAGTCGAAAAGCTAGTCAATGGCCGAGGGCTTCGGGACGTTGTCGGGTCTCATAATT
This sequence comes from Dendrobium nobile, assembly GCA_022539455.1. Classification (NCBI taxonomy): domain Eukaryota; kingdom Viridiplantae; phylum Streptophyta; class Magnoliopsida; order Asparagales; family Orchidaceae; genus Dendrobium; species Dendrobium nobile. Next base: position 80,736,355 of record CM039726.1, on the reverse strand, counting down.
GATCTTCGGAGGTCCTTGTTGAACGCGATGTGTCGATTAACATATTTGATTTTATTTTAAAAAATATTTTAAATCCCTCAACAATCCGGCAACCTTCCGGCGCCCCCTCCCCTCACGGGGAGGTTGAGGAGGGCACTTACCCTTTCAATCCACCCAGTCAAAAAGTAAGTCAACGGCCGAGGGCTTCGGGATGTCGACGGGTCCCAGAATCGCGTTCTGAAGTTCCAATTGACAATTGTCGATTATTGTCGGTTATTGGTTGTCGATGGTGATTGTCGATTGTCGATAATTGGTTGTCGATGATTGGTTTGAAAAATCTCTCGTCTCTTATACACACACACACACATAACAGAGATAGAGTGAGGAAGAGCTAGACATGGCGGCTAGGGCACGATCGCGCGAAGGGCGTCTCAATGACGTCTTCAGTGTTGGACGCAAAAGTCGGTTTGGCGGCAGAGCCGGCAGGACGGAGGCAGCGATTAGTCGGAGTCGGAGGAGGGTTAGACGTGCTTCGGCAAGTGAAGAGGGACAAATGTCGGCGTGTGCAGGTGGTTGGCAGCGGGTCAGAAGTTTGGAGTCGAGTCGTTGAACAGAAGCGGTGGAGAAGGCCGACAGGATGATCGCTGGAGTCGGAGGCGCATAAGGACGACCGAGAGACATAATGGTAAGTTTCCCTAATTTCCTACGGTTCTGAGAGCGTAAGCCTCTGAATGGTTCGTTAGAGGGATTTAGATATCGTGAGGAGCGGTTTGAGTGATCGTGGGGTCGACGGCTTGGTGGTTGAGTCGTGGGGGTCGGTCAACAGTTACGGTCAATAGTTCTGATTGGAATGTTGCTATGGCGCAAAATGGCCATGAAGGAGAATAAGGAGTCCATAAGAGATGTGACTGAGATCACGCGAAGCGGGAGATATGAGGTAGAATAGGATAAAAATAATTATTATTTATTATTTATTATTTTATTATATCAACTTCCGTCATTTTCATGGCATAGCAATTTGGCGATGCACGAGGCCTTTTATAAAGGTTTTTAAAATCGGACCGGTCTAACCGGAAGGAGGAGGGGTTAGAGGTTTGATGGTTCGACCGGGGTCGAACCGAATGACGTAATAAATATTTATTATATTTAAATATTATAATAATGACACAGCTATTTATAAATATATAGCAAAAATTGAAGAAAATTATAATACTTTTACTTATCTAATAGAGAAATATTAGTCAAATAAATTCAAACATTTAAATCTAAAGGATATAAACTATATTACCATAGATAATACTAAACCCAATAGTTTCTAAAAGCAGAATCACATCTATTTTCACTCCAAAAACATAACAGATCTGTAAGATCAAACAAGTTTTATATATGAATCAAATATAATAGCATTTGGTAATAAATAAGCATGTAAAAATTTATGATTTAAGACTACATGGAAGGAAGGTACAGTGGAAGATAGTTGCGAACAGAGGATTTAATATTTTAATTTATTATGCTTCCACAATGTGCTGCACATTGTTCATGCTTTGGAGATTTATCCAAGTTTATCTTACAAACCAACTAATTGACTTTGCTCAAGCTTATACATGTGCTTATCCTTATGCAGGAAACAAAGAACCTAAAATAGATCAAGATGCTCCTTCAACTAGCCATGTACACATTTTTTATTTTTCTTCTTCAAATAAGGGGCTTTATCAGAAATGAGAAAACTTAGTAGTAAATCACTAAATCGTCGATGAAAGTCAAAAGCAACGTAAATCAAAGGGAACACGAATAATGAAAGTTGAAAGCAATTTTTTGATTTCATGTAAAAATAAAAGTCGAAAGCAAGGAAGTTGTTTTTCGAAAAAGAAGAAGAAGAAAAACTCAAAAACTCCTTCAGATTCTGAAACAAACCAGAATCATTCAATGTTTGACCTTGGCTTCGTGAACGATCAGGCACACCGAGGAGACGATGTTGTCTTCTTGCTTCGTGACCGAGCAGAACGAACAACGGAGAGTCAGAGATGGTGTTGGTTTCGACGCTCCGCATGCCGTCGTGGAAGAAGATAGGTCGCGAATGAGGGTTTTTTTTCCTTCTGGCCTCTTGCTTCGCGACCGAGCAGCTTCCCGTCATGAAATGAAGGTTTTTTTCCTATTTACCGCATAAGCTTCCCGTCGTGAAATCTCGGCCATTCGATTTGGCTAATCGGCACAGTAGCCGAACCGACCGGTTATAAAAAACCGGAACCAGTTTTCCGGTTCGGCGGTCGGACCGCCGGTTCGAGCGGTTCGACGCCGGTTTCCAGCGAAACAGGTTTTATCTTGGACCGAAACCAGGTGGCCGGCCGGTTCGCGGTTCAACCAATTGAACGGGCCGGTCCGGTCCGGTTTTCAAAGCCTTGCCTTTTATTGGTATCTTTTATGTTATGAATGCACTGACATAATTTATTTTGCAAAACAAGAAATATTGTAGCACTTTTGCATGACATCATGTTCGTCATTTGTTGCCTTTATTGTATTTCACCAAATTGATCATGGGGTCTCTCTCTAGTAATTTGATGCGTTGAACACATCAACGTAATCCACATTGTGGAACATAAGACGTTCGAGTGATTTCGACACATGCAGTGTATCTTGAAATAATATTGTGAAAAATTACGTTTGCATCTGCCATCTTCATCGCATTCAATCGATTTGAATTTTTGGATAGATATAGAAATCAACATCAATGTATAGTGTTTTTTACTCAAATGCCAAGACGAACATTCAAATATATAAAAAACAAAAATCCGATGCATGAAGCATAAAAGTATCTATATTACATGCAATATTCAAGATTAATAGTTGATATAAATATTTTTATATGAGTGACCATAGTCGTTACAATGCATTGCTAGCATAGAATCTACAAGAAAAAAATCATGCAAAATAGCATTTGACATACCGCAGCATCGTCATAAATGTGTATGCTAGACAAGCTTTTTCCCTCAAGCACGATGCCACCTAAGGAAAGAAAACGTTTCTTCATAGTCTCCAATAATTTTGCTGGTCTGCAACCAAAGTTCTAAAATATATGAAAAACAATCCCACCATAAGCAATTTTTAACTGTTGTACAAAAGTACATGCAAACTTTAATTAGTAGCATAATCTTACCAAAATGAAAACCCAGAATTCAAATTGTTCATACAAATGTATTTAAACGGCTCATGCCATAATCTATAAAAGTAGCATAAATACCTTCAACGAAATAAATGGCAATGCAACGACACAAATGTAAAATGCTATAATAATATGCTGCTAACGTGCCAAATGAAAAATCATACCTCATAGCATCATCACTAGGAATCTAGAAGGGCCTTTCAAAGCCCATAGCTTACATTATTTGACAATTAATTTGACATCTTCTCTCGTCACATATTTCTAATGTATTTTTAGCGAATTAAATAATAATTTAAATTGTACATAGGTTACATTGACAAGTCATCACACTCACCACATAGACCATTGACAGGCATATAAGATTTAATTCTTTGTGATCTAGAATTCATTCAATAGAATTAAAAAGTGCTGTTGCTCATCTTTATTTTATTCAGTTCATCATTCGCCTTGGGCATCAAGGTGGTTATTGAATCAAAATGAAAGCTCTGAACCTTAAGGACAAGAATGTTGTCCACCAACTATAACATTCCAAATGGTGTCTATGAGGCTTTGCTCCTGACCATCATCAGCATACCTAAGTTTCTGTTTTCTGGAGCAACCATCATCAGCATACCTAAGTTTGTGATTTCTTCGTTGGTGTATTTTTCCCGAGAACTGTTCAAATGCCATAGTTCTCACTCGATCAAGACAGAAAAGGAAAAGTTGAGAGGAAAATCATGCCCTCTTGGCAAAACTAAACCCAAGTTTATGAAGAGCAAGCTAACAGCTAAGGAGAGGGCAAAGGCAAATGTACTTGATGAAGGCTATGTTTGTGCACCTTGTTTTTTTCTTACATATTTCCAAAAATCCTAAACCAGCTTACTTGAGACCTATTCCCTCAAAATCTAAATAAAATTAAGTTCCATCACAAAACCGTGTTGAGGAATAGGTTATAAATAAAATCTAGGTTTTGTAATTATTCTCATTGAAACGATGCAAGCCCCTCATGCTGCCAAGAACAATTAAATCCTATGGCAGTGGTGGTTATTATTCAAACCATCAGCAATGAGTTGTCATATTAATAAAATAATTAACACATCTCCAAAATCATACTGTTAAAATTATCATCCTAGTCAAGCTATATGTATACCCTCCAACACGTGATTGTGCTCATTAGATAAGACCAAAATCTTCTTGGAAAATCAGATAGTATAACAGCCATTGTAGCACAGTTACAAATTTACGATAGCAATGTGAAATGATAAAGAAATATTGGTAGGAGATAGAAAGAAATTGAGGGGAGAGAATACCAATAAATTTGGAAAAAGAAGGGGGGAGGGAGTCATTCAAAACAATTCATTTATAATTCAATAATGCAAATAATAACCATTCAACATATATTTAAGAAAATAGGATTACAAAATAAGATCAACTTTGAATTCAAATCTAATTCATATTTAGATTACTCAGAAAAATCCTATCATCTAAATTAAATCAAGATAATCTAAAGAATAAAATAAAATAAATCCTGAATAAACAAAAATATAGAACATTCTAAAGTTAATCTAGAATTATTTTTTATGTTGTATATCATTGGTCCTACTGCCTTTGATACGCTCAAAGAGAGAGTTTGGGTATTTTTTCTCCTATTTATTTATGCTGTTCATTTAAGAAGTAAATCTCATGAATTTATGGTTGTCTGGCTCTTGCTTTTTTCACCAATCACCAATCACCAATCACCAATCGGTTATCTACTGATAAAATTAATTGAGGACGAAATATACAGCATAAGTACAAGAATGTTGAAGCAGACTCCGCAAATCCTTTTCTAGGTCTAAAGAATATCAAGTACTATGAGACATGCTAACAATAACTAACATTATGCAATTAAATAATCTTACGAAACCCTAATATCAATAGGCCAAGCTATGTCTCAGCTTCTTCCTAAACCAATTTGAAGTAAATAAGAAATGTTCCACTGTAACCCAGCAAAAGCAAGCCACGGATAAACTGCAAGTACTTGCTCAAGTGATATTGTCCAATTCCCTCCAGTCTGAGGGTCAGGTTTGACTTCCCTCAAAAGCCAATAGATTTTCAGGTTATGCAAGTTAGAAAATAATTTGATCATCTAACCACTGTTGGAATAATGCAATCCATTCAAGCCAAACTGAACAAGTAGAACCATAAAAATAAAATAAAAAACAATTATTCAACTTACGAAACACCAAGGTTCAGAATGTCTTCAACCCAAATTTCACCTTTCTTCTCAAAACCGCATCTGTTCTGTAACGAAAACAGATAGGAAGAGATCAGGTAGTTTTACATAAAAGGAACTGTAATTTTGCAAACTTAGTTGCACTAAATAGGCCGGCTACAAGACACTTTCAAACAGAGGACGTACAAGCAGGTCCAGCAACTTACTGGATTGAACTTAGATGTGGACATCTGTTCAATGTCTGCTTTAGTTAAAATCCCAATGCGGACAAGTTCCATAAGCTCTTTCTCTGATATATTCCACTCTTGTTCCCTCTGATTAACCAAACACATTCTTCAGTAGAAGGGTGACGATAAAGCAAAGTTCAAATTACTATATGTTATAGCATATGAACACTTTTACCCCCTTAAGCTGGTTCCTTTCCACAACGCCCACACGTAAGCCTCTAGAAACTAATGCGGTGGCAATAAAAATGCCTAAAGTGCCACCACAAACTACTACATGGAATATGCATGTGGAATTGTTCTTATCCACCTCACTGTAAGAAGATGGACCAGAAATTCGAGAAATAACTTCGTAAACTTCCCTTTTATCTGCAAATACAAATATCTGGATCATCATAAATGACTTAAATTTTATAATTACACCTTGACACGTACATGCTCAAGAACATAAGTGAACACTACAAAAACTCAGGATAAATCTTATCATTATTCTATTTATAAGAAAGCTAAAATTCTTATAAAGAAAGTGGCGAGTGCAATAGAAGCTACATCTTTTGATGATTGAAATAATGTTCTTTTTTTATTTGCCTATTAGGAAGGAGAAATTGAAATATATAAAATACCTAAGGTAGAAAATAAGATATCTAGAGATTTTGATCATGTTAGTTACATTAAAAATAAAGATAATACGATTTTGATTGGGGGTAAAGATAGACAAAAATATCACCAATAGAAATAACTAAATGAGAAATTTAAAGAAGAAATTATTTTAAAAGAACATAACAAATAATGTAGTAGCTGTATTAACATTGATGCAAAAAAGCAAAGTGAAGTAGGCTCTGAAAAAGATGCACAAAGGTAAGGTTTTATGTCCATATGGAATATTTATTGAGATTTGGATAATTCGGGGAATATTATAGTGATTTGGTTAATAAATCTTATTAATAAAAGTTTAAAAAATAGAAAAAAAATGTCAAATAATTTAAGAATAAATATTTTGATACTAATATTTAAGAACAATCACAATGTTCAAGATTGTACTAACTATAGAGTAATCAAATTTTTATAAATCATACAATGAAACTATGAAAGTAACAAAACATATGCATAGTAGAGAGAGAGAGAAAAAAAAAACAAAAAACAAAACATATGCATAGTATCAATTTTGGAGAACCAATCTGATTTGATGCGAGGAAGATCTACCATGGATGTGATTTTTATGTTAAAATAAATTGATGGCATATATATATGTGTCAAAGACATAAAGATATGTGCCTTCACATGTTCAATAAAAATCATATGAAGATCATATATATATATATATATATATATATAATATATATATATATATATCCAAAGATGCAATCGGATTATCTACAAGCTTGAGTATGGAGTTCCTTAGGTATATGCTTGTTCATCCTCCCTCTCTGGAGTTTTTGGTTTCTCTATCTTCTCTTTGGTTTCATATTTCCCACTTCCACTACACCACCACCTTTTTTGATGCGATGCTAACATTAAAGAGATGTATTTTAAAAAATCCATAGAAAAAGAATTTGACATGGAAATTATTATTCAACAATTTAAGCTTGATGCCAATAGTAAGTTGTAAAAATATTACTTTTTAGACCATTCTTATTAAGCGATTCTGCTAAGCACTTTTATAAAAATAATGACTGCTTGGTGAAGATGGGATTTGAAGATTAAAAATCCTTGCTGCCATGAATCTTTAATTCATAGGACATATCTTCTGCAACTGTTCTCATTTCAGGCATTTATTCTGGAAATGGCTGATATAGAGCTTGGCCCTAATGCGTTGCAATACTTTCTTAAGAAAAGGATGAAGTAAGCTCCCCTAGTTAACTTAATCTTTTCAGCTCTCTTATGAGTTAACTTTAGAGTCTGCATATTTCAATAATGTGCATATCACCGTTTTAGGTGCAATAAGAGAGAGACGCTGATCAAGGATATGAAATTGAGAAGCAGAGTAACTAAATACTTGATTTTTAACTAAAAACCACAGCTATTAAAACTGAAAAAAATACCTGGTGGGGGTGAGCATATGTTAGACCATAGCTGGTCCAATTTCTTCAAAGCTTCATAAGAAGAAGAGCCTCCAGCACCTCCTACTTCATTACATGTTGAGATTCTCTCCATTATCCTCTACAAGTCCACCGACATGTACCTAATTAGCTGCAAACCTCGCTTAACTTCGAGCTACAACTAAAAGCATCCTTTAATTGAAAATAAACATCTTTCTTTTCTGTTCAAGTTCCCATTAATCTGAACAAATAAGAAAGCACCGAAATCTTCATCAAACTGACAAGATCGTACATTAAAATTTAGTAAATTTGGCTTTTGAGAGGATTAAAACAAGAAAACTGTTTGGTCTAGCAATTTTAAAATCTTGCAACATCACTGGCTATTCATTTCAAGATTCAACTTTTCCATGCGTAATAAATCCTTGAATGCATTAAATCCTGAGAATGATGTGACTTAACAACCACTAATAAATTTGATAAAAATAACTAAGCTGAAACGGATTATTTTCAAAAAAATAACAGGATTCAAAATCCAAAACAACTGCTAGATTGAATATAAGCTAAATATTGCTTAAATCCTGGCTAAAACAGTATACCAAACATCCCCTTAGAAAGCAATCGTTCAGAAAATTTATAAGTGATAGCATTCAAAAAAGAGCAATTTGCCCTAAAATGCCTCATCAATCGAATATGCCCAAGAGTTTTTAGACGACGACGGAGATGCATCACCTGAGTCCTAGAACGAAAAGTGGCGTGTGGCAAGGTGGCAAATGATCGTCGTCTCCGACTAGGAACAAGTCCGATTTTGCTCCATGGTAAAGCCCGCCGCGGGGAGCATGACTGGGCATAATGGAAGCCATGGCCGAGGGTGTGGTGTTGGATATGGAGCAAGAGCGCCATGGCGAGAAGAGTCGAGCTACCTTCGGACTGCCAACGTTCGCAGGCTCGTAGCCACTCAGAGAATCGTTGTTTATTAAATTCATCCGTTAGTAAGTCCGCTGGCTAAGTTTAGATTTTTTTTTTTTTACTCGGAAAATATCTATATATTAATATCTAGAATATTCAAGAAAAAAAAAATAGGAAAGAGTATTTAAATCTATACATCTAATATCTAAATATTTATATCTATTTATATAATATTATAATCTTTAAATCATATTAAAAATATAATTAATATTATTAGATTTAAAATAAAATATTTTATGTATATATTTTAATATAATTTAAAAATTAAATTTTAAATATTAATATAAAAATACATAAAATTATAATGGAATACATTAAATCGTAACGATTTAATGAAGACACACATATAAGATAGTTGAAATTAACTAGACTCATTTAAAATTAATTCCTAAACTACAAGGATTCAACAATGTGTACGGTCGAACTCAAATTTAAAATTAAGTTGCTCGGAAGATGGATTTGATTCACTGAAGCAAGATTAGGTCTGCAATGTGATTGAATTAAACTGACCAAACAAATTCTAATCAAATTCAACCAATCAAAAGTTTATGCGCAAACTCAACTATAATCTCTACTAAACCCAAACTATTCCAAACCATACAACTAAATTGTATGTTGTTCGATTGAGGCAAATGGCTAGGTCAATCAAACCAAATGTTCAAAATGAAGCTAGACAAGTTGGTTAAGTATATTTTTAAATTAATCCAAGTCATATAAAACCTGACACTATATTTTCATTCAAAAGAAATCTTTAAAACATTTAGATAATAAAATTATTATTAAAAATATATCTAACAACAACAATAACATCAGATCTCTATTCTACTAATTGGAATCATTTTTCTCAATTATATTAGATTAAAAGTCAAATTCTTATTTAAACATGATAAAAAAATCATTTCTAATATTTTCTAACAAAATCAATTTAAATCTATCTCGGCCTTTTTTAACATTTTTCTTAGCATAAATTAGACCAAACTATCTAAGGAGACTAATATTATGTGTCCCTAGAGCAACCCCATCCTTCACATAAGTATTTGAAATAAGATAGGAAGATAGAGTATCTCTTCACTTATAGACAAATTAATGAAATTAATAAATAATATTAAAAATAACATCGACAATATTTCAAAATGAATAATTAAGCAGAAAATCATCATGCTTAATCACGGAAGAACATCTATTGGCGATCTCATATCTATTAGCAGTGTGAAAGCTACCAAAATCTCTACAATCACATCACATGAACCAACATGCATTTGCCTGCTACTTTTCATATTCTAATCAAAGTTTGATTTCAATAGATCTCAAAATTATTTATTAAATTTATTTTAAAATAAATATACTAAATATCATTAATAAATTAAATTTAAAATATACTTATCTCAATAAATTTAAAATTTTTTAAACTCAAATTGCCAAAATTTTGCTCAGTTGTGATATGAAAACGCGAAAACATTCGGATTTGATGCGCCCATAAATTCATAATTTTAACGTGGGCGGTATCAGGATTAGAAAGAGCAGGATGAGGAAGGTAAACAAATTTATATAAAAAAAAAAACATTTCATTTTGGATAAGATAGCCACATACTGAAAGACTAAACTAAATAAATTATTGCATAGGGACTAGAATAAATATGACTAATTAAACTAATTAATAATGATGAAATATACATAACACGATCACTACGACATTTGATCGAGATGGGAAAAAAAATGTTATAATTAGTACAATCTCATCAACGAATTAAATGATAGGGGACAGAGACAGAGAAGTAGTAAGTAGGATAAAATTAGAGTGGAAATTTGGAGGGAATACCTGTATTCCGGGGATATTTCTTTGGGGTCGACAACTCCTTAAAACATATAATAGCAGTTCTTTGACCAAGAGGACTATATGATTCCACTGAGGACAAAAAGAGACAGCTTCAAATTAGCTTTTCCTATAATATATTCAGGTATATACAAACCGTTTAGATATTTATAAAGTGTAGAAGGTACAGAAATATCAGCAAAATAAATAAAAATACAACAGTCCATTGAGATCGGCAAAAACCAAAATAAACTACCGCTACGTGTTACCATAACCTCATGTCACCACCATACGTTATATATATAGAAACGTAAAGATAAGAAATTATGACAGAACCGTTTTTTCTAATAGAAGAGAAACCCAGCGAGCAAATAGAGAGGTAGCGGGGTCAAGAGCGAGAGGCAGAGTGTAAGACTTTTAGGGTGGAGACATAAGAGATAGGGAGAGAAAGTGGAGGCCGAGACAAGCTAGTAGCCTAGTGGGATGATGTATCAACTTTAACATCACCACCATCACCACCAACAACAATATCGAGTGGGGTCGGCAACATGAATTCTTTTTCGCCATGGTGTCATGTTAAAAGTCAAATTCTCATTTAGAGATGGGATACGAAATGAGCATATACATGAAAAGGTTGGAGTAGCTCCAGTGGAAGATAAGATTAGAGAGAGTTGCTTTAGAAGGTTTCACGTAAAGCCACTCATCCACCTAAGCATCCTCATCTCTGCAACACTTAACTTTGTTTTATGCTCTCTTTTAATGGCCAACATTTGGCATCATAAACCATTGCAGGTCTCACCACCATCTTATAGAATTTTTCCTTAAGTTTAAGGGGGACTATGTATCAACTTTAACAACCTAGAGAAAAAACAAATCCTCACACTATCAAAATAAATGACATATCGGCTCCACTAGCTAGGATGCTGTATAAATTCATATCAAGAGAAGAAGCTTTTGTCAAGCTTATGAGGTATGTATGTATAGGGCAGTAATCAAGCATTTATCATGTTAGGGTAGAGAATGTAGCTTAAGACCATCAACTCCGGCAACCTAGAGGAAATGGATGTGTGGGATTGCCTGGGCTAAGGATAAACCAACTACAAGCTCAGAGGGTCAAAAAAAAAAAAAAACTACAAGCTCAGAGGGTGTTTCGACTCATACCTAGAGAGAGAGATTTAGTTGAGTCGTGCTCATGGAGTAGGTGAACCAGCAGTACCTACACCGACATAGATATCTTTTACAGCAGAAAAAAGAATTTTGTATTAACTCCTGCTAGCTTAAGAGAATGTATTGGCTTTAGAACCCTAATGAGGAAACATACGCCTAATATTATCTAAGAAAAGGATGAATCAACTATCATTAGCAAGGAGAGTGTACCGACTATTCGACTCATATAAGGAAGGATGGTTTAGCCAACTCCATGTTCATGAAGTAGGCACCTAGGCGTCAAGGAGGGGATTGGATGTCTCTCATGATAGGTTTGAAGATACATCTACTCATACTTGCTTAGAAGGATGTGTGGCTTCTAGCACCCTATAGGGAGTAAATGCCTTTATACTTTCTTGGTAGAGGATGCATTGACTTCTAATAGCTTGAAGGGTTTATCAACTCGTACCCACAGAGGACACTGGAGAGTTATGTTAACTTCATTTGTATTTTCTGCTTGGGCAAAATGGAAGTAAACATACGCAACTATTGGTAGGGTAGACAATGTACCTACTCAAGCTTACTAAGGGAAATGTACCCAAGTTAACACCATAGAAAGGAAATAGATATCTCACATTATCTAGAGAAATGAGATAAATCAGCTCATGCAATCTAACAGAGTGTATTGACTCCTACGATAGAAAAGTTCCTACTTCCTAGCATACTGACAATCTGTGATGTGGGTGCACATCACGATGTAATAAGGCCAAGAAGAACTTTGTCTTTCTAAAGTTGTAAGTGTACATGATCACAGCTGCTTCTCTAAGCCGGATAAGTCAATATTCAACTACGAGAAAGGACCAAGATAAAATAGGTGTAAAATATTATCAAGCAAAGCTAAACTATGAAATAAAAATAAATGACAAAAAAAAAAAAAAAAAAAAGTTGAATAGAGATCGAAGGTTCCTGGATGAGCACAGGTAATAGCACTTAAGGTTGTCCCTATTCCATGTCCTTGAGAGGCGCAACCTTTATGCATTTGAAATATTTAGTCTCCAACATGTAGCTTGAGCCCTTCATTTCTCATCATACACTCGCGTAGTTTATCTTAATAGTATTATGAGGCTACTTAACTGAATTTTAGAAGGAGAAGAGCCTCCATTCTTAGAAAGAGCATGTATAGAGTTTGTCCAATTTCCAAGGAAGTGTGCAAGCACCAAACGATGTTCAAGATTTCATTAACCCACCTACATTTTAAGCCTCTAATTTACATGGAAGAAGTGGCATGTAGCACCCAAAGGACAATCAGGAGTTCATAACCCACTAGTGTTTAAGTATGTCAAACCCCTTTAAAGTGTTCATAATGACCACTAGTCTTTAAGCCTATCAATCTCCTTCTTTAAAGTGTACATGATTAGCTTATTTGCTTCCTCGACCAAGCCATTGATAAATCATTGTTGGTAGAAGCCTTTCAAGATCTTATTTGAGGATTGCGGACCTTTGTGTTAGGCCGGTTCAGGGTGAACCGGCTCAGCCGGCCAAGTGGCCAGCTCGGCATTTCTACAGGAGGCGGAAATCTTCCGCCTCCCTCTCCTAATCCCGCCTAGTGGGCGGGCCCCACTACTCAAATTGATTTTAAATTTTTAAATAGAGGGGGTGGCAGGGGCTAATTAGTCTTTTTATGTATTTTAATTAATTGTTTGCTTTAAGCATGGGAGGGAGATGAGGGCATGACATGTTTTGTATTGTGGAGAAAAATTCTCGGGTTGTTATTTTGGGTGCGAGGGCTCTAGATCTTCAATCTAGAGAATTGGGAGAGTGTGATCCTCCTCTTGAATAGAGGATCCTTGTATCTTTGCTGTTTTTCTTTTATCTACTAGTAAAATACAAGTTGTCACTCAACTATTCTCTCCGATTTGCTGTGATTTTCCACTGTTTTGCTGTCATTTTCTGTTGTGGACAGCAGGTTTTCATTGAGAATTGCTTCAAAGGTGGTTAGGATATCACTTTGTCAATGACAATATCAAGCCAAATGGCATTATGTATAATTACAACAACTGTCTTTATCAATGCCTTGATTCACTTGGCAAAGTAGTCGGACCATGATAATGATGGATCCCCCCTCCCCCTTTTCTTAGGCCGGTGGAAACAAACTATTATATCACAATAGACATAACCAGTTTGCATGAATAGCAACTACATCCACAAGACAATAACCCGACTGTCCAAATACAATCTTATCACCAATTTGATTTAAAATATGTAAATGACTATTATGCGGAAAATTGACAACCTTATGTTATCTTTGTAGAAAATTCTAAAGAGAATGCATGATTTTGCCTACAGAACATTAAACTTCATATTTTTTGGAAATTACAACTGTGTACATAAACATTCATGGTAAGGGAAACATTCACACATACCAGTACACAATTCCACCATGGAACCTCCCATCAATTTGATTGCTTTCTCTGAATTTCTAAGTTCTTCCTGCCCAAGAAACCATACAAGATAAAATACCAATAAAGCATAGCATGATCATGAGTAAACAGATTTAGCAAACATTGTTTTCTTTTTCACAGAAATAATAAATTATACAAATTGGTACAAGACTTCTTCAGTCATATTATGATCAGCTGATAAATTGTTTATGCTATAAAAAAAATCTAGCACATGAATTTTGAATGTGCAAAAGGAAATGCGCCCCACAACATAAATTAAATAAGAAATAATATGAAAATAAAAGCGTTTTAAGCTTCACATTGTTAAGAAATAACAATCTGCAAAATTAAGCATGCCACTGAGACTTATCTTTAAACTAAAAAAGACGTAGAATGAATATCAATTATGTTTGCCTAATCCAGCAGAGGTCATCTAGCCATCAGTATACCAATAAGGGTTCATCAAACAAACAAGAACTTCTAGCATGTCAAAGTGCATTTTTTTGGCAGGATTTCGATCAAATATGCCAAAACAGGTTTCAGTCTGAAACAGTTGCCTACACAAGGACTACGGTTTGTAAAGTTTCTGATAACCCAGGGGAACCAATTGCACAATGAAAACTATTAAAAAGGTGGTTGCCAAATTGATCACTACCTAGAAAGCTACAAGAAGTAACGCTTGCATGGAATCCCATGCCACTGAAGTTGTCGTTTACTTGTCATCCAACAAATCAAACTTTAGAATAGCCTCTCTTAATGGTGGAGAAATGTATGGCGTAGATGTTTAAATGAATACCTGAGGATTATGGCCTTTTGCAGCGATGAACAGACCACCAACACGTACCAATGGAAGGCAATATTCAGCTGGATAAACACAAAAAAGCAAATTGAAGGAACAGTGATTGCTTATATTTAGCAAATTTCCATATCAAATCTAAGCTTTCACAAACCTAGGATTCGCATCTCTGCAACAGCTCTTGCAACTGCAACATCAAACAGCTCTCTGAAATCAAGACTTTGGCCTACATTCTGCCATATAGCCATATTACAATTTCAATTTTTTAAAAATAATCTATAGATCCCAACCAAAATTTTGTGATGGTCACAACAAGAACACAAGCGGTATTCATGCTAGCAATGAATCAAGTTCCAAAGGTTGCTTGAAGTAACAATTATATTTAAAATAACCAGATAACGAAATAGACAACTCATTTGTATCTCTTCACAACTCCGAACGATAGATTCAATCCCCTTCATCTTCTTCAAGTACACGTGGCGAAACTAATGTTCATCGGTCCGGTAATCACAGGACTTAAGTTTGTTTGAGGCTAGCAAGATTTCCTTGTCACATTTGCATAATTCATGTTGGCAATTGGAGTCCTTGATAACCCCCAAGGCCCCAAATAGTTTGGAACTTCTTAGAAGTGAGAAATATATTGCAAATTACTCTGCTGCCACAGTTTAGACTTAGTTATATAAATGTACATGGATTTTTTCGTACAACAATCATAATCTGTATATTACTCCTAGTTTCTCACCACAATGTCCATCTTTTTTCTTTGGCTGCCGACATCATAACTCTTTACTGTAAACCATCTTCGCCAATTATGGACTATAATAATTTGGTGCATAATACCGTTTCCTAGATCAGCAGCTCTACACTCTACAGAACGTTCAAACTTAAGCTATCATGTCATAAATGATATATAAGGGTTTTGGGGATAATTTAATGATAACCAACAATTAGCTTGTAATCTTTCTGCCGTCTAAATCTACAATCAATGTAGAACAGAATAATTGATCCACTGATAATGTCGCATGATCCACTATAGCAGCTATCGCTACATTCTATGAATAAGTACCATTAAGACAATTGTAAGAGAACTATTTTACTGCATTTTCTGTGATATTCTAAGATAGTGGAAGCAAGTAGGTATAGTGGGAGAAGAAAATAATATATTTTCTACCCTGATGATGTATCAGGAGATTTACTTACCTCTGCTCTTTCTCTTAGCACTTTGACATTTGAGAGACCAGTAATCCTCACAACGTGCTCCAGGAAAAAGCAACGCTTCTGCATTGATTCTAGTAGAGTAACATTCCAAGCTGGAGAAAAAAAGTTATTAAAACTCTATAAAAAATAACACAGTTAGTACCGTGGGAAAGCTTTCCATAGAAAATCCATGATAATTTGTCAGTTTTAACAAAGGGTTGGAATCCCTATTTTTGAATGCTGGAAATACAAACATCCAAACCATCTCACGCTTCATTAGAATCGTTTGGTATTGTAGTGCCTTGCAGTTTAGTACAGAAAAAAAAAATTCTTATGATAGATGAATAAGCTATTTTGCAAATGCGGATACACTTTATAGTGAGGTGGATGCACATGCAATATAATGCTACATTATTGTCCGCACAAATCAAAAATAATGATGACCACAATTTTCCGAAAAAGAAAAAGAGAAGAAAAGCTTAACTAAATCAGATCTTAGTCAATGTGTCTCGCACAAAGGAAAATTATGATAACGTAAATATTTTTAAAAAGTGAAGAAGCTAAAAGGCATTAACAAATGAGATCTTAGTCGATGTGGTACAACAAATCATACAAGTTAATAGAACAAACCAGATACTGTGCCTATGCCAAACAATAAATAAAAGTATTCATTGATATGATTGGAATGATGGATGTGCCACTAAAGAAATTCCTGAAAATACTAGTGTAAGAATAATATGGTGTCTTAGCTTAGGAAATCCAAACACACGTAGTACAATAGAATGAGATTTTTATGTTAAAAACAATAACAAAAAAACTTTATCCCACTATATGGGGCCAACTAAATTAATCATTTTTCTCCACTGTGTCCTATTAAGAGCCAAATTCTAATTTAAATCTAATAAAAAATATTATTTTTAATTCTTTCTAACCAAGCCATTTTAAGTCTACCTCTATATTTCTTAACATAAGTCAAATCTAATATATTTCTCAACTAACTAGATCATCCGAAGGCCGAATTTTTATGTGAGCAAACCATCTATAATTTTATCTATCACTAGAGCTACTCCAACCTTTTCACGAATATACTTGTTTCGTATTTTGTTTCTAAGAGTGAAGTCACTCATCCACTTGACCAT
This sequence comes from Dendrobium nobile, assembly GCA_022539455.1. Taxonomy (NCBI): domain Eukaryota; kingdom Viridiplantae; phylum Streptophyta; class Magnoliopsida; order Asparagales; family Orchidaceae; genus Dendrobium; species Dendrobium nobile. The sequence continues at coordinate 80,719,261 of CM039726.1, read as the reverse complement.
TCTCATCCATGCAATATTTAACTTAGTTTTAAGCTTCTCTTTTAATGGCCAAATTTTTGCACCATAAAGCATTGCAGGTCTCAGTACCATCAAGTAGAATTTTTTTCTTAAGTTTGAAGGATACTTTTCGATCACACGAGGCCCGATGCATTCCTCCACTTCAACCATCCAACTAGAATTCTACTTATAGCATCCCCATCTATTTCATCATCATTTTGAACAATAGACCCAAGATCTATTACTATTTAAATTGCACTCTAAGTATTTGTCTTTAGATCTACTCAAACAAAGATTTATTACTATTTAAATTGCACTCTAAGTATTTTTCTTTAGATCTACTCAAACAAAGATTTATTACTATTTAAATTGCACTCCAAGTATTCGGCATTAGATCTACTCAAACTGAAACCTTTAGGCTCCAAGGTTGACCTCCATAACTCAAATTTTCCTTCAACTCCCTCTCTAGTCTTAAGAACAAGAAGAATATCATTAGCAAAAAGCATACACTAGGAGATTAAAGCAACAAATTACAAAGGAAGCCAAGAGGGCATAGAGAAAAACTTACTGGGGCAAGCAATAGCGAGGACCAAACCCGGAAAGCCGGAGCCCGATCCAACGTCCACCAGTTTGAGCCCATCACAAGAAGGAAAAGAAGAGGGACAGCACCTAGAAAGGTATGACCGACGCAATGGGGTAAGCAGGGCAAGGGAGTCCTCCACGTGCCTCTCCATCACCTCGCCCTCCTGCCTCTCCGACGTCAGATTCATCCGCTGCAGAAGCCAACGTGAAAAGTTACAAAGCAAGACCATAGATGCAGACCATTTGGACAATACAACACGCAGAAAAAATGTGCCTCGTTCCATTCAAGAAGAGCGCTAACGAATACAGATATTTGTTCCTTCTGGCGAGAAGAAAGGGTTCGAAAAATCGCAGAGTCAACGGCGGCGGCGTCAGTGATTGGGGTTTCAATCAAGTGCCCGTCCGGCGAGGCTGCTGCGTCATAATCTAGGGTTCCTCCGGAGGTATTTGGACCAGAGAATTGGGAATAGAATCTGGGAAAGGAAATAAGAGGCCGAAGGCGAATGCGGCCACCACTGCATATACGGTGGCGGGAGAAAGCATTGAAAGATAAGAAGACATTAGTCGACGACGTGAGCATGGCCGTCCCGTAGCTTCGCCCTCTGCTCTCACTATTAAGCTTATTATAGTTACTAATGTAAAATTAAACTAATTTTTTTGTTTTTCTTCATTTCTCTATAAATGTGCTTATTTTAAGTATAAACCAAGTGCTCTTATTATTCCCCAAACAAAATTTATCTTAATAATTATCATAAAATTAGAATAAATTTTGAGTTTTTATATATGAGAATAAGCTCATTTGAACTTACATGCTCAACAGATTAGATCACTTTTAATGTTTTTTGGTGTTCAATTCGACTATAAATTTGTTAAATTCGGATCTCGGATTTTCATGATTTTATTTTTTTTTCACTGTGAGATTTCTTCTAGCAACAATTTAGAAGATTATGAGGATGGTTAGAAAGCTATGATGAAGTAATTAAGGATATGTTTAAGACGTCTATAATTTTTATAATGATAGTTGCAGAGCTGTTGTGAGAAAAGAAAATTTGTTAAGTTATGATGGGTATAAGAAATTCTTTCTTTAAATTGAACAATAATTTTCATATAACAATCACATTCCAATAATTTTGGAATGTTAAAAACAATTTCTCATCACATAAATTTTTGAAAAACAACACAAAAACAATTGCAAAATGAAAGTGTGACATCAATATAAAAAGCAATGCAATGCAAAAGCTGTCACAAACACTATATGAATCGAATTTTGATACATATATAGTATACCTATAGGTATGTATTTTTAATGTAAATATTAATCGTATGTGATTAAATAGTTTTTTTTATGAGAAATACAATTTATATGAAAGTGAGTTAATGAAGTCATTTTGATAGAAATATGAATGTAGAATTAAATAAAAGGCCGAAACAATTCCGAGGAAAAGTTGAAAGTTACTCAAAACAACTTTAATTTGCTTTGAATAATGTTCAAAAGTCCTTCAATCATTGATCAACCGAATTTAAACCATGTTCAAATAAGATTAAATATGTTTTGAACCACTTTTGACTATTGATCAATTGTATTTGAGCTTTATTGTGTGCTGGGAAACAAGACAACGCTGCAATCCTTCCATTTAGTCTCTAAACTTCCTTAATATTCCTTTGGGGCACCATATATCTTAGCGCCTTAATCTTTTTTGGGATTTGCCTCAATCCCATGGTGAGTTACCATAAAAGTCAAAAAATTTCCTAAAGTGACTCCAAAAATACACTTAATGGGGTTGAGTCGCATATTGTAACATCGCAGAAAATGGAAACATTATTCCAGGTTTAGAGATATGTTGTGATTTTTCAATATTTTTACTAACATATCATTGATGTATACTTCCTTAGTGCGCCCAATAAGGTCTTTGAAAACATTAATCATTAGACACTGATATGTGGCTCCAACATTCTTGAGCCCGAACGGCATGACCAGATATTAGACAAACACCTTGGCCAACTTGACGAATGTGGGAATAGTTCTGACAAGAGGTGAATAGAACCATGTTCCAGCTTTCCCTTTAAGGGCAGTTAGAAAAACTTGGGAGATAAGCGCATTTGATGCTCGCTAAATATGCACATGGTTTTATAGTGATAGATAGCTCATAAGGAGCGATTAGTATGAGCCTTCTTTGGCATTGGTTCTTTATCTACTGCAAATAAGATTTGGTTAGGCAACAAGATGCCTCCGATGATAGTTTTAATTTCACCAATCATTTAACGATTATTCTATATTTATCTTTGTGTAGGTCACCCCCAATAAGAGGAGTATCCTTATGGGCCGGTGGATTTTGAATAAACGTCGAATATAACCTTGTCGACAAGTCTTTCAATTTCATTCTTGAGTTGCTTACTAGGTTCATTGGTGTGTCCACGACTGTTATGGAAATGGAAGTACTTCTCCTGATTTATTGTATTCAATTTCAAAGGATTACACTACAGGAAAAACAGTGAAAACCGGCGGTTTTTTCCGGCGGTTAGTGTAAAATTACCGGCGGTTTTTTACATTACCGGCGGTCTAACGGCGGTTTCGTAACCGCCGGTAAAAACGGCGTAGGAAACCAATTCCGACGGCTTTTTACCGGCGGTTTATTTTTGCGGCGGTTGTGGACCTCCGAAAGAACACCGCGCGAACGGGTCGATTGGAAGGGCAGATTGGATCGTGCATACGACTGACCATTGGGGATAGAGGCTGTCGCCAACACACCCCGATGGGTAGTAATATACATAACCAAATCACGGGTTTCCCCCATCCGATATGAGAGATCGAATGGGGTTTAGTAGATGTGGGATCAAGTTTCCCACGGGCGCAAGCCCCCGTGGTTAATTACATCCCAGGCCGGAGCCTGAGAAAACTCTCGATTAAGGATCATACATTATCCTCTCCTAAAGTGGGATTGACACATGGGTATAGACTAGGAAATCCTATCCAAGAGGAAGAAGGGTCCGAAAGGGTGAATCAAACATACATGGCTCATACCAGCATTCGGAGGCTCTAGGGTACTAAATAGAAACTGGAGAAAATCAAAGTCAGGCATCCGATCACATGCGTGAGAGAAAAGATGGAGGTGGCGTCATCTTGTGACGCAGATAAGTAGGATTTAGGGTCCCTGAAAAGAAGGGACCTACCTACTATTTTAGGCATACTACGAGACCGAATGTAGTAACCTCGAATCCTAGATCTAGGTTAGGCTTAGTGTTCGACGAGTAACACTAAGGCCCGTGTCCTAACTAGTGCAATGCAAAGATCTGGACTTATCCCGGCCTGGATGGGGGAGCCAGCTAACCACCTAATCGATTCAAAACCATGTTGTCCAGTCAATTATGAAAGATGGGTGGGAGGTACAGTTTCTGGAAATAGGACCGACATATAGAGAATTTCCTAAGTGGTCCTAGACTTATGTGGGTCAGATGCTCCTAGCTAATGCAATTAAATTTCAATTAGTTGGTTACTAATGCAATGCATGCTAGTTGAATCGTCAGCTCATGAATGCTATAGATTTTAAAAACAGGCTTAATATAAAATAATTTTTAGAAAAGACTGGGTCTCCCTAGGTCCGGCACTTCATCCTCATAGGCCAGATTATCCGGACTCTACCCGCAGGCAGGGAGATGTCTTATAAGAAGGGGAGAGAAGATGCAGTAATATGCATGCGACCCCGGACGATTCCGGCAGTTCCCTAGGTTCGTTAGATTTCTATGTTATTTATAACTTAAAATTTTAGAAATTAGTTACGAGTATAAAAATTTTGTAGTCCTTAGAAGAGCCTACGAAATCCAGGCGAAAACAAAAACGACATGCAAGAAAGAAACCTAGGAAAAGCAGGCAATTTCTACTGCACAATCAGGTAAACACATCAATATAAATCCAAAATAATCAACTAAATGGCCATAGGCAAATTGCCCTTATTACACCCCAGATATACAGAAAATAAAGTGGCCGGGCTCCACTGCCAACAACCCGGATTTCTAAGCCTATGACAGACGCCAACAACTTTGAGTGGGATATTGGGTCTTCAAACCTTTAGTCTTCTGGATATCTTCTCCTTGGACTCTTTGGAATTCTCCTCCTCGGACTCCTTGGAAATCTCCTCCTTGGACTCCTTGGATCCGTCGTGGCTTGAATATCCAAACGAAGAGACAATTCCCCCAGCAGGGGTGTATTGCCTTTTCTCTTTGGATATTTAAAGCCATCCAACTCAATCTTCCAAATGGAAGAAGACTCTCCCCTTTAGGGATGCCTTCTTCTTTTGGAGTCTGAGTTGGATAAGAATATCCCGACTCATAGTTGTTTTCACAACTCTTAACAATTATTACAAATTTTTACATGAATTGAAAAACAGTAAATCTAAGAATTCCTGCAATGTTATCCTAGTAAAAATCATCCCAAGCAGTTTATATGAAAATGAAAATGCTAACACCATTGACCCTGTGCCAAGCCATGCTCTTAATTTTGAGGGCTAAGCAGCTCCACCTGTGCAGTTATAATTATTAATTTAGCCCTCATTTATTCAGGGGGGCTGAGCAAGCACCTGCATAAGACAACATTAGAAAATATAATGGTGCCCCCCTTTTATTAGCATTGAGCATGGCCACCTGCACGGAAGAACAGTATATATATATATCGTTCCTAACCTAGGGGTAAGTCTAGCGCTCATCACATCACAGAGTGCAATAAATGTAAGCAAACACACCAATCATTTTTCAAACAGCATGCAATGAAATCCGCGAAAGCTCCGGCACACAGCAGAAAAGTAAATCCCAGCGGCCTAACCTAGATCTAGAAGTGGTGCCCTAGCAAACAATTCTATGTGTGTGTAAGGCTAGTGTGGTTTGGATATGTCCTAAGCAGGGTAATTAGTTAAAATTATCTATAGTTCATATTTGTTGAGAGTCTGAAAAGGATATTTTAGTTGAAGTTCAAATATTAGTGAATTAGGTCCATTTTAATTATTTCAGTTTGTTGTTCAATTTTAAGAGCTTAGGATACTGACATTTAAAGTTTAAGTGATATTAGCCAATTTTAGAAAGTTCTAGGTCCTCCTCTGAACTAAGCTAAGGGTCCAAAAGGTCACTATGGGAAAAAAAGCTAAGTCTGGGATTTCCATCATCTTAGAAAAATACTAGACCTCAATACGAGTAGTTAGCCAGGTAGTACACTGAAATTGGAGTTCTCTAGGCAAAGTTATGAATTTTCTAAGTTTCGGGCCCTATCCTATAGACTAGGGTGGACCAAAAAGTTGACTTTCTAATCTAGGCCAATTTCTGGACATCTAATATTTTTAATAAATACTATACCCTAATTGGAGTCTAATGCAAGTGAGTTTGCCTAATTTGGAGTTTTCTACAATTAGTTATGAATTTTCTAAATCTGGGGTATTTATGGAAATTTCTAAATTGATTAGGAGAAGGCCCTATTTTGCAATTTTGGCCCAAATCAGCCCCAAACTGAGTCGAATCACTCCCAAAAGTCAAGGATGACCTGAGAAAGTGATCCCCTAGGGTTTGGAGGGGATTTGAGATTTTTAATAATTTTTAATAATTTATTAGGGGCAAAAAGGTAATTTCGACCTAAGATCAAATTAGGGGTCAACCTGGAGTCAAACTAGGGAGCCCTATTTATCTAAGGTCAGGGGTCAGATCTTGGTCAGTTTGAGGTATTATGGGTAATTTTCTGACCTAAAATGTATTTATTATATTTTTCGGAAGGTCTCGGGGCCTTAATTAGTAGATTAATTAGGGTTGGTTAATTAAGGGCTCTAAAAGCTCCTAAAAAATCCTAGAAAATTCAGTGATGTTTTAGACGTCACTAAGTTTAAGTGTTGAGGTTTTCATGTTGTTCTGGGGTCTATCCTAATCCCTAGAAAACTTCTACGTTCGCTAGATAGGTCCTTAATTTTTGTCCTTAGGGTGTCACTACGTTGTAGGAGTTTAAAGTGATGTTTAGTCTAACCCTTCAGGTAATAAATGCATGGGATTACAAAAATGAAATAAACACACCATGTCCTTAGATCTAGGAGAGCCTAAACTAAGTGCTCGTGGTGCGACCTACACATGCAGACTACAAATAACAAGAAATTAAAGACACCTAAAGAAAGGATTGGTGAATGATTGGGACTCAACCATTCACTAATCCTCTCCCCCATGATTACTCTTCATATCCAGAATCCATGTCTAAAATTTCACAAGTAGTGGATCTCCCAAGATTAAGGGATTTAATACATAAGTAGTTTTAAAATATTAAAAATACTTACAAATATATGAACCTTTGGAAAATAGCATAATTAAAGATAGATCAATTTATGATAAATACATATAAGGGAGACCCACTGACCACCCAATCGAGGCTTCAAAAAGGTTTGAAAATAATTTGTATTTAAAAATAATTATGATAATTAATATTTAATTAATAAGGAAAAGACCCGGAACGGCGGTCTAAAACTAAACTAGTCAAAACAGCCAAAACCACTGGCTGGAAATGGTTTCAAAACATAAAGCTCGTCTTTCTGAAAAGAACGAGGGGTTGCACGTCAAAATCCGACTTAAAATGGCGAAGATACGAATTTCCGAAGTTTTAAATATAATAAAATGATATTCTTAAATAGTGCAGTTTCACTGTTTTTGAAATAACAGAAAGTACAGACAAAATTTTCACCTGAAAATAGTCTCAAACTATGCAGAATCCAGAGTACATACAAAACAAGGTGCTGTGCGTCGACAGCGGACTTAAAATGACAAAGTTATGTAATTTCGAAGTTAAAATGCGATAATTAAATAATTTTAAAATAGTACAGCTGGCTGTTTTGAAAATAACTGTGCACAGACCCAAAAATTTTGGATGAAATCACTTCCAAAGTGTGCAGTATCAAAATACGATCGAAACAAGGGGTTGTGTGTCAAAATCGGATCAAAAACAAGGAAGTTATAATTTTTGGAAGATTAAGTGCGATAAATAGTTTAAAAACAATTTGAAAATAAATAATATTTAAAAATAATTATTAAAAATAGTATAAGATAATATTTTAATAGTTATGAGACCCAAAGTAATTTAAAATATATAATAATGATAATGTTTTAATTACTAGTAATATTTTCACTAATTTAGCTAATTAAAGTAATTAGAATAATACTTAATTATTAAAAATATAGTTTTATATTTAAATAAATATAATAATAATAACAATGATAATAATAATAATAATAATAATAATAATAATAATAATAATAAAATATACAAAACAGTAAGAAATAGTTTAATCAAAATATAATTAGTAATATTATATAAAAATAATAATTTTATAATATAAAAATAATAAAATAATCAAAAAAAATATTTCTAAATAATACTTTTTTACTGTTTTATTAATTAATAAAAATATATATATTATTTTAATAAAAATACGAACAAAACGAGGTATTGCACGCTAAAATCGGACGAAAAACAAATTTTTGGCGAATTTTTGAAGTTTTCTGTATTTTAAAATAATAAAAAAAAAATTTTAAAACGGCGGCGACACGTGGCGACTCCTCACTGGGCGGCTCGGATTCACGCGGTCCGCGGCCAATGATTGGCGGCGGCGCAATGATTGCGCCGCCAGCCAATGATTGCGGCTATCAATGCCGCAATCACGCGGCCACTAAGCCACGTCGGACGCGGGTGCAGGCCGTCCGATCTCCCGCGTATGAGATGGACGGTCGTGATGCCGCCACGTGGCAGACGAACCGCGGACGGAGTCCAGCGGTCAAGCCAGACCGCGGAAACCCGTGGATCTGGACCGTTGATCGGCGAGATCATCGGTCCTGGACGCTCGCCCAGCCGAACCGAAACCCTATAGGGTATTTTTCAATTTTTTCTCTATTGGCTGGATCAAATTACATAAAATTTGAGATCTATGATCTATGAATGAAGAGCAATATTGGGGAAGTATTATTTTGATTTAAAATGCAGTACATAAAACTCTATTTAATCCTAAGTGTTCTAACTAGGGTTTGCGATATACCTCAATCCACACGGTGGATTCGGGAGATATTGGTCTCGTTGGACTCGTGGGATCCTCTGGAACAACTTCCCTGTTGACGTCGAGGTCCAACTCACGCTCGATCGACGGGACGAAGCCTTGGAAGGAATTTCGCCTCGGGCTCGCCGGGATTTCGCCGCCGGCGGGGTCTAACCGTCGGGATTCGATGGGGGAAGATGGAGGAAGGAAGTGGGAGCTCTCACCGAAAATTTGGAGGCCTAAGGTGGTCTCTCCAAAGAGCAAGAGCAAAAGTCCAAAATTTGACCTAATTTTTGCTATTTAAGGGCAAGGGCTCAAGATCTGCGGCCAAGATCGAATCACCAGCAATTTGGAGGGAAATTAGAGCTAGGGGGGCCGTGGTTTCAAGTTCAAAACGCTTGGAGGCATTAATTCCATTAATTAGCCCTTAATTTGGCTCTAAATAGGTTAATATGACCTATTAATGACTTGATTTGGCCAAGTCAACATTTGACTTGGTCAAATCAGTCAATTAGGTCAATGGGGAGCGAGGATCGAGCCACAAAAGGGTTTAGATTGGATTTAAATCGATTTGGACTCTTAATGGGCTAGGTGGTCAACCTGGGTTGACTTGGTCAACCGGGTTGACCCAGGGTCCAAGCTCGGGCTCAACAGACTCGACTTGACCCACTGAACCCAATGGGGAGGGCCATAAGGTCTGGCTTGGTCAATTTGACCAAGTCAACTGTTCAGGCTCAAATCTGGGCAAAATCGAGGTCAACAGCGGTTTTCCGGCGGCCCCTACCGCCGGTGACCACCGGAATTTCAACCGTCGGTCTTTCGGCGGTTCGGCCGCCGGTACTGTAACCGCCGGAAAACCGCCGGTCAGAGTACCGGTGGTGTTCCGGCGGTTAAACCTGGCATCGTCTGGTTCATTAGACCGTCGGACGGCGCCGTTAGACCGCCGGTACCTTACCGGCGGTTATAGCCGTCTGTATTACTGACGGTTTAAACCGTCGTGCGTCCATCGTATAACCGTCGGTGGCCGTCGGTAAGCCGCCGGTACTCACCGGCGGTTTAATAATAACACCGGCGACTTTATCTTGTCCGTCCGGTATCGTAGTTTCCGGCGGCTAAACCGCCGGTTAGCCGCCGGAAACCTGTAGCACCTGAAAAAAAAAATTGTAATTCAACTGTCAATCCTTTTCGACCCGGCAACAATCTATTATACATCCAATATCTCTCTTCTTGGATAGTCATTTGCACGTTGAAGTAAACGTACCCTACATGTTGGAGGCATAAACAATCTGTTATACATCGAAATAGATTTTTATGCTTTGAAGGACTTAATCATGCACATTACACCCATAACTAACATCACATTAAGAATGCAAATAATTCATTCAAGCTATTAATATTTAATATCATATTCAAAAGACGAGTCATAATATACACACTCACAAATTATTCATAATAAATATTTATATTTACAAGAGCCTATTCTTCATTCTCCTCTCCTAGGATTATAAAAAATTTCTCAAAGCAAGTTTGATGCATTTGGAGCATTTCGAGAGGTAAAATTCCATACCCGAGCTCCCTAGCTAGGTAGTCCTATCAATTATAAAGTGAACATTCAAACTAGTTAATTATGATCGTTGGATTAAAGGTTCACATTATGGTGATATGCTCTATATTATTTCATTCTAATCCATCGGCTTAATCTCTCAGATCATACCAAAATGAGCTCACTAGTTCAGATAGCTTACGAGAGGATGAAAACAAAATTAGAGCCATTGATCTCGATCAAAAGCTTCAATTAGATCATGTAGTCTCAGAGTAGATTGAATAATAACCATGCAATCCCAAATCATACATCAATAGTTTGTTGGCATCAATTTTAGCTAATGGCACTTGATCCATATCTATCCATATACTCAATAATCTTTAAGAAATCAATCAATATACACTTAATCAAGCTTCAATAATCACTAAATATCCAAGCATATTGATCAATCACCACTTCTATAATTAATATCCACTAAACTATAATTACCAGGATAATTACAACACTAAATTACAATTAGGTAGCTTAGTGCACTACCTAAATTAGTGTACTGACTCTTTGAGCTCAATCATGACCCAAGTACCTATACTAGGAGCATCTTATGGTAAACCATTCATCATTAGACCTTTCAATTATCAATTGATCTGTTACACCCTTTTGGGCTAGCTTAAGCTAGACCAATTGATCATACATGTCAATTATGTCTAATCGAGCTCCAAATAAATCCTAATTTTTACTAAATTTATGTGAATATCACTCTTAGTGGATTGTACATGACTAGTCACCCTGACCCAATTAATAATTAACTTGGTCAATTGAACCCATACTTGGCCAAACTAATTCAACTTGGGTCACTTTAATATGTACGATCAAAGCAAACTCCCTAACCTATTTTGATATTAGCTTCTTAATTTGGAGTGAAATTGTTGGCATAATTAAGTGATGTTCGAGATCTTCCACCACTCCTCACTAACCTATTTTGATATGAGGTCAGCTCATATATATAGAGATTCAACCAAGCATTAATCCAAATTGATTTTGACAAACAATATAAGCATTAATCCAAGCACACCTAAACCTATGCACCGTAACTCTCTCCCACATTTTTAAAGTATAAAACATTAACTAACAAGATAATATCAACAAATAATCAAAGAAAAACCATTAAAAATAACCTTAAAAGAGAAATCGGTTTGTTTGGGGTCGAAAACGGTCGGCGGTCGGGCGTCGGAGTAAACTCGTCAGCGGCGGTCGGACTGGGGACGGAGGCGGTTGGACTGGGGTCGGCGGCGGTCGGAATGGGGTCGGCGGTCGGAGTTCCTTCGTCGGGGGCTGATCGGACGAGCGGAGGAGCGGATAGAGCGAGCGACCGAGAGAGAGAAGGAAACAGGGAAAATGAAATGAGCGGAGCGAGGGGGCTCGTATTAGGGCTTTTACCGGCGGTTTTGACCGCCGGGAAAAAATCACTTATCACCGGCGATTCAGACCGCCGGAAAACCGCCGGTTCACGTTTATATCCGGCGGTTTTCCGGCGGTCTAAACCGCCGGAAAAACTCACATATCACCGACGGTTTAGACCGCCGGATAATCGCCGGTTAATGTTGAAATCCGGCGGTGTACCGGCGGTGTAGAGACCGTCGGTATTACCGACGGTGTATCGTAGCTAAGCCGTCGATTAAGCCGTCGTTAGAGTCCGACGGCTTAACCGCCGGCTTAGCCGTCGGTAATACCGACGGCCTCTAAACCGCCGGTTCAAACCGCCGGTATAGGCCATTTTTCCTGTAGTGTTAGGCCACTTAACATTTTCTTCATCTAAGATGGCCATCAGTACATTTGTTCTAGATGCATTGAGTAGTGTATATTCCTTCTCTTATAGAGGCTCTCGTCATGGCAATGGGAGTTGAGGCATTATTGTACCCTTATTTCTTTCTTTGCAAGGATGAATTATCCATTATAGGTACATTCTTACGCTTTTCGGGAGTGTACTCGAATTGTTTCCTTTGATCCTTGATGGCTTCACTTTCTGGTATATGTGCTTCCATATGATGAATTAAATCAGCATATAAATGAAATGTATCTCACATAAGTGCTTGGTAAAATAGACTAGGATGAATACCTCCAATGAAAACTCCTCTCAGTAACTTGTGATATATTCCTGAAATTTGTCGAGCCTTAATGGAGAATAGTATAAAGTACTCGTTAAGTGATTCTCTTTCATTTTGGTGAATCCCATAAATATGGAAAGAATTCTTAATAATTCTTCGATTAACAAAAAATTGTTTGAAGTACACCTTTGCCAACATGATGAATGTGAGAATAGTTCCAACAGGCAGTGAACATAATCATGTTTGAGCTTTCCCTTTGAGGGTAGATAGAAAAACTTGGTAGATAAGCGCATTTGAGGCTCGCTAGATATGCAGATGGTATATAGTGATCAATATGCTCATAAGGATCAGATGTCTCATTGTAAGAATCTATGTTTGGTAATTTGAAGCTCGCCGGAATGGGATGTTAACAGATGGTTTCAATCAAAGGTGATGACTCCTAAAAGTTCTACTGATGAAGAGATCACCTTCCACCTCTCATTGGGAACTCTTGTTGATCCAGTCATCTTAATTCATGACGTAAAGTATTGTGTGGGAGATCAGCAACGCGAGGTTGAATCAAGTCTCCTGTGACAATTGCAGGAATGCGGGGTGGTCGACCTGTGCAAGAAGGATGGATAGAGCTTGTTGTGTCAGCAGGTTTGTTGTCTTGATGTAATGGGGGATGCATCTTTAATAATGGGAGAGGGGGTACTGTTTGAAATTGCTTAAGTTAGACATCTCCAATTTACAGTAGATTCTGTGGGAGATAAATCTCCTCCTGTTGTGCTAAATCCGGTGTTTGATGGATGGGTGAAAATCCGGTGTATGTTGGTGGCCAGGCAGAAGTCTAGCGATAGCTATTGGTTGGGCAGAAGACAATGACAGTTCATGGCCGAGCAAAAGTCCGACGATAATCCAAGTCCAACGATAGTCCGATGACAGTCGGTGGTCTGGCGGGGGCCGAGGAGGAATTTTGTGGCAAGATAATTTTGATTTATCTCTCTTCCTTCTCTTTCTTTATTAGGTCCTCATCGATGAAAATGAGAGGTCTATTTATAATGTTTTGAGAGTTGTATGACCAATAAATAGGGAGAAGATCAAGGGCAAGTTGGAAGTGTTTTGAATGGATCGCCGATATCGACTCCCTTGATTGTGTAACATTTATTGAGCATTTGAGTATCTTAATGATATCAGAGTTTTGCATTCTTGGATTCATTGGATTCTTCTCAACGAGTCGCTCAATTTGACTATATGTATGTCACATTTGAAAAAAAGTTATCATTCAATTTATGGTTTGAACCTTCCAAATGTGCTTTGGGTCTTTGATTAGGACCCATTTGGACTCGGATTGGGTCGAACTTGGTGTCGTTGGGTTCATCTTTTTGAGATGTTTTGTTCGACTATAAATTTGCTAAAATAGGAGTTCGGATGATCCCAGATTTAGTTTTGGAAGTTTCGAGCTCAAATTCCCTTTGAGATTCATGCCCGATCAAGATAAATTTTTGATGATATATCCAGCCTTATTTGAACATCAAACAATATTCAAACAAATTTCAAACCATTGATCTAATCTGATATGAATTTTATTTTTACCTATTTTGTTATCAGTCAGGATAATGTTACAAACAAGTCTAATTTTTTTTTTTTCCCTTTGTTCGAACATAATCTCATCTTTATTTGAACCAAATAATATTATTCTTGTTCTTGTATTTATAAGGCTTATCTTCTCCTGAATACATCAATATTCATATACTATATAGTGAATAATGAAAAGATCAAAGTCCAATTAGTTGAATGAAGCAAATTAATGATACATCAATTAAGGGTTTATTTGGAATAATTTTTATGTTATTTTTTAAAACAATTTTTTAGTACAAAAAATTAGTTTTTATACTAGAAAATTGCTTTAAGAAGCAACAAGAATACCGTACCAGATAAAATTTAAGTATGATATATCCTCGAAAAATTATCTTAATCGGGCACGAATCTCGATGCAAAATCAAGTCGGAAACTTCAAAAATTAAATTCGGGAGCATCTAAACTCCAATTTCAGCAAACTTACTGTCAAACTGAGCGTCTCGAAAATACAAACATAACGACACAAAATTCAACGATATTACATTCCTTTTAACAAGACTTTCACATGCATTCGGTATCATTATTGCATTTGCGCGCAACTCTAGAAAATGAGTTCATCATTGGATTATAGGCAAGTCCATTTTGATTCTCTTAAAAAGAATAAGTATTGAAGGTTAAAGTTAAATTGGCCAAAAGACCACCTAATGATACATTGCTCATTAATTTTTTACTAAACAAATGTGATGATGATGATTATGCGAAAGAGATGTTTTTCGATGTGTTTATATTTTGTTACTCAAATGACAATTAAAATATTTTGAGCACATAAGAAAATTATAGTGAAGCCCGATTTGCCGCTCTTCTATCCCCCCGCACTCACGCATCAGTCCTATCGGAGGGCACTACCCCCCAACTTTTCTTGATGGATCGAACTCCCTCTTGGGTTTCCCTCCACTTCAATCTGGGCAACACTCCTCCAAAACTCACTCCGACGAAGAGTTGATAGTAATGTGTTAAGAAGTTCAACTTAAGATAGATAGATATATATATATAGTGGCATTTATTATTATTTTTAAATAAATTTATTAAAATGAAGTAAAATAACTTTAATTTAATCTTGATCAAATATACAATAATTTTATTTTGATTAAATTCATTTTTATTTTTATTTTTTTTATTTTATTAATTATTTTTAAATTAAATATGTCTGAATTATAATTTTTCAATAAATAATGAATAAGAAAAATAAAAATTTATTTTATCATTACTTTAAATAATTATAATATAAATATGCATAAGATTAAAAAAAAAATCCTAAAACTAATTTAAAGTTTTCTTAAAGTTTTCAAAGAAAACTTTAAACATTTTAAGATTTTCAAGAAAATCTAAAGTCAATTTAGAATGAGCTGATACCTTAATTAATGAAATTATTAATTGTCTCAAATACCTTATAATAATCTAAATATAAATAAAGAGAGAACTTCATAGGGAAATATTCCCTTAAATTTAGTAACTGAGTCAAAAAAAATTTCTGTTGAGAGCACAAATTAAAATTTTTAAATATGTTCTTAAATCTTTTCATTCATATTTGAGATAGTAATTTATTTTCATATAAAAATAAAAGTTATAAGAGGATGATTAAGAGAATAAAAATGAGTAATTATATTTTTAAATAAAAAATAAAAAAATGAAAAATAACTATATATATTAATATATCATTAAAAAAATTATCTTAATCAGGCACGCATCTTGAGGCAAAATTAAGTTGAAAATTTTCAAAATTAAATTTGGGATCATTTGAACTTAGATTTCAGTAAACTTACAGTCAAACTGAACGTCTTGATAAGACGAACTCAACGACATCAAATTCGACTCAATACAAGCCCAAATGAGTCCAAATATTAATTGAAGACCGAAAGCTACTTTTGAAAGTTCAAACTAATAATTGGATAATCAAATGATTTCCAAATGTGACATGCTTATAGTCGAATCGAACAGCTCAACGAGACCAATCCAACAAGCCAAAGATTGTTAAATTCTAATATCATGAAGACATTTAAATGTCAGTAAACAATCTACAATCAAGGAGATAATATTGGTCGTCCATTCAAACTACTCTCAACATTAATCCCTTGATCTACCTTTTATTTACTTGTAATACCACTCTCAAAAAATTATAAATAGACTCCTTATTCCTCATGGAAAAGAGAGCTACGCAAGGAAGAGAAGGAACATAAGGAACAGAGAGAAATAACAATTATATTGTCATCAAACTCCTCTTTGACCACCATCGGACCACCAACCTTTGTCAGATAATTGGTAAACTTCCGCTCGGCCACCGATTGACATCAGACTTCTATATGTCCACCAAACACCACCAGACTTTCCCTAGACTTCTGCCCAACCACCAACTGTCATTGGGCTTACGCATAGCCACCAACTAACATTGGATTTATACTCGGCCACATACTATCAACACTCTTTCCGACCTTCGTCGCCAGACAACGACCTTTCTAACCACTATCGTCCACCGACTACGATCTTTCCGACCTCTATTGTCTGTCGACTACGGTCCTTTCGACTTTAGTCGCCAGATAATGGTCTTTCTGACCTATGTTGCCTGCCAACAATGGTCATTCCGACCTCAATCGCAAGACAACGATCTTTCTAACCACTATCGCCCATCGACTTTGATCTTTCTGGCCTCCATCGTCAAACTATGATCTTTCTAACCTCTGTCGTCAGACCACGGTCCTTTCGACATTCGTCGCCTGTCTATTATGGTCCTTCTAACCTCCGTCACCAGACAACAATCCTTCAAACCTTCGTTGCTTGCCAACTGCGGTCCTTCCAACCTTCGTCATCAAACAACGGTCTTTTGACTACTATCGCCCATCGATTACGGTTCTTCCGTCGCTAGACTACGACACTACTGTCATTTTGACCTTCGTCGCCCGCTGACTATAATCCTTCTTACCACTGTAACTCGACTACGATCTTTTAGACCTCTATCGCCCACCGACTATGGTCATACTGATTAAACAAACATGTCAATAATGATTCTTCCAATTTCCATCATGTAAGTCACTCTATATAATATATTTTTGCTACATCAAATCGAGGCATTCCCCTAAGGAAAAGTTTCATTTTTGTAATTGACCACAAACATTAGCGGATTCATTCAAACTGAGCCATGCCCCAGGAATTCCCCCCCCCCCCCCCCCCCTGGTGTCTTTTATGAACGTTTTCCCATACTGTTTATTAGTTCATGTGCTGGATCTTTGTACAAAATTAAAATGTTAAATTTTATATTTCTCTATCGCTATAATTATTTCAAGATATATATATTCTTTTAATTGTGGAGAGGCCAATGACCCCACAATCCCCTTTTATCTAGGTTAGTGCTTAAATGAGATATTTTTGGGCCAAGTTGAATTAGAATATTTTTAAAAATAAGCTTCTTAACCTCCTTGATGTAACAATGATTTCCCTCAAAATTTTATCACTTAAATGTAGAAGTTATATTCTTTATTTCAATTACAATTTAATCATCAAGCTTGCATAAAAATTAGGCTTTATTTAGAATGATTTCCTTACAATTTTTTAGAACAATTTATTTACTGAAAGCTGACAAGCAGTAAGAAGGCATCCCAAACGAAAGCATAGAGATATATAGAGTAGAGAGAAAGAGCCGCTCCTCTCACTCCGAGGAATGCTTCCACTTTTCCGGCAAATCGCCCGCCCATTCTCCCGTTTCCTTGTCTCGTGCTCTCACCACAGAACCCTAGCGACCTCCTCCTCATCAGTTGACTCCCGTGCTGGCGCGCCTCCCGTTGCGGTCTTCTGGGATCTCGATAACAAGCCCCCAAAATCTATCAGTGCCTACGACTCCGCTGTTCGCCTCCGCCTTGCCGCCTCCTCCCTCGGTCCCCTCCGCTTCGTCGCCGCTTACGCCACCCCCCAAGAATTACGCCACGTCCCCGCCCCCGTCGGTACCTCTCGGCTAGAGGAGTCGGCCCCTTCCGACCCCTACATCTGCCGCGTGTGCGGTCGCAATTTTTTCGTCCATTCTAAGCTCCTTAATCACTTCAAAATGCACGAGCGCGAGCATGCGAAGCGCCTCCGCCGACTTGACTCTGCCACCGGTGGCCGCTATGTCCGCCTGAAAGCCCAGCTCAATTTAAAGATGGACAAATACAGGAAGGTGGCGAGGGAGATTCTGATACCTAGGGTCGGTTATGGCTTCGTAGACGAGCTCCAGCGTGCGGGGGTTTCGGTAAAGATTGTGGAGGATCGGCCGGGAGCAGCCGATCGGGCGCTGAAGGAGCACATGGTGGAGACTATGGATAGGCGAAGAGTTGGCTGCTTGGTTTTGGTTTCAGATGACACTGGGTTTGTGGGAGTTATCAGGGAGGCAAGGATGAGGTGCTTGAAGACGGTGGTGATGGGTGATGACGGGGATGGGGCGCTTAAGAGATGCGCTGATGCTTCTTTCTCTTGGAAGGAGGTAGTTTCCGGGAAGGCAAGGAAGAACGCGGCTTCAGCTGTGCTGAAGTGGAATGACAAGGATTTGCTTAGGAAATTGGAGTGGCGGTATCTACCAGAGTTGGAATCTAAAGAGAGCAAATGCAATGGGAGCGAGTGGGAAGACATAGATTCGAGAGATGAGAGCGCTTCTGATGGATGTGAAAATTTGATGGATAAGAGAGTTTCCAAGCCTTGGTGGAAGCTTGATTAGTTTGATGATAGGAAGGCATTACATTCTGCAGGCCATCTTCTGTTGCTCTCTGCTTTTCATTTGATATACCGTTTTCTCTTTGTAAAACTGGCCAGCACCCTGCATTCCTTCTTGCCATAAAGTGAATGATATATTAAAGGTATGTGTTTTCTCAATTTTAATTGCGTGCTGTGCCACAACTTTGCATTGATGAAATTTTTAATGCTTGTTGTGGTTGTCAAGAGTTTTGTTTATGTAATTCTCTTTTTGTGGAAAAGGTTACCCATTTTGTAGCAAAATTTTCATTATAATCCCAAGACCTCAATTTAATTGTATACAATGTTAACCCTATTGATTAAGCATATATGTCAAGAACTCGGGTCCGACTGTTGATTTCTAGTTGATCTAGGGGTCCTTGTGATTCATCACTCTGATATGCATCCTAAAGTATGCATTGCATCAAAGCTATAAGGCAAATTATGGACTTTTTTGCACTCAAGCTGATAACTCTCAATTAATTAGACCACCATGTATATAGGACAAGATTGTAAGACACCGGAACTTTGTAATATCATTATCAAAGTATATAATGATATTTCATATTATATCTTATATTTGAAATTTAAGATTCCCTTGCCCTTGAGGTTGTAAGCCCCACCCTAGCCTTTATTTGGATGTAAGCCTCAACCTTATTTATCGAACCGGTTTACTCAATTAAGTGGTTCAACATGGAGCCAACAAGTCCATCCAACTAATTTATTTAATTGGGCTAACTTAACTTTACAAGTCCGTAAAATCTACTTTTGGGCTTTTGTTGTTCTCGAGGCTTTAAGTCTCACTTACAGACTTTTCTTGCTCTTGAGATTATAAGTTCTACTTGTAGACTTTACCCACCTTCGAGGTTGTATGTTTCAATCTCATTCCCTTGTCACTCTCGAGATTGAATTGCCACTAGGCTTTTCTCCTTTAGATTGTAAGTACTATTCATGCGCATTCCTAAGGATGTAAACCCTAACTCAATTAATTGGGCTGACACCAAACCATCTATGCCGTGTAATCAAGTTTAATTCCTAATCTTTGGCAAATGTGGGAACAACCATACATGGCTATCAAATAACAACTTGGGCTAGTTTCTATGCTTATAAGCTCGACATCTAAAATTGTGCCAGCTTTTATGGTAAGAAGTCCATTAATCAAAATAAAAAAAAACTAAAATATCTCTTGAACTTTCTCCAAGTCAATTTGAATCTCATAAAGAATTTCCGAATTGGTGATCATGCTATGTGAAAAAATATTTAGCACATCTAGACTACAAGCAAATATGTACGTGCCACTGAATTATTTATTAAAATTGATTTGACATGCTCTATGCAAGTGAAGATGCCAATCTTGAAAGTGCATCTTCAAAACATATACTTTTATTTCTGTAATATGTTTAAATAGGTTCAACTCAAAGCCTATCAAGGCCAACACCAGAGTAACATGCTAGGGGTTGAGCATTTATTATTTTATCTTAACAAATAATCCTGGAAAATGCAACTCTTATAGCGGAAACTGCTTCCTTTGCTTATATTGGAGGAACCTTCAGGTAGTCTTTTGGTGTCAGATGCTTGGGGCTACCAAACTCATAGAAGAGAAAAATGTCTTCAAGGTCTAGTTTGTATATTTGAAAGCTCTGATAGCTTTGCCAATCTGCACCACCGTTAGTAAATGAGAAGAAGAGTATTGGAAGTGTGAATATTTTAATTATTTATTTATTTATTTTCGTTGGATAACTACCTTTCATCTCTGGGTGCTTTGTAAACAGGGCAACTTGGGCAAACTTAATTTCAGGATTTTCCAAACTGATCCATTTTAACTGTCAGCATATAAAGTTCAATCAAATTTAGTTATTCAAGTAAAGCATAATAGCTAGATTGCAAAAAATTATAAATTTTGTGTCAAATACCAAACAATTTTCCTTATAAAAGGACTAAAATCATGTTCTGCCAACATTAAATAGTTTTTAAATATCACATGATTAAATAATTCTTTACTGGGTAGGTTCATTAGACTTGATAGCAGTGAACTACAAAAGATTTTTAGTGGTGCAACAAGCATTCTGCTTCTTTTCTACTCTTGATTATGTTAAATTTTTCGCAAAAACTTGTTTGTAAGCAGGTTAATTGCATGGCGCACCCAATGATATGGTTATAATTTCTAACATCTTATAAGTTCTAGTATATCAGGTCAGCAATTTCTATCAAAATCTTCTGCCAGAAACGAAAAAAGAAAGAAAAAAAAAATCACCATAGAAGAGCAAGTGAACTGGTTAATTGCAAACCATGTAGACTGTACAATTTTCTATTGTATTAATATTTATACATACCTTCCCAGTGAGAGTAATCCTTTTACAATTAGGGTTTTGAGCATCTTTTCTACAAGTTCCGAGTGGATCCTCACTTACAGTTAAGGCAGCCCTAGTTCCATTTATTTCATATCCTCCTGTAGGTTCCAGTTCTGCTAAATAGAAGTAGGGGACCCCAAATCCATGCCCGGGTTCTCCATCACTAAATGAAACCACATTCCTTTGAACCAAGAGTAACAAGATCCATCAATACAATATCCATATAGAAACATAATAAACTTAATGACATCATACACATTAGGATTAAATTCTCCCCCATTTTCATTAATTAATCTTCAAGCAACAATTAATCATAATTAACCCTTACTTATGTTACAATGAAATAGTTTATATTTGTTATACTTTTTTGTTAAAAAACCCCACATAATAAGATGCAATGGTCAATTAGAAGTGCATTGTTGTAGAAGAAGAATGTGTATACACTACCCAAATGGAGCTCCTCCAAGATCAACTGAGATTGTGCTGCAAAAGAAAAAAAAAATCCAATAATGAATGAAAATGAAGTCTGAAAAATATGAACATCAAATCCGAAAATCAAACAGAATATTTTACCTAAGGATGCCCCAGTTGTTTTTGGCCATGAGCCAACGGGCATTGAGGGCGGCAATCGCGGGGGACATGAATCCTATTTGGGCACTCGCCGTTACCGGCGATTGGAGGAGAGAGAGTAGAAAGAAGAGTATTAGGGCAGCTAGATAAATGAATAAGGGAGATGAAGAAGAGTTTTTCATTGTACCTGCTTCCATCTATGCCCTGACATGAGGGATTTGCACACGCAATTATTTATAAATTAAACTTTCATTTAGCAAGCAAAATCAACAAGCAAAATCGAAGGAGGGTGAAAGAGCCAAATGGAGGAATAAGAGTTTGAAGGATGCAGCTGCAAGAAAGACTCAAATCAATGACTTTTATTTTGGAGAGAGTCCATCTGTCCATGTCACGATCAAGGAGACTGCAAGCATAACATGAATGGTAATTCACTATTTAATTATTTTGTTAAGATCTGTGACAACTATTTGGATCAATCTTATCATATAAATTAAAATTTAATATATTAGATTATCAAAGACAGATTGACGTCTTCATTTTGAGCTGTAAATGGAGCGAAAAATTCTATTAATTTAACTATACAGAAACGATCAGTCATTTTGAGAGGCTAATCTGACAATTCAAAGCTTCGGCCGTTTGGTGTATATCTTGTTTTTGTTTTTTGTTTTTTTAGAACGTGGGCATCTACCGGCTATCATTTCAAAGGGAGCGCTCGGCGGCGTAACTAATCTCTCGATGGAACCTAGCGGGCCCACACATATTTTGCCCCACTGAAGAGGCGATGCCATAGTAGAGGGGATTCGAATCCGGGATGGGCAGGGGTTCCCAACTGTGCTCGCCCACCAACCATCCTAAGCCTCGGTGGATTATTTTTGTTAATTTTTACTCATTTGATATGCTTGTTTTGTCTCAAAGTTGATCAGTTAATTAGCCAGCTTTTGAAGAGAATCATTTGAATACAAGTCGATGTTTATTTTCTAAAAAATTGCAAGAGTTCATTTTTTTAATCTTCTCTTGTATATAAATCATTTCCCATCTTCTCTTAATTTGATCGTAATTTTAAGGCTTGAATAATAACTAGTATAATTGCACAGGCATGAAGTGCACAAGAATAAAAAATAATTTAAAAAATATTATTATGAAAATTTTAATTTTATTGATTAAAGTATATTTTCTTTAATAAAGATATAAAATTAGTATTATTACATTAATATTTCTTAATATCAAAATTAAAAATATAATAGAGAGATATAACATAAAGTCAAATGAATAACATACAAATGCATAAATATTTTTTAGTCAAATGTTTATAAGTAAATTTAAATCAATATTTAAAATAAATTACAAAGACAGTGAAGTTAACTATTTTTTTCAATCCAATATTAATGCATTGATTATTTGAGGAAAGAAAAAAATTATGATGACAATAAAGAGTTGCTCTATATTTGGAGGATGACAAGTTATGAAATTTGGGTGAATATACAAATTTTTTATTATACTTAATTACCAAAATTTTGGACTTAAACAGAGGTATTTAGATATTAATATTATTTATAACATTTAATAGTGATTAATGGAGAAATAAAAAAAATAGAATAACTCATTTCTAAATTACAAAAATAAATTAACAAGCCTAATTAAAATTGCGCATGATAATTTCATTTAAGAATGATAATGAAATAATGTTGGAGAAAAATTTATAATATCATGATAAAAAAATGTATATTTGAACAATTCTTCTAATTGAAATTTGATATATAAATTAATATAATTTTAAAACTAATTAAATATGAAAAAAATTTCATAAGTAATATAAATAGAGCATCAAATAAGAAATATAAAAAGAGCAATTAATCTTTTTGCATTTAAATTTATAAATTTCAAATACTCCATAAAATATGACTGTAAATATAAAAAGAATGATAAAGAATAATATCTATACTACTATTATAAAAGGGGCTTGAATTTCCTTCCCTAGCAAATCTTGGCCATTCATTTTATTTCTTCTTAAATTATCTTGTCCTTTCATTATAATATGAATAATTCAAGAAAATAATATTTAGATAATTTAATGCTTTTTATGTAGATCTCATTTTAAATCTGTAATGTCTATACTATTATATAAAAGTAACTTAGGAGTTCACTCATAACAAATCTTGATCGTTCATGTATAAATTTTAAATTAATCTACAACGTTCATATATGACTCTTCAAATTCTATCATTTATCACTTCTTATAAAATATTTATTTAAAAATTAATAACGTAATAGAGCTGCTTAATTAATGATAAATTCAATTTGAGAAGTGATTAACTCAAGACGGCTCAATTCTCATGCGCCATATGCTGCTTAATTAATAATGAATTCTGAGAAGTGAATAACTAAAGACGGATTTAAAGATTAATAACGTAATTCAATTTGAGAAGTAATTAATTCAACACGGCTCTATTTTCATGTGCCAAATAAATTCATAAATTTAATTTGAGAAGTGATTAATTCAAAACGGCATTTAAACCATATGCTTATTTAATATTGCTTAATTAATTATAGCGTAATAGTGTTGCATTCATTTAAACCAATTAATTCGGATTCCCTCCGTTATCTATTACCTTGTTTCATCCATTCACTTGCCCTAACTTCGTCTTCTTTGTGGAACCTCGCTTGCATTAGCTTTGTCTTCTCTGTGGAGCCCTTCGGTAACGTTTCGCATGTCGCATTTCAAATTTTTTTTTTTTTGGAAAATAAATGAAACCGTTGAACCCTTCGGAAATGATCATCCCGGTGACCGTCGAAGCTACTCTCCCTCTCCATTTCGCCTCTCGCATTTCAGTTTTTTTGGAAGATATATGAAAACATTGGACCATTTGGAAACGGTCTTCCCGGTGGGTAACCGTCGAAGCTACTCTCCCTATTTTCGTATATGTGCTATAATTATCCTCACCTGTATTCGAATTATGCTTCTGTATAATTTCAATTTTCTCCTTATGAATATATTATTTTGTTAGGTTCCTAGCTCTTCTCTAATCAGTTCAACATTCTGCCTGTCCTATAGTTCATATGCTCGTCTCTATTAGACTTTATAACTTCATAAATTGACAAATATCCTAGCTCTTTAGTTAAAAATTGACATATATTTTACTTGAACAACACTTTATACCTTCATAACAGGTTTTTCTTTCGAGATCATCAACATAAATAAAGTCAATTCTTTATGCAACTTACTATAAGCAAAATTCAAAAAAATTCGTGACATTTTTGGAGAAAAAAATATAAATATATTACCGTAATATATTCAATTTGATTATAAGTTTGCTAAAATTGGAGTCTGAATAGTCCTAAATTTAATTTTAGGAGTTTTCCGTTCATATTCCCTAATTCATTGTAGTCACGAAAGCTAATCTTATGAAACTTCAACGCCCTCAGTATCAAAACGTGGTCTTGTGATAAGCTTGTTGTTAATAATCCCCCAGTTCACATACAATAAAATAACATGAGAATCAAGAAGTGCAATGGAACAATACAAAACAAAATTAACTTATAGTAATGGAATCCATAAGATTTCCTTCATAGGATTTCTCAGTATATGCAATATTAAATTTGTCAATACATTTGTCCAAACTAAATATTATAGGTACAAAAAGTTTGTTATCCAAATGCAAATAGCATCTTCCATCAAGAAAGTTTACCAACAATATCTCTTCTGACATTTAGATAGGCATCCAAACAATTATGAAGTTAGAAATTATGAAAAATCAAAGACACTGTTTCATGTATAACCTTCATCAAGCATACATTGATGATAAATCTTATACAATCACGAGATGAAAAACATCTTAGTCCACAAAAAAATTAGAAATAAGTAAGGAAAAACAAGAAGCAATGCAGTCAAAATAATAACTGAGAACACCAAAACATGTAATAATCTTAATATATATTTGAACCTGTTGATAACCTTTCAGTTAAATGGCATGCAACACAAGTTTGCAGATATGTTACTTCAAACAAAAAGTCCGTCTGTCCCCGTTCAAGAAAATCTAGGAATGAAACAAATAAAACAACAAATAACTACATAAGAGATAAGTTAAACTCACAAGAAACAAGTCCTCAGTTTTGTATAATCTACATGGAGAGTACTTAGCAAGTGGGGGTGAAGATAGATTTGTATGGAAGGTGGACTGTCAAGGGACCAATGAAAATGAAACTCCTGTTGATGATTTTTCTTATATTTATTTTAGTATGAACAAAAATTCGGAACTTTACCTCGCTATATTGATAAGAAAAGCTTGATCAATTATAAGAGTAAGCGAAGAATGTCAAATTCAGCTTGTGTTATCATTCCTCAAGATATTTTTGAAATATCAGAGAAATCTTTATATGAATTCCACAGTCATAATGGGCATGGTCTAAAGACTTGGTAAGTATAAACTTGAAAACATTCTTTAAACTTAATGTATTCTTAGCAGTAAATATTTATGTAAAGTAATTTATATCTAATAACTTCCATTTCATATTTCTGATTATGAATGATTGTTTATGCAAGATTTACTATCATCTTGTATTGTTAAAACTATTCGTTAGTGGAAATTGGGGTGTGATAGATGTGTCAGATTCTTTTCTAACAATAACTATGATTTATGCATCTGGGTATTGTTAGCTAATTGATTTCTTACCTATTTTTTAATCATATTTTGTGATATCTTTTATTATGTACTTTCTTTATTTTGAATATGACTTTTAACATGTCACAATGGCGAAAAAGGATTCATGTAGCCGACCCCACGTAGTGGGACAAAGGCTTGTTGTTGTTGTTGTTGTTGTATACTAGAGATATAATTATTTATTTTGATGACATTATGCAGTGACCTCAATTCAATTTGATCTGATGGACGAGATAGTTCATTAGCGTCTCTATAGATAGGAAAGCTTGCATCTGGGAAAATTTTGCATATTGCAGGTTGTAGTTTTTGGCTCCATGACATGTGATTGCCACTTTTATGATGCATAAGGTACATTAGAATTGTTCTTACTTTTTAAAGTGCTTTTTCCATCTTCTTGATAGGAAATTTATAGATTTCAAGCTATTAGATATTTAAAAATACATATATTATCATTAGACTATTGTCCATTTGTTAATTGTGATTTAACTATTATAGTAGAGTTTATTATTTTTGAAAAAATTTATTATTTTTTATTTATGAAAGGATGGGAGCAAGTCTTATTGAGTTTCTACTACTCTGAGTCTTTTACATTTGAGAATATTCATAATTGATCTATCCATCATCCAATATTTTTTTCATAATTTTGGATTTAATAGTCATTGAGGATGGTGGCTTTTATTATATTGAAATGAAATGCTTTATCAGTGTATTCTCATCAACTTTGCAATATTTTTATTATTGATGTCAAATATAATATTTGATCACCTAATATTCATAGAAATTCAATATACATTTGTAAATGAATAGTAGTTTTACTATGTTTTATAGGATTTGAAGCAATTGATACACTTAGTAAAGGTTTGAATGCAATTATTTTTGGTGTCATTTATTGCTAATTATGATTTATTTATAGGATGTATACTTGATATCAAAGTATACCAAAAGTCTGATATTCATTCATTAGCTATGCACCTACCTTAAAAAGTAGGTTAATTATTAATAAATCATTTTTATTTAATTGATGCTAAAAATAATTATTTTTGAATTATATTGATCCATTATTTGGATTATATCACATGTTTTGAATTTGTGTCTACGTACTATAAATGCTTTACATTTTTGGTAATTGTTCCTGCAACCACTTCTTCCTATGGATGTACCAAGTGTATAACTATATATTAAATTATGTTAAACAAACTCAATAAATTTATTATTTGAGTTTCAGATAGACTCAACTCTCCACCATACCATAAAAAATTACGTACATGTGCATTATCTATACTTTTTTTTTTGTGATCTTTGTTGAGTTTAATATGATTAAAATAATTTTGGATTAAACGCTGATATTGAGCCATTTAGTTCTCTCTTCAAGCCTTTGGAAGCAAGCAAAGTCAATGGATTTAAATAATGAATCAGTAATAAGACTTTTTACATATTAATTTGGAAGGTAATGAGTTCTTCATGATACAAGATTGTGAGTCATGATGGGAACTTGACATTTGCCTTCTTTTACAATTTTGTCCAAGTCTATTTCACATGTTTCAAAGAAATTTTTTGAAAGTCACTAAAGAAGTTTCTTTGTCTTCTTTCGATTTCACATGCTTGTAGTGAAAAAGAGATTTAGTGAATTATTTATTGTTTAATCCTTCAACAATTTCTCTTCTACTTGTAGTTATATATAAATTTGTATTAATTATTATTGTATTTTTTGTATTTATTTTTTTTGTAATTTTTTGTATTTAATTTTCCCACTTAAATATGTCAATATGTATTTTATTTTTTATTTCATCTGCTTTATAATTTTTACTCGGTATTTTCATTTTTAAGCTTCTAATTTATTAAAGTCAAGACATAAGACCATGATTTAATATTGCTCTAATTCTCTAATGAATATATTTACTTCGAAAATTAATCATTTTTAATCATTTAATATTCATTGCTATATTATGATCCATTTATCTCCATTTGAAAATGCAATTTATATACTTGATTATTTTATTTTATTTTATTATTATTTTTATTTTGTGTCAATATTATATTTTATATTAATATTGTAATTTTAATTTTATATAAGTTGCTTTCTCAATAATGTCTTTCCTACTAAAAAATATTTTCTCATATGCAAGTAAACATTAATGATTATAACTACTTATAGTGATAATCTTAATAATTTTTTTCATCTTAACAATGATGCTATAATGAAAATATTTATAATATAAATTTTTATTTATAAATTTTTATTCACGTGCATTTAATGCACGTGCAATAAAACTAGTAAAATTAAGTTTCATCGTAAAATCAGATTAAATGTATTTATCTTAAAAGACTAGCAGAAAAATGAATTAGATAGTAGTATAAATAAATATAGATAGTATGGATATATAGATAGATAGGATTAGCATGAAAAGTTGTAGCAACTTGGTAGACCATGCATTTATCTGTCATAAATCAATTAAAAAAAAAAGTTGACCGTTTGTTGTAATAAATAGTAATACATTCATATCCATCCATGAAAGCCAAATAAAAGAATTTTGTCTGATCTCTTGACCAAATTAACAACATTGAATGTCCATCACTCATCATGCGGCGCAATAGAAAAAAATGGCAGATCAAAAGCCGAAAAAAACCTTCCACCTTCCTCATCTGCACCTCACATTGCATCCCAGTTTTGATAATAGCGATACCCTTACTTGGAACCCAAGCTTTTTACTTGTTCTGCAAGGGAGAAAAACTATACATCCCAAAAGAAGAAAACAAGAAATTAAGAGAATAGCAAGGGTATTATATTTTTCTCTTTAACGTAAATCTTATAATTAAAAAATATATTCTATTTAACTTACATAATGTTTATTTATATATGTAGATGTCTGAGATGGAGAATAAGCCACAAAAAATCTATGGCTGCCGGAAGGAAAAGTATGAGACCACCAAGGTTCAAGATTGTCAGGTCTGCTCGACATTAGCGGTAAAGCTGGATAGCGAGGAGGAGATGACTGGCCTTGGACAAAAGCTTGAGGATGTGGTGGCAATCGTAAGTATTTTAAAAATGATATTTCATGCATTTTGCTGTATGTTGCCAATTAGTATACTCTTCATTTTTTGTTATTTGAAAACTGTTACAGCAGGATGGTACTCTGGATCAGGAAAAATCGGAGATTAGCGAGATGAAGAAAGATCGTGTAAAGATAGATGACGGTCTTGTTCTACCAGAAACCATTCGGAAATCGTCAGAAGAGTTTTCTGAGAACAAAAAATGCATGATATGTTTCTTTGGTAATCATAAAAATCACAGCGATCAAAAATCAAAGGAAGAAATTCTTTTTTTATGTGAGGATTGCAAGTACAAGATAGCAACTTTTTATGTCCTCCATGTTCAGAAATGGCATGAGCTCCTCAGTCCAAGAAGCAGAAGGAAGATAAACCCCTTTGAAGGTAACAAAGAACAGTCTCCATCATGCGTTTCTTCCTGCAAAACTCGAATAAGAAGATCAAAAAAATCTAGAAAAAAAACAGGAAAAAAAAGTCATCAGCAAGTCCTTTGGGAAAGGTATGAGAATGGTGATCCTACAGTAGGACCATTAGGTGAGCCAAGTGGGAAATTCGACTATATAGTAGAGTATAGGACTGAAGAAGGAAAAAGAAGACTATTAGACACATCTTATGATCAGATCGTTACCACAGGATGGGATGTAATTAATTAACTAAATGTCAATAGCTTAATTATTGCTTTTAGTCATGTTGTTAGTCTAATTTTATGCTTAATTGCTGCTTTTAAAAGTCCCCTTCCATTGAAACATTATTTTGTATTTAGTTTGAATTTTAGTTTATTTTCACTTGTGGAGTTTGTGTGTGAAAAACAATTTAATTATGTTTCGGAGATGTAATTCTATTATGTAATCTTAATTTATCAATAATATAAAAATTACGAGAAATATTATGATAAAATAACAAATATTTAAATGTAATAAATAGACTCTTCTTAAATTTATGAAAAAGTCACAATTATTATGATACAATATCTCCAAAATAAATAAATAAATAAATAAGAGAATATTTCACACTAAATATCAAATTTTATGGTCCACTTAAAAGGCATTAGATCATGATATATTTCCTAATATAAACAATTATTTTAGCTAAATACTCACAAAAATTAGTCCAGTTCAAGTCTGAATGAGCCCAAATCAAGAACTAGAAGTATAATTGGAAACTTCATGACATTAATTAGATCGCCAAATAAACTACAAAATTTGCATGCTTATAGTTAAATTGAGTGACTAAAAAAGACAAATCCAATGAGCTCATGACTGCTTAATTCTAACTCCATTAAGATACTTAAATGGTGAACAAATATTTTATGATCTTGGAAATTAATATAGGTATGGAGTATTCCCAATTTTCTTGATATTTATGTGCGTGCCACTATAAGAAATCTATAAATACCCTAACTCTCCATAGGGGGAGTTGCAACCTGAACTCTCTTTTGAGATTCTAGAGAGCTATGGGGCTTTGAAGATCCCAGAGCACCGACGTAGCCTTCAAGCCGTCGACTGCCAACTAATACAATCCTCAAACCACCATGGCCCAACTAAAGCCCTCGGACCATCGTCACCAGACTATGGCCGTCATATAAGTGTCGACGCCCAACTACGATCTTTAAATTACCATCACGTGACTATACTGTCTCCTTAATATATTCATCTGACATTCGTCGCTCGCCCACAATAGTGCTCAAACCATCTTCGCCTGAATATAGTCCCCCGGCCAGTACTGTCGTCTGACTACAATCCTTCCAATCTTCATCGCGTGTTGACTATGGAACTTTGACCACCGTCTCCCAATTATGTTCATCCGACTATGATTGTTAGACTACAATCCATTGGACCTATGTCATCCGTCGACTGTAGTCTTCCAATCCGTCGACTTAGTCTTCCAACCACGTCGTCCAACCATATTCCTCAAACAATTGTTGCCCAACTACGATCCTCTTACCATTATCACATAACTATAATTATTTTCGACCTCCACTGCCAGCTGAATACGAACTTTTTGACCTCCATCATTTGTCGACTACATAGTACTTGAGCAACTCTAGCCCAACTACGGTCCTCCGACCACTATCGCAGACTATGATCCTTTTGACCCCCATTGCCCACCAACTACAGCCTTTTAATCACCTATATACGGTCTTTCTAACCACTGTTGCCCGACTATGATCCTCCAACCACCATCACCTAACTATAATTCTTTCGACCTCCACTGCCTAGTGCCCATTGAATACGATCTTTTTGGCCTCCATAGCCCATCGACTACACAGTACTTGATCAACTCTAGCTAGCCCAACTATGGTCCTCCAACTACTATCACAGGCTATGATCATTTTGACCCCCATTGTCCACCAACTACATTCCATTAATCACTATCTATGGTCCTTCCAAGCTCTGGTGCCCGCCAATTATGATTTTCCAATCTCTATCATCAACTAAATATGATCCGTTCATCTACAGTCTTCCGATCAATGCCGTCCGACTAAAATCCACAGACCTACAATCTCTTGACTAGTGTCTTTTGGCAACTCTTTATTTGTATGTGTACAAGATTTTTATACAAAATTAGAATGTTAAACTCTCTATTTTCTTACTGCCGTGAATATTATGACATGTAATATTCTAGAACTCAAACCTCAATCTACATACAAATATGCAAAAAAGTGAACTATATAAGCTAAGAAAGTACCAACCAGACCTAACATTAATTAATCTCCCTAATTAGCAAATTTTATC
Source organism: Dendrobium nobile (assembly GCA_022539455.1). Classification (NCBI taxonomy): domain Eukaryota; kingdom Viridiplantae; phylum Streptophyta; class Magnoliopsida; order Asparagales; family Orchidaceae; genus Dendrobium; species Dendrobium nobile. The sequence goes on along the minus strand of CM039726.1, from coordinate 80,687,321 downwards.
GTGTTTTTCTTTTTTATTTGATTGGAACTAAAATTAGTAAAGTGACTATCAAATATATCAAATAAAATCAAAGGAACCTAAATATTTCCGCTTATTACATTGAGAAATTTAGAATGGGAAGAATATATAGCTCTAGAATTAATCTAGATAATGTTAAAAAGACAAACAATATAATTAAAGAGAAGCAGTCATACATAAATATGTGTAGAAATAACCACCAAGGAAAAAAATTGTTTAATCGATTAATACGCCAAATAATAGAATTTAATTTAGCAAATTGGGGATTAATTTATTCGATTAATAATAGCTAGTCTGTACCTAGCTAATTAACCATCATAATATTATAATATATATTATGAATTATATTTTATTCTTATCGATCCTAGCTAGCTAAATAAATTAATAAAAACATACTTATTAAGTATTAATTAATAAAATATCAAATTAATGGAAATACAAAAAAAAAAAAGTATTTAATCGCTAGCTAGCTGACCTCTAATTAATTAGCCACTAACGACGTCTAAATATTGATCTAAAACCAACCTTAAACAATAGCCTCAAAATAATTAGTAAACTCAAATAGACCATCAAACAAACGTACGTACGTAGTCGATTTACAACGTGCTTAAAACCCAAAGCAACCCCGTCTGCCATCTGCATAATTTCTTCTCCATCGCGTGCAAGCCCTCTTCAATCAGGAGCGAAAACGAATTTTGGACAGGAGTGACGGTATTCTTTATTCTTCCATGAATATTTATTCAACTTTGATTTTTATTCATCTTATTCTTATATATTGTGGTTGTATATATGTATGTAAATGTCTGAGATGGAGCATAAGCCAGAAAAAAAGTGAGTGATTACGGATTTTGGACATGAGTTTAAGTACGACGGTGCAATATTCGCCGGTAACTCCGCCCGTAATTACCGACGGAAAAATGCGTTGGAAACCTTTAAAATATCGGCGAATATCCTGCGGAATATGCGCTGGTGATTCAACGACGGAAATTGCGCAGGATATTTTGTCGTTAAGTTACCATAGGATAATTTAATATATTTTTTAAAATTATTAAAATGAAATAAATAGCCAGGATGATTTTCAAATGAATAAAATGATGGAGACGAAAACTCAAGCCACAATTATAATTGTAGTATGGATATAGAGATAGATATGATTAGCATGATGAAAAGTTCTAACAACTTTGTAGGCCATGCATTTTTCTGTCATAAATCAATTAAAAAAAAAGTTGTTCGTTTGTTGTAATAAATAATAATACATTCATATCCATCAATATTGAAAGCCAAATAAAAGAATTTTGCCTGATCTTGACCAAACAAAACATTGAATGTCCATCACTCATCATGTGTGGCAATCTCGGCAATATATAGAAAAAAATGGCAGATCAAAAGCCCAAAAAAACCTTCCACCTTCCTTCTCTGCAGCTTGATATTGCAGCGATACGCTTCCTTATAATCCATGCCTTTTACTTGTATTATATATTTCTCTTCAAAATAAATCTTATAATTAAAAAATATATTCTATTTAACTTCGATTTTTATTCATCTTATTGCTGTTTTATATGTACATAATGTTGATTTATATATGTAGATATGTCTGAGATGGAGAATAAGCCACGAAAAGTAGTCTATGAATGCTGGAAGGAAAAGCATAAGAACACCAAAGAGCAGTCTCCATCATGTGCTTCTTCCTGCGAAAGTACTGGAAGAAGAAGGTCAAACAAATCTAGAAAAAAAACTGGGAAGAAAAGTCATCAGCAAGCCCTTTGGGAAAGGTACGTGAATGGTGATCCTACAGTAGGACCATTGGGCGAGCCAAGTGGGAAATTCGATTATATTGTCGAGTATGCGCCTTCAGAAGGAAAAACAAGATTATCATTAGACGACATCATTCCCACAGGATGGGATTGAATTAACTAAATCACAAGAGCTTAATTGCTGGTTTTAATCATGTTGTTAGTCTAATTTATGCTTAATTGCTGCTTTTAAAAGCCCCTTTCATTGAAACATTGCTTTGTTTTTAGTTTGAATTCTAGTTTATTTTCACTTTGTGGAGTTTCTGTGTGAAAAATAATTTATATTTCGGAGATGTTATTCTATTATGTAATTTTAATTTATGAATAATATAAAAAATTATGAGAAATATTTATGATAAAATAACAAATATTTAAATATTTAAATGTAATAAATAAGCTCTTCTTAAATTTCTGAAAAAGTCAAAATTATTATGATACAATATCCAAAAAAAGAAAAAATGAATAAGAGAATATTTCACAATAAATATCAATTTTTATGGTCCACATAAAAGACATTAGATCATGATATATTTCCTAATCTAAACAATTATTTTGGCTAAATAGTCACCAAAATAGCGAGTGATTATAAATGATTGCAACTAATTTGATATAAAGAAAAACTTAAATAGGGAAAGGTATTAAATTAAATTGGTCCACGATAAAATTTAATTTTCATAACTCCCATTAGGAATTGAGCCTAGCTAAGGCACCTACCATCTCCGAGACAAGCAAGGATGATGCATTTAAATAGAGGGTGTTCGTTAAGAGAGAAAATAAGAGGAGAGAGAAAAATAAATAAAGGATTTGGGGGCCATAGAAGGATTTATGCTCGTCGGATAAGTTGATAAATTTATTCGTCTCATTGTAAATAATCATTATTCTATTTTTAGTTTCAATAATTTTATATTTTTGATATTTTTTATTAAATTTGTATTTTCATTACTAAAAAATGAGGATAATTTTATATTTGTAAAACTTTCACCATATAACTTTTTATATGTAATAGAGATTATGATTATGAATATTTTTAGTATTTATTTGAGATTTTTCACGAGGTAATTTTGAAAATGCAATAATTTTTACATATTCAAAAAATTTATTTTGACATAAAAAAAAATACTTCAGTTAAATTAAAGCTTCATAATGAAGTTTTACACAATATTTGTTAAATTGGTTAATTTGTAAAAATATGAATTTTGCTCAGTAAGATTTTCTATTGCCTACCATTAGAATATATTGACACTTTCATAATTAAGCATAATTCGATAGCTCTGGTTGTGTAAATTAAAAAAAAGAAGAATAATTATTTCAAATTAGGTTCCGGGGCATCATAATTTTTTCCTTTTAGTAAGGGAGAAGGGCTTCTCCGCCAAACTGTTTGCTAAAGGAGAGACTCATTCAACATAATACCAAAATAAGTGGACATTTGGGAAGTGAATGTATGTAAAATTAATCAAACCACTATAAACCTAATTTGCATGTTCTTACATTTTTGCACTTTACTATTTACAAATTTATTTAGCTACACTATAATTTTATTTTGATTACCTTTGTGAAAAAAAAAAAACAAAACATTTTTTTGATTGAACTTTAATTTGAAAATGAGAAAAGAAAAACAAAAAATATAAATTCATTTTCTACAAGTTTTTATAAACAAAAAAATCTATTTAATTGTTTAATCTTTTAAAAGCTTCCACATATCAATTTTTGTTTTAAGCAAAATATTTTTAAAATTCCAAAAAAGATATTAAAAAACCAATTCCCCAAATGTGCTAAGCACTTTCAGTTACCTCCAATGTTAAAAACAAGGAGTCATTAGTATTAAATTGTCTAAAAATTTTCTCAAGCACAACCTAGACTCTATATATAACCTAAACCGTGCAATGCATCTCTATCAGAATGATTAAAGTTGACATCTTCATATACAACATACCACAAATGTATCTTATTCAAACCTTGTGTCAACCTCAAGTCGAATCTTGTTTGAACGTTATGAAACCATGTTCGATTCTTGTTCAAGAAGGTTTCAATTGTGATCGAATATGAGCAAACCATGCATCAATCATGTTTGAACCAATTCGATCCATGATTGAAACATGATCGACATTATTAAAAAATACAACGAAGTTCCGAATAAGGATCAATCACGATTAGAACCTCTGTTCAAATAAAATTTGTGCATGATTCAATTAATGTTAAATGTGGATAATATGAGACCTAAAATTATGAGTGGTTTATTGTTTATGATTTAGATTGCAAATAATGATTTGAACCTAAATAACCTCACCAACACGAAGGATGGTACTTGGGATAAAAACTTTGTCACGCATGTTTTCCACTTAACCATTAATATAAGAACGATGATCATATTTATATTAATATAAATTGAGAGTATTTCGATATGAATTAAACTTTTGAGCATATTTACAGTGGAAAAAAAATGACAGACATAAATCTCCAATTTTCACGATCATGAGGAAAATAAAGTCCAATTTGCAAACCAAGAAACGACAAGAAACTAATATTGTTTGAAGGTAATCACAATATTCCGTAGTGGAGCAACGATCAAATTTATTCACAGCCTTATCGAAATCGTCGCAGGCATGTAAATCGATTCTTGCACGAGAGATGGACAAATCAAAATGCATTGTTGCATACAGATAACATGGAATTCATTTTAGCATTTTATAACGAACAAGAAAAAGTTTGTGCATATAATAACAAAGTTGAATGACAACAAGAGAAATGTTTGACCGATTAATTATAACATATTGTAAAGAGCCTACCATGTATCTGTTGCGTCCTGAAACATTCGTGTCGGTAAAAAGATATAGAATTTAACAACTTAATTTTGTACGACGATCGAACACACAGACATATAAAAGAGAGATATGCAACATTTAAAAGAGACCAAACTTTTTACATGAAAACCCCTAAAAAAAGGAAAAAAAAAAAAACCATACGGTATTGCCCAATTCGAATGAATCCACTTAATACCCCATTTGAATGAATCCACTAGTGTTTGTTGTTAATTACAAACGATGCCCTTCCTTGGAGGAGGGAGTTGGCTCAATGTAATAAATACACATTGTATAGAGCTCATTACTTAGTTAGAGAATGACATGACTATTATTCTCAAGAGAGTGTTAGCATGTTCATTTGGTCGATAGAACTCTATTTGGGCGACAGAGGTTGGAAAGATTGTATTCAACAAACAATGGAGGTCAGAAGGATCATAGTCAGCGATGGACATCGAAAGGATTGTCAAGCGACGGCGGTCAAAGGTAATGTAGACGACGCACAATTGATGTCAAAAGGAATGTAGTCAGACGACGGTGGCTAGAGGGACCGTAGATGGCAGGCAATTGAGATTGGAAGAACCATAGTCGGTGATGGAGGCCAAAAGGACAATAGACGGGGATCGGAAGGATAATAGTCGGGCGACAGTGATCGAAGAGATCGTAGTTGGCAGGTGAAGTTGGTTGAAAGGACCATAGTCATACGATGGAGGTCAAAAGAATCATAGTCAGCAATAGAGACCGAAATGACTGTAGAGTGCAGACGATGAAAGGACCATAGTCAAACTTCCGTCAAGGTTCCCATGAATAAATGCATTTGAAACATTTAATTGAAATATTTTTCAGTTGCAATAGATAGCCACATTGAAGAAAATTTGAAACGGGACTGAAAGTGGCATTGTAATCCCAACTAATCTTGAGCAACAAAGCACGATTTGTATCGGCCAATAGAATCAGAATTATATTTAGTTTTAAGGAACCATTGAAGTATTTGTGCCCTTTGTATTGCAACGTATAATCGAGAAAGACACGGAGTTGATCTCGATTCAAGCTTATTGAAAAATTTGGAAGGATACCAAAAATAGCACAAAAAACCAAAAGTTTTGAGATAATTATAATTTGGAGGTTGTTGATATAAACAATAATAAAGAGAGATGTTATTTGTAGTTTGGGAGAGCAGCCGATTGATAAGATAGATAACAGTATCTAAAATATAGACCCAAAAAATTGTTTAGCAGAATTGCACCTAGCAATAATGAACGAACTGATCAAGTAAATGCTAATGATTACGTTCAACTTCATTTTGCTCGGGAGTATAGGAGCACTCCTGAGGATGAAAAGAAGCCGAGAGGAAGAAAAAAGAACTTTTCTAATTCACGGGTGGCTTCTTCATTTGAAGATGATGGAGAGGGAGACGGGGTGAGATCGAGAGAGAGAAGACGAGAAAGGAGTCCACACCTGCAAGTAAGCTGCTAAAAGAGGAAGTTACTTATGTGCGAGCTAGAGCATGAACAACAATTTTTTATATGAGAAGTTTAAGATATGTTTAGTGAAATTTTATTTTTGAAAAAGATGAAAATTTATAACTGAGAATTATTGGATGAAAATAACTAATGTTAGCAAATTTTATTTATAAAATTTATGAGCATATGTTTGAGAATAATAAATGAGATTATAAAAAATTTTAATTTAATATAATATATTAAATACAAGAACAATTACGGGCTTTAACTAGAAAAATTGGAGAGAAAGAGCAAGAGTGCATGCATTTTAAATTTAATAATAATATCTTAATTAGTGAAATATTTATTATTATGTTAAGAAATCAAATATATTCAAAAAGGAAGAAAACTTAAATGCGAGAAATCAATAATTCAAAATTTTGACATTTAATAATGTCTTTTATGTAGATATTGATTTATCAATTTCTGTAAGGATTAAGCATAATTTTAAAACATTCGAATCAATCTCAGTATTCATGCTTCTACTTTATGGTAATTATATCGCTTCTAATTGCATTACAAATGATTCATTTTTTACATACCAAATAATTGTTCATGTTAAATTGGAAGATTTGAATTTTACATCATAAGAGATGTTTGTTAACTAAATCAATATAAAATGATATGGCAAATTTAAATGAAATAATTTATATAGAATGATTGCAGGCATGTTGATTGATGGAGCGCATCATCTTATAGTACTGGCTGGGGACGCAATGCACTCGTGCACGTAAATGAAAAAGGATATGAAAAAAAACTATCTCAATTGGAGCTAAATTAGACGGTAACTCCTGTGACGGTTGTATTATTTATGAAAAAGAAGAAAGATATAGATAAAAATATTGTATATGCATAATATTGAAAATTTTGAAATCAAATGAATCTAAATGAAACTACTTTAAGATATGAATTGAAATGATCGTGCATATTGTACCAATTCCCTTATGTTACTGTAATTTAGAAACATATTTTACTTACTAAGTTGTAGCTAACTTTTAGTTGCTCTAACATTTTCAGGTATAATTTAATATAATCAAAATGAGTAGAATAGGTAAAAATTTGCATCGTAGACATGACGCACCGAATGAAAACTTTTTAATACATTTTATATCAGTTTATATTTTTTTCAAGTTTTATTGACTCTTTCAGCATATTGGAGAATTATTTAGCAAATGAAAATTTAAGCTGTCATCCAACCGTCTGTTCCCGCATCGTTAATTCAAGCTTACGGGCCGGGTCATGACACATTCAAACCTATTTGAGGAGCATAACAACAACAACAACATCATCATCACTAAAGCTTTTATCCCACGACGTGGGGTCGCCTACATGAATCCTTTTTCTCCATTTTGTCTTATTAAAAGTCAAATTTTCATTTAAATTTAATAAAGAAATATCATTTCTAATATTTTCTAACCAAATCTTTTTAGGTCTGCCTATACCTTTCTTAACATAAGTCAAATCTAATACATCTACTTTCTTAACTGGGTCATCGAAAGGATGTCATTTTATGTGACCAAATAACTAAGGTGACTCTCTCTAATCTTATCTTCTATTGGAGCTACTCCAATCTTTTCACGTATATGCTCTCATTTTGTATCTTATCTCTAAGGGTAAAGCCATTCATCCACCTGAGCATCCTGATGCAGGACTATGTATGTTTTAGATAAATGTGATAAGAAATTGCACGTAGATAAGAGTAAATAATAATTAAAACTATTAGCCACTAAACGACGATAGAAAATGAATGAGGGGTAACTACGCTTAGGCCAAATCACAAGCTAGGAACTTGAATCACCAAATTAATTTAGAAATTCAACAACATGCAAATCAAGTAGCTATTTAATAAAATCCCTAATCTAGCAATGAGATAAGCAACATAAAAAGCAAACTCTGACCCTACGTTTAGTAAACGGAGTTAGAGAGCGAAGCACGAAACCTTGTAATTAAATCACCACCTACAAGTAGGGGTGTCAAAACCGAGGTCACAGGTCAGGTTCGGGTTGAACTCGACTTGACACGAACCTAAACGGGTCAACCCAAACCCGACTTCTTTAAGGAAACAGGTCAATATTCAAGACCTGAACCTGACCCGAGCTTGGTTCGGGTCAACCCAGATTGACCCGCCAACCCGTTTGTGTGAATAACAGTCAACCAATATGCAACCAGTAGCCGGAAACCAACCCAGTTATCAAACAGCGCAAGTAGGGAACCAAGACAGCAACACGTGTAAACCAATCCAACAAGACAACAAACAATGCAAACCAAGACAACAATTTATTAACTTATAAATTATAAAATATATTTACATAATTCATAAATATGAAATGAACAAATAAATGAATCTAAATGAAACTACTTTAAGATATGAATTGAAATGATCACGCATATTGTTCCAATTCCCTTATGTTACTGTAATTTAGAAACATATTTTACTTACTAAGTTATGACTAACTTTTAGTTGCTCTAACATTTTCAGGTATAATTTAATATAATCAAAATGAGTAGAATAGGTAAAAATTTGCATCGTAGACGTGACGCACCGAATGAAAACTTTTTAATACATTTTATATCAGTTTATATTTTTTTTTTCAAGTTTTAGTGACTCTTTCAGCATATTGGAGAAAGATTTAGCAAATGAAAATTTAAGCTGTCATCCAACCGTCTGTTCCCGCATCGTTAATTCAAGCTTACGAGCCGGGTCATGACACATTCAAACATATTTGAGCATAACAACAACAACATCATCATCATCATTAAGCTTTTATCCCACGACGTGGGGTCGCCTACATGAATCCTTTTCTCCATTTTGTCTTATTAAAAGTCAAATTTTCATTTAAATTTAATAAAGAAAGATCATTTCTAATATTTTCTAGCCAAGTCTTTTTAGGTCTGCCTCTATCTTTCTTAACATAAGTCAAATCTAATACGTCTACTTTCTTAACCGGGTCATCGAAAGGTCGTCGTTTTATGTGACCAAATAACTATGGCGACTCTCTCTAATCTTATCTTCTATTGGAGCTACTCCAATCTTTTCACGTATATGCTCTCATTTCGTATCTTATCTCTAAGGGTAAAGCCACTCATCCACCTGAGCATCCTGATGCAGGACTAAGTATGTTTTAGATGAATACGATAAGAAATTGCACGTAGATAAGAGTAAATAATAATTAAAACTATTAGCCACTAAACGACGATAGAAAATGAATGAGGGGTAACTACGCTTAGGCCAAATCACAAGCTAGGAACTTGAATCACCAAATTAATTTAGAAATTCAACAACATGCAAATCAAGTAGCTATTTAATAAAATCCCTAATCTAGCATTGAGATAAGCAACATAAAAAAGCAAACTCTGACCCTACGTTTAGTAAACGGAGTTAGAGAGCAAAGCACGAAACCTTGTAAATAAATCACCACCTACAAGTAGGGGTGTCAAAACCGAGGTCACGGGTCAGGTTTGGGTTGAACTCACTTGACACGAACCTAAACGGGTCAACCCAAACCCGACTTCTTTAAGGAAACAGGTCAATATTCAAGACCTGAACCTGACCCGAGCTTGGTTCGGGTCAACCCAGATTGACCCGCCAACCCATTTGTGTGAATAACAGTCAACCAATATGCAACCAGTAGCCGGAAACCAACCCAGTTATCAGACAGCGCAAGTAGGGAACCAAGACAGCAACACATGTAAAGCAATCCACCAAGACAACAAACAATGCAATCCAAGACAACAATTTATTAACTTATAAATTATAAAATATATTTACATAATTCATAAATATGAAATGAACAAATAAATTACATACCACATATTACAAACTATAAACATATAATTTCACAAATTACAAATCAAAAAGTTCAAAATTATAATTTATAAATATAAATTTTACTATTTGAAGAACTCCGAACTCTAGAGACCAAAAGTCATTTGTCTGCCCTCATGGAGATTTACGCTATCTACAAAAAAAAAAGAAGTAAAATTGATATTATTATAAATCCATGAATTAGTTGAAAGATTGAGTCATTAGCTTAGATTAGACCTCCAAACAATTCATCAAATAATCAAATGTGAGTCAACAATACAATTTTTTACAGTTGCGACATTGTTATCCAAGGTGACATTTTGTATTTTAGAGTTATACGTAGTATCTGATTGATTAGATGATAACACAAATACCACCTGGTTGCAATAGCCAATAAATTTTTCCTTGAAATGACTTCACAATCAATTTAGAAGGGTACTCATCATCGCTACTCAACTTTCAATGCTTCCGGTACCAACCTAGCATTTAAATAGATATAACAAGTAACAGGAAACCAATATACAACCAATAGATGGAAACCAACCCAATTATCAGGTAGCAGGACGTCCAGATGAATAACAAGCAACCAAGATAGCAACCCAGGTAAACCAACCCACCAAGACAGCAAATAATGCAAACCAAAACAACAATTCATCAACTTATAAATTAAATATAATTCAACAACATCTCAACACCCAGGGCAACTAAGACAGTAGCCCAGGAAACCAAACCAAGCTTTCCAGGCAACCAACACATCATCCCAGGGCAACCAAGACAACAACCTAGCGAAAGCTGCGAAACCAACCCAGCAATCGGGCCACACGAGACATTTTCCCAGGGAAACCAAGACAGCATCCTAAGGCAAACGAAGTCAGCATCCCGCGCAAACCAACCCAACAACAAGGACATCTTCCCAGAGAAACCAAGACAGCATATCAGGGCAACCAAACCCAACTTCCCACACAACCAACACATCATCCCAGGGCAACCAAGACAGTAACCCGGCAAAATCAACCCAACAACCAGGGCAGCCAAGACATCATCCCAGGGTAACCAAGACATCATCCCAGGGAAACAAATCCAGAAAATCTACCATAAATTACAGCAAACAAACCCACAACATCAACCAAAACAACATGGAACAAACATGGCAAAGTAGCAAAAACTGTGCATAACATCAACTAAAATGAAATAATAGCTAACCAACTTGTAGTACTTGAAACTTATAAAAAAATATAGATATGCATGAAATAAATAATTGGCAAGCTCTCTATCTATGTTGTTCATCCAACAACTAAGCTTTAACCAAGCTCTCCATCATTTATGTTCACATCTAAAATAATGATATCATCAGTTACCGCATCAAGTTCAGGGTCTTTTACTGTTGCAATAAATTATGTAATGAAAAACAAATTAGCACAATGAGATTTTAAACATAAAACAGCTTTAAGATGAACGAATAATCATCATGCTCTCCATATAACCAGTCCTTAGCACAAATTAGAGTCTCAACAATATCATGTTTCAATGCACTTCAGTATTGATCTAAAATTCTACCGCTATTGCTGAATGCACTTTCAGATACTACTGTTGTTATTGGAATGCATAGTACACGAGCCATAGCTGAAACACGAGGAGATCTATACTGGTTCCCTTGCCAGAATTTCAAAATGTCTAAATCTACATTGCTATCAAGCTTAGGTTCATCTAGGTAGATGTCTAATTCAAATTTCCTAAGTGTAAAGGCATCCTTTTAAAATAGAGCAAAATCCTATTTTTTGGGAAGATTTTAGAAACAAAAAAAAAAAGAAAAATAAATGAAGTGGCAAATATAAAGATATGGACACAAAACCTGCATAAACTTTGACTTAATCTTTGAAGAAAACCGTTGTACCAGCTTAGACGTATTTGAACTTTGTCCTAATGAAAGATTTCTTCTTGAACCGTAGTTAACGCTCAATGAAATTAACTTAAGTTTCAGCTTCATTAATTTGGAGAGGTAATTGCTGCCATACAATCTTTGATAACACCACTCAACAAAAGTCATTTTGTATCTCAGATCTAGAAACACTGCTATTGCCAAAATATCACTAAATTCATTCCAGTATTTTTCAAACTTTACAATCATTCATGCTGCCATTCTCTTTATGGATTGATGACCACTTAACATTATATTTTTCAGTTCCATATAAGCTGTAAAAATACAAGGGAAGTATAAATTTATTGTAGGGTATTTAGACCCATAAATGAGACAAGTTATTTCATAGAAAGGTTCCAAAAATTTGCTAATCTCTTCAACTTTTTTTATTCAGAAGATGTTGGACAATTTTTGTAATTTGAATCCACCAATTCTAAATGTTAAAAAGCACGTTCAAAAAGATAAATTGCACTGTCAAGCAATATAAAGGTGGAGTTCTATCGGGTTAGGACATCATGACGCAAACATCGTCTCTCATCGAAGCAACTTTGTATAGCACAATCAAGAAACTTTTGTTTGCTAGTTTGAGAGCCTTTAACATACTTAATGCTCTCTCTGATTTTCTCGATTGCACTATCATTGTCTTTCAAACCTTCTTGAACCACAAGATTAATGACGTGTTGTGCAACGTACATGAAAAAAATCACCATCGCATAACAAGCCACCACGCAAATTCAAATGATTTCTAAGATAATCAACTGAAGTATTATTTGCAGAAACATTATCCAAAGCAATACTGAACAGCTTGGTTTCCATTTTCCATTCAACTAAAAGAGACTGTATCTTCTCAAACAAAGCAATTCCATCATGGGGGGTGGTATGAATGAAAAAGTAATAATTTTCTTTTGCAACTGCCATTCATTATCAATATAATGAGCAGTTAAACAAATAAACCCATCACTATTTATAGATGTCCAAAGGTCGGATGTCAAGCAAACCTTGCTAATGACTTTAGATAACCGTTCCATAATATTGCACTTCTCCTAATGAATAATTTTTTGCAATCATTTCTAGCAGTGTTTCTAGAAATTAATTGCAAGTCTCAGCAAAGATACAACAAAAGTGCTCAAAATCAAACCCACTCCACACATTAAAAGGAAGAATTATTAGGTCCTCCGACCGGCCGTAGAGGAACGTCCGGTCGGCACAAAAATCCCACAAAAAAACTCGATATTTGCTCAGTATTGCTAGGTATTATTTGGTAATGACGAGGAATACCGCTCTGTGAAGACCAATACCGAGTTATACTGAGCTATACCGAGCAATACTGAGTTATACAAAAAAATACCGAGTTTATTTCTAGGGAAAACTCGATATTTTTTTGTATAACTCGGTATAACTTGCTATAACTCGGTAGTGGGTCTTCACATGATGGTATTCCTCGTTATTGTTTGGTATTGCTCAGTATTTCTCATTTTTTGGCGCGATTTTAGCTCCGACCGAACGTAACTCTACATCCGGTCGGAGGACCTAATAATTGTTTCATTAAAAGGGCAAATCTTGCATGATAATAGATGCACTAAACAAGTCACGAAATTCAGCATGATCAAACTTGTTATCACACATAGACATTGAAGATTCAGTGTTGCTTTGTAAGATCAACTGTCATATATCACGCATATACTTCTTTTCTTACAATTTTCGAAGTGGCGTCTAAGATTACAAGTTCCATTTTTGCTATCACATAGATAAGTTAATGTGAAACAAAAAGTAGCAACAAGAATTTTGTTGAAGAATTTAATTAAAAGTAAAAAACTTCACTTTGCCAATTATAAGATAATGATTCTTCAAGTAAGATTTAGAACGCTCCGTGAAAGAATTAAGTAATATCAATCAATTACAATGGAGATTAACAAGATACTTACAAAACAATAACATCATAAATGAATAAGCTAATGGCGAACTTAACATGAATCCACAATTTAATAAGTAGATCATTCACCTTGGGGAATTCCTCACTTACACTCATAATTGGAGTTCTTTTAACGGAAGAAGGTTGCAAGCAAACTTAGAGACGCCACTAGAAGATATGCGATGCCAAGGGTGGTAGTCGCCGGGGAAGGAGTCAGAGTTGGAGGAACGAGTGGTCGTCTGGTGATCTTCCACTCTCCAGTATGTCTTTGTTCGTTGATGACGTCCGCTAAATGGAAGAGGAAACAATCAACGTATTCATCGACGGTGCTTTCAGATCCAAATCAAGGGTCGAAGAATGGTGATTGGGACGTCAACCTCCCCTCGAGAATTTAGAGTAAGCCTGTGATCAATTTCCGGATCTGCCATACATATTCATGGAACAACGTGGTGTATTGCGGTGCGGAGGGTTTGGAAGGGGAGGTTCGACCGCGGATGAGAAAGGAAAAGGGGTGGACCGGATTTTGGATAGAGGTGAATTAGAGGGGTTTGATTTAGAGGGAGGGAATCTTTAATTTGAAATTCAAATTAATTCCAATAAGGTGGCTTGATTGGGCGACAACCAAGGAGGGTTTAATGGGGATTTAATGAGGGTCTAGATGGAAAAATTGGAGAGAGAAAGGGGCTAGAGAGGGGGCCGGCCACATAAGGGGAAATTTGAGGTGTTTACATTAATATGTTGGCCCAGAAAGGATTTAATTGAGGATTGCCATTAAATTTGAAATTGATTTCAGATTTTATGGGTTTAGGAGGTTTCCTAATATACGTTTTTAATAGAGAGTTTTAGAATTCAAATTTGAATTTGAATCTAAATGAAACAACTTTCCAAATTAATGAGGACGCAATTTAGGAAAGTAATTATGGACGATTTTGAGATTTGAAATTCAAAATCCTTGGGTGGTGGATTGATGGACGGCGGCTTATAAGGCTGGGCAGGTCGATGGTGAGGGGGTGGCTGGGGTTGGCGGTGGACAGGTGAGGGGTGGCCGGGGGCACAAGGCTAAGGGGTTGGGTGGGGTTCGTTTTTTATTATTATTATTATTATTATTATTATTTTATTTTATTTATTTATTTTTTTTGAGGGAAAGTGATGGCGTTTAGGGTGGTCGGCGAGTAATGGGCTAGGAGGGGAGGTGGAAGTGAAGGAAAAAGAAGAAAATAAGTTTGGTGTCGAGAACCTTTGAATCTTCCGAAGATTGACGGGTATTGCTCTCACCCACCTAAGGTCTCTCCTCTCATGAACTTACTTAGAGATCAAGCAAAGAAAATAAAATTTCATTCAATATTCATCATCCATTACAATTCAAGAGGCCTCCAATAAATAGGCCCAAATGAAAGAAAACAGAAAAGACTAAAGTGCCCTCGGGCTACAACATAGACTCAATTCCCCATAGGGGTAAAATGGAAAAACTCAAATACAACATGAAACATAAAACATAAAACACATCAAAAATACAGACTCTGAATCGTAGCCATCGATCCACGACTACGTCGATGATACACATGTCAAAATCTCTGACTGATGTCCTCATCATAAGTACTGTCACATTTCTTACATTTACATTTTTGTTTTCCATCTTTCGTATTAGTTAACATCTCATAATGGCCCTAAACAACTGAGGTCATCCTTCGTCGTTTCTTAGTAATTGGCCCCTCATTACATAGCTCGTTAGCGGGCTCTACAACATTTTCACAAGTCCAGACTTCTTCATTTTCATTAAAAGAAAAATTCTCATGAATGGTATTGAAATCCTCAATCTAACCAAAATATTAGAATATATTACAAATTTACAATGCTAATTCTAACATATTGGTTAAATTTCTTGTTTAAAAAATACACATAACAAATTGAGACTTTAACTCATTAAATTCTTTGCCAAATGCTAAAAAATAACTTCTCCAACATAACATGTATGACATAAAATGTATGAATAAGAAAAAAACATAATTAACAACATAACTTAATAGAAGTCACATAATCATCAACCAAGCATGGGTTGCTGTAGTATAGGTTAAAAATAATCAAGAAATCTCTAAGACCAAAGCAAACCATCATACACTAAAAAGTAGTATGGAATTTATAAAATACTACATATTTCAACTTACAATAAACATCATATAACTAATTTCATCAGCGAGTGAGAGTTGATAAGGGCATGTCATATGTGAGGGATCATGCATAAGAAGTATTATTTGCTAAGAGAGCATGACTTCAATAATTAATGGGTTGATGGCTTGTTGAATAGTGAACATAAACACTAATAACAACAACTCAATATAACGACATAACTGTCAAATACAAATATAATAGCATAACATATCCTCTGAATATAGAAAAACATTCTTGGAACCAGATTTAACTGAATAGAAGTCACATAACCATCAACCAAGCATGGGTTGTTGAACAGCAACTCAGCATAACAACTAGGGGTGAAAATAATTTACACAATACCATCTCTAATAACAACATAACGCCATAACACCATAATAGCATTAACTGAACAGAAAAACCAGCACAAACTGAACAGAAAAACCAGCACATCGAGCTCGACTTGGCTCATTTGCACACCTACTGCTATTGATTAAAAACCAGCAAGGACTGAACAGAAAAACCGGCACAAAGAAAAAATTACTCTGAAACTAGATTTAACTAAACAACACTTCATCAATTTTTCGGCCAAAACAACACCAAACCAGAAAGCATGTCAATCCAAAAATGCATGCGAAACTTTACCAGATTTTCAAAAAAAACTGATATAATATTCGAGATAACATCAAATCAGCAAGACAACAACAAATCGGACAAACCCTAAACCCGAAATTTTTTTACGAAACTTCATAATAAATTGATCAAACAGCAAGACAGCAAGATAACCGTATACTCTGCTCATAAATCAAGCTTCTAAAATAAGAAAATAGAAAAAAAGATAAGATATACAAACAACGAGCAATGCAAGTGTTTGTGTTGAGCCAAACGAGATGTACACGATGAACACCACGGACCAACAATATGCCAGAGAAGGAGAAGAGAGGAAATTGTTGACAGAGCCAGAGATCTAAGGAGATTCGAAGAGAAGAAACGGAAACCCTAAACGAGACAGCGAAGGAGAGGGATGAAACGGACGCGAAATGAATATGTGTGAATGTGGAGCCCTAATTTAATCCTCGTCGCGTGAAATGAAAACAACGGAGGTCAAAACGGGTCTGATTTCGGGTTGTCGGGTTAACCCGGACCTGACCCGAAAGTTGAACCAGACCATTTTACTGAACCCGAACCCGACCCGTTTTAAAATCGGGTCGTGTTTGACCTGAAATTTCTGGGTCGGGTTAAAGTCAGGTTTTCATGTCGTGACAATTATTGGAGTAATTATTACGTCCAATCACCGAACGCGTCCAATTACACGAACCCGCTCGGTATACATTCGAATTTTCAATTTTTATTCCGGACGTAATAATTATTCCAATTATTGACACCCCTACCTATAAGGTTAGCACATTAAGAAGATAAATAAATAGAGGAAGAAGTTTACCATTATCGAGGTCTAGAAACAATTTGCAACTAAACATTGACAAGTTGTTCTTTGATTACTTCAGATAGTGTGAAGATTATGCGGTCCAAGAATTCTTTGACGGAGTGGTCGACTTCTAGGTTAACGTCAAAGAAGGTTGACCGGAGAATGTCGGCGTCACCTTGCTCGTTGTAAATGAATCTGGAATCAAGATCGGGATCGGCCATTGATTGATTCCAAAGGGTTGAAATGTTTGAAGGCGTTCGTCGTGGCTTCCCTCGAAGGCTCAACTATAGAGAGAAGTTTCTCTCACGAGTTGTAATGGAGAAGAGGATGGAGGTGGCCGGCCTAGTGGTAGATAATTAAGGCTTGGAAATTTAGAAATTTGGTGGAGTTAGAGTTGGATTTAAGAGAAGATTTTGGAGAGAAAAGCTGGAATTAATTTCCAAATCAAAGTCTCTTGAATTTGGAAAGAAGTTTAAAAGAGGTTTGAAACAAGGAGGGTGGCGGGTGAAGTAGAGAGGCTTGGGATTTAATTCCAAAAGAAAAGAGGTGAGTTTGGAAAGAAATAAAGGAGGTGGAGACCTTGGGGATTTTCGACCAAGAGAGAGGGAGGGGTGACTTGAATTATTTCCAAGAGAGTAACTTGAGTTTTGGAAACAATTCCAAATAGGAACTGAATGGGGGCCGGCGGCATAGGGAGAATAGGGAGGGATTTATGGAAGCATTTAATGCTTCCTTCAGTTAGGGAATTAAATTTGGGAAAGGAAATTTCATCCCAATTTAATTTAAAATTGAAATATGAAGGGATTTGGAAACTTACCTAAAATAGGATTCATATTTTATGTAATAATTTCAAATTAAAAAAAAATTGAATTTGGTAATAATTTGAGCTACCTAAAATATGACGAGTTAATTTAGGAAAGGTGTAATGGCAATGATGATAGAGGGAAAAGCAAGAGAAGGTGCCGGTGGTATGGGACTTGGTCGTGGATGGTGGTGGAGGGAGATGGGATCAGGTGGAACATGGGGTTGGGGGGGCTAGACGACAGGTGAGGGTGGATGGCTAGAGTGGCCGGCGGCTTAGGGAGTGGGGAGATCTTAGGCCGACAGCTAGTAAGGGAAGGGAGGAGGGGAAAGAAAGATAGAGAAGAAAGAACCATAAACCCGGACACTTCCAAGGTTGGTGCGTGATCTGATTCCCTCTCCAAGGGATCTCTCTCCAATCTCTCTCAAGCTCTCACAAGAACTCGAAACATGGAGAAAATTCTATCATTCATTCAATAAGAATGAAAAGAGAACATAAGGGCTATATATAGCCTCATACAATGGACTCAAAAACAAAAGATGACGATGCCCTTTAGGCTTACACATGACCACCCTTAAGTAAGGGGTAAAAGGGGAAAATAACTAAAAGTAAATACAAACATAAATAAATAAAAACAAATACATATGACAACTTAACAATATATTGGAGCGATCGTGGTCGTAGAATGACGGTCGCGCCTCTGATAGACTTTCCAAGTTTCGATGCCCCAATCACATCCTCATCTATGCCACACTTAATATTATGTTTCTCTTTTATTGGCCAACATTCGACACCATAAAGCATTGCAGGTCTCACCACCATCTTATAGAATTTTCTCTTAAGTTTGAGGGTTACTTTTTTATCACACAACAAGCCTGATGCATTCCTCCACTTCAACCATCCAACTTGAATTCTACTGATAGTATCCCCATTTATTTCACCATTACTCTGAACAATAGATCCAAGATATCTAAAGCGTGTACTCTTATTAATGACTTGAGCACCCAAAGTTACAGTCCCCTCACTAGGTCTATTACCACTAAAATTACAATCCATATATTTTGTTTTAAATCACTAAAGCGAAAACCTTTAGACTCTAAGGTTGACCTCCATAATTCAAGTTTACCTTCAACTCCCTCTCTACTCTGATCAACAAGAAGAATATCATCAGCAAAAAGCATACACCAAGGTACATCCTCTTGCAAATGTCTAGTGAGAACATCCATGATTAAAGCAAAAAGATATGGGCTTAAGGCTGATCCTTGATGTAACCCAATCGAAATAGAGAAATACTTGATCAAACCACCTTGCGTTTGAACACAAGTAATAGATCTTACATACATATCTTTAATGATTTGAATATAAGCGTTATTAACTCCTTTCTTTTCAATAACTCTCCATAGCACTTCTCTTGTAACTTTATCATATGCTTTTTCTAAATCAATAAATATCATATGTATATCCTCATTTTCTCTATATTTCTCCGTCAAACCTCTTAATAAATGCATGGCTTCCATAGTCAACCTACCCGGCATGAATCCAAATTGATTTTGCGAAACATTAGTATCACGCCGCAACCTATGCTCCATAACTCCCTCCCATATTTTTAAAGTAAAACACATTAACTTAATTCCTCGATAATTCGCACAATCTTGTGCATCACCTTTATTCTTAAAAATAAGAATTAACACACTCATTCTCCACTCATCTGACATCTTTTTAGTCTTCAAAACATTATTAAAAAGTTGAGGAGCATAAGCACTTATAATATTGATAATCTTAGCATCAGCAATAATCTTTAAAACTATAATGTTATCTTCAATTTTATTAATTTTTATAACATTATTCTTAAAACTCTACCTACACCATTTCTAATACAATTCCTACTAGAATATTATAGTTTAAATCCTAAACTATCAACCTCCTTAGTCTTCTCTCCAATCCATTTAATTTTCTAAATTCATAGAATATTTATCTTTTGATGAATCATAATATCTATTAATCTCATTAATTTGCTGACAAGGGAACCTATATTTCAAGATTCTATCCTAATTTTAGTTTCATGGGCTAACTTCTTTCCACACATATGACAATGATATGGGAACTCTTGCCTATTTAACACTGCACCCGGGCATCAGTGTAGTAGCCCTTGCACAATTCTCATTGTATTCAGGTCATACAACGCGTTGCTTCCAAGGAACGCACTAGCATTAACATAATGTATAAAGTATTTATGTCATAGTTATTCGACAAATTTTATGTTGGTTATCAACTACCTAATGCAACCCTCCACTTTTCTCATCCAGGACTTGAGACCTTATAATGACAGTGTTCAATATTCAACAAGTTTGAATTAAATAAATTTGTTAGATGTCACATCTTTAAGATGCATTGGAAACCCCCAATAATATCAAGAAAAATTATCAACAAACAAAAAATAACATTTGTATGCTTGCAAAGACTAAATTGGGGAAGGAGCCCATACATCAGTATATAAAAATTCTAAACATCTAGTACTTCTAGGAGAAGCTTAAAAAAAAAAAAAAGATAAGCACAAGATCGTGCGGTGAAAAGAAGTGGAGATCGACCTGTTGAGATGAAGTTGAGCTGGGAGCAATGACTGTATAGATGCAGATGGATGTCCTAACCGCTGATTCTGATAGGAGTGGTGATAGAAGCAGCATGAGATGTAGCAGAGTGCAGCTGGAAATGGGAAGTAGTAGACTAAATAGGGTGCAACCAGTGAAGATTAGGACCTTGAAGAAGAGTCTTGTTGGTCTAGAAATCCTTAATGAGAAAGCAATTGGGATCAAACAGCCCCGAACAAGGGTAATCAGAGGTCAATTTATGAACTAATAATAAATCGTGAGAAAGATTTGGAACATATAAAACATGGTAAGAGAAGCATACGAGATGGAGTTGGAAGAATGCCCTGATCTACATTGGCTATAAGAAGTGTTTGACAGTTGCCAATATGCATTTGAGAGGAGCTAGAGTATGGTTGAGATAAATGTTTTTATATATTTGTTGTAAAATGAGAGGATGCCCGAATAAAAAAAACAATCAGCAAAAGAAGAAGTTACCAGAGCAAGGAAGGCTAGCCGGTTGGATTGAAATGAGAGGTCAATCCTACCTAGCCCAACATTTAAGAGCATAGCATCCTGGTTTTCCATCTATTTGACTCTCAATATATTGGTGCAATTGGCATCCTACACGAGCAGATCTAATGGGCATACAACGTCCTTGGGGCATAGACACACAATGTCAACCGCTACCTGCAGCTTGAAATGAAGCACGACCACAGATCCTTCTACAAACAACAGCCAAAGCAAAGGGAGAATCAGTAGAGCCATCAGAAGACTTATCCCGGGCGAATTCAACAACAATGTTAAGTTAATCACTACGAAGCAATAGTAAAGATCAACCAAACTGATATGTTGCAGTTTTGTCCGAATTGCACCAATATTAATGGATGTTTATTAGTCCATTAAGCCCATAAAGGAAACAATGCGAGAATGGTAGCAGCCACAATTACATCAACCTTTTGTTTGATTTTAGAAAGATATTCTTTCATAAGATGTTGATGGAGTTCATCTTTCAGTTGAAGAATGCGAGAATGATTCATAGATTGCAAGCTTCGCTCAATGTTTAGCTAAATGTCGTGATAGGATTCCAAGTTAAGCACATAGGGAAGCAACGAAGTACTGGTGAAATAGAGAGCTGCAAAAAATTTTTGATCAATAAGCATCCAGGTTGGAAAGGGAGGCCTAATAGTGATACTTCCAACATCCAATACACTCTGCTTAACAGGTTTTGGGGTGGAACCATCAAGGTATCAGTCAAATCCATTTGCACAAAATAGTTTTAGGATTTGATACTTCCAAATATGTGATTATCAGTTAATCGCTGAACACTAATCACAATTTTGATATTTTTCATGAGAAATTCAAACTGAGATGGAATAGAAATATCACACATCTTTATTTGAAACAACATTTGATAGGAACGAGGCCGAATCAAATTGGTCCATTAAGAAAATGACGAGAGAGATGAGGAAAAAAAAAGCGTTACAGATGCAGAAATTGTTGTGAGGCTGAAGCTTTAATACCATTTAGTATTCAAGCTTCATAACCTGCAGCGGCGCTACAGAAACAGAGAAACGAAAAAAGCTGAATGCAATATTATTTCATCAATATCACTTCAATACAAAATGAATATATATATATAGGCTAAGATAGACTATTAAGACTCTTACCTACCGGATTAGGGAGAAGATCTATTCATGCATGGTGGACTCTATATCACTGGCTCTCAAAACGGTGATCATGAAATAAAAAATGGAGTAAAATCTAAACAATATTAAATAAAATAAAGTAAAAAAATGGCAAATTTTAACAACTCAATAGCTTAAACAAAAAATTTTAAAAACAAAGCAAGGTGAACCTAGAAGGTTAGGTTCAAAGCATCAATAGGTTGGTTACTCCAATGGCAACGATCAGTGGCAGGGAATTACTATGTTTAGAAGACCAGGCTCTTCTTGAAGGTGTTAGTCTATTAAAAAGCTAAGGTTCAAACCCAAAATTTTTTTGGGACTTAAGACGGGTTCAACTACCAACATCTCACACATGTGAAAGACTTCCAGCTCAAGACCGTTTGGTAGAAAATCAAGATCCAACAAACAGGCTAAGATAGACTATTAAGACTCTACCTACCAGATTAAAGGGGCTCTATTCATGCATTGTGGACTCTATATCTCTGGCTAAAAGCTGTGATCACAAAATCACAAATGGAGTAAAATCTAAACAATATTCAATGAAATAGAAATAAAAAATAGCAAATTTTAACAACTCAATAGCTTAAAAAAATTAAAAAAAAATTAAATACAAATCCAGGTGAACCTAGAAGGTTAGGTTCAAAGCATCCATAGGTTGGTTACTCCAATCGCAACGATCAGTGGCAGGGGATTACTATGTTTAGAAGACCAGACTCTTCTTGAAGGTGCTAGTTTATTTAAAAGCACAAGGCACTCTTAAACTCTGCCTTATATGGATGTGAAAGCTCCATCACTGTCTTGTGCCTACATGAAAAGGGGAAAAAAAAAAAAGAATGAAAATATTCTGATTACATTTTGGTTATGATAAATTTAAAAAACTATGAATGTTAAACATTGGGTGAGAATTTTAAAAGCTCCATCACTATCAATGCAGAGCATTATTATTTTGAAATGAGTGCAATACAAAAATTGATTGATTATTCATTTATAGCACTCTATCTCAAAGAAAATTCAAAAAATTTAAAAACTCGTGCAATAGTAGGAGATAGATATCGGGTTTATTATGCATCATCTTCTAATCTTCAACTTAAAGGAAGACTATAATACAAAAAAAAAAACAGGCCAGCCTTACTTTTTGAAGTTAATTCTGTTGCCTCTCTTATAGCGGAACTGGCAGCATAAAGCACCATTTTTTTAACCTACATGTGTCAAAAAGATGATGCAATATATTATCATTTCATAATCAGGAGTATTGAGCTATACAAAGAAGGAAAATTCTACAGTGCACAAGTATCACATTGAATTTGCTGTTGAACCAGAAATAAACCACAATTACGTATAACATAAAGGGAGTTCATTTTGTAAATAATTATATCTTGAAGCCTATATGATAGCAAGAAAATTTAAATGCATTTAAGAACCATGAAAAAGTTCACATATTCTGTACATCTTAAGAAGATAGATATGTGGCAAACAGAAATACTGCAAGGACTACTAACACTAAGATTTATAGGATGTAAGATACGGGTGAGCCTAATCACAATCAAGATGTAAATGATCTACACCTGAAAAGAGGAAATAGTACTTCTTTAAATCTACCGAGGAAATTTTACCGTTTTGCAGTAAAACCAGCAATGTTGTATGGCAGAATAAATTTGGAATATAGTTCTGGTCAAAACTTATATGTTAATACTGAATATGAATCATAAATAAGGCAACTGTCCAACATTCCAAGTGGACCAAAGAGTTAGGGCTTACAAATCTAGACTTTTGTATGCAAAGTTTTGCTACGTAGGGTTCATTTGGGACGGTTGCAATTTTTTGCAAAGGTGGTTGTAAAGCTTTTTATTTTTTGCAAAGGTGGTTGTAAACCTTTTTTTTAAAATACTGTAGAAAGCAATTTCCTAACATAAAAATTTCTTGAAAGCAGCCAAAATATCGTGGACAAACAAAAACCGTGGTTAAATTCTTAAAAGCATAGTAAGAGAGCTGTCTCAAATGAAGCCATATTTTGATCTTAAAGCAAGAAAGTGAATCTTCCATGATTTTAAAAGGCTTGTATGTAAAGTTACCATTGATAACCCAAACCTAATTGTTGTGTCCACAGTTCAGGGTTTAATGAAGACTTAGGTTGCCATAAAAGACTTCTTCGTTAATGCTGATTGATGTATCAATGCCTAGAATTTTGGTGCCATAAGGAGTACAAAGCCGTGTAAGAAAAGACTACAAATTGAAAATGAATTAAAAAAGAGAAAACATAATTCAATGAAAATGAGGACAGCCTTTGCAATTGCCTTATAAATGATGATTTTCCTTGCAATACACTACTCTACCCTTTTACAGGTAAAAAATTAATTTATCAGAATGATGATATTTTGAAATAACATCCAGGTGGAGTTATTAAGATATAAGAAATTGATCATTACTATGTAAAGATGAGAAATTTGAGAAAGACTGAAGCATATCATTTTCATCATCTATTTGTGAGAAAATATGCAATCATCAATTAATGAAAATTTTTTAATTTTGAAATTTAATATGATATTACCATCATCATTATGGAAGAATTGACTACCATCATGATTATCATTTACAGTTGAAAAGAATTCAACTTCAATTTCATTATCCAAATATGGAACTTTTTTTTTTTTTAAGATGTGCCCTCAGCATCTTCTATTAAAGAAGAAACAATCAAAGAAAATATTAATCATCATAAAAATAATTTTCGGGATCTATTATCTTTATACTGAG
Source organism: Dendrobium nobile (assembly GCA_022539455.1). Taxonomy (NCBI): domain Eukaryota; kingdom Viridiplantae; phylum Streptophyta; class Magnoliopsida; order Asparagales; family Orchidaceae; genus Dendrobium; species Dendrobium nobile. The sequence goes on along the minus strand of CM039726.1, from coordinate 80,662,175 downwards.
AGATGATGAAATATTAAGCAAGAAAATATGCATGGGACATCCTCTCTTCTCTCTCTACCTTCCATTAAGGCTCCAATGCAAAGAAGAAAATTTTATAAGCTTTCTCTAATCAAGGATCTCTTCAATCAAGTAAACAAATCCAAAATAGTTCCATGACAATCATATGTGACTAATTTAATCTAAGAGTATAATATTTATCCAATTTAGTCTCTCAACAATATAAAATTAATGTCAAATAGTATCCCTAGCAAAAATTGAAGGAAATTGAAACACAATTTATTTCAATTTAGCCCCTCGACTATACATAATTGATCCTAATTTATCCCCTGAGAGTTGCAGAGGCCATTTGGGATCAAATTTATATAGTTGATGGATTAAATTAGAGAAATGTGCTGTGCTACTCTAAAACTAAATTGACCGCATACGAATATTCAATGGGATATTTTAACCTTCTTCACCTTTAATTAAGCATAATGGCAATCAAATTTTGAATATTTTGGATCATTTTTTCTTTATGAATTATATAATAAAGCGTATTTTAATGCTTATAAAAATGGAATGAGTTATGTTTAGAATATAATGTTGAGTCGAAATAATGTAAATTATAACTTGTTTGCAATGAAAGATAAAGCTTGGCAGCTTCCATCTAGAAGGCTACATAGGTGAGTATGACTAGAAAAATTATTCGTATCTTTAAGTTATTTTTCTTCTTCAAAAATAATATCGGCTTCATTGGCTCTAATATCAAATGATGTAGATGTGATATGGGCTATGGTGATGGACATCAGAGCATGAAAAATTTATCAGAGGTGTGGTCACCGATCTACTACCACGATCGCGCCGATCTATTTTTGAATCCTCATATGTACATGTTTTTATTTATTTGCTTTTTGTATTTGTTTTTGTTGTATTTTCCTTTTTGCCCCCTTAATGGTTTGTACGCCCAAAGGGCTAAGTCGTGTCTGTCTTTTTATTTTCTCGTCCATTGTATGAGGCTATATATAGCCCTTATGTTTTCTTTTGAAGGTTAATGAATGAATAATAAAAAATTTCTGCATATTGAGTCCGGGTTTCCCTAATCCAAACCACCGGCTCTCAAAAACCCCACCGTCGACTACCGCCCCATCATCCCACCACCGGCCTAGCCCTCTTTTTCCCCCTCTCCACATAGCCGTCGCCCACCCAAAGAGGCTCCCCTTAATTGGGTGATCTACTTAAGCCCACCACCCCACCTAACCCTAACCCAAGTCTAACCTAGCCGCCGGCCCCCTTGTTTACTTTGCTCCCAAATTTACAATTCTCATTATTACTTTCCTATTCCATACTCCCTCTTTTGAAAGGTGACAATTTCAATCATTCAAAATCAAATTTGAATTTGAAACATTTCCTAAAATAGAATTATATCTAGGAAAGTTTCCAAAATCAAATCCAAATTTAATTTGAATTTGGATTTGAATTAAATCTTATGTCCTAATTAGAGAATCCTATTTAAGAAAGCAATAAACCTTGCTTAATTTCCCCAAATTCTCCCCCCTATACTGTCGACCCCCTTCATGGTCCCCTAAGAATTATTTCCAAACTTCAAGCTCCTCTCTTGGAAATAATTCAAAACCTTTCCCTCTCTCTTACCCGACCCCACCCCTTTCCTAATCACATCTAAATCCTTTCCAAGTTAAAGGATTAATTAGGGAAACAATTGCTTGATTTTCCTCCACCTTACTCCCTCTAAAATCTGAACATAATTCTTCCCCACGCCCCCCCCCCTCCCCGCTTTTGTCGGCCACCTCTCTCCCTCTTCTCCACTTGAATCCTTGAGAGAAACTTCTTTCTCTCAAGAGGAGTCCTTAAGGGTAGCCAAGACCTTCGTCTCCAATACTGCAACCTTACGGAATCAATGTATGGACGATCCCAACCTTGACTCCGGCTTCATCTACAACGAGCAAGGAAACGTCGACATTCTCCGTCGTCAACATTCTTCGACGTCAACCCGGAAATAGACAATTTCGCCAAAGAATACCTGGATCGTATCATCTTTACCTTGTCCGAAGCAATCGAAGAGCAGCTTGCCAACGTTAAAGAACAAATCACTTCCGCTCCACGATGATGGTAAACTTTTTCCCCTATTCAAATTATCTTCAAATCCTCTGCTCTTGTAGGTTGTGATTCAACCACAAGGAGTCGTGTCAAGCTCTCTGCCTTCGCTTAGTAAACGTAGGATTTGAGTTTTGACTTTCTATGTTTTCTGATCTCATTGTTAACCTAGGGATTCTATTGAACATCTACTTAATTTGCAACGGTTAAAATTCTAATTACTTTGGTGATTCTAGCTCTTAGCATGTGATTTGGCCTAAGCGAAGCCATCCCTCTTTTGTTTTCTATTATCGTTTAGCGGCTAACGTTCGTAATTATTAATTGCTCTTATTTAAAACGTGCAAGTTCTTAATGCATTCATTTAAATCCTACTTAGTCATGCATCATCTAGTATCAGAGCCTAGTTGTATTAGATACCTGTTAGGAAAATTTTATTACATATATATATTATATATATATATATATATATATATATATAAATATATATTATATATATATATATATATATTTATTATTTATTTATTTATTACATATTTTAGCATCTAAATCACGTCCTGCATAATTTATTTGTTTGCATATTACTTCTTTTATTTCGGCATTAGTCTGAATCACCCTAGACATTAGGATGGACCCTGAACAATTTCACCAGACTTTAGACTTGTTGGTAGGTCTTAAATGGTTTGGTCACACAAAACGTCGGCCTTTCAAAGACCCGGTTAGATCTAGCCTATGTTAAGGTAGATATATACCTAAAAAGACTTGATTAAAAAATATTAAAAATGACAATTTTATTAGATTTATATGAGAAATTGACTCTTAATAGGACACAATAGAAAAAAATGATCCATTTAGTTGACAGAAAGGGTAGATGTTGTTGTTGTTGATTTACCTTTCTATTTAATAATATTTCATATTAATGTATATTTTTTTTATAATTATTTAACATTCTGCATTATATTTGAAATGGCGTGCACCGCACCATGCTCTATACTCTATGACTCCATAGGGAACTTTCCGCTATGGTGTCATTTGTCATTGACACATATGATAGTGTGCATCAACGTTAATTTAAGCAATAGAAGCCAACCTTGCCAGCAATAATAGATATTAATGAAAATTTCAACAACGAGCATTGGTCTTGTTAGTGATGGTGTTCATCAATATTAGTATCGACAGTGTTTATCAACCATACTAAGATGAGATACATGAATATGGGTCTCAACCATTTGCATCAATTTTATTAGTGATGACTTGCATCATCACTGTTGCTGACGAAGTGTATCGGCCTTATCGGTGATGGTGTAAGCCATGATAGTCACGTGATAATAATCAGACAATGGCAGCAAGTAGTAGTAATCAACAGTGACGATCATCAAGAATAGCTCTCTTTTACTCAAACTCAAGATACCTAATTACTTCATGTGAATAATAAGGGTCCATTTATAGTTTTTTTTAAGGAGTGGCAACCTAATAATTTCTTTCAAACACCAAACGCTCCATCGGATGATTCATACAAATCCTATTGATTATAGACCACTATTTAAGCATTTAAGTACATTAATGAGATTGAATTGAGCAATCATGGGCTTGTTAGAGCCCTGTTACGAAAATGCTCATTTTGATTGAAAGCACACAATATTCAAATATTATTTAGTCCCCTCGAATTGGTTGTGCAGTTTCCAATTGTAAGTCAAGTGCTTGATTTAGGTCTATTTAGAATTTGATCATAGTACTTTTGGTGTCCTTGGGTTCACCTCATCAAAGAATTCATTTAAAATATAAATTTATCGAAATCAAAGTTTGCATGATCCGAAAATTAAATATGAAAGTTTCTAATTCAAATATTGCAACAAAATTTGTGCTTCAACAAGCGCATTTTTTGGTGGCGCAACAACAATCGTAAGACCTATTATCATATTCATAAATATAATAATTATCATAAATATCATATGCATGCCAATTGCCTAAGTTATTATTGCATCATCTTGAAATACATTAAGGCAATATTTCAACTAATCATCGTTAGGCATATCTTCATGGTACTAACAAATGTAATATATGATTTTTTAGGCTTATCACGATACAAAGCATACATTTCATCCACGCCTAATCCACATCCATAAAAATATAATGAGCTTAAATGCTAATGATCATGATGCCAAACAACAATATATTTGTAAAAAAGACTCTAAATAGACAAGGAGAAAATTTGTAGCTTCATATTGAAATTCATATTTTTGTGATATATCTCTCTAGCATAATCCATGCTTCTTATACCATTCAATTTTCAAGTATTTACAAATGTCATGGTAATAGATGAAGAATCATATGGCTTAAGGTTAGGATTAGGATTTTGGTTGTGATGTGGCATGAGTAATAACAAGATATATGTTATATGGTTTCAATGAAGAAACATATGGGTGGCCAAGGATGCAATTACCTTTAAGAGATTCAACTTTAATACCAAATTAATGTAGACGAAGATTGAGCTCATGCCATTTTATTGATGACTTGTTGATGACCCTTATAGATGCTCGCTTTCTTGATCTTCATATTCCTTCATCTCTTGAAATCGGCTCACCTCTCCCTCCTTAGAAATGAGAGATTTGAGAAGAGGAAGGAGGTGATGGCTTGGTTCCTTGAGGAAATAAACCCTATATATAGAAATTGGACAATAAAATAAAATCAAAGTAATTTGAATTCAAATATAGATAACTCCTAAAATTCTATCAAATTTAAATAATGATAACCCTAACAATTAAATGCAAAAAAAGAAATTATATATATATAGAGGTAGAGAATATTCTAAAAAGATAATCCATAATTTTATAATATTATATAAATAAGTACTAATTATTTTTTATGCATGTCTTTATGGCCTCGCATATTCCTATCCATTTCATAAAATAAAAATCCTCAATTGCCTCCAATTTATCAAATATAAAGCCTTATCTAAAATCCTAAGAAAATAAAATATTAAAATAAAAAGGCAAGATAATCAAAGGATTGTTGTACGGGATTACGAAGGGATTGAAAGAAGAAAAGAACAAGAAAGATAAGAAGTTTAGCCTTTCTCATTTTCTCTTGCTCTCCAATCGACATGGATTGAAACTTTGGCCATACAATGTGAATAGATGGCAAATGGTGGCCCTCTCTCTATGATGTAGCTCCTCTCAATAACATGCTTGATGTATGTTTCTTATTGACTTGAAAGTAGGTCCTAGTGAATCCATAAAACCTCTTTAGTTCACCTATTTAGGTTATTTTAGCCTTATTGTTGTGAGATCATCCACTGATTCACCTAGAAGCCCAGCCAGGCAAGACATGAAGATTTCACTCATGGATCACACAATTAGGAAAATAGTTCATTAATCATGCACAACCCTGACATAGAAAAAAATGAAGATAAAGCTCAACAATCATCTTCCAAACAATTGTTCTGGATAATGTCATGTCAAATAACTCTATGTAACAGCATTCTGACAGACAAAAATGCTAAAAGTCAATTAAAAACATTTTTAAGCTAACAATATCTTGGCCACTTCATTAGCTGAATTCATCGGAGTTATCATTTGTCCCTCTATGTGACTTTGAAAATGCAATGTACGAAACAAATAAAAGAATAGCTTCAATTAATTCTAAGGAAAAACTCACTTCTTATTTACACACAAATGCAATATTTTTTCAAAAAGTTGAAGCTTAGTTATAGACAATAGTTTAAGCTGTGTTTAAAACTAAGTTTTCATTATATATTTGCAAGCTTTTACATGTCAGACGTGTAGCTCTAACTGATTACAATAGTCAGATGGGGAACTGAAGACATGCAGAAGCATGGCCAGAGAAAAAGCTAGAAGTTTTTCTAAGTGGGGCGTAACGTGGCTATTTTAAAAATATCAATATTTTTCAGTAGATATCTCTAACTTTAAACTCTAAATTTTTTAACAGGTATAAATTGAATATTTTTTAGAAAATTATATTTGCGCAAGTAAAATTATATGATATATAGAGACATCTTAAAAATTTTGGAGGGGGTGCTTGCCTCCTCATGTCCCTTTAAATCTACCCTTGAGCATCGCATGCCAAAGAAACGCTGGAGAAAGAGACCAGCATCAACAAACTGATGAGGACATCGCTCAGAGATTCCGACATTGTTACCAGCGACAGAATCGTACATCGACGGATACGATTCAGAGTCTTTACTTTTGATGTATTTTTTATGTTTTATTTATTTTTGCCATTCAATTTTCCTAGTTTAACCCTATGGGTAGTGAGTTCTGTAGCCCTGAGGGCATTTGAGTCATTTTTCTTTTTCTTTGTGATTGAGACATATATGTAGCAGTCTTGTGCTTTGTAAGAGCTTGATGAATGATTGAATGAAAATTTGATATTTGTCTTCTTCTCTTGTGTGCGCACTAGAGAGAAGAGAGACCCCCAAGCGAGGGCGAGCGCATTACCATCAGTCATTGGAAGAGTATGTGGCTCGTCTTCTTCTCCCATTAATAACTTGTTTGCAATGAAAGATAAGCTATGAGCTTCCATCTAGAAGGCTACATAGTGAGTATGACTAGAAAAATTATTCGTATCTTTATTATTTTTTCTTCTTCAAATAATAATATCGGCTTCTATTGGCTCTAATATCAAATGATGTAGATGTGATATGGGCTAGTGATGGGACATCAGAGCATGAAAAATTTATCAGAGGTGTGGTCACCGATCTACTACCACGATCGCGCCGATCTATTTTTGAATCCTCATATGTACAATGTTTTATTTATTTGCTTTTGTATTTGTTTTTTTGTATTTTCCTTTTTGCCCCTTAATGGTTTGTACGCCCAAAGGGCTAAGTCGTCTTTATTTTCTCGTCCATTGTAGAGGCTATATATAGCCCTTATGTTTTCTTTTGAAGGTTAATAATGAATAATAAAAATTTCTGCATATTGAGTCCGGTTTTCCCTAATCCAAACCACCGGCTCTCCAAAACCCCACCGTCGACTACCCGCCCCATCCCACCACCGCCTAGCCCTCTTTCCCCCACTCCACATAGCCGTCGCCCACCCAAAGAGGCTCCCCTTAATTGGGTGATCTACTTAAGCCCACCACCCCACCTAACCCTAACCCAAGTCTAACCTAGCCGCCGCCCCCTTGTTTACTTTGCTCCCAATTACAATTCTCATTATACTTTCCTATTCCATACTCCCTCTTTTGAAAGGTGACAATTCAATCATTCAAATCAAATTTGAATTTGAAACATTTCCTAAAATAGAATTATATCTAGGAAAGTTTTCAAAATCAAATCCAAATTTAATTTGAATTTGGATTTGAATTAAATCTTAGTCCTATAAAGAATCCATTTAAGAAAGCAATAAACCTTGCTTAATTTCCCCAAATTCCCCCCCTATACTGTCGACCCCCTTCATGGTCCCCTAAGGAATTATTTCCAAAACTTCAAGCTCCTCTCTTGGAAATAATTCAAAACCTTCCCTCTCTCTACCCACCCCACCCCTTTCCTAATCACATCTAAATCCTTTCCAAGTTAAAGGATTAATTAGGGAAACAATTGCTTGATTTTCCTCCACCTTACCCCCTCTAAAATCTGAACATAATTCTTCCCCACGCCCCCCCCCCTCCCCGCTTTTTGTCGCCACCTCTCTCCCTCTTCTCCACTTGAATCCTGAGAGAAACTTCTTTCTCTCAAGAGGAGTCCTTAAGGTACCCAAGACCTTCGTCTCCAATACTGCAACCTACGGAATCAATGTATGGACGATCCCAACCTTGACTCCGGCTTCATCTACAACGAGCAAGGAAACGTCGACATTCTCTCCCTCCGTCAACATTCTTCGACGTCAACCCGGAAATAGACAATTTCGCCAAAGAATACCTGGATCGTATCATCTTTACTTTGTCCGAAGCAATCGAAGAGCAGCTTGCCAACGTTAAAGACAAAATCACTTCCGCTCCACGATGATGGTAAACTTTTTCCCCTATTCAAATTATCTTCAAATCCTCTGCTCTTGTAGGTTGTGATTCAACCACAAGGAGTCGTGTCAAGCTCTCGCCTTCGCTTAGTAAACGTAGGATTTGAGTTTTGACTTTCTATGTTTTCTGATCTCTTGTTAACCTAGGGATTCTATTGAACATCTACTTAATTTGCAACGGTTAAAATTCTAATTACTTTTGGATTCTAGCCTCTAGCATGTGATTTGGCCTAAGCGAAGCCATCCCTCTTTTGTTTTCTATTATCGTTTAGCGGCTAACGTTCGTAATTATTAATTGCTCTTATTTAAAACGTGCAAGTTCTTATTGCATTCATTTAAATCCTACTTAGTCATGCATCATCTAGTATCAGAGCCTAGTTGTATTTAGATACCTGTTAGGAAAATTTTATTACATAATATATATAATATAATATATAATATATATATATAAATATATATATATATATATAATATAATATATATATTTATTTATTTATTTATTTATTACATATTTTAGCATCTAAATCACGTCCTGCATAATTATTTTGTTTGCATATTACTTTCTTTTATTTCGGCATTAGTCTGAATCACCCTAGACATTAGGATGGACCCTGAACAACTTCACCGACTTTAGACTTGTTGGTAGGTCTTAAATGGTTTGGTCACACAAAACGTCGGCCTTTCAAAGACCCGGTTAGATCTAGCCTATGTTAAGGTAGATTATACCTAAAAAGACTTGATTAAAAAATATTAAAAATGACAATTTTATTAGTTTATATGAGAAATTGACTCTTAATGGACACAATAGAAAAAAATGATCCATTTAGTTGACAGAAAGGGTAGATGTTGTTGTTGTTGATTTACCTTTCTATTTAATAATATTTCATATTAAGAATATTTTTTATTTATAATTATTTAACATTCTGCATTATATTTGAAATGGCGTGCACCGCACCATGCTCTATACTCTATGACTCCATAGGGAACTTTCCGCTATGGTGTCTATTTGTCATTGACACATATGATAGTGTGCATCAACGTTAATTTAAGCAATAGAAGCCAACCTTCCAGCAATAATAGATAAATGAAAATTTCAACAACGAGCATTGGTCTTGTTAGTGATGGTGTTCATCAATATTAGTATCGACAGTGTTTATCAACCATACTAAGATGAGATACATGAATAAGGGTCTCAACCATTTGCATCAATTTTATTAGTGATGACTTGCATCATCACTGTTGCTGACGAAGTGTATCGGCCTTATCGGTGATGGTGTAAGCCATGATAGTCACGTGATAATAATCAGACAATGGCAGCAAGTAGTAGTAATCAACAGTGACAATCATCAAGAATAGCTCTCTTTTACTCAAACTCAAGATACCTAATTACTTCAGTGAATAATAAGGTCCATTTATAGTTTTTTTTAAGGAGTGGCAACCTAATAATTTCTTTCAAACACCAAACGCTCCATCGGATGATTCATACAAATCCTATTGATTTATAGACCACTATTTAAGCATTTAAGTACATTAATGAGATTGAATTGAGCAATCATGGGCTTGTTAGAGCCCTGTTACGAAAATGCTCATTTTGATTGAAAGCACACAAATATTCAAATATTATAAGTCCCCTCGAATTGGTTGTGCAGTTTCCAATTGTAAGTCAAGTGCTTGATTTAGGTCTATTTAGAATTTGATCATAGTACTTTTGGTGTCCTTGGTTCACCTCATCAAAGAATTCATTTAAAATATAAATTTATCGAAATCAAGTTTGCATGATCCGAAAATTAAATATGAAAGTTTCTAATTCAAATATTGCAACAAAATTTGTGCTTCAACAACGCATTTTTTGGTGGCGCAACAACAATCGTAAGACCTATTATCATATTCATAAATATAATAATTATCATAAATATCATATGCATGCCAATTGCCTAAGTTATTATGCATCATCTTGAAATACATTAAGGCTACATTTTGGTTATGATAAATTTAAAAAACTATGAATGTTAAACATTGGGTGAGAATTTTAAAAGCTCCATCACTATCAATGCAGAGCATTATTATTTTGAAATGAGTGCAATACAAAAATTGATTGATTATTCATTTATAGCACTCTATCTCAAAGAAAATTCAAAAAATTTAAAACTCGTGCAATAGTAGGAGATAGATATCGGGTTTATTATGCATCATCTTCTAATCTTCAACTTAAAGGAAGACTATAATACAAAAAAAAAAACAGGCCAGCCTTACTTTTTGAAGTTAATTCTGTTGCCTCTCTTATAGCGGAACTGGCAGCATAAAGCACCATTTTTTTAACCTACATGTGTCAAAAAGATGATGCAATATATTATCATTTCATAATCAGGAGTATTGAGCTATACAAAGAAGGAAAATTCTACAGTGCACAAGTATCACATTGAATTTGCTGTTGAACCAGAAATAAACCACAATTACGTATAACATAAAGGGAGTTCATTTTGTAAATAATTATATCTTGAAGCCTATATGATAGCAAGAAAATTTAAATGCATTTAAGAACCATGAAAAAGTTCACATATTCTGTACATCTTAAGAAGATAGATATGTGGCAAACAGAAATACTGCAAGGACTACTAACACTAAGATTTATAGGATGTAAGATACGGGTGAGCCTAATCACAATCAAGATGTAAATGATCTACACCTGAAAAGAGGAAATAGTACTTCTTTAAATCTACCGAGGAAATTTTACCGTTTTGCAGTAAAACCAGCAATGTTGTATGGCAGAATAAATTTGGAATATAGTTCTGGTCAAAACTTATATGTTAATACTGAATATGAATCATAAATAAGGCAACTGTCCAACATTCCAAGTGGACCAAAGAGTTAGGGCTTACAAATCTAGACTTTTGTATGCAAAGTTTTGCTACGTAGGGTTCATTTGGGACGGTTGCAATTTTTTGCAAAGGTGGTTGTAAAGCTTTTTATTTTTTGCAAAGGTGGTTGTAAACCTTTTTTTAAAATACTGTAGAAAGCAATTTCCTAACATAAAAATTTCTTGAAAGCAGCCAAAATATCGTGGACAAACAAAAACCGTGGTTAAATTCTTAAAAGCATAGTAAGAGAGCTGTCTCAAATGAAGCCATATTTTGATCTTAAAGCAAGAAAGTGAATCTTCCATGATTTTAAAAGGCTTGTATGTAAAGTTACCATTGATAACCCAAACCTAATTGTTGTGTCCACAGTTCAGGGTTTAATGAAGACTTAGGTTGCCATAAAAGACTTCTTCGTTAATGCTGATTGATGTATCAATGCCTAGAATTTTGGTGCCATAAGGAGTACAAAGCCGTGTAAGAAAAGACTACAAATTGAAAATGAATTAAAAAAGAGAAAACATAATTCAATGAAAATGAGGACAGCCTTTGCAATTGCCTTATAAATGATGATTTTCCTTGCAATACACTACTCTACCCTTTTACAGGTAAAAAATTAATTTATCAGAATGATGATATTTTGAAATAACATCCAGGTGGAGTTATTAAGATATAAGAAATTGATCATTACTATGTAAAGATGAGAAATTTGAGAAAGACTGAAGCATATCATTTTCATCATCTATTTGTGAGAAAATATGCAATCATCAATTAATGAAAATTTTATAATTTTGAAATTTAATATGATATTACCATCATCATTATGGAAGAAGTTGACTACCATCATGATTATCATTTACAGTTGAAAAGAATTCAACTTCAATTTCATTATCCAAATATGGAACTTTTTTTTTTTTTAAGATTGTGCCCTCAGCATCTTCTATTAAAGAAGAAACAATCAAAGAAAATATTAATCATCATAAAAATAATTTTCGGGATCTATTATCTTTATACTGAGAGATGATGAAATATTAAGCAAGAAAATATGCATGGGACATCCTCTCTTCTCTCTCTACCTTCCATTAAGGCTCCAATGCAAAGAAGAAAATTTTATAAGCTTTCTCTAATCAAGGATCTCTTCAATCAAGTAAACAAATCCAAAATAGTTCCATGACAATCATATGTGACTAATTTAATCTAAGAGTATAATATTTATCCAATTTAGTCTCTCAACAATATAAAATTAATGTCAAATAGTATCCCTAGCAAAAATTGAAGGAAATTGAAACACAATTTATTTCAATTTAGCCCCTCGACTATACATAATTGATCCTAATTTATCCCCTGAGAGTTGCAGAGGCCATTTGGGATCAAATTTATATAGTTGATGGATTAAATTAGAGAAATGTGCTACTCTAAAACTAAATTGACCGCATACGAATATTCAATGGGATATTTTAACCTTCTTCACCTTTAATTAAGCATAATGGCAATCAAATTTTGAATATTTTGGATCATTTTTTCTTTATGAAATTATATAATAAAGCGTATTTTAATGCTTATAAAAATGGAATGAGTTATGTTAGAATATAATGTTGAGTCGAAATAATGTAAATTATAACTTGTTTGCAATGAAAGATAAAGCTTGGCAGCTTCCATCTAGAAGGCTACATAGGTGAGTATGACTAGAAAAATTATTCGTATCTTTAAGTTATTTTTCTTCTTCAAATAATAATATCGGCTTCATTGGCTCTAATATCAAATGATGTAGATGTGATATGGGCTAGTGATGGGGACATCAGAGCATGAAAAATTTATCAGAGGTGTGGTCACCGATCTACTACCACGATCGCGCCGATCTATTTTTGAATCCTCATATGTACATGTTTTATTTATTTGCTTTTGTATTTGTTTTTGTTGTATTTTCCTTTTTGCCCCTTAATGGTTTGTACGCCCAAAGGGCTAAGTCGTCTTTTTATTTTCTCGTCCATTGTATGAGGCTATATATAGCCCTTATGTTTTCTTTTGAAGGTTAATGAATGAATAATAAAAATTTCTGCATATTGAGTCCGGGTTTCCCTAATCCAAACCACCGGCTCTCCAAAACCCCACCGTCGACTACCGCCCCATCCCACCACCGGCCTAGCCCTCTTTCCCCCACTCCACATAGCCGTCGCCCACCCAAAGAGGCTCCCCTTAATTGGGTGATCTACTTAAGCCCACCACCCCACCTAACCCTAACCCAAGTCTAACCTAGCCGCCGGCCCCCTTGTTTACTTTGCTCCCAAATTTACAATTCTCATTATTACTTTCCTATTCCATACTCCCTCTTTTGAAAGGTGACAATTTCAATCATTCAAAATCAAATTTGAATTTGAAACATTTCCTAAAATAGAATTATATCTAGGAAAGTTTCCAAAATCAAATCCAAATTTAATTTGAATTTGGATTTGAATTAAATCTTATGTCCTAATTAGAGAATCCTATTTAAGAAAGCAATAAACCTTGCTTAATTTCCCCAAATTCTCCCCCCTATACTGTCGACCCCCTTCATGGTCCCCTAAGGAATTATTTCCAAACTTCAAGCTCCTCTCTTGGAAATAATTCAAAACCTTTCCCTCTCTCTTACCCGACCCCACCCCTTTCCTAATCACATCTAAATCCTTTCCAAGTTAAAGGATTAATTAGGGAAACAATTGCCTGATTTTCCTCCACCTTACTCCCTCTAAAATCTGAACATAATTCTTCCCCACGCCCCCCCCCCCCCCCGCTTTTGTCGGCCACCTCTCTCCCTCTTCTCCACTTGAATCCTTGAGAGAAACTTCTTTCTCTCAAGAGGAGTCCTTAAGGGTAGCCAAGACCTTCGTCTCCAATACTGCAACCTTACGGAATCAATGTATGGACGATCCCAACCTTGACTCCGGCTTCATCTACAACGAGCAAGGAAACGTCGACATTCTCCCGTCAACATTCTTCGACGTCAACCCGGAAATAGACAATTTCGCCAAAGAATACCTGGATCGTATCATCTTTACCTTGTCCGAAGCAATCGAAGAGCAGCTTGCCAACGTTAAAGAACAAATCACTTCCGCTCCACGATGATGGTAAACTTTTTCCCCTATTCAAATTATCTTCAAATCCTCTGCTCTTGTAGGTTGTGATTCAACCACAAGGAGTCGTGTCAAGCTCTCTGCCTTCGCTTAGTAAACGTAGGATTTGAGTTTTGACTTTCTATGTTTTCTGATCTCATTGTTAACCTAGGGATTCTATTGAACATCTACTTAATTTGCAACGGTTAAAATTCTAATTACTTTGGTGATTCTAGCTCTTAGCATGTGATTTGGCCTAAGCGAAGCCATCCCTCTTTTGTTTTCTATTATCGTTTAGCGGCTAACGTTCGTAATTATTAATTGCTCTTATTTAAAACGTGCAAGTTCTTATTGCATTCATTTAAATCCTACTTAGTCATGCATCATCTAGTATCAGAGCCTAGTTGTATTTAGATACCTGTTAGGAAAATTTTATTACATATATATATATATATATATATATATATATATATATATATATATATATATATATATATATATATATATATTTATTTATTTATTACATATTTTAGCATCTAAATCACGTCCTGCATAATTATTTGTTTGCATATTACTTTCTTTTATTTCGGCATTAGTCTGAATCACCCTAGACATTAGGATGGACCCTGAACAACTTCACCGGACTTTAGACTTGTTGGTAGGTCTTAAATGGTTTGGTCACACAAAACGTCGGCCTTTCAAAGACCCGGTTAGATCTAGCCTATGTTAAGGTAGATATATACCTAAAAAGACTTGATTAAAAAATATTAAAAATGACAATTTTATTAGATTTATATGAGAAATTGACTCTTAATAGGACACAATAGAAAAAAATGATCCATTTAGTTGACAGAAAGGGTAGATGTTGTTGTTGTTGATTTACCTTTCTATTTAATAATATTTCATATTAATGTATATTTTTATTTATAATTATTTAACATTCTGCATTATATTTGAAATGGCGTGCACCGCACCATGCTCTATACTCTATGACTCCATAGGGAACTTTCCGCTATGGTGTCATTTGTCATTGACACATATGATAGTGTGCATCAACGTTAATTTAAGCAATAGAAGCCAACCTTGCCAGCAATAATAGATATTAATGAAAATTTCAACAACGAGCATTGGTCTTGTTAGTGATGGTGTTCATCAATATTAGTATCGACAGTGTTTATCAACCATACTAAGATGAGATACATGAATATGGGTCTCAACCATTTGCATCAATTTTATTAGTGATGACTTGCATCATCACTGTTGCTGACGAAGTGTATCGGCCTTATCGGTGATGGTGTAAGCCATGATAGTCACGTGATAATAATCAGACAATGGCAGCAAGTAGTAGTAATCAACAGTGACGATCATCAAGAATAGCTCTCTTTTACTCAAACTCAAGATACCTAATTACTTCATGTGAATAATAAGGGTCCATTTATAGTTTTTTTTAAGGAGTGGCAACCTAATAATTTCTTTCAAACACCAAACGCTCCATCGGATGATTCATACAAATCCTATTGATTATAGACCACTATTTAAGCATTTAAGTACATTAATGAGATTGAATTGAGCAATCATGGGCTTGTTAGAGCCCTGTTACGAAAATGCTCATTTTGATTGAAAGCACACAATATTCAAATATTATTTAGTCCCTCGAATTGGTTGTGCAGTTTCCAATTGTAAGTCAAGTGCTTGATTTAGGTCTATTTAGAATTTGATCATAGTACTTTTGGTGTCCTTGGGTTCACCTCATCAAAGAATTCATTTAAAATATAAATTTATCGAAATCAAAGTTTGCATGATCCGAAAATTAAATATGAAAGTTTCTAATTCAAATATTGCAACAAAATTTGTGCTTCAACAAGCGCATTTTTTGGTGGCGCAACAACAATCGTAAGACCTATTATCATATTCATAAATATAATAATTATCATAAATATCATATGCATGCCAATTGCCTAAGTTATTATTGCATCATCTTGAAATACATTAAGGCAATATTTCAACTAATCATCGTTAGGCATATCTTCATGGTACTAACAAATGTAATATATGATTTTTAGGCTTATCACGATACAAAGCATACATTTCATCCACGCCTAATCCACATCCATAAAAATATAATGAGCTTAAATGCTAATGATCATGATGCCAAACAACAATATATTTGTAAAAAAGACTCTAAATAGACAAGGAGAAAATTTGTAGCTTCATATTGAAATTCATATTTTTGTGATATATCTCTCTAGCATAATCCATGCTTCTTATACCATTCAATTTTCAAGTATTTACAAATGTCATGGTAATAGATGAAGAATCATATGGCTTAAGGTTAGGATTAGGATTTTGGTTGTGATGTGGCATGAGTAATAACAAGATATATGTTATATGGTTTCAAATGAAGAAACATATGGGTGGCCAAGGATGCAATTACCTTTAAGAGATTCAACTTTAATACCAAATTAATGTAGACGAAGATTTAAGCTCATGCCATTTTATTGATGACTTGTTGATGAGCCCTTATAGATGCTCGCTTTCTTGATCTTCATATTCCTTCATCTCTTGAAATCGGCTTCACTTCTCTCCTTAGAAATGAGAGATTTGAGAAGAGGAAGGAGGTGATGGCTTGGTTCCTTGAGGAAATAAAGCCCTATATATAGAAATTGGACAATAAAATAAAATCAAAGTAATTTGAATTCAAATATAGATAACTCCTAAAATTCTATCAAATTTAAATAATGATAACCCTAACAATTAAATGCAATAAAATGAAATTATATATATATAGAGGTAGAGAATATTCTAAAAAGATAATCCATAATTTTATAATATTATATAAATAAGTACGAATTATTTTTTATGCATGTCTTGTATGGCCTCGCATATTCCTATCCATTTCATAAAATAAAAATCCTCAATTGCCTCCAATTTATCAAATATAAAGCCTTATCTAAAATCCTAAGATAAATAAAATATTAAAATAAAAAGGCAAGATAATCAAAGGATTGTTGTACGGGATTACGAAGGGATTGAAAGAAGAAAAGAACAAGAAAGATAAGAAGTTTAGCCTTTCTCATTTTCTCTTGCTCAGCCAATCGACATGGATTGAAACTTTGGCCATACAATGTGAATAGATGGCAAATGGTGGCCCTCTCTCTATGATGTAGCTCCTCTCAATAACATGCTTGATGTATGTTTCTTATTGACTTGAAAGTAGGTCTATGTGAATCCATAAACCTCTTTAGTTCACCTATTTAGGTTATTTTAGCCTTATTGTTGTGAGATCATCCACTGATTCACCTAGAAGCCCAGCCAGGCAAGACATGAAGATTTCACTCATGGATCACACAATTAGGAAAATAGTTCATTAATCATGCACAACCCTGACATAGAAAAAAATTGAAGATAAAGCTCAACAATCATCTTCCAAACAATTGTTCTGGATAATGTCATGTCAAATAACTCTATGTAACAGCATTCTGACAGACAAAAATGCTAAAAGTCAATTAAAAACATTTTTAAGCTAACAATATCTTGGCCACTTCATTAGCTGAATTCATCGGAGTTATCATTTGTCCCTCTATGTGACTTTGAAAATGCAATGTACGAAACAAATAAAAGAATAGCTTCAATGTAATTCTAAGGAAAAACTCACTTCTTATTTACACACAAATGCAATATTTTTCAAAAAGTTGAAGCTTAGTTATAGACAATAGTTTAAGCATGTGTTTAAAACTAAGTTTTCATTATATATTTGCAAGCTTTTACATGTCAGACGTGTAGCTCTAACTGATTACAATAGTCAGATGGGGAACTGAAGACATGCAGAAGCATGGCCAGAGAAAAAGCTAGAAGTTTTTCTAAGTGGGGCGTAACGTGGCTATTTTAAAAATATCAATATTTTTCAGTAGATATCTCTAACTTTAAACTCTAAATTTTTTAACAGGTATAAATTGAATATTTTTTAGAAAATTATATTTGCGCAAGTAAAATTATATGATATATAGAGACATCTTAAAATTTTGGAGGGGGTGCTTGCCTCCTCATGTCCCTTTAAATCTACCCTTGAGCATCGCATGCCAAAGAAACGCTGGAGAAAGAGACCAGCATCAACAAGCTGATGAGGACATCGCTCAGAGATTCCGACATGTGTACCAGCGACAGAATCGTACATCGACGGATACGATTCAGAGTCTTTACTTTTGATGTATTTTTATGTTTTATTTATTTTTGCATTTCAATTTTCCTAGTTTACCCCTATGGGTAGTGAGTTCTGTAGCCCTGAGGGCATTTGAGTCATTTTTCTTTTCTTTGTGATTGAGACATATATGTAGCAGTCTTGTGCTTTGTAAGAGCTTGATGAATGATTGAATGAAAATTTGATATTTGTCTTCTTCTTCTTGTGTGCGCACTAGAGAGAAGAGAGACCCCCAAGCGAGGGCGAGCGCATTACCCATCAGTCATTGGAAGAGTATGTGGCTCGTCTTCTTCTCCCTTCTTCTTCTCCCCACCCGTCGGCCCACCCCCAACATCCCTAACTTCACCCCAACTCCACCTCCAAAACCCCTCCACCCGCCGGCTCAAACCCCCTTCCCTCATACCCGATGCCACATTTCCCCTTCCCATTGCCACCGGCCCACCCCTTTGCCAACTCCATTATGATGATTTCAATCATCATAATTGCTTTCCTAAATTAACTCAAGTAAGAAAGGAAAGGAATTATTATTATTTGAAAATTCAAATTTGAAATTCAAATAGGAAAGCGCATAAATCTAAGTCTAATTTAAATTCAAATTAGATTGATTTATTATTCCCCTTCCTCATGAGTTGTTTTGGAAGCTTTTAAATCCCTCCTCCCTCTCTTAATGCCATCGGCCCCATTAATGCACACCTCCTTTTGATTTTCCTCTTTACGCCCTACATCCTATTTGAATTTGAAAGCAAACTTCAAATTCAATTCCCTCCCAAGTCACTTGAATCTGAAATTAATTTCAGATTTATTCACAGCCACTTCACCCAAACCCTAAATCTAATTTAGCCCACAAGCCTCCATTTTCCCCGCTCTCTTTGGCCGCCCCTTTTCCTTCCCTTATCTCCCTTGTAAACCACAATCTCTCTTGAGTTCTAGAGCAAAGAAGAGCAGACAAACCCTCTCCTCCCATCTACCTTTGGTGCATGGCCGATCCCGAGACCTACCCCGGATTTGCATACAACGCTCAAGGAGAAATCTACATCTTGTTATCTCCTTTCTTTGATCTAGATTGGGCATACGAGGATTCCGTGGAAAGCTACGTCAACCGCATACTCTACTGCCTCGCCGAGACGATTGACGAGTAACAACCCACAGGACATTGGCGAATCGTCGGCCGACCCACAACTTCCCATCTTCCGGCTACTGCTTCGGCGGACAAGACCCTACGCGTCACTTGTCTTGTGGTGGCATCACTAGGATTGCTTCTACCCTTTCTCCGCTAACCCCAACTTCAAAAGCGAGTGTGAAGAAACGTAGGGTGAACTTGTCTCGTTGTTACCCCGTGGATTTTTGTTTTATTGCCTTTAGTTTTACTTTCTTATTTTGGTTGTTACTTGCAAGTATCTTGTTAATCTCCTTTGTAATTGCTTACCATTACTTGGTCTTCTAACGAAAAATTCTAGGAATCCAACTTGGTGAAACATAAATTTATAATTAGAAAAGTTAAAAGTTCAAAATTATTATTAAGTTCCAAATGCAATTCTTGTTCTTTTCATATGTTTCACATCACAAGCTATATCCTAGACATATATCTATTTTCCTTAAAAGAACAAATTGATGATTACACATGAAGAACTGCCGATTAGAAATGCCAATATTAATTAAAATCCCACTACAATAGGTACTTACACAATTACCTTACATCCACATCTTATCATGGACAAGAGTAAGAGAATGTGTAATATGATAACTTAGAAATCTAATGAACAATAACAACAAGAAGACTTTATTTCACTATGTGGAGTAAGCTAAAAGAATTATTTTTCTCCATTCTGTCATAAATTAGAAATCTAATCAAAGGCAAAAAAAGATCATGTTCATATTATTTGTAAATATATACATGGGACAGCCTAAATTTAGAACTAAATTTTTAATCCGAGCTTACAATAAATAAAGGCAAGCTTCAAGACCAAATAAAAAAATAAAAGCCAATTAAAGATAAAATAAGCTCTGTTTGGAGAACTGAAAAAGTACCTCCAACTTATCCTCTTTAGCTCGATGAGTTATTGGAAGCAAACGGAACTCTTCAGTTAATCGAGCACATTCCCCAATATTTTCAGGAGAAACAAAGTCAAGGGCAACTTTGATACAAGACTGGATAATTGAAAAAGAACATAAGACCACATTGCCCAAAAGTTTTTGTTAAAAACTTCAATTGATAAGAATCCATAGATTTTATTGCACTAAAATAAATGCAAAATTGCAGGTATTACACTGATATTTAGATAGCTTGTTTTAATTAACTAGCATAAATTAACCTCAACAAAATTAGTTTATTTACATTTAATACTATATATGGAAAAGGGGTATTAGTAAAAACATTTCCGTGCAAACACCAGCACATAATCCCGTAAATTTTAAAAATTCTAAAAATCTAGAGGGATGATTCAGAAGAGCATTATTCTGACCTGTCTATTCCTGACTTGATGAGGGCATCCTGCTGGGATGAAAACAGCCTCGCCAAGATATTGCTCAAATGTCCAAGGCTCCACATCTGCTTGATAAATGAAAGGATGGCTTAACATGCTAATATGAAAACTGGAACTCAAACACTAAAACTAAAAGTATTTCTTGTGCAACAAACAGAAGTAATCAATAAATAGAATTAATTAAAAAAAAAGGAGCTTACTGAATTCCTCTTTAAGCTGTCTCTTATGTCTCTCATTCAAAAAGAGTGTTTGATCATGGATAGGATGAACAATCTAAAGAAGCAAAGTTGAGGATTATCATCATATGGCACTGAAACGCATAATAAAGATGACAAAATGGAAAAAGCTCACAGAGTTAAGAGGAAGAGTATTAATATGGCGAAACTCTTTCCAATGTTTCTGTAGATACTCAATCAGCCTGGGCACGTCTTCCCTTCGGAATATGTCCCAAACAGCACCACCACAATGAACTTCCGAATTGCAGCTATAGTCCAAGTTACTTTTTACATCTCCTTTTGGTACTGATGCATCAGTAGCTTGACCTGCAAGAAGATTCAGTTCATTAGTTCATATTTGAAATCAATGTTGATTATCATATTTCAGAAGGTTGAACTCCCAAATAGTCCTCATACTATTTGTATGTAACTAATTTAGTCCCACAATTTCACACTTCTCCTACTCAGTCTCTAGACTATGCAAAATCAAACCCAGTTTAGTCCCGAATTGGAATCAATTTTGCATACCAATTTCCATCAATTTCTACCCAAAGGACCATTTGGGATCAATTGTGTATAGTCGAACATTAAATTGGAGAAATCTGAAACCCTAACTAAATTGTTCACATAGGAATAGTCTGAAGAATATTTTGAGATTTATTTCTAATTCACTAGTAGAACTAACACTGTAATTTGGCTACTTGTATAAGCATCAATTTCAATGCACTAGCATTTCATAATTTTAAATTAGAACTCAATGTTGATTATCATGATTCAGTAATAGAACTAGCAATTCATAACTCAGCTAGTAAAATATGTTTCAATTTCAAGTCAATGCCAATTAGGTGGCTCAGCTTGATTGATGTAGAAAAACTGTCCACAGCTTGACTGCTACAGATAGATTTACATCATTTGGTAAATCATTAAAATCATGTTCCCTGTGAGAAGCAAGGTTATTCAACTTTTGGTTGAACTTCACCAAAAAAATAGAACTCACTACACTTTCAGTAGGAAAAAAACATCTGCTATCACAGGTAAACATGATATTACTCATTTAAGATTGATACCTTGCTCAAACACCATTTCATTCTCAAAGGAGTTGCCAGAACCAAGGGAAACTGACTTTTCAACACTGGCATGCCTGTCTGTTAATTCAATAACGTCGCATAGGTTGCTCTCTGAAGAAGAGACTTCCATGGATCCTGCATTATTCTTGACATCATCAGCAGTTTTTATCCGTTGGTTCTTTATGTTATTGCAACGTTCCTCAAAACCATCCTCCAGCACCAGACTTCCTTTCATTGCTTGCTCTGTCACAGCCATATTCAAACCAACAAGCGAAGAGCACCCAGGCACATTTCCATTTGAACTAACTTGGATCTCTTCTGATTGTTCAATGCTAGTTCCTCCCAACTCCTTATCTTGCGCTACATAATGGGACATTCCCGTCTTCTCATCCAAATCAGTGCTCCTAGACTTTAAAATTGCAGAATCTTGAGTCAGTTCGATATTTTCCTCCACCTTTGCTATTCCTGTTTTATCTACAACTCTATATAGTTCCTCAGAATCATCACTATCATATTTCCTCTGCAACTTTTTAATCCGTTCTGTATGCCATGTAGACGTCATCAACTTAGTTGTATGAGTCAAGACATTTACCTAAAGTGAAATCATAAGAACTACAAAAATTAGCCATTCCCAAAGTCAAGAAAACTTAAGACGGAAGCAACAGCGGAAAAAAACAACCACCACTTGAACTGACTTCATAAAACGACAGAAATATTCAAAAATACAAGCATGCTATGGAACCTTCAAATCCAAAAGTATTTAAAGACAACAAATAACCGTATCACGAAATTGCATCTGCTGAACAACTTGGTGAATATCAATCTGTTCAGTGCGGAGAAATAAATAAACTAAAATTATAGGTAATTGAAGCATGTTGTAGGCTTGTAGAAAATTTTACTGAATTAACAGTAACATGTGAATTCTTTTTCAGCGGAATTACACAACTAACATCCAAATCTAAATAGTTTACAAACTAATGCCTACATTGTTTTTTTTTTTTTTTGAACAACCAAATCCGTGTATTTGTGCGTGCCACAATCAAACTGTTAGATATTTGACAAAAGTGAAATATAAGAGTTGGATTTTTATTGTGAATTTCAAGTGAAAATTTGAAAAATTGGGGAAAACAATGTCAGATTTGGGTATTATGCAAAGTGAAAAGGACAAAATGGTCCCTTGACTCTTTATGAAGAGTCAATATGGTCCTCAACTACATTAAAGGACCATTTCTCTCACACCACATTTTGACCACCTCTACAGTCAACCTAGAGTGTAATAGAGAAGGAAATCTTCTTACTGGCACCCATTCTGAATTACTTCTATCAGAATCAGATGAGTAAAAAAATTAATCTATTCAGACTCTCCTAACATATCAAACTTCGTACTTAACAACATAAAGCATGTGTCAAATAACCTAAAATAAAATGCACATCTGAAAAGAAATATAGAGCTTTACTAAAAAATTTTAAAATTTATTTAAAAATCTCAAAAGTGTCTGTACAGCCTCTATTTGGACATCTATATACACCCAAAACGTATATACACAAAAAGGACAATCACCCTTTCCGCCTAGTGCCCTACTGGTTCCTTCCCCTTTCCTGCAGTACAACCACTGCTAATGAGTTAGGGCTCAATAAAATAAGCAAGCAATGTATAAAAAATAATAATAACATTTTGATAATTGATTTAAAACACAGTGAAATTTCATGTTGCGGAAGAAATGCATAACATTAATTTCTATTCAATATATTTAAACAAGACATATGATGACTATAAACTTTTGCACCCTTTCAGATTTCCAATTCAAGGTTGGGTCCGAATTCTCAACTTTTAGAATTGAAGCTGCTCTTATATTCAAAGTTGTCGAATTCCCAACTTTTAGAATTTAGAGAATATAGGCTTATATACCTAGTCAGGTATTTTGCCTTTACCTGTACGGATCTATCTCTCATATATGAGTTATTTCACTTTTCTACTATGTTCCATTTTTCATGCCCATTTTCATAATCATACAGTACAAATGTAATTGCTACGACTTAGTGATTCAACAATTCACATATATGAATAAAGTGGAATAAATTGAAACAAATGCCTTCATAAACATAATAAATATGAATTTGAAAATGTATAAGTTTTAACTATTTTCTATGCATTGTTTTGATATCTCACCTCGTCCTCTAGGGTAATCGGGAGATGCTCTCCAAAACCCCGGCCTCTTTTTCGTTTATAAACAACCTCAAAGGCACTCTTCCTCATTCAACCCAAAATCTTTCCTATTCTCCTCCCAAATCTCCTCCTCCTTTATTTTTCGACTGAATTCAGCAACTGGTTTCAACATATAAGAATTTCAGCAATTAGTAACATTTAGAATTCAGAATTTGCTTTATTTCAATATTTTCTTTACTGAATTCCAGCCATTAATTTAAACACATACACACTAATTTCAGCAACTACAACAACATACAACATCACCAGCTATTATTACTAATTGCAGAATTCCTAATTATAAACACACTCAGCTGTCTTACCAAATTCCAGCAATCAGTTGCAGAATTCAGCTACACACAGCAGCCCGCCTCCTTTAGCTCCCAGCTATCCCACGGCATGCACAGCAGCTGCTTCTCACGCATGAATGGGGAGGGAAGAAATGAACAAATGGCTGAAATTTAATGCTTCAGGAAATTTCTTAATATAATATTATCACTGGGAGCACAAACAGCCTTCTATCTTCTCCCAGCCGCATGATTTAATCCATCCATTGCATGTGCATTTAAGTGATTTAAACTACAGTGATAATAATAATATAAGATGTAAAGTGGTTGTTGCCGGTTAATTAACTTATACTAGTTATAATTTAATAATTATTTAACTTAGTTTTAAAGTAGCTGTTACAAAAATTTAATAATTATACATATATTAGATTAGTAATTTACATATACTTCTATATATCAAAATGCTTGGAATTACAAGTAGAATTTAATAAAACTAAATAAGCATTTAGAGAAAGTTTATGCGTACATTATTTTGAACATTTTTGGGTATTATAATTTTGGTCCCTGAACTACTTAAAGAAAAATCAAAATAATCTCATGGTGGGACTATTTTGATATTTTTTAGGACTTGAGGGACCAAAATGGTCCTTTAATATATTTGGGGATCATCTTGGTCCTTCATAAAGAGTCGAGGGACAATTTTGGTCCTTTTCTCTTATGCATGTGATCGCCTCTCCTCTTTTTTTTTAAGCTTCCAAACCCATTACATCCATAGTTGAAAATACACAAATATTTACTTCATGTTAAAATTTCAGCTATGATTTTGAGTACCCAAAAGTTTAAATCACAAAAGATGGTAAAAATCTCTAACATATTCCACTTGAAATGCTACCTATTCGATAATATGATCACATGCAAAGCAAACTGAGAACAATGATGGAGATTGTTTCATTAGAGCCATGAGCCAAAAAAGGTCAACTGTTCATCAATCATCAGGGGAAGTACATATCCTGCCTTGCAAAAGCAGAGAACACAAAATATTCCAAACAATGAAAACAAGGAAGATGTCCAATAATTGAGTCGGGTATAATAATCTCCCGTAAAAAAAAATATCTACAAACAACTGCATCAGATACACATATGATGTAGGGGAAATCACAATTAGCATGAAAATCGATGTAATTTCAATATATATATATATATATATATATATATATAACGGTTAATAACTAGATTTGAAAATTCACACTGTTTTTTGGTGAATTTTGACCAAGAATTCCTCATTAATAAAATGAAAACTAACCTGGCATAAGCTACTTGTAAGATTAAATTATCACCAATACGACGTACACAAATAGAAATTATTTTAAATGAAATAAGAAGTGACTTCGGAGCCTTCACTTGAGAATAGAGTTTGATTTCCTATCAATTTCTTTCAGCATATGCATTCGAAGACAAAAAACCACATGATTCTAAACTTTTAGTTACAAATCACTATTTCTTTATTTAAGGTCCATGGTGAAGATGATGAGATGGTTTTAAACTACAATAATGCCCACGACTTCAAATGTTCTGAAAACTATTATGAACATTGTAATGTTTAGATCATGATAATGTATGTTATGTTTGTCATTATTCTCCTACTGCTATCATATTTATTGTCATTTAGAATCATAAAATACTCACAAAATTTTCTATATATATATATATATATATATACACACACACACACAATAACAACATCAAGTCTTTGTCCACTACGTGAGGTCAAGTACATAAATCTTTTTTCTCCATTGTATCCTACTAAGAGTTAAATTCTAACTTAAATCTAATAAAAAATAGTCATTCCTAATACTTTCTAACCAATTATTTTTAGGTCTACCTCTATCTTTCTTAACATAGGCTAGATCTAATACATCTACTCTCCTAGCTGGGTCATCGAATGACCAACAGTTTATGTGACCAAACCATCTAAGGCAACACTCTCTAATCATATTTTCCACTGGAGCTACTCCAATCTTTTCACGTATATACCCATTTCACATTATGTCTCAAAGTATAAAACTACTCATCCACCTGAGCATCCTCATCTCTGCAACACAACTTAATTTTATGCTTCTCTTCCAACATTATGCACCATAAAACATTGTAGGTCTCACCACCATCTTATAAAATTTTCCCTTAAATTCGAGGGGTACTTTTCAATCACACAACAATTCCGAAGCATTCATCCAGTTCAACCATCAAACTTTAACTCTACCAATATATCCTCATCTATTTCACCATCGTTTTGACCAATAGACCCGAGATATCTAAAATGTGCACTCTTCGTAATGACTTGATCACCCAATGTCACAATACAACCATTAGATCTATTACTACTAAAAATTAAACTCCATGTATTCGGTTTTAGATTTACTCAAATGAAAACCTTTAGACTCTAAGATTGACCTCCATAATTTAAGTTTTATTTCAACTCCTTCTATACTCTTATATGGAAAAAGAATATCATCAACAAAATGCATACACCAAGGTACATCCTCTAGCAAATGTCGAGTAAAAACATCCATGACTAAAGCAAAAAAAGAGCTTAAAGTTGATCCTTAATGTAATCCAGCTTAAATAGAAAAATAATTAGTCAAACTATTTTGTATTTGAACACAAGTAATAGCTCATGCATACATATTCTTAACGACTTGAATTAAAGCATTATTAATTCCTTTCTTTTCTAAAACTCTCCAGAGCACTTCTCTTAGAAATTTATCATATGATTTCTCTAATCAACAAATAGCATATGATGATCCTCCTTACTTTCATACTTCTCCATCAAACCCCTCATCAAATGTTTAGTATCCATAGTAGACCTACCCGGCATGAATCCAAACTCATTTTGAGAAATATTAGTATCGTGTCGCAACCTATATTCAATTATCTCTTCCATAATTTTAATATATGGCACATTAACTTATTTCCTCTATAACGTAAACCCTTTTGCATCACCTTTATTCTTAAAAATAGAAACCAACACACTCATCTAATATCTTTTTAGTCTTCAAAAAAATATTCAAATAATTTAGTAAGACAAGAATTCCTAGATCTCCTAAACATTTTTCATATCTCTACTGAAATGTTATTAGGTCTTACTGTTTTTTCACATTTCCTTTTCTTTGAAGCCTAACCAACTTTGGTTTTACTTGTACAATGATAAAAATAAAAATTTATATTTTCATTTAGAGAGCTAAGGTCACAAAAGTCAATGGTATTCTCAGAAAAGTCATTGAAAAACTTATCGAAATATCTCATCCATCTATGTTGAATATCTTTTTCTAAGAAAAATATTTTTTATCAACACCTTAATGCACTTCAATTGAACTAGATTCTTATTTTTCCTATCCCTAAGCTTGGTTAAATTATACATGCATCCTTCTTCCTCCTTAGTAACTAATTTATTATATAAATCATTAAAAATCAAATTCTTTGCATCTTCTATTGCTATTTTAGACTTCCCAAGGGACCCTCTATATCTCATCCATCTATGTTGAATATCTTTTTCTAAGAAAAATATTTTTTTATCATCACCTTAATGCTCTTCAATTGAACTAGATTCTTATTTTTCTTATATCTAAGCTTGGTTAACTTATACATGCATCTTTCTTCCTCCTTAATAACTAATATATTATCTAAATCATTAAAAATTAAATTATTTTCATAGTATATTGCTTTTTTAGACTTCCTAAGGAACCCTCTATATCTTTTCCTTTTTTTCCAAACTTTTACATCTAAATAACTTTATATAACAAAGCTTCTTATTTTGTATCTTTTCATGCACATTTTAATTTAACCAGCAACTATTTTTATTATTAAAAACTTTTCATTTTTACATATATATATATATATATATATATATATATATATATATATATATATATATATATATATATATCATATTAGTTGATCATTTCTCAAGGAAGCCTTCAAAGGAGTAGAGGAGACTTGAAGATGATTTAGTACACAATTAATATAAAGCACCTTTGCTTAGCCGTATACATATGATAGATGTATAGTGTAGTAATTATTGATCATTTAATGTGTATTAAACTAGTAATTATATGTTATATATAAATATTATTTCAAGTTTTATGTTTAAACGTCTTAGTATATATGAAATTTTCAGGTATAATGAAAGTTTATCATCTAGTGGCTCTTTATGAAATAACCCTTATTTTGGAATATTTTGTATTACAATATTAGCATAGTTCCTTAGAATGTATAGCAAGTTCAAACCTTCTATCATGCTTGTTTGTACCCACCTAGGTTCATTCAAGGCCTCAAACATAATTGCAACATATGATAATATATTATTTTGATACCCTAACTTTGAATGTTTGAAAATCCAACTCAAGTTGTAAGAAACTGGGTGTGGAGTGGCGTTTAAACCTAATTGCTCAACTAGCATTTTAAAAATTAGGTTTTTACCACAATGATTAATACAAGCTCCCAAGCTTAGCTAAGATATATCATAATATATTATTTTATTACCCTAAACTTTGAATGCTTCATAATCTACCAAATCATAAGCACTTGGGTGTGGAGTGGTATCCAACTTTAATTTCTCAACTAGCACTTTAGAAATTAGATTTTTATCCTTACAAGTATAAATAGAAGTTATTACCAGGAGATTAAGAATAACAAGCTCCTCCATTTGCTTGTCATTGTCAAGTGCCATTAAAGATAGTACTTCATCCTTTCGATAGTTAATAGTTTGACCACTTATGTAATGGTAATATGGTATTGAGTCTTCTTGACCTAATCTCTCTGTAGCCTCTCTCTTCTTAGAGTATAGTGCCAATAGTGTTGATCTAAGTGGCCCATGAATTTTAAGTATAAGTAGTACGATCTTGGCCTTAGCTTCTCTTAACTTTTGGCCTATCATTCGGATCAAAGATGGGCCTCTCTTATTTTTACCATTTTTAACCTCACATTCTCCAGGTCAATAATACTTTGATATCAAATTGATCTAGAAAGGAAAACATGATTACAAGTGAGCATTCCTCTTTAACCATGAAATTACAAAGGGATTATATGTTTAAAAGACCAAGACTCCATTTAGCCTTTTTTTCTCAAACACAATCACATCAAGCATCAAGATAAAATTCTTTGTAGTGTAAGATTATAATGAACCTATACAATAGGAAGGCCAATTAGGATCTCCTTCTAAGAGGCTTAGATTAAAAAATCATGTGAGAGAATCAACACAGACACAGGAAAATGTGCACTAAGGAGAAACCATAATTGAAAGTACCAACAAAGTTTTATGAGCTTTCTTAAACCTTTAAAGTTGTCTTCAATGTTGAAGGGCTTTGATCCTCTCCTCCTTTTATTTCTTGTTAAATTTCTTCTTTCTTACAGGCTCCTTTCCTTTTTCTTCTTTCTACTTTGATCGATCATGGTGTCATGACCTGGCCCGATAAGCTCGCTTAGACGAGACGGGAATGAAAGTCGGACGGAAAATTTTAAAAAATTTCAATTTAACATTTATAATAACAATCCAAATAAAGGTAAGAAAAAGCCACTAAAATTCTAAACAACATTTTGTTTCATTAATAAACATGTACATAAATTGTCCATTACAAAAAAATAGATATCTAATTATCACATGTCGTCCTACGAGTCAATCTATTACAAAACACCAACATCACAAAAAGAACCTGTCACCCGGCATCTCCTTACGACGGTAAGTGAACGGTTGTTTGTTCGTCATTACTAATTAGCTGGTTCTCCTAAAAAATTTTCCACAGCTAGGGTGAGCCAATGCTCAGTAGGTTATATGCTATTAAATTAACTTCAGAAACAAAGTAAGGAATGCAGTATGCACGCCAATATCTTAATTCAAAGAATTAGTAAACATTAAAAGAAACAGTAAACTTTTCATGCTGTATTAACTAGTGTGCATATGTCTACATGTCAACTTATGTCCTTAAGCATGTAACCTTTTAGAGCGTGCATTTTTTTTATTCCTTTTTATGCTCTTTATACATAGAACATATTCTTATACACCTATAACAGAGTATCAATTTATACTGATCAGGTACACATGTATGGTCATTTCTTTCATTAACAAACTAATTCGATGAGCCCTTTACCATGTTTGCTCATAAAAGCCCTTTACCATATTTCCTTTACCATTTTAATACTTCGTGCTACCATACACATTCAATCATACATTCGTTATCATAGGGGAATGTCAACATGTCATTCTATATATGTTCTTACTAAATGTTGTGTTCATACATTTCTATATGAAGACAGTTTAAAAAAAATGTATTCTAAACTATCCACTTGAGCAAGGTACATTGCATTTAAAACATGCTAAGCTAATCAAATGATATCATAATGTTAAGCTAATCACATGATATCATAAGGAACATGCTAGAATAATCACATTAGATCATAAGGAAACATGCTAAAAATTTACATAAGAAAAAAATTGAAATTAAAAGAAACACATTTACCTACCTAATGGACGTGCACAATTCGTCGTGTACTCTATCGGTGTCTTTCCTCTCCCACTTTGAAATCCTACAAACAATGTAACTTTGATAATCAAATATTAACTTTAAGTCATGTTCCATATCCTTACATTGATCTTCATTCGTTCACATACATTAATCTTAACATCAATCCTTACTTATTAAGTGGCATTATAATGTAATTATGCTCAACTTTAATTAAATCCTAATATTTAAAAAATTCAAATTTTTGGTCTAAGTCCATAATTTATCAAAATTAACCCTTTCTTGTATCGTAAATTAATTTAAATTATTTTCTATTTTTGATTTTTCCTCAAAACCCTAATTTTAGAAACCTAATGTTTATTAATTTCATCATCGATACGTTATCATGAAATTATCTTAATCGGGCACGAATCTCGAGGCAAAACCCAACCCGAAAACTTCAAAAATTAAACCCGGGAGCATCTAAACTATGATTTCAGCGAGCTTATAGCCAAACTGAGCGTCTCGAAAATACGAACCCAACGACACCAAATTCAACTCGATCCGAGCCCAAGTGAGCCCAAATCAAGCACCCGAAGTGCTGTTGGAAAGCTCGTACCATAATTTGAGTTACCAAACGATCTCCGATTTTAACGATCTTATAATCAAATCGAGCGGCTCGACGAGACGAATCCAACGAGCCCAAGATCGCCGAATAACGACATCACTAAGGGCTTCAAATGTCCAACGAACGGTGCACGATCAAAGGATTCAATATCGGCCGTCCATTTGACCACTCCCTATTTGCCCATGATCTCACACCTATTTACAAGCCATGTCACTCCAGAAAAACTATAAATAGAACCCTCATTCTTCACAGGGGGACTCAAGTGAGAAGAGAGAGAATAAGAGAAGAGGAGGAGAATCAGCTCCTCCTCGACCACCGCCGGAGTTCTTTCCACCGCCTGAATACGCTGGAATTCTGCCGGATTTTTGGGAGACGTCGGAATTATGCAAAACTTTGTAACTTTGTTTCAATTTAGAAGAAACTAATTGTAATCTGATCGTCCTGACTTTTGGGACTAATCAACCTCTGTACTTCAAACAAACACTAGTGGAATTACTTCAACTGGGCGTGGCCCCGAGATTTTTTCCCTCTTTCGGGTTTTCCACGTAAAAATCCTGGTGTTCATTTTTTCCTTTCCTGTTTGTGTGTGCCGAATATTCATACAACGCTTGGACGTAAAATTGCAAACTCTACCACCGCGTATATTCTAGCTCACAACAATCATATTTGTAATAATAATAATAATAATAATAATAATAATAATAATTTCATCATATTTGCATGCCAAAACCTCCCCATCTCTTAATTAATATTTAGGACATAATTATTTTTAATAAAAAATTAGGAAAATTGAAAATTTGTGCAAAACTCTAATTTCCACCATTAAAAACTTTCCTAAGACCGTATGGAACAATATTCATTAAAGAGATTTCATAGAAATAAAAAATTTGGAAAAACCCTAATGTTTGGAAACTCAACAAAATTTGGGGAAAATTAAAATTTCATAAATAGAAATCATTATTCAACATTCCCTAATATTCTCCTTCCAAAATTTCAAGTTTTAGAAAAATCCCAACTTTTTCACTTGAAGAAATCTAAAAGAGGAAATGATGAAATAGTTTAAAATTAATAAAAAAGAGGAAATGAGGAAATCTTTATTTAGAAATTCACCTTCTTCTTCCCAGAGCCTAGCTCTTCAATTTCCTTTAAAAAGGGCTGCCGGAAATCGCCGCCGCCGCCTTAGCCCTGCTCCCGCTGCCCTCTCCCTCACCCTCTCCTTGCGTTTGGCCGAACAAGAGAAATGAAAGGGACCGAAAAGTTTCGGTCCCTTAGGAGTTTATTTGGGCGCTGGGGAAGGGGCTTGCCAACTTACGCATGTGCCCTCAAATGCATAAGCTCTCTTAAGTGTTATGAGGGGCTACTTAGTAAATTGTCCATTAATAAACTTCAACGATTTTTAATATCAAAACCATGTGAAATTTACCATACATTCTTTATACCAAATTGATCAAAATTTTATGTAGAATCTTATAAAATTTATTTTGTTGCATTCCGAGAACTTCAAAAATTCACTTGTTTTCATCGCGGTGCATCGGAACGCATCGCAACGCTACGATTCGGCATTTTGGGGATTTTACACATGACTTTCTTCTTCCTTTATTTTCCAAGCTTCCAATTTCTCTCCGTTCTTCTTATAACTGCTCTCCTTTCTTATCACACATATTAGAAAAAGAAAGAATATCAGTAAACCGTTGGCTCAGTAAGCAAAGTCGTCACTCTTTGCCCGTCGGCACAGTAATCAGTATCACATGAATCAGTAGAGGATAATACCAAACCACAGTATTTAAAGGAAAGTCCGTCGATCCACCATCATGTACAGGTCAATAAATCTCCAACCAACGGGTCAACCAGTCTTTACTTGTCTTTTACACGAGCAATTATTACATCCGATGTCCGAATGCATTCAGAGACCAATAACCACGCGCCACGTCACCTAAAACTCGGTATTGGTCGGTATACATTCGGACCGTTCGGTTTTTGACCGGATGTAATAATTTCTCCTTTTACACACACAATAGTATCACAGTACTATAACAGTAATTTCAATCACATATTCACATTCATTTCTGATATATTGCAGCAAATAATGCAAAATTGAGCTTAATTAAGAAGATGTCAAAATGGCATAACAGTAGATAAGAAAAATCCTTTTAGGCATAAATGCACATTTTCAGAAAATTATTAAATTACCAGGGATTATATAAATTGATATTTTAAGACTTTTATTATACTACACTACTATGTTTAGATGTCAAAATAAATTTTTGGGTTGACAAAAATCATTGTATTTTCAAAATCACCCAGTGAAAAATCTCAAATAAATGCTCATAATCATGATCTCTATAACATACAAAAAGTTACGCGATAAAAGTTTTAACAATACAAAGTTATTCATGTTTTTCAGTAACGGAAACACAAATTTGAGCTGAAAAATACCAAAAGTATAAAATTTTTTAAATCAGAAATAGGGTATGGATTCCTTACAACGAGACAAGTAAATCTTTCAATTGCGTTGAAGGACGAAAATTGAAACCGCAGCCTCCAAATCTGAGCTTATTCTTTTAGAGTCATAACAACTTTAAATCGCAATATGTCTTCGTTATAGTATTTTGATCGAAGTATTTTACTTGCATGAATTTTTTCGTAATTTTTGGGCACCGGTGAAAATCCTAAAGGAATTTATATCTGTCAGTATAAGTGAGGATTTCAGAACTTTCAGGTGTTCATTTTACAAACTGATTTCACCAATTTTTTTTTAAATATTATGATTTATTTTATGAATAT
Organism: Dendrobium nobile; assembly: GCA_022539455.1. Classification (NCBI taxonomy): domain Eukaryota; kingdom Viridiplantae; phylum Streptophyta; class Magnoliopsida; order Asparagales; family Orchidaceae; genus Dendrobium; species Dendrobium nobile. The sequence continues at coordinate 80,627,803 of CM039726.1, read as the reverse complement.
TTTTTTATAATTCTTCCAATTTAGATATTGGGACATCACACCTAGCAATCCTATTCTTGTCCCTAACACCCAATATTAACACCCGCTTCCTTTCCCTCTCATTTCTCCCTACACAAATGCCCTCCCTCCGACGCTTCTCATTCTCTCTTGCGCACAAGTTCATCACACATGATCTCAACCTCTAACAACATACTCCTTGAGATTGTCTCACACACCATGCTTTCTACCTGCGACGGCACTAAAAGCCAAGCTACACGTAAATGGTTCTCAAGCTCTCTCCTTACCAGCATCCCTCTCAAATCAAATGGAGCTCCCCATCTCGCCTCTTCTCCTTTTCTCAATTCCTCACTAATTGAGCTTCTCTCCTCTCCTTCTCCCTCAAAGTCCAACAAGCTACCGCCCCACTTATTGGTTCTCCAATCCATGCAAACACCTCCAACGACACCAATTTCCCTTTAACACTCTTAAACTCTAGCAACTTGCCTCCACGATTTAGCAACCGAATGCAAAACACATCCAAACTACCAGCAAACCCAAGCAACAAAATCCAAAACACCGATGGCGCTATCCAAAAATACCCAAGCCCACTCAAATTGGATCTCTCACCACCTCCATCCAATCTTTATAGACTTCGAAGTGTCATTGTTTGTTTTCGAGCTCTCAAGCAACCACCTAGCTTGCTCACGATCCTCCACCATTAGAGCCACCTCCCCTTCCCTCATGTGGCAAAAATCAATCCAATTTTTCCATCCAACACCTCGAAATTTCCAACACCACCTTCTTCCATCTCACTCATAGTTAAACTATCTCAAACCACCACAACCTCCAGATCTCTTCCTCCTTTCTCCCTCTAAAAAAAATAAACATAAAGCCTTTCCAAAAAAGAAAAAATCTCAAAAAAGAGGAGTGAGTTTGTTTTTTATTCTCATCGTAAATATTTTATTCACCGCAACTTCACCGGTGTATCATATCATGTGTAAGGGATAATAAAAAAAGTAATCTCACCCCACCGCAATAAACATAAGCACCGATGTACACCATCTTGATGTAATGAAGAAAATTTGTTATTCTTGCAACACTCTATCATGCAAAAATCAAGTGCCTATGCATGCTTTTTTTAAACTTTAGGGTTAAAGATTTGTGGGCATTGTATCAATGTGATCGGAAGGCTCCCTCATGACTGATATTTTCTTATGCAAGTATAGACCCCGTGCACGCTTTTTAAGCATGGTGGGTTTGACAATCCCAAACCACAATATCTTAGATACAAACCATACATGCTTTTTTAAGCACAATGGAAAGACACAAGATCCTCCTAAATTCATATACAAGAGAGATGCACCAGGAAGCTACAAAAAAATTCACCTGAATGCTACTTGAATAAAATAAAAAAGGACATCTTTAATTAAATGATGTTATTAAAACAAAATTAATAAGAGCAAATTTACAAAATGAGGAATAAAATTAACACTCCTTTTGCACAACCTTTAAAGAGAACTATATTGAAAAGGACATAATTAAACTCAAATAAGACTTGCACAAAACTTAAAACTCCATATGAGCCCAAACAGAATTTCCTCCCAATATTTAGAACTCTTCTAAACAAAAAGAACTCTCCAAAACTTTATAAATTGAACATTAAATGTGGAAGTGAGCTAAGCAAGCTCCTTTATTTATAAGTGAAGAAAGATTTGATGCAGGATCCATTCAGTAAAATATAACTCGTATACGGGCAAACCCTACCTCTTTCAAAAAAAAGCAAATATGAAATGGAATCTATAATAACCGGTTTAGCTGGGCCGGTTCGGTCGTAGCCTTTGCCGCGAACAGAAGAGTCGCGAAAGGGAGGAGGCGAACCGAGCGTAACCGCTCGTGTGCGAATAACCTCCAAACGGACGCATTTTTCATTTCTAAGCACAGGAACACATTTGTGATTGAAAAAGAACAACTTCTTATGCAGAAAATTTTAGTTTCATCCATTCCTATAAAAGAAAACACAGAAGAGAAGTTTCTTTTTGATAGACGTGATTGGGAAGAGAAAAATGAACTAAGGTATGTTGATTTTTCTCATTCTACATAAATCCTTTTATATTATCTCTTAAAAGCAGTGAGGGATTTTTCAGTTAGGGTGAAAGAAGAGATTGAAAGCGGAAAGGAAGAGATTTGGAAAGAAAGAGAAAAGAATTCGAGAAATTTTCTTCCGAAAATGGAATAAAAAGTAATTGAACTATTAATTGAGTTTGATTTAGATATGAATTTATATTCTTATTTCTAATTGAAGAAATCATCATTGTAGAACGGATTCAATTAATGTAAGCATCAGTAATGGTTCAATAGAGAAGGAAATCTTTTGTGAGGTAATCTTATAGAAGGAATCAAATATTTGTTGAATCATTCAAATTGGAATTTAATACTGAGTAAATTATTATATTATGGTGAATAGTTCTCAAGTCCTGGATGAGAAAAGTGGAGGGTTGCGTTAGGTAGTCGACAGCCAGCGTATAATTTGTCAAATAATAATGACATAAATCCTTTAAGAAATTGTGTTAATGCTAGGGCGTCTCTTGGAAGCGACGCGCTGTCTGGACAGAATACAGTGACAAGTGTGCAAGGGCCGCTGCACCGGCGCCCGGGTGCAATGTTAAATAGGCAAGGGTTCCCACATCAAGGACGGATGTGGGCAAAGAAGCTAGTCCATGAAACTAAAATTAGGATAGGAACTTGGAATATAGGTTCCCTTACAGGAAAATTAATGAAATTAATAGATATTATGATTCATAGGAAGTTAAATATTTTGTGCATTCATGAAACTAAGTGGGTTGGAGAGAAGGCTAAGGAAATTGATAGTTTAGGATTTAAACTTTGGTATTCGGGTAGGAGTCGTACTAGAAATGGTGTAGGGGTTATTATAGATAAGAGTTTAAAGGATAACGTTATAAAAATTAATAGGATTGGAGATTGAATTATAGCTTTAAAGATTGTTGTTGATGATAAGATTGTTAATATTATAAGTGCTTATGCTCCTCAAGTAGGTTTAGATATGAGTTTTAAATTAAATTTTTGGAATGACTTAGAAGAATTAATACAAAAGATACCTCTTGAAGAAATAGTTTTTATTGGAGAAGATTTAAATGGACATGTTGGTAGAGAGGTAGATGATTTTAAAAGCATTCATGGTGGCCATGGATTTGGAACGACGAATAAAGGTGGCAAGACCATATTAGACTTTTGTTTAGCTTATGATTTTTCAATTGCTAATACCTTATTTAAGAAAAGCAATGAGCATCTCATCACTTATAAAAAAGGATATAGTACAACCCAGATTGACTATTTTCTTATTAGAAAATTAAATCGTTTAGCTTGCAAAGATTGTAAACTTATTCTGAGTGAAAATTTATGTACCCAACATCAATTACTAGTTTTGGACTTTAAGATAAAGGGGCATACAATTAAAAGAAAAAGTAAAACATTTTTCTAAGATTAGATGGGGGCATTTAAAGAATATTAACAAAAATATTTTTGAGAGTAAGATTTTAGATCTTAAGATTTTGTCTATGCATGAGGATGTTAATGTTATGTGGGAAAAAAGTGGCTAGTTATATTAAGAATATTGCAAAAGATGTGCTTGGAGTATCAAATGGAAAAACTCCTAATAGTAAAAATAGTTGGTGGTGGAATCCAATTGTGCAAGAAAAGATTAAAAATAAGAAGATTTGTTATAAAAATTGGTTTAATTTTAAAAATTCTGATAATTGGGAAATATATAAAGTAGCTCGTAAGGATTCTATGAAAGCAATATGTGATGCAAAGACATTAGCTTTTAGTGACTTATATAATAGATTAAATACTAAGGAGGGAGAAAGATATATGTATAAGTTAGTCAAACAAAGAGATAGTAGTAAGGATTTAGTTCAAGTGAAGTGTATTAAGGATGAAGATCAAAAAATACTTTTCTTAGAAGATGATATTCAACAAAGGTGGATGAGATATTTTGCTAAACTTCTTAATGAAGATTGTGAAAATAAAATTGACTATAGTGACTTTAGCATCCTAAATGAAAATAAAGATTTCTATTTTTATCGACGTATTAATAAAACTAAAGTTAGAGAGGCTTTAAAGAAAATGAAGGGTGGAAAAGCTGTTGGACCTGATGATATTCCAATAGAGGTGTGGAAATGCTTAGGAGATGAAGGGATTTCTTGACTTACTAAACTTTTTAATACTATTTTGAAGACTAAAAAGATGCCAGATGAGTGGAGAATGAGTGTGTTAATTCCTATTTTTAAGAATAAAGGTGATACACAAGATTGTTTGAATTATAGAGGTATTAAGTTAATGTGTCATACTTTAAAACTATGGGAGCAAGTTATGGAGCATAGGTTGCGGCGTGATACTAATGTTTCTAAAAATCAATTTGGATTCATGCCGGGTAGGTCGACTATGGAAGTCATACATTTATTAAGAGGTTTGATGGAGAAATATAGAGAAAATAAGGAGGATATACATATGATATTTATTGATTTAGAAAAAGCATATGATAAAGTTCCAAGAGAAGTGCTATGGAGAGTTCTTGAAAGGAAAGGAGTTAATAATGCTTATATTCAAATCATTAAAGATATGTATGCAGGAGCTATTACTTGTGTTCAAACACAAGGTGGTTTGACCAAGTATTTCCCTATTTCGGTTGGGTTACATCAAGGATCAGCCTTAAGCCCATATCTTTTTGCTTTAGTCATCGATGGTCTCACTAGACATATGCAAGAGGATGTACCTTGGTGTATGCTTTTGTTGATGATATTCTTCTTGTTGATAAGACTAGAGAGGGAGTTGAAGATAAACTTGAATTATGGAGGTCAACCTTTGAGTCTAAAGGTTTTCGCTTGAGTAGATCTAAAACGGAATATATGGAATGTAATTTTAGTAGTAATAGACCTAGTGAGTGGATTAAGACTTTGGGCGATCAAGTCATTAATAAGAGTACACGTTTTAGATATCTTGGATCTATTGTTCAGAGTGATAGTGAAATAGATGGGGATATTATCAACAGAATTCAAGTTGGATGGTTGAAGTAGAGGAATGCATCAGGCTTGTTATGTGATAGAAATGTACCCCTCAAACTTAAGGGAAAATTCTATAAGATGGTAGTGAGGCCTGCAATGCTTTATGGTGTTGAATGTTAGCCATTAAAAGAGAAGCATAAAACTAAGTTAACTGTGGCAGAGATGAGGATGCTCAGGTGGATGAGTGGCTTTACACTTAGAGATAAGATACGAAATGAGCATATACGTGAAAAGGTTGGAGTACCTCCAGTAGAAGATAAGATTAGAGAGAGTCGCCTTAGATGGTTTGGTCACATAAAAAGGCGGCCTTCCAATGACCCGGTTAGGAGAGTAGAGGTATTAGATTTGACTTGTGTTAAGAAAGGTAGGGGTAGACCTAAAAAGACTTGGTTAGAAAATATTAGGAATGGCCTTTCTTTATTAGATTTAAACGAGAATTTGACTTTTAATAAGACACAATGGGGAAAAAGGATTCATGTAGCCGACCCCACGTAGTGGGATAAGGCTTGATGTTGTTGTTGTTGTTGTTGTTGTTGTGGTGAATAGTTCTCAATACAAGAGGAAGATTGAGAGAGAAAATAAAGTGGGTAAATTTATGTTATTTTATGATTATATTTTATGCATGATTTTTTAAATATTTGATTTCTTTGCTTAAATTACAAATATTAAAATTATAAATATTTCATGATTATATAGTCTTCTAATCAATTGCATCTATTATAAATATTTGAAAGTTTCCTTAAAGTGCAAGGTAATATTTTATGTAAGATCTACAGATGTATAAATAATGATTAAAAGAAAAAAAAAGGAAAAATGAAAAAAGAAAAGGAAAGACAAAAGATGTATATGTATGGAAATAAAACACATAAATATGGGGAAAAAGATATGCATGCAAATTACAGGAGTTCACCCCCGTATAGTAATGGTTGGGGAAGAAACGTACCAGTGCACGTAAAAAGGAAAAGGTTATCGAAAAGGAAAAAAAGGGAAATGATTGTACCCAAGGTTTAAAATTGCGTAATCGGGTATTGAGGCATTTTTCTTTCGTAAGGCGAGGCATAAGCCTTAAGGCGTTCTGAGGCGTAAGCCTCAAAATTCAAAAATTGCGTAAATTGAAAATAAATGTTAAAAGTGATTTTTTATATAATACTCAAAAAATATATTAAATAATAGCATATTAACTTTCTTTTGAACTATGAAGTAACAAATTGGCATATCTATGAAACATAAATTGCACAAGACATAAAGTGACAAGTGACAGATTGTGTGAAGCAGAATTAAAATCCAAATATTACAAAAACAAAACAATATGAAATATTAGAATCATGTAAAAGTATCATATAGCATTAAGTTCAGCTCCAAATTCCTTCTTAGTTCCCTACTCATCCACATTCAATTCCTAAAAAAAGCTGACAGAATTGGCAACAACTCAGAAATCATCTGCAATGTCATCAATGAGGGGTCTTTATTTGAGTCATTGTCATAACAAATTGGTCTCTTCCCTATCTCATCCTATGGAGTTCAATGCCTCTCAATTTGTTTCTTCTTCATTTATTTCAATTATCTTTTCTTTCATAAATATTTGTCTTCAACATAAAGATGTGAATAATACTCCAAAATTTTTAGAGGTAGTGGTGTGTAGCTTTCAAGAGATTCTCGGCGGTGGCTACGATCATGATGACCATGGCAAAGGCGGTGGGCAAGAGGTAAAGGCTATTGAGAGGAAGTTTTTGCGGCTTGAGGGTGCATGAATACATGATTTGTTAGAGGCTTTAGTTTAGGGTTTATGCAAGTTTTAATAAAAAAAAAATTATATTAATCGGTTGAGGCGTACGCCTCACTCTAGTAAGGCGAGGCGCGCCTCAACCAAGCTAAGGCGTAAGCCTCATAAAAAAAGCTTGAGGCGTAAGCCTCGAGGCTTTTTTCATTGGAATTGCGCTAAGGCGGGCCTCAAGGCAAGCCTCATACTGTGCAATTTTCAACAATGGTTGTACCTTCGATACATTTAGACGGTACTCATGTATAAATGAAATAGGAAAAGGAATAAATATTAAAGCTCTATAAAGATTATAAAGAACTGTGATATGATATGCAAAAATGACTGAAATGAATGAAACAAAGATAAGAAATGAAAATGAATAATAAGTATATTAAAGGTTATATGTATTGTATATTTTATTTCATGTCAATTATTTTTAACAGTTGCATACTGAGTTTACTTTATAAACTCATTCCATTAAACAATGTTTCAAGTAAGTCTCCAAAGATTTAGAAATGGCAGAAAGAGAAAAGTTCGTTTATAGAAGATGGCGTGCAACTGAAAACAGTTAATTTATGATTTGTATAAATGTTAAGTATTTGAGAATTTTTTTTTGTTGGTGGCTCTTCAAATGAAAAGAAATAGAATTTGATATTTTAATGTTTTATTGTTTATGAACTAAAATGATTAGATCATACCGTCCGACTTTTAGTTCTCGTCTCGTTAAATCGAGCCGGGTCGTGACAAAATCTGAATTACAAATCCCACCACAAGCTCCGCAATGAGTGCATGCAAGCCAACACAAGGCGAAATATTATACTTAAATTAAAACACTGCAAGCATTTCAATGCTAAATTATTCGTGCAAACAACTAAAGGTGAATGATTTTCAAATGATGCATGAACATCACAAAGCAAATTCAGCTCAAACACAATGCCTTAAATCTTGTAAGCACATTAAAAATCATGTTTGATCTCTAAATGACACATCAAGTTTCTATAATAAAATGTAGCATATGTTTTTGACAATCATACTAAACTTTCAAATATAAAATCAGAGAATGCTATATGGACCAAAAATATAAATTTTCTCCACTTCGAGAAGCATGCAACATATTCAAAGACTTGTAAATATTTTGAAAATCCAAACTTTTTAAAAATTTAAAACATAAACTCAACATATATACATGCTCTCGAGCAGATTGCCTTGCCTATAAGGCAACTTACTAAGTCCCACTCTTCAAGTTCAATCCTCCACATCGCAATGATTGGAGACGACAAGACTTGGGCGCTATGACAAAATATTCATGCTACAAGTTTAAAACGAGTGTAATCAAAGATCTTCAAACTCATACTCTCAGTTTAATCCAACATGTTTGTATTGTCCTAACCTAAAAAATACAGGATCAATTAACGAACCTTACTAAAAGTTATTCTGCCTTTTGTTTGCATAAAGCCTTCAAAATCTCTTACAAGAAAAATTTAATTTTAAAATGCAAACTCTTTGTGAGCATACTTGTTAGGAAAATTTGTGAATTATACAAGGTAGACTCGATCATCCATATGCAAGAATGGAGTCAATAGAGTCTATAATGCCAGGAATGTTAAGACAAACTCAAATAATACAAAATTTTGAACATGAAACTCTATGAACAGGCGGACATAGTTGGCATTTGGCAAGGTTCCAAAATAAACAAGTACAATCATTCTAATACCCATATGATGGGCACTTTTATTGTAAATTAAAATCATAAGGATTACTTTCAAAAATTAAAATAATAATAATAATAAATTCAATTTTAAATATAATGTCTTTCAAGCAATACCCTGATAATAGTCGCATTGACATAAAATATAAATTGGAGGGTATCCTGTTACCAAAATGACCATAATTTCTAAAATAAACAATGGTGGGGCCTAAATTCTTATAAAAATATGAAAATCTAAAAAACTATAAATATAGAAATGCTTAAGCAAAATATACTACATCAAAGTTTAGAGTAACAACAATCCAACCTGCGCACCAATTTCCTAAGCGTAACCAATTTAAAATTAACTTAAATTCACTAAGAACTGCTATCACATCAAGTATAACGCTATGAACACTCCCAAAATATCTCACGATAGTGAGGACATGTCATGTGCCTCTAACCGGGTGATTTTGCCACCAAATGGTACCATTAAATAATGGCTATGAGTAATGCCCTCTTACCAAATGCTTTTGCCATGAAATGGCACCATTAAATTGTGGTTGTCAAGGCCAAACCCCAAATTATCCCCAATGGTTCAACCCCCTTGAGTTGCAATTTATTAGGGTGCACTTGATGAGAGACAAAACCCACTATTAGTTAAATCAACTTAAAATTATCTCTTTAAATAAACATCAATCTCATGTACGCAAGATTCTCTTGGATAACGCAACTCATGACTACCGAAAAAGATTTTTCAATCCACTAACTGAGTAGACCTGGGTACATGACAACACAAGTTCAGTTAACTACCCTCGAAAGAGGATTTGATCTTTAAAAAGACAACAAATCCAAAAGTCCAATGTATGAAGCAATCTATTGTCGAGTTGAAGGTTTTTGTACTTCCTACAAATGCCATCATAGTGCCAATTGAGCTTTTAGCACCACAAAATAATGAAATCGAAGCTTTCACATCAAAAGGGAAGCTATCCATAAGGCATGTCACTACTCATAATAAATTTGCAAACTTGTCGTGGATATAAGCTTGGAGGAGTTAAGATAGAATTTAAGAGTTTTAAGCTCACCCAAGTTGATCTTATAGAAGGATGGGTCAACACCAGCTTATGTGATTTAACTTGTGAGCTTAGATCCATCCATCAAATTTATTCTTTTTATTTCATAACCAGAGGGAATTTGATCTAAATTCATTATATATATATACGTATACGTATACGTATACGTATACGTATACGTATATTTATATGTGTATATATATATATAAGTATACTAAACAGTTCAAGCAATGGTTGAATACTTTGCGACCATCCATCATCTAAATCAATTTGTTAATTAAATCTGATCAAAACTCACAAAAAGTAAATGTTTTACAAGTGAGTTTGTATGATCACAGTCAAAATTATATGGCATGTGCCCTATGATTATATGGTTAGCATGAATGTCATGGCGCCACTGTATTATGAATACTGTGTTGATAAGGCTCATAATTTAAATATCTTATTTGCTCAAGCATTTGGCTTAGATATGACAAAACTGATGAGGTTGATGACACAATAGTCTTCATATTAAAAATACAACAAAAGCATGCCTTCGCTTCAATTTGCATGCTGGTGACATGAATACCCTAAATAACAAAAGATAAATAAGCATGCTTTGACACACAACATCCTAAATGAGGGGACGGGAGGGGGTTGATCTCATAATAAAAATGCCCTCACAAATTTATTTAAAAAACAAAATGCCTTTGCAATGAAGGGCATAAATCAAAACAAATTCAGGCAATTTCAATAAAATTTAAATTTCCTAAAAAATAGAAATATAAACAAAATAACCAATCACTTAACGCCTAGTGCAGCTATACACAAAATCTCATATCAATTCAATAATGATGATGAATTTAAATTTAATTAAAGCTTAGAAAAAATAAATTTCATATCAAATGTGTTGAGATTATCATACACAAAATCTCACACCCATAAAGATATGGCATGCGCCCTCTAATCAAGTAGTCAGCATGATTATGATCACAACTTAAGCACATATATTCCTCAATAACTAAATCTATGAGCCGTGAGTAATAAAGCATGCAATATAAAGCATGAAGCTCTCTATTAACAAAGTACAGCTTAAAATTGGCATGTTCGACAAGCTTTCTCCCAAGTCTATGCGGTCCCCTTCGATGTCACAACCCATAATTGACATCTCATAATTGCCGACAAGGATAATTCAGTTAGGTTGGGCCAACAACCTTCGTTGACTACGTAGACAACAATCCAAGACAGCCCGGCATGAAAAACAATGCGATCTTAATATGATTTGTCATAGTTAATCACCAACCACTCTAAATCTAACAGGGACATTTTTTCTCCCAAAATCACCTTGTTGCAACTAAGTATTGTAAGGCCTGCTTACTAAACATTAATCAAAAGTGATCTAACTAGATTGAGAGAGATAATTAACTATAGGGGCTGGCACCTATGAGAAAACCTTAAAACAAAATTATTCCATTCTCGTAAAAGGGTGAAATCTCTCAAAAATATATTATGGCATCAATCTAGCTTCTGAAATCTAACTCAGAACCACTCAAATATAAGAAATAAGTGAGAATTATTTTACTATTCCCACATTAAAGCAGCCTTTTCATCATAGCCAATTGCTGCTACACAGAATGTTCTTAGAGAGAATTTCAACAAGCTAAAAAGTATCACATACAGATTATTCAAGCTAACAATAATCAGAAAAGTTGTCCATTTGTGGAGTTTTGGTATTTTATGAGGTGAGGTAACCCTGATCTAAACTAGAAACAACTTATTCCGGAAAAACATTGCCATCCTGAAGAAAATTTATTAAAAAAACTGTGAGCGGTTTAGAGAATTTTACAAGCAGAAAAAGAAAGAAACTGCACTAAAAAGTATCAAGATTGAGCATAAAAAATGTACCGCATCAGAAATATCACAGTGTAGTTTTGTAACCGAATCGCCTCTGCCAAGCTCATCATTGAACCCATAAGCAATGTAAGTTTTGGGGCCTAAATCAGGGCTGGGACGACCTTCAGGGATCCGTGAAGCAAGATTTAGTATTCCAGCCATTGGATGAGTATACTCTCTAAACGGAAGAGCAGCAATAAACTCAGCACAGTGCCTCGGCAAACGCTCTGCAAATAAGCTAGAAGGAGGCCAATCTTTCAGCTTCAGCATCTCAGGCCATCCATTCTTATGAATCCGACCTTCCACATAGCCTTTAAAGAACTTGTGAATATTAATTTCGACCTACCAGATGGAAGCTTATGGAATATCAGTTAAAAGCATTTTTTTAGGTTGAGTGCATACTTGAAACATACATTAGGCTTTTGAATATCAAGCAGTAATGCGTCAATTTGTATTACACATGCACGTTCACATGCTCAACACATATAATTGTATAAAGGAAACCCTAATCAGCAGTATGGAACAGTTTAAAAATTAGACATTCAATCAAATTTATTAAGCACTATCTATAACCATAATCTATGCTAGTATAGTATGGGTTCTTTTTGTCCCTGAAGAAGGATGACGGTTGAATATGGGTATTTAGGGAGTTAACAATTGATAAAATAAAGCAGGAAAATCACAAAAACAAAATTTGAAAATATAAAGATGTGCTATTCAATTTGTTTAGAAAAAAATATAACAATTATATTAGCATAAAGTTACGAAAAATTGGAACGGAATCATGCATTCTTTTTTTTTTTTTGGGTGAAAGAATCATGTATTCTTACACGATCCAACAAACAAAAACAAATCAGGAATAAATTTTACCATGTTACCTAAAATCAGACGCAATAGTGATTTACGTCAAAAATAGCAAAAGATGCAATAACAAGATGAAACGGAGTAAATACTGGGTTTCGGTACATGAAGGATAATCCAATTAACTAATAAAATAACAATTTTGGAAAACATAAAAATTACTAAGCTGAGAACATGGCATCATACATTGAAATAATATAACAATCAATCACTAAATTAGCCTACCTCACACCAATCCAGACAATCAACTGCCTTTACAGCATAACCATCATCTTTAAACTTTTTTATTTTTTTTTCTCGAAGAGCCCTCCACATAACCATAGGATCCCAACTAAGACCAGTTGTTCTCTCAAGAACACCTCTGACAATCACTGGTTCACCCCTTCTCCAATGCTTCTGAAAATGAGCGCATTCATAATCTCCCAATTCAATTGCATTGGGGCAATACAAAAAGTTGTCATGGCTATTTTTCCGAAATGCCGCCCGGCGCAAGGCGAAAGTACTCTGATCAACTCCAGTAGATGAGCATTTATCCGGGCATAATGAACAAATTTCGGATGCACCATCATCCACAAAGTGACAACTGTTTGTTAATCTCTCCGCATTACTAATAAGCTTAACCACCCAATTAGATTTAAAGGTGCGCTTCAATGCAAGGACACCATTGCCACATCCACCAAGCTCTTTAGGAGGGCATGGAATGCTACCATCATCATTCACCCTCCAATCAGAAAAGAAGCAAGTTTTATCAACCAATTTATGGATATTTTTAAGTGCATTAGGACCTTGCCAACCAAAAATTTTTTGTGCTAGGTCAATTCTTCCATTCATGCTAGCAGCTTGACTGGACTTTTCTCCAAGGAAAGAACCTAGAGCAGAATCTGATTTCTTAACACCAGGTTGATAACCTTCACGTAGTTCTCGGCAGCATGCAAGACAAAGATCATATGAACAATTGGCACAATTTCGATGGAAATCAACAACAGAAGTATTGCAACAGTCACTGCCAGAAATGAAAGTAAGAGGTTACCAAGCAAATCTACTTCAAAAAAATGAAAAGAAGCAAAACAATGAATTTGAAGATGTATGGACATATAAATACAGCTGGTGCATGTATATATAAATAATTGTCAATAATGAAAAGCATAGGTTATTTAACCAACAAATACTTGATAAGAAAATAGAAAGGTCAAAGAAAATTCGTGCCAGTGTGTGAATGTGCCTCCAAGCCGCTTGGAAGACAAACATGAAACAATTGTACAGACTTGGCAGCATGCAAGAACAATATTCTCTGAACAATTTGCAGCAACTTTGCTGTGAAAAAAGATGATATTGAACTATTTGCACTAGGAATGATTTATGTCAAGGCAGCATGAAAGACCTACCAAACAAAGTGATACTTAGACTCAGCAGACAAAGATCCAGCAAAAAAGTATGCACAGAGCCAATGTGCCTATGCACAAATGTACTCGGCATGTAAAAAAGTATGAATAAGCTTACGTAATACACATGCACACAAGTAAAGTAACTTGACAACAACAACAACAAGCCTTTATCCCACTATGTGGGGTCGGATACATGAATCCTTTTTTCTACATTGTGTCATGTTAAGAGTCAAATTCTTATTTAAATTTAATAAAGAAATGTCATTTCTAATATTTTCTAACCAAGTCTTTTTAGGTCTATCTCTACCTTTCTTAACATAAGCCAAATCTAATACATCTATTTTCCTAACAAGGTTATCAGAAGGCCGCCGCTTTATGTGACCAAAACATCTAAGGCGACTCTCTCTAATCGTATCTTCCACTGGAGCTACTCCAACCTTTTCATGTATATACTCATTTCGTATCTTGTCTATAAGAGTAAAGCCACTCATCCACCTGAGCATCCTCATCTCTGCAACAATTAACTTAATATTATGCTTTTCTTTTAATGGCCAACATTTTGCACCATAAAGCATTGCAGGTTTCACCACCATCTTATAGAATTTTCCCTTAAGTTTGACAGGGACTTTCTATCACACAACAAGCCCGATGTATTCCTCCACTTCAACCATCCAAATGGAATTCTACTAATACTATCCCCATAAATTTCACCATCACTCTGAACAATAGACCCAATATATCTAAAACGTGTAATATTATTAATGACTTGATCGTCATTTTTAAGATAATTAATATTCAGCAATTTCTTTTGAAATTATGGCTAAGCATAGAAAAAGGGTCCTCACATTCCATCTTTTTCACAAATCCATTATGCTGACACGAGAGACCTCTTGAAATCAGTTAGGTTATTATTTTAACAGCAATAAGTTAGCCAAAGAGTTGGTTGCCAACAAACTAGCACTCTTACCTATGCATGGAAATGGCAAGATCAAGCAAAGGATGCCCATCTCACATCAGACATACACCAAAAGATCATCACATGCGAATACTTCTTGGACTTAACTAACAAAAATTGATATGTTTGGGTGTAAACCCACAACGCACCAATGGATCATTCAAACAAAGCTGATACTAAGGGAAATTATACAGTAGACAAAGGTATGTACCAAGAGTTAGTAAGAAAACTCATCTACCTATCTCACAATAAGCCAGATATATGTTTTTTTTTTTATTGTTAGTCAATTTATGAATAACCTCACAAAAGAGCATCTTGACAACATAAATAGGATATTAAGGTATCTCAGAAGGGCGCCTGGAAAAGAGTTATTCTTCAAGAAAAGGACGAAGAGAAATATGGAAATCCATATTGATGTTGATTGGGATGAATGTATAAGACCGTTAAATCCACCTCGAGATATTGCTCATTCATATGGGAAAACTAAGTTATGTAAAGAAGCAAAAGACAATCTAGTTGCAAGGAGCAATGCTAAAATAGAATCCACGCAATGGCCTATGGCATTTGTGAAGCCATGTGGCTTAAACATCTTCTCAAAGACTTAAATTTTTCCATAACAAAACTTATGATATAAGATGGTTAACTAACTGACTATTTAACATTTTAAGAATCATGTCAACCAGAATCGGACAAAACATGTTGATACTGATAGACATTTTATAAAGAAATTGTTTTATTAAAGAATCATCCAATTGAGTTACACTTCAACAAAACTATGGATTAAATATATGTGACAACCTTAATTAAAAATTTGGATGATAAATATATATTCTCAGCTTGAGGAGTGTGAAAATCCTAAAATTAAAGCAAGAAATGTTGTGGTCCTCGTTCCTAACATATATGGAACTTTCCAAGAAAACCACAGTCAGCATACATATAATTTCTTTCCCCAGTATACTGCGTCATCATTGTGATGCAGAAATGCAGCTAACTGCCATTGGAATATGGCAAATTGCTTCTTTCCATCTACAACCACTCAGTCACATATTTTCCTGCTATCACACCTCAGGAGGCTTACCTACCAGCGAGCTCCAGCCCTCAACCCAGGTGCAGTCCCCCTACTGGCATTCTGCTTGAATACAAGCTTTTCATGCTGGACCCACCAGCTGAAAGGTAGCCTACATTCACTCCTTCCAGCTGGAAAACATGTTTTATAAAGCACTTGTCTACCAGTTGTTTCTTTCTAATGGGAATGAATTCATTGCTTACCTTTGTAGCTATGATATATGTAAATTAAATATACAAATTTCTTTATATTCCTTCCCTCCTTTATATTTTACCGGTTAAGCGACCAAAAGTCACACCTTCCAACTTGAATACAAGCTTCCTGCTAGCAGCCCGCCAGCTAAACAGCAGCCTACAGGCACGCCTTCCAGCTGGAAATCATGTCATACCAAGGTGTTGTCATCCGGTCACTGTTTTCTAAAAGGAATGAATTCATTGCTTACATTTGCTTCTATGATCTATTATAGACTAATTAGGCAATTTTTCTATTCCTTCCCTCCTTTATTTGGCCGGTTACAGCAGCCAAAAGTCAGGTCTTCCAGTTTGAATACAAGCTTCCTGCTGGCAACCAGCTAGCTGAACAGCAACCTAAAGTCATGCCTTCCGGATGGAAATCATATTATACCTAGTAGTTGTCATTCGGTCATTACTTTCTCAAGGAAATGAATTCATTGCTAACATTATTTGCTACGATCTATTATAGATTAATTAATCAAATTTCCTTCTATTCATTCGCTCCTTTATTTGGTCGGCTAAGGCCTTAATGACTTTGTCTGCTACGATGACTATTATCTCCTATAAATTATGTACCCTTTTTACCTTTGTGAATATGAAAAAAATTAGTTTTCTTCTCCCATATTTTCCAATAGTATTTATATAAATATAATGATGAACTTTAAGAAATTTTGTTGACCTAATAATTGACACATTGCTTTGTATATTAGAATGACCAATAGAGGATAGCATGAGGAGTTTGGTAGATCTTAACCAAGAAAGGAATTATATTAATCATCACTGATGAAATTGGTTGATGTACATGAGTGAGAGAAGTTTGAGAATCGTGGTATAAACTTATTGTGTTATGCATCTTATCTAACAACAACATTATCAAGCCATTATCCCACTATGTGGGGTCGGCTACATGAATATTTTTTCTCCATTGTGTCATGTTAAAGAGTCAAGTTTTCATTTAAATCTAATAAAAAAAGTCATTTCTAATATTTTCTAACCAAATTTTTTAGGTATACCTCTACATCTCTTAACATAGGTCAAATCTAAAACAGCTACTCTCCTAACCAGGTCACAGAAGGCCGATGTTTTATGTGACCAAACCATCTAAGGTGACTCTCTATAATTTTATCTTCTACTAGAGCTACTCCAACCTTTTCACGTACATGCTCATTTCACATTTTATCTCTAAGAGTAAAGCCACTAATCCACCTAAGCATCCTCATCTCTGCAACACTTAATTGTATGCCTCTCTTTTAATGGCCAACATTTTACATCATAAAGCATTGCAAGTCTCACCAGCATCTTATAGAATTTTCCTGTGAGTTTTAGGGGTACTTTTCTATCACACAACAGGCCTGATGCATTCATCCACTTCAACCATCCAACTTGAATTCCACTAACAATATCTCCATCTATTTCACCATAACTCTAGACAATAGACCCTACATATCTAAAACGTGTGCTCTTATTAATGATTTGTTTGCCCAAAGTCACAATCTCTCCATTAGATATATTACTACTAAAATTACACTCCATGTATTCGCTTTTAGACCTACTCAAACAAAAACCTTTGAACTCTAAAGTTGACCTCCATAATTCCAATTTACCTTCAAGTTCCTCTCTAGTCTTATCAATAAGAAGAATATCATTAGCAAAAAACATACATCAGCGTACATCCTCCTGCAAATGTCCGGTACGAACATCTAACTAAAGCAAAAAAATACGGGGATTAAAGCTAATCCTTCATGTAATCCAATTAAATTAGGAAAATAATTGGTCCAACCTTGTGTTTGAACACAAGTAACAATTGTTAGATATTGGTTCTCATTTGAAATGTTATTACTGTTTTTAGTATAAGTCTTTAGTTTAGGCTATTTTACATTTTTTCCCTTTTGGGTTGCTTTAATATAAATAGGGTTACCTAGTATTATTTCAAAGGGGATTGAATAAATTTAGTCCAAATTTTCTATCCAATAGTAAGCTATCTCACTCTCTACTCTCCCTTCTCTCTCTCGACGCAGACAGCAAGAAGCAGCCACAATGAAAACAACCATGTAAAACTCGAAAATGTCGAACCGTAGTGTCGCGACGCACCAAGACGAAAATAGGTGAATTTACAACATTGTCGAAATTCAACAAAATTATTTTTATAAAATTCTACATAAAATTTCGAGCGATTTGGTATAGAGGACTTAGGGTTAATTTTGCTTAGATTTGAAATAAAAAAAAATCAGCGAAGTCTACTTAAATATAAATGACTAAATACCCCTTCCCAATTCATAAGAGACTTTTTGCATGTGAGGGCACATGCGTCATTTCCCTTACCCCACCGCCCAAATAAGCTCAAAGGAACCAGAAACTTTCGGTCCTTTCATTCTTTTTGTTCGGCCGAAGGAGGGAGAGGGAGAGGGAGAGACGGCGGGAGCAAGACTGGGGGGGGGGGGTCGAAGGGGAAGGGTTAAAAAGCAAAAAGTTAAGTTCCTAAACCTAGAAATCCTCATTTTCTTTTAGATTTTGAAGGAGAAAATTTTAGGGGTTCTCCACAACTAAGATTTTTTTCAGTAATAACGATAGGGAAAGTTTGGGGACGGATTCTAACCATGAAAATTTAGTTTTCCTCAATAAATTTTAGGTTTCTAAAAATTAGGGTTTTCACCAATTTCTATTTTCTTTCAAATTGCTTTCACGAAAATAGTTTCTATCGATATTACAAGGATTCTTATGGGTTTAAATTAAAATTTTTTAGCTTCAAATTTTGGGTTTTGTTTCTTCCAAAATTTGATTTCTTTGAGAAGGTCTTCACAAATATTATTCCTAGTGACCTTAGGAATGTTCTAATGAGATAAAATCAAAGTTTTGTAGGAAAACTTTATTTTTCTTAATTTTGAATAAAAGAAATCCAAAAATTAAATTAAATTAAAGTCTACTTAGGTTAAGGGGATGTCTTTGTATGTTCATAGGAAGAAAATAATGAATTTTGGGGTTTTTTTTTTGGAAAACCAAAAAATTTAAAATAAATTAGAAACCTATAAAGATTGGGAATCAAATGAAGGGAATGCACTATTGAATATAGACCTTTTGGGCTAAATGATAATCATTTCCCTTAGGTCTTGGAAAGGAAAGTGGTAAAGAGAGATTGTCGCGAGGTTAGATGACAATTTACATGCATTCCGAGATTAATTTACTTTTTTGAAGTAGGTACATTTAATTTTTTCAAGTTTAACTTTCTTTTATGCTCTTTAAAAATTAAATGCACTGTGATATGTTTTAGCATTAGAATAACATGTTAATTCTTTTATTATAAATGAAAATAGTATGCTAGCATGCTTACAATAATTATTGGCTTGTTTATGCTACTTAGAAAGTTCCACATTTTAATTCAAAAAGAATCTTCATATAACCTTACATAAAAAATTTGATGGTTAGAAACATATGATTGATATATATGTTAGTCACTTACCTTATGATAGTTATTGCATATGAAATTGCGCATATTGAGGCAAAGTACCAACATGGTGTCTTGTCATAATATGGCTCTTCGAAGCAATATGGCTCTTCGGGACAATATGATAAAGGAAAATGATATGACCAATATGTATATGTACCTGATTAGTACAATTTCGGTACTCCGATACGGGTGTATAGAATCCGAATAAAATAAATGTATATGTATATAGAAAACAAAAACAAGTTAAAAGGCATGAAATGAAAGAGGTATTAAACTTATGAAATATAAAATGATAATAGGAAATCATATAGATATAGGTGCACGGCTACCTTTACATGACACTATACTGTTTAATTCTTGAGTTACATGTTGTTCAGTTTCATATTAAAGCATGCATATTGACCTTCGTTACATTGTAATTGTAATTTATAGATTTACTTGATACCTGCTGAGTGTCAGCTCGCTCCCTAATTTTGGGAAGTTTTCAGGAAAACCTGCTAATCAGTACTGACTGATTGACTGTCATTCACCTACCGCCATAGGGAGACGCTGGGTGCGAGGTTCTTTTTATTATTTTGATGTTTTGTAATAGATGAACACATAGAATGACATATGATAGATGGAAATCTATTTTTGTAATAGATTTTTTTGTACATGTTTATTAATGAAACGATAGAAGTGCCACAGGTCCCACTATACAACCAATCATAGTATGATATATTGAGCAAAAGGATTAAGGAGAGATTAATCATGCATCTTCTCTCTCACTTAAACCTTAAAATGAAATTCATGTGCTCCTCTCCCTTTACCTGACTGACTGTCAGCTCCTTTTTGGGATTTTTATTATTTTGTGTAAATTGTATTCACTTTTTTCATATATAATATCCATAAAGGAGCTTAGAAATATCTCAAAATTTATGTATAGAAATAAGTAATAAAATTCAAACTAATTTTTTATATTCCTACTTTCTACAAATGCTATATCAATGTTTGTGATTATGATACCACATATTACGCTACTATTACGATTACGTTTCATGTGTTTGTTAACCTCTATGTAATAACCAAAAAATTACATACCTCGTATACATCAAGAAGCAGATCGAATCTCCCGAAATCCAGCAAGAAATCCCGTTGAATTCCTGTAGCTCGGCGCCGTTGCGTCGCTTCTCCGGAAACTCTGCCCAAATCCCGTGCCAACTAGACGCCTTTCACGACGTTAAATACCGAAGGAGATGAAGGCTTCGGCTGCTGCTCTCGACGCTCAACTCCACACCCGATCTCCCCCCATCCCGATCTCCACTGAGCCGGCGACTCCATCTGGCAAAATCCCTTCCTCCTCTCCGTTCGATTCCGTCCAGGGAACCCACCTCCTCCTCTCTGCCTTAAGCCGCAGCAAACCCGAACTCAACCTCTGCCTCTGTCAAGTTCCGACTCTCCCATCCCGTCGGTCCTCTGTCCAGAGAGAGAGAGAGAGAGAGAGAGAGAGAGAGAGAGAGAGAGAGAGAGAGAGAGCGCCTACCTCTGAAGCCAAACCCGATCAACCCCACGGCCTCCTGCTCCTACCCGACCTCCCTTTATCTTGCCCGATCCCCTCTCACAGCCCTAACTCCACTTAAAGCCTAGCTAACTCACTCACTCAACTCACTCTGACTCAGCCCTTCGACTCAGTCAACTCAGCACTTCAACTCAGCCGACTCAGTCCACTTAAAGCCTAGCCAACTCACTAACTCAGCCCCAACTCAGCCCCAACTCACTCCCTACCCGATAAGATCTTAGGCATGAATTTTATTTCTATTTTATTTTATTTTTTTATTGCTAATTGTTATTAATTATTATTATTATTATTATTTATAATAATTATGCTATTATAATTATTATAATTATTAATAATTTTAATAATTATATTATTATAATTATAATAATTATGTTATTATTATTATTATTATTAAATGCAAAAAAAGAAAGACTTTCAAAGAAAAAAAAATGATTCTTTTCTCGATGTTTGCGACGGGCCGGCAAACCCCCGAGGCGCTCACGTAGCGTTTAGGGTGGGAAACCGGTGCGATGCTTGCGACGAGATAAGGATCCCTCTTCAATGCTAGCAACGAGCCGGCAAACCCCCGAGGCGCTCAAGTAGCGTTTAGGGTGGGAAACCGGTGCGACGCTTGCGGCGAAGGGGATAAAAAAAATGTGTTCTTTATTTTCATATAAGTACCCCCGAACGCCCACGTGGTGCAGAGGGGGGAAATCTGTGTTTTTTCTAACGCCTGTTTCCTTCTTATAATCAACAAACAAAAAAAAAAACCCTTAAATGCTCACGTAGCAGGCGGGGATAAAAAAATTTTCATTCGCGACCGCGGTGTCATTTTTGACACCTACCTGAAGCGCTCACGTAGCGTCGATGGGAAGGTTGCCTCTTGGTTTTTCCCCTAAACGGGGGAGACGCCGGGAGGCTGCCGAAATTTTGTCTGAAAAAGACAAGGACTTGAACAAAATTTGGACAACAGTGGACTCATTTTTGGACAGCAGTGGACTTGATTTTGGACAACATTAAACATATTCCAAACTTAAATTTTTGGATAATAAAGAACTCATTTTGGACTCAAATGAACTTTAATCAAATGACTTTGAACATATGATGGATTTGAGCATAAATGGAATAATCAATGGAGAATTTGAATTTAAATGAGCTAAGTGCCAAGCACTTTGACTTCAATGAATAATGAAGAATAGAACTCAAAGCCTAAAGTTAAAATCTCCATCTCATAAAATTGATGAATTTTGGAAATGCAAAGCATAAAGCTTATATTAAATGAAGCTTTAATTTTATTTGAAAGGATGCATGGTTTGATCCTAAGTGAGAACATGAATAAATATCATAAGCCGTACATGAATCAATCACAAAATTTGCATTAAAATGCAAGCATCCTACAAGATTTAGAGCAAGAAAACACATGCAAAACTTATGATAAATAAGGAACTTGCTATTATCATCTCAATTGAAATAGAGATGTTGATGAACAAAAAATGGTGAAAGGGTGTATGTCTTAATTACAAAGCCATCATATGAGAATTTTGAAGCATTATGGTTGAGCTTCCAATATAAGGTGTAACCCACTCCTAAATAGCAATTGATTGAACCAAAATGAGGCATGTCATGAATAGAAGCAATGTACCTCTATCATGCTCTTAAATGATTGAAGGTGAATTGAATATGATTGGTGTCGAGCAATCGACCCAAGATGCATAGTGAAATTATCATCCAAACAATGAAGTCCCTTTCAAACTACAAGTTATGTTCAAGGATAATGAAGATTGTGTGATCTCTAGCATCATTTGCTCACAAATGATAATGAAGGGTCATGCAAATTGTTGGGCTTGAACAATCCATAAATATCATGGATGATTGTGACAATTCATACACAAGTATATGCTAAGTACTTGTGGGCTTCGATGTAATTTGCTTGAAGTGATTTCATTCAAATGAACTTCATGCAAGCAATACAACTCAAGTGAAGGCGACGAATGTCACAACACCTTTACAATTAATCATTGTTCAATGTTGAGAAAATACGGTTATCCGTTATAGGTAAAGATTGATGATACTACAATAAGTGCTAGCACCTACAAATTATGTAGCAATTGCCAATGAATGTTGTAATGCTCTTGTAGTCAACCATCATTCAATATCAAGCAAATATATTGGACATCTACAAGCAAGAATCAAATGATCTGCAATACATACAATCTATTTACGAATACAGATGTATGTATAACATCCGTCCATGGGTAGAAGCATAAAGACTACAGTAAATGCAGTATCCTGTAGTTAACTTTAGTTTAAGGAGGAGTACATCTACCTCCAGCAGTAGTGGCTGTATCGTAAAGACCAGAATCACAGTAGAATGCATAAAGACTACAAATTTCTACGAGCTTCTACAACCCAAGGCAGGAGATTAGTTAGTGTACTATGACCCGCCTACAAAAATCAACAAATAGTGCACGACAGTCTACCTGTACGAAGCAGCGAACAACTCCATTCAGAAGCTGCTACGCCACGCCACCGGATCTGCAACATTCGTATAAGCAGACAGAAGGCGTCTATTTCAAGAATACCCCCGCACGTGCACCGTAGTTTGTATACACATAGGTACACTAAAAAGGGGAAAAATAATTATAAAACCCGCATGGGCCCCGGCGAGCGTGTTATTGATATACACGTGACGTCTAGGGATGCTGCGCGGGTTAACAAGTGAATTCTAGTTCGAACCCGATCCTCCTATACGGGTCAATAGGAGTCGACAAGGTTCGAACTCTCAGACAAATATACGATTGCTACGACCGATATATTTATTTTAATACATTCACATTAGGCTTTTAAGGCCTACGACAATGAGAATTCACTAATAAGGGCTCAAAGCCTACAAAACCCGATCCTCTGTCGACAGCCCGACAGAGTTGACAAGGTTCAATCCATAAAGAGAAATGACCCCACAACACCCCGATGATGGCCGTGTTGAATGATTATCTCAACCGGAGGGTTTTTCAAATATTTCTCAAAATTCCACCCAAATACCAAAAAACTCCATAAAAATCTCAAAAACCCAAAATCCCAAAAATATTCAAAATTCCAAAAAAATATTTAAAATTGAAATAAATCCATCAACCCGCTTAAAGCAAAATCCATCCACCCTCCGCAACAGTTTGCCGAGGTGGACAATCAAAATTTACTTTAGCTCACATAGAGCCAAATGTCTAGTCGAAAATATTACTAGGATCCATTCTCAAAAAGTCTTCTGTCAGTAAGGACGTGGTACGTGTCCTCTAACCGGCGGTTTTGCCGCCAAATGGCACCGCAGGTAAACGGTTATGACCCGGGGCCCTCTGAACCGAGTGGTTTTGCCGCCAAATGGCACCACAGATAGCGGTTATGGCCAGAGCCAATACGCTCCTTAATGATGTTAAATCCTTGAGATATGAATCAATAGGATATGATCGATAGGGCACAAAGCCCTCTGTCAGCTAAGGTGGATTCAAATTTGTCCCCTTAGACAAACATTCACCCCAGGTCTATAAGGTACCCTTGGACGAAGCAACCCATGGCTGCCGACAAGGATCCTTCTGTCAGGTTGGGTCGACTACCTCCTCTGACTAAGTAGACCAGGGTCCACGATGGCCCGGGACGACGGAACCATGGGATCTTGATCGGGCCCATCATCCATTCCCCCACCATCCGCTTTAAGTGCTAGATGGTGAAATTTCAAGTTTTAAATATCAAACTTTCCAAACTTTCCAAATTCCCAAATCCAACCCAAATTCCAAATCTTTCCAATCCAAACCCATTGCTGCTACTATATGCCAGATAACATGTATTCTCTATACGTATCTGATTGACGACTAGCCTTAATCGAAAGTTCTCTCTCGTTATCGGGAGGGGTAATTAACTATAGGGGCTTGCGCCTATAGGAAACCAGAACTCAGATCATAAAGTCCTCACCAAATGAGGGCGAAATCTCTGGGTAGTGTCTTATCTACAAACCCATCTGCCTTCCAAAATTTACCTCGGAACTTATTTCGTTAAAACTCCCTCGCCGAATAAGAAAAAGCGAGCGGAGGCCGGGGCCGAATTTTCGGAGCCCACAGATTTCTGGCGACTCCGCTGGGGAATGGTTTCTCTTTCCATCTCTGGCTAGTCACTTATATGCTATAGTAGCAAGCAAATCAAATTTTAAATTTCCTGAAAATGAATCTTTTAAATAAGATCAATGGAAATTCGTTTAGCAGGATTTTTAATTCCATGCTAACTCTCCTGTTTCTATTATTTGTTCTGCGTTATTTCTTTGTTATGAAAGCGTGGGGTGATGTATCAATTCTGATCACTAACCCCTGCCTTTCATTTTTACAGAATGGAAATGCAGGACACACCGATGACCGTCCAACTGGGACGAGGAGCCAGGATTCAACTGGCAAATGCTGTCATTGAAACTGGAAATACTGGAGCCACTATCCACTTTGGTGGACTCGAATTCTCAGCAGCTACTGCAAGGGCTGCAGCCGTTCCTGTGTACGGCGTAAACTCTGATGAATTTTCTGGAAGATCCTATTCTGCAAGGACTGCTGTCAACAATACTGCTCAAGGAAGAACTTCCGTATTTGAAAGATTGTCCCAACCTGAAACCCTTACTGCAAAAAGGGTTGTCAATGGAAGGAAAGTTTCTGTGGTGACTGCCAACACCACTAACCTGCCCAGAGAGACTATTGCATCTGGGAGATATGATGCTGAGGCTTCCTCATCTGGAGGAAGGCTTACTAGAAGGCAAAGGAGGAAGAGAAATGCAGAGCTGCGTGCTCAGCAGCTGCCAGTACCAACTCACCCCTCCAATTTGCCAGCACAAGAACCAGAAGTCAATATTCCCACTCATAACAGGTTTTCTAACTTGAAGTGGATCAAAAGAAATAGCTCTTCTGCTGAGCTCAAAAAATCATTCTGGGAGCGTCAACCTGAAGCTCCAGCTCCTCAGAAGACAAGAGAGCCCGAACGCCTGTCTGCCCGGGTTCACCGAGTTCTGAAGACAGTTAAGGAGAGGGGCTTAATGAAAAAGAAGTTTCAGAGGCCACTGATTGTTGAGGCCCGAAGAACCCCTCCCAGAGAGAGGCTATCATCTGCTATGATAACAGAATGGAGAGGTTATCGACGACAAGCTCCGCAGGAAGCACATCGGGGCGTGACACTTGGACCTCGTGTTCAAGAATCCGTCGCCGAAAGGGCCCAGCGGAAAGGCAAACAAGTTTGGAGGCCGAAGCCTCGAAGAGAAAATATCTCTGAAGAAAGAATTAGTTCGGGTGTGATATCCGGAATGGTCTACCAGAGATCCACTCCTGCTAACAAAACTCGTCAGAGATGGGTTCAAAAGAAGACCCATAATGACGACAATTATAATGACAGTCAACATCCTGGAGAGTCTTCCAGGAGATCCCGTTATTCTCCTACTTCAACTAAAGAGGAAGTTCACTTCGATCGCAGTCCGCGGATCGAAGAAGTACTTATTCCAAATCAAGAACCTGAAATTCAGTGGCGCCGTCGCTCAGAAATTCAGATACAAGAAGATGAAGAAGAATATGGGGATGAAGACACTATGGAGCTCGAAGTGGTTCATATGGTCAGCCACGTTGATGTTGAAGAGGAAGATGATGATGGTGGTGAAGATGACCAGCAATCACAGCCGCGCGTACGTGTTTATCGACGTCGTCACAGGGCTAGATCCATTGCCAGTCAAAGTGCTCGCTCCTCAGAAGAAGGAGATGAGGAAGAAGAAGAAGTTGGGGAAAATCCCTTCGTTGGCGAAGACATCACACTCGCTGAAATGAGAAATCAAATGAGGCGACTGATGCGAAGAAAAGACAGAGAAATCTCTCAGTTGAATGATAAAATGACTGAGATGATGACTCAGATGACGGTCATGATGGAAATGATGCAGAAGACCACTTCTGTAGG
This sequence comes from Dendrobium nobile, assembly GCA_022539455.1. Lineage (NCBI taxonomy): Eukaryota > Viridiplantae > Streptophyta > Magnoliopsida > Asparagales > Orchidaceae > Dendrobium > Dendrobium nobile. The sequence goes on along the minus strand of CM039726.1, from coordinate 80,600,909 downwards.
TCCTGCGCCAGCTCAGCCCGTCAATCAAGCTACTAATCTCCAAGCTCCCCAAACCTCAGGAGTGAAAGGTGTACCTGAAGGCGGCGATAAGAATGATGATCATACCCGTCAGCGTACTCCACAAAATGTGGCGAGCGCCTCTGAACCTGTAACTGCAGCGCAGCTTGAGGGCTTAATTAGCGAAAAGATTAAGGCCATTATAGCTGCTGAACAAGCAGAGAAGCTAGTAGGAAAAGGTCGCCCGTACCCAGCAGAGTACGATCAGGTGCCATACCCAAAGCAATATTCTGTACCAAAGTTCAACATCTTTGATGGCAATAAAAATCCCAGACAGCACCTCGCACAGTTCAAAGCTACTTGTGGAAACACAGAGGGTAATGATGCTCTGCTATTCAGACAATTCGTAAGCAGCTTGAGTGGAACTGCTTTTGAATGGTACGCTGAATTGCCAAATGATTCACTGAAGACCTTTGCGGAGCTGGAAGCCTTGTTCGTGAAAAGATTCGCCAGTGCGACTGAGAAGACTACCATTGCTGATCTTGCCCTTGATAAAAGGAGAAAGGACGAATCAGTGACAAGGTACATAACACGCTGGCACAATCTCAGTATGAAGTGCGAGCAACAACTGGAAGAAGAGCATGCAGTTCAATTGTTGATGGGGAATATTGATGATAAAATGCAGCCCTTCCTGTGCATGGCTTCAATCACTACTTTCCAAGATCTATTGGACAGGGTGGCAAAATTTGAAGAAGTTGAACTTGTCAAAATCGGAAAGCCTCCCTGATAAACCCAAAAAGGCTAAAGCTCCTGATGCTAGGATGAACGAAGTTTACTCCGCATTCCCTCCCAGACTTGATAAAGGTAAACGGGTAGTGTATAATGTGGATAAAGGAAAGCAGCCTATGCAATATGAAGAAAAGTCAAAGCAGACTTACAATCCAAATCCTCAACCAAAGTTGGTTCTTGGAGGAAATGACAAACCTCGAGCCTTTCCTGGTGGAGGAGAGCGCCAGAGGCAGACTGCAGGAGCTGGTGATAGAACGTTCCCCTCCCTCAAGGAGAAAATGAATAAAGAATATTCATTTAAGAGGGAGAGTGTCGCTAAATTGTTCCGACAAGCACTCAGGAATGGTCTGGAGTTGCCAGAATGCAAAAGACCTGAAGAGTCCAAACACAGTGGCGACCCAAACTACTGCCCATATCATCGGGTAGTTAGCCACCCAATTGAAGATTGTTATGTCTTCAAAGATTGGCTAGAAAAGATGTACAAGAGGGGAGAATTAACATTATCAGATAATGTGTTAGTCCATCCCAGAAAGGAATCCACCCGGGTAGTCACGTCCTCTTCCGTACTCCCGCCTAAAGAAACAACAACAAAAGAAGATGTTCAAGATGAGCAATGGGAGACTGTGGTCTCCAAGAAGACAACCAAGATGTTGAAACAGCTGGAAGGAGTTCCGGGTGTCAAGTGGAAGTCTCCTACTGAGCCAGTTCTGAACTTAAAATGGTTGTTTGTGTCACAAGCATCCACCTCTAAACAGCAACCTGGCCAAACCAGCTCATCCAAACCTGGTAAAGAAAAGCCAAAGTCTTCCAAAAAGAAAGTCAAGCTGAAGAAGCCTATGACGAAGAAGACTGCAACTCAAAAGGCTATTGATAGTTTGGGCGAATATTACCAGACTGTCAGGAGGCCTATTAAGCTCGGTGATTTTATGAAAGAGCTTAAAATAGATGAAAAGGAGGAAAAAGCTGAGGCCGAATCTCTTCCTACAGAGATATGCCGAGTCATCTCAACAACATCAGAGATATCAGATAGGGAGAAATACGCTGAAGAAGCGGCCCCTGAGTTCTGTTTAATGGTATCATCGATGGAATTCAGTTCAGATGAGTTGTGTTTTCCAGATGATGAAGATTCAGACCCAAGCATAGAATCACAAATGAAACAAGTGAAGTTGGGAGACGATTCCGAGTCTACAGATGAATCTCCAGACACAACAATAGCTGACTCTGAAGAGAATGCTTCATCAAATAAGTCTGAATCAGATGAGGTGGCCCAAGTACAGTTGAGAAGTGGCAAGGTACTGCCATCTCCACCAAAGAAAGGGATTCCTAATAAAGATAAGGGAAAAGAGATAGTTATCAATGAAGATATTATCCCCGAAGATCCTAAGAAAAATAATACTTTGTCCAAAGGGATATATTACAATATCTTGTCCCATTTGAGAAAGATCCCAGCGCAACTCAGCATATATGATGCTCTCTTGATGTCTAAAGACCTTCGAGAGACTTTGATTCAAGCTCTCAAGGATCCCGAAAGATATGAGGCATATTTTGCTGAACGCAATTTGACGGAAGTCTTACAAGCTCGAAATGAGCCCCTCATCACCTTTGCTGAGGATGATATGATGCTTGGAACGGCAGATCACAATCGCCCTTTGTATGTTACGGCAGAGAGCGACGGTATGGTGATCAGTCGAATTTTGATTGATCCCGGATCTTCCGTAAATCTTATGAGTCTTAAGGCACTGAGATCCCTCTGCCTTGATGTGGAACATCTTGGGCAAGACAAGTTGATGGTGCACGGCTTCAATGAGAAAGGGCAGAAAACCCTCGGATCATTTATGCTCCCTCTTGTATTTGGGGAACTCCATACGGAAGCCAAATTCCATGTGATTGATGCGGACACTTCGTTCAAGGCATTGTTGGGTCGCCCCTGGCTGCATGAATACGGTGTTGTCCCTTCAACATTACACCAGTGCATGAAGTATCTCAGAGAAGGAGAAGAATTCAGAATTTCTGGTGATATTCAGCCATTTGCAGTACATGAAGTAACAGTTTATGAAGATGCTAAGTACTTCATGCCAAAGAAGCAAAAGTCGTCAAGTTCTCTTGAGGCTAGAACATCAAATTCTAATGATACAAAGAAACCCAAGCAAGAAGATGAGAAGAAGCGTGTAGGGAGAAAGAAGGCAGCTCAAACTCTTCCTGAAGCACCAACCGTTTCAAAAGAAAAGAAACACGTGCCTCACCTTGGGAGTGACAGTGATGAAAGTCATGTCGCCCCCACAAAATCCAGAAAGGTCGGCCGGTCTGCATCCAAATGGAGCAAGGAGGTTGAATACTCAAATGATGATGATGACTATGACTCTATCTACATGAACACGGTGCAGAATGTGTTTTCCAGAAGGATAGACAGTCTATCAATTTCAGATAGCGTACTCGTAGTCACGAGGATTCCCTTACAATACTTCAAAGAAATCACTCCACGCGAGGTGCATAAGATTGAAGAACTCTCCACTCTTTATCTGCCTCCTCTGAAGAAGGGGACTGCACCCGGGAATGTACTATATTCCACGGGAGTTCGTGAAGAGGAAAATCATGATTGGGATTGCATGCTCCTCGACTCCGAGGAATTATTTCCTACGAGGCTACCCAAGTTCAATACCAAAAATATTCAAAGAATGTTACGAAAGCAAATCAATATTCCTACCACCAAACGACAGCTTCGTACAAGCTTGGGCCTTTGGTATGGAAGAAATCCACGTCCGTTACGACGGAAAGATACAGATGCATATAAAGGCATCGGATTCGTCAAAAGAAAATTCCTCCAGAAAGAGATTTGCCGGACAATCACATGCATGGAAATTGAACCTGAAGAAGGCGGTGTTGAAGAGACACGCGAAGCTGATGATTATGATAACCAACCCGTAGAAGCTGAGCCTGCACCAGAAGAACTGGAAGATGGTGGACAAGCTGCCACGATGGACGAGCTCAAAGAAGTCAACTTGGGAACTGAAGAGGACCCTCGCCCAACTTTCATTAGCTCTCTTCTACCAGAAGATCAAGTAGAAGAAATAAAAGAGCTCCTCTGTGAATTCAGGGACTGCTTTGCCTGGACATATGCTGAGATGCCCGGTTTATCCCCTGAAGTAGCAGTTCACAGATTAGCAATCAAGCCTGATGCAGCACCCGTTAAACAAGCTCCAAGGAGAATGAGATTGGAGATTGAAGAGCAGGTGATCGCAGAAACAAAGAAGCTCATAGAAGCAGGCTTCATTCGAGAAGAAAAATATGCTGACTGGATTGCTAATATTGTCCCTGTAAAGAAGAAGAATGGCCAGATTCGTATCTGCATCGACTTTAGGGACCTCAATAAGGCGTGCCCGAAGGATGACTTTCCGCTCCCAGTATCAGAACTGCTAGTTGACAGCACTTCCAACTATGATATATTCTCATTTATGGACGGATCGTCAGGCTATAATCAAATCAAAATGGCGCCTGAAGATGAAAAGCATACATCATTCAGAACTCCTATAGGCATATTCTGCTACACAGTTATGCCATTCGGTCTGAAGAATGCTGGTGCCACTTATCAACGAGCGATGACTCGTATATTTGATGATTTGATCCATCAAAAGGTTGAATGCTATGTAGATGACTTGGTCATAAAGAGCACGAACCGAAAAGACCATCTAGATGATTTGAGAATTGTGTTCGAGAGGATCAGAAAGTACGATCTGAAGATGAACCCTCTCAAGTGTGCATTTGGGGTATCCTCAGGAAAATTTCTAGGATATGTTGTTCGACATCGGGGCATCGAAGTCGACCCCAACAAGATCAAGGCAATCATGGAGATGCCACCTCCAAAGAACCTCCGACAACTCCGTTCTTTACAAGGACAACTGGCTTTCATTCGGAGATTCATATCAAATCTTTCGGGTAGGTGCCAGCCATTTTCAAAACTGATGAAGAAAGATGTCCGCTTCAAATGGGACGAAGGGTGCCAAGAAGCGTTTGACAGCATCAAAAGATATCTGTTGAATCCTCCCATTCTTGCAGCGCCAATCCCGGGGAAGCCTCTTATACTGTATACGGCTGCACTAGAAGAGTCCCTCGGAGCACTATTGGCCCAAAATAATGAGGAAGGCAAAGAAAATGCGCTATACTACATCAGTCGAAGATTGATTGGAGCAGAAAGCCGTTATTCTCCTATTGAAAAGCATTGCCTGGCGCTGATTTTTGCAGTTCAGAAACTCCGCCATTATATGCTATCTCACAAAATCACCTTGATATCAAAGATCGATCCGCTGAAGTTCTTGATGACAAGACCAGCGTTGACAGGTCGTTTGGCAAGGTGGGCAGTGATACTCCTGCAGTTTGATATCACATATGTACCACAGAAAGCAGTAAAAGGGCAGGTGTTGGCAGATTTTCTCGTTGCACATCCTATTCCTGCAGATTCTCCACTCAACGATGATTTGCCTGATGAGCAGATAATGCAGGTTGAGGAGAATGAAAGGCTACCATTCTGGGAAATGTACTTCGACGGGGCATCGTCCATTAGACCTGTCCGACCTCCAAATATTGCAAGAGCCCGAGCCGGTATCGGTCTTGTTCTCATACCACCTGAAGGAGGCATAATGAGGTTCTCATTCAGTCTGACTGAACCTCGGACCAACAACGAAGCTGAGTACGAAGCTCTAATAGTAGGGCTGGAGATTGCAATTGACGTCAAAATTCAAAATCTTCAAATTTTCGGCGACTCTCAACTTGTGATAAATCAAGTCTTGGGCATCTACAAGATTTCTAAGGTTGAGTTAGCTCATTACCACCGGCGAACCATTGAGCTCCTGAAGCAGGTGCCGAATGTTAAAATAGTTCAAATTCCTCGAGGACAGAATGCCAAAGCAGACTGTTTGGCCAAATTGGCCAAGGAAATGGCAAATTCCAATGAGGAGAAGCCTATATTCATCGGAGTTTACAACCGTAGGGTCTTGGAACCCGCTTTATTACAATTCCCGATGGTAGAAGAAGTATCAAATTCAAGTCAGCAGGATGAAACTCCAGTTGACCCTAAACTTCTCCATCAAATCATTATGGAAAATTATCCGGAAGGATATCATACAGCCAAGAGACATAAAGCTAGTCAAGCTTCAGAATCGTGGTGGCATTGTTTAGATATTGATGTCGAAAATGATTGGAGGCAGCCATTCATTGACTACTTCAAAGAAAACAAACTCCCGACAGAAAAGTCTACGGCCGCACAAATTCGAAAAAGGGCGTTGCGATATGCATTCGTCAATGACATGTTGTACAGACGAGCCTTTGATCAAATGTGGCTAAGGTGCCTAGGGACCAAGGAAGCTGATAAGGTGGTGACAGAAGTCCACGAGGGGCTTTGCGGAGCACATCAGTCAGGTCCCAAGATGGCCGCTAAAATCAAAAGAATGGGTTACTATTGGCCGACCATGGTCAAAGATTGTATCGACCACGCTAAGAGGTGCCACGAATGTCAAATCCATGGTGATGTTATACATCAGCCTCCAAATCCACTGCACCCAACAGTAGCGTCCTGGCCATTTGAATGCTGGGGTACTGATATTATTGGTCCAATAGATCCGCCGTCATCAGCAGGACACCGTTTCATTCTGGCAACGACGGACTACTTTTCCAAGTGGGCAGAAGCAGCTCCATTCAGAGAGGTCACATCGGAGCATGTGATCAATTTCTTTACCCGCAATGTCGTCTACAGATTCGGTGTGCCGCGCCGCATAATCTCAGACAACGGTACTGCATTCAAGAGTACAAAAATTTACAAGTTCGTTGATCGGCATAAAATCGATTGGCGATATTCGTCCATATACAATCCAAGGGCAAATGGTTTGGCTGAAGCCTTCAATAAGACGTTGGTGAAATTATTGAAGAAGATCCTTACCAAGAACAAAAGAGAGTGGCATACGAAAATGGCAGAAGCGCTATGGGCATACCGTACAACCTACAAGACGCCGACCAAAGCCACTCCTTACTCTCTAGTGTTCGGAGTCGAAGCTGTATTACCATTGGAGATTGAACTACCGTCACTCCGGGTAGCAATCCAGAACGATCTCACTCGAGAGCAAAATGCCCGCCTCAGAATGGAAGAGCTCGATGCACTTGATGAACTAAGGTTACAAGCTCAACAAAATCTAGAAATCTACCGAGGAAGAATGGCAAAATCTTTTGATCGAATGGTGCGTCCTCGATCATTTCAAGAAGGGGAATTGGTCCTGGTGCTAAGAAGACCAATCATTCCACACAGAAAAATTGGTGGCAAGTTCGTATCCAATTGGGAAGGCCCCTTCGTCATCGAGAAAGTGTACCAAGGAGGAGCATATCAGTTGATCGATCTGAACGGTCAAAGACCCATGCCGCCAATCAACGGTCGACATTTAAAGAAATATCATGCATAAAAATTTCATGACTGTTGTATTTTCTGCGATCAAAATTTTATATGCATATTTATCAATGCATGTTTGCTTATATATTTGAAATTCTCTTGTATAACAAGAATGCATTTCAAAATCCCTCATCAGACTGGGGGCATTTTAAATATTTATTCGAGTCGACATCGCGCTGCGTGCCGAGATCCTCGAATAAATATTTAAAATCTCGAAGATACAAAGCCTATCCGAAATGTCCCTGCAAGACATGGGGCATTTTAAATATTCATTTGAGTCGACATCGTGCTACACACCGAGATTTCCAAATGAATATTTAAAATCAAAGATCCCAAGTTTATTCCATTCTAAAAATGACCCTGCGAGACAGGGGGCATTTTAAATATTTATTCGGGTCGACATCGCGCTGCGTGCCGAGATCCCGAATAAATATTTAAAATTATCAATCCAGATATCCTTTTGTGCTAAAGAATACAAGTATTTGTTTTCCAAGGTATATGCAGGTGATCTTTTAAATGTTAAAGACACCGTCTTCTCCAACAAACCAAGACTCAAAGGTCAAGAAAAAGAGTTTTGTGGCTACACACTCCTACAAAATTGAGCCGGAAAAGCTTGAAGTCTTTCAACAGCCTGAAGCTTAAGGTTCGAATGGGTGTAAAAGGTCGGATCCAACAAGCCCAAATATGGCCGGATCGCTGGCAGCTCCGTCTACTCAACAAGCCATAAGAAAGGCCGTAGTAGCGGAACCCCCACTTCGTCAACCCGTCAGTAGGGACTGTAGGAAGCACGAAGGCAAATTTGACTCAACAAGTTCAAGTGATCGTAGTCTACAAAATTCTCCAAAATGACTGGAGAATCAAGGTTCCAGTGGGAAGCTGAGTCTCGAGCAACTACCAAATGTTCGTAGGCTCCAAAATCCAAAATCACGAAGGATGACTCCAAATCAACCAACTTCAGCAAAAATCAACGTTGGGGAGCGCAATTCACATAGCTCGAGTCTGAAGCCTGAATGGGTGTAAGAGGTCGGATCCAACAAGCCCAAATATGGCCGGATCGCTGGCAGTTCCATCTACTCAACAAGCCATAAGAAAGGCCGCAGTAGAGGAACCCCCATCTCAGCAACCAGAGGACGAAGAGCTATCAAATTCTAGCTCTCCCAATCTGACGAAATCAAGTGATTCAGATTAAAGTCTTCTCAAGTGGTTAAGGATCAAGATACTACCTACGTTCGGTACTATCAACTGAATCCAAAACCTGCAAATCCTTCAACAAATCCGTAAAGCACAAAGCGAGGATCGAAGGAATCTTTCTTCAACAAGTCCGCCAAAGCACAAAGCACAGGACCGAAGAAAACTATCTCAAAGTTTACACAAAGCCCAAGGCTGAACTAAGTGGATTCCGTCATCAACAAGTCCGTTATGCACAAAGCTCTGGACCGATGACTTTTCGCTATCGACCTAATACAAACCTAAGGGTTTAGGTCATCGGCATCTACTCCTTCATCAAGCCCGCCAAAGCTAGAAGCAGAGGCCCGGAGGTACAAAAACCACCTGACAAGTCATCAAAGACAAATCAGGTAATCCTCCATCAATGTCCGCAGCACAAAGCACAGGACAAAAGAAATCAGTATCTCAACCATCTACTGATATATCCAAGAGATCTATGGAAAAAGAAAATCTTAGTGTGACATCCAACTGAAGTTTTGGAGATCCACTAAAAGAAAATCTTAGTGTGACATCCAAACAAAATTTCGGAGATCCACTAAAAGAAAATTAGTGTGACATCCAAATAAGTTTTTGGAGATCCACTAAATGAAAATTCCAGTGTGACATCCGAATAGATTTTGGAGATCCACTAAATGAAAACCCTTGTGTGACATCTAGAACAAATATCTAGAGATCCACAGGGTCAATCAGCTTACAACAAACGTGATTCGCTCTAGACGCATATCACATTTGTTGGGGGGCATTTGTTAACCTCTATGTAATAACCAAAAAATTACATACCTCGTATACATCAAGAAGCAGATCGAATCTCCCGAAATCCAGCAAGAAATCCCGTTGAATTCCTGTAGCTCGGCGCCGTTGCGTCGCTTCTCCGGAAACTCTGCCCAAATCCCGTGCCAACTAGACGCCTTTCACGACGTTAAATACCGAAGGAGATGAAGGCTTCGGCTGCTGCTCTCGACGCTCAACTCCACACCCGATCTCCCCCCATCCCGATCTCCACTGAGCCGGCGACTCCATCTGGCAAAATCCCTTCCTCCTCTCCGTTCGATTCCGTCCAGGGAACCCACCTCCTCCTCTCTGCCTTAAGCCGCAGCAAACCCGAACTCAACCTCTGCCTCTGTCAAGTTCCGACTCTCCCATCCCGTCGGTCCTCTGTCCAGAGAGAGAGAGAGAGAGAGAGAGAGAGAGAGAGAGAGAGAGAGAGAGAGAGAGAGAGAGCGCCTACCTCTGAAGCCAAACCCGATCAACCCCACGGCCTCCTGCTCCTACCCGACCTCCCTTTATCTTGCCCGATCCCCTCTCACAGCCCTAACTCCACTTAAAGCCTAGCTAACTCACTCACTCAACTCACTCTGACTCAGCCCTTCGACTCAGTCAACTCAGCACTTCAACTCAGCCGACTCAGTCCACTTAAAGCCTAGCCAACTCACTAACTCAGCCCCAACTCAGCCCCAACTCACTCCCTACCCGATAAGATCTTAGGCATGAATTTTATTTCTATTTTATTTTATTTTTTTATTGCTAATTGTTATTAATTATTATTATTATTATTATTTATAATAATTATGCTATTATAATTATTATAATTATTAATAATTTTAATAATTATATTATTATAATTATAATAATTATGTTATTATTATTATTATTATTAAATGCAAAAAAAGAAAGACTTTCAAAGAAAAAAAAATGATTCTTTTCTCGATGTTTGCGACGGGCCGGCAAACCCCCGAGGCGCTCACGTAGCGTTTAGGGTGGGAAACCGGTGCGATGCTTGCGACGAGATAAGGATCCCTCTTCAATGCTAGCAACGAGCCGGCAAACCCCCGAGGCGCTCAAGTAGCGTTTAGGGTGGGAAACCGGTGCGACGCTTGCGGCGAAGGGGATAAAAAAAATGTGTTCTTTATTTTCATATAAGTACCCCCGAACGCCCACGTGGTGCAGAGGGGGGAAATCTGTGTTTTTTCTAACGCCTGTTTCCTTCTTATAATCAACAAACAAAAAAAAAAAACCCTTAAATGCTCACGTAGCAGGCGGGGATAAAAAAATTTTCATTCGCGACCGCGGTGTCATTTTTGACACCTACCTGAAGCGCTCACGTAGCGTCGATGGGAAGGTTGCCTCTTGGTTTTTCCCCTAAACGGGGGAGACGCCGGGAGGCTGCCGAAATTTTGTCTGAAAAAGACAAGGACTTGAACAAAATTTGGACAACAGTGGACTCATTTTTGGACAGCAGTGGACTTGATTTTGGACAACATTAAACATATTCCAAACTTAAATTTTTGGATAATAAAGAACTCATTTTGGACTCAAATGAACTTTAATCAAATGACTTTGAACATATGATGGATTTGAGCATAAATGGAATAATCAATGGAGAATTTGAATTTAAATGAGCTAAGTGCCAAGCACTTTGACTTCAATGAATAATGAAGAATAGAACTCAAAGCCTAAAGTTAAAATCTCCATCTCATAAAATTGATGAATTTTGGAAATGCAAAGCATAAAGCTTATATTAAATGAAGCTTTAATTTTATTTGAAAGGATGCATGGTTTGATCCTAAGTGAGAACATGAATAAATATCATAAGCCGTACATGAATCAATCACAAAATTTGCATTAAAATGCAAGCATCCTACAAGATTTAGAGCAAGAAAACACATGCAAAACTTATGATAAATAAGGAACTTGCTATTATCATCTCAATTGAAATAGAGATGTTGATGAACAAAAAATGGTGAAAGGGTGTATGTCTTAATTACAAAGCCATCATATGAGAATTTTGAAGCATTATGGTTGAGCTTCCAATATAAGGTGTAACCCACTCCTAAATAGCAATTGATTGAACCAAAATGAGGCATGTCATGAATAGAAGCAATGTACCTCTATCATGCTCTTAAATGATTGAAGGTGAATTGAATATGATTGGTGTCGAGCAATCGACCCAAGATGCATAGTGAAATTATCATCCAAACAATGAAGTCCCTTTCAAACTACAAGTTATGTTCAAGGATAATGAAGATTGTGTGATCTCTAGCATCATTTGCTCACAAATGATAGTGAAGGGTCATGCAAATTGTTGGGCTTGAACAATCCATAAATATCATGGATGATTGTGACAATTCATACACAAGTATATGCTAAGTACTTGTGGGCTTCGATGTAATTTGCTTGAAGTGATTTCATTCAAATGAACTTCATGCAAGCAATACAACTCAAGTGAAGGCGACGAATGTCACAACACCTTTACAATTAATCATTGTTCAATGTTGAGAAAATACGGTTATCCGTTATAGGTAAAGATTGATGATACTACAATAAGTGCTAGCACCTACAAATTATGTAGCAATTGCCAATGAATGTTGTAATGCTCTTGTAGTCAACCATCATTCAATATCAAGCAAATATATTGGACATCTACAAGCAAGAATCAAATGATCTGCAATACATACAATCTATTTACGAATACAGATGTATGTATAACATCCGTCCATGGGTAGAAGCATAAAGACTACAGTAAATGCAGTATCCTGTAGTTAACTTTAGTTTAAGGAGGAGTACATCTACCTCCAGCAGTAGTGGCTGTATCGTAAAGACCAGAATCACAGTAGAATGCATAAAGACTACAAATTTCTACGAGCTTCTACAACCCAAGGCAGGAGATTAGTTAGTGTACTATGACCCGCCTACAAAAATCAACAAATAGTGCACGACAGTCTACCTGTACGAAGCAGCGAACAACTCCATTCAGAAGCTGCTACGCCACGCCACCGGATCTGCAACATTCGTATAAGCAGACAGAAGGCGTCTATTTCAAGAATACCCCCGCACGTGCACCGTAGTTTGTATACACATAGGTACACTAAAAAGGGGAAAAATAATTATAAAACCCGCATGGGCCCCGGCGAGCGTGTTATTGATATACACGTGACGTCTAGGGATGCTGCGCGGGTTAACAAGTGAATTCTAGTTCGAACCCGATCCTCCTATACGGGTCAATAGGAGTCGACAAGGTTCGAACTCTCAGACAAATATACGATTGCTACGACCGATATATTTATTTTAATACATTCACATTAGGCTTTTAAGGCCTACGACAATGAGAATTCACTAATAAGGGCTCAAAGCCTACAAAACCCGATCCTCTGTCGACAGCCCGACAGAGTTGACAAGGTTCAATCCATAAAGAGAAATGACCCCACAACACCCCGATGATGGCCGTGTTGAATGATTATCTCAACCGGAGGGTTTTTCAAATATTTCTCAAAATTCCACCCAAATACCAAAAAACTCCATAAAAATCTCAAAAACCCAAAATCCCAAAAATATTCAAAATTCCAAAAAAATATTTAAAATTGAAATAAATCCATCAACCCGCTTAAAGCAAAATCCATCCACCCTCCGCAACAGTTTGCCGAGGTGGACAATCAAAATTTACTTTAGCTCACATAGAGCCAAATGTCTAGTCGAAAATATTACTAGGATCCATTCTCAAAAAGTCTTCTGTCAGTAAGGACGTGGTACGTGTCCTCTAACCGGCGGTTTTGCCGCCAAATGGCACCGCAGGTAAACGGTTATGACCCGGGGCCCTCTGAACCGAGTGGTTTTGCCGCCAAATGGCACCACAGATAGCGGTTATGGCCAGAGCCAATACGCTCCTTAATGATGTTAAATCCTTGAGATATGAATCAATAGGATATGATCGATAGGGCACAAAGCCCTCTGTCAGCTAAGGTGGATTCAAATTTGTCCCCTTAGACAAACATTCACCCCAGGTCTATAAGGTACCCTTGGACGAAGCAACCCATGGCTGCCGACAAGGATCCTTCTGTCAGGTTGGGTCGACTACCTCCTCTGACTAAGTAGACCAGGGTCCACGATGGCCCGGGACGACGGAACCATGGGATCTTGATCGGGCCCATCATCCATTCCCCCACCATCCGCTTTAAGTGCTAGATGGTGAAATTTCAAGTTTTAAATATCAAACTTTCCAAACTTTCCAAATTCCCAAATCCAACCCAAATTCCAAATCTTTCCAATCCAAACCCATTGCTGCTACTATATGCCAGATAACATGTATTCTCTATACGTATCTGATTGACGACTAGCCTTAATCGAAAGTTCTCTCTCGTTATCGGGAGGGGTAATTAACTATAGGGGCTTGCGCCTATAGGAAACCAGAACTCAGATCATAAAGTCCTCACCAAATGAGGGCGAAATCTCTGGGTAGTGTCTTATCTACAAACCCATCTGCCTTCCAAAATTTACCTCGGAACTTATTTCGTTAAAACTCCCTCGCCGAATAAGAAAAAGCGAGCGGAGGCCGGGGCCGAATTTTCGGAGCCCACAGTGTTATGCTACTATTATGATTAAATTCAATCATATGTCAACTGCTCTTATAGATAAAATTATTATGCCAATGCAAAGTAATGTAATGTGGACCATTTGATAATACATTTAAATATTTAATACATGTATAGTTTTGTATCTAATGAAGGTCTTGATGAAAAGATCAAAGTTTTGTGGCCTTTTTCTGCTTTGGATGATGACTTTGGACGATTATATATTGTCATAAATTACTTGTGATGCATGCATAAATTCTGAATTATCCACGATGTGACTGTTCTGCCATCATTTTTTTTAACAAAAGATTGAGCACATATGGGCAGTTCACCTCCATTCATCATTGTCGGTCGTGCCCAACTTGGATTAACTGAGCGCTGAGGTTGGATCATGACACCTGTAGCTCAATAACCCAAAAGCATCCAAAAGTAAATGCCCCAAAAAAATTACAAAAGCCACATATAAGTACATATCATACTGCATGTAAATACAAAAACGACAGGTGCGCATAGAGTTCAACCAAAATGGTTGTTCTAGTGGCCTGATTATTTTTCAAATGAACCTCATTTTATATGAAAATTTATTCTTATTAAGCCAATACAATCTATAAACGATACTAGGAACATTTAAATGTTATAAAATAACATTATAAACATAATTTTTGGCCCATATGATATAAAAATCTTTTATATTTTTTTGTATATCTGATAAGAAATACTTGAATATTTTAAGTAAATCCTAACAAGAATGATAAAAATCAGTGGGAAAAACTCAACAATTCCAATGAAAACAATCAAAAACAGTAGATTTTATTATAGGAATCAAATCAATGGAAAGAAATGAAGCAAGATACAATTGATCCTCAATATGAGAGGAGGATTGTTCTCTCCCAATCTCTAGATGAATCTAGAGCCCAAGACACCAAGAAGAAACTCCAAGATAACACAATAAGCAAGCATAACCCTAACCCTAATCTCTCCCTCATACTTAAAGCATACAATTAATCATTAAAACAAAAAGACCCAAAAGCCCATGTCGCCCTCACTCTCTGTCTCTCTCCCTCCCCTTAGAAGGGGACGGTTGGACCGATCCACTTGGGACCGGTTTAACAATATCATATGGAATCACACAACAATGTAAAACAAATGCTGTTGCAGTAAAAATAGAATGGCAAAGGATATGAGCATAAAATTGTAATCTGGTCCTAGGTTCTTCAAAATTCATTTTCATGCTCTAGTCAAAAACTAAAGAAATTCAAGAAGAAATTATGATCAATGTAGTTGTGCAGACTTACCAATATATGCGTTCCCCACTGTCTAGTTTAGTCCTTGGTACAACCACCATATCTGATTTTATTGCTGTACGAAAAAGAAAAATTGTACTAAGACTATAAAGCCATCATTAAAAATACAATAAAACGAATAAATATCAATAACCTGGAAGCTTTCTAACCCAAATTTACCTTGAATCCTTGATTCAACTTCAATCTCTGATTTATGCTCCTTATCTATAAGCCGGAGGATAGGTAAAGCTCTATGCAAAAGATAGAGCAAATGCTGCAATCTGGATGTGTCATCCAGTTCTTTTCGGCTAAACTACATCATATGCAATAGGTCCACATAAAGAAACTATTGCAGACCAAGCCAAGCATAATAAAAGAGAAAAAAAAAAAAGAGATTAAATTACCTTAAAATCAAGGAATACACGCAAACATGCCTTGCAGTTGCAGTTACCACGACAGAATGGGCAAGCAACTTCAACATCCATTGTAGTTTGTTCAGGGTACCTAATACATCCAAGTAATTGATTTTTTTAACAAAGAGGCAATATTGCATTTGTATTAGTACTTGTAGGAAATAAGTAGAAGAGAAAAAGGAAGGAAGAAAAGTGGAATACTCCACTACCAAAACATAACACTATTTATAGAGTTTTATAATAGGAAAACATTAAGAATTAAAGCACAACTTATTAAGAAAGAAAAGAAAAAAAAAATCAGCAGCATTTATATTTAAAAACTACTAACTATAGATGATAGAATCCCAAAGAGATAAATAGTAGACAGCACAGCAAGTGCTTTGCAATATCCAAAGCAGCCTAGTCAGCAACCAAAGTGTTGTCCAGCCTCCAAGACATAAATCTGAGGGCCAACATTGCACCTTCACTGCTGCTCAGTTAATGAACAGTTCTACTACCAAACATGATTGCCCTAACAGCTCCAGCAAGCAAAGATTTATGCCCTTGGAAGGAACTTTTATTTGGCCCGGTCACCTGACGTAGCTCTACGTTCAGACGCCAGTAAAATAGTGCCACGTGTTCTCACTATTTACCGTGCGGCCCGACAACCCCGACCTGAAACAGAGACGGGATTGCCATGTTCGCTTGTTGCTAGGTATTGCTCGGTATTTGCTCAGTATTGGTCGATTTTGCTCGGCAATAATGAGAAATACCATTCTGTGAAGACCAATACCGAGCAATACCGAGCAATACCGAGATTTTCTCAGTATTGCTTAGTATTGCTCGGTATTTCTCGGTATTGCTCGGTATTGGTCTTCACAGAGCGATATTTTTCATTATTGTCAAGCAATACCTAGCAATACCGAGCAATACCTAGAGCAATACTGAGCAATACGCGAACATAGCAATCCCAGGTCAAGTCGTCGGGCCGCGCGGTATTGACTAAGACCACGTGGCGACATGTTATTGGCGTCCGAACGTAGAGCTACGTCAGGTCACCTGACCTAATAATTGTTCCCTTAGAAGACCCATTGTTGACCTTGTTTTTCTCAAAATACCTAGGTCAAAGGGTTGAACTGGTCAAATTGACCAAGCTAGGCCCCAAGACCCCTCCCATTCAATTTAGTGGGTCAAGCCAAGTCTGTTGAGCCCAGACCCGGACCCTGGGTCAACCTGGGTTGACCCAAATTGACCCAAACTTCTCCCACTTGATTTCAAATCAAATCCTTTGCTTCTTGGCTCAATCTCTTACTCCCCCTAGGTTCCTTGGGTTAGACCAACCTTGTTGAGCTCAGGCCAAAGCCCTGGGTCAACCTGGTTGACCAGGTCAACCCAGATCAACCCATTAAGCCATATGGAGCCTAATCCAAGTCCTAACCAATCCCAATCCACCTTGGGCTCAATTCATTATCTTTTGGACTTGATTGACCAGGTTGACCAGGTTGACCAAGTCAACCCTTGGCTTGGTCAACCCAAGTCAACCCTTAGGTCAAATAGACCTATAGAAGTCAATTAGAGCCCTTTAATGTGTTTAATTGATTCTTATTCATCCCTAGACTCAAACCACGGCCAATTGAGCATTATATCCTTCACAATCAAGTCTTGATTCAATCTAGGCCATCCACTAATACCCTAAGGCTATAAATAAGAGAAATTAGGGTTTATTTTGGATCTTTTGATCATAACTCTTTCCCTAGAATCTCTTAACCCGAGATCTTTCGTGTGAGAGCTCTACTTACTCCCATCCTCCTTCCCCAAGTGAAACCCACCGCCAAGACCCTGCCGGCAATGAGTTTCCTACGACCTAAGGCTTAAATCGTTCCAAGACCGATTCCCGACAATCAAGAGCTCGTTTGGTTGCAGTTTCAACTAGAGAAATATACGAGGACAATCTACAAGCTCAACCGTATAAAGAACTTGAAGATCCAACAGTGATATTCTTCAAAAACCCTAGACCTAGGTCACAACACTTAGATTAAAATAACTTATTGTATATCGCATTTTAGACCGTGAAAACGGACCCTCATGGATGCTCTTCATGCATAGACACTACGTTTAAAATTTCATCAAGTTTGGTCCACCTAATCGAGAGAAAACTCCAAAAATCGCTTTAGGGTTTCGGGTTTCGCACGTTGTTCGCTTGGGGAGATCAGGACCGTTGATCCTGTGATCAACGCTCACGATTCCGCCATTCCGCCGTTCGGATTAACCGTGGATCTCAATCCCTCTGTTCCGTAAACCAACCGGCGAGATCACAGTCATTGGTTTCAAACCGCGGATGATCAGACGGCTGCGAGCATCATCCGACGTAGTTAATGTCCCGGCGATGAATCCGGCTCCGCGGCAATCATTGCCAATGATTGGTGGCGGCGCAATCATTCGCAATGACTGCCCGAAACCGCAGGACGAATACGAGGCCGCCACGTATTGTTTTTGCCGCCGGCTTAATTAATATAAATTTTAAATTAATTTTAAACCTTGTTTTCTTCAAAAAATCATTATAAATTAATTATAAATCCAAAAATTATGTGTAATATATTAAATTTTTCATAATTTAATTTCCTTTAATTTAAAATTAAAATTATTTTAAATAATATATATTTTTTAAGTTGTTATAAAAATTGTGATTTTAATTATTATTATTATTATTTAATGATTATATTTCATTATTACTATTTTAATTATTATTATTGGTATAATTAAATCATTATTATTATTATTATTATTATTATTATTATCTTATTATTATTATTATCCTAAATTATTATTTTATCTGTAAAATATGTTTATTTATTTTAAAAGCAGGAAGTTTTTTTATTATTATTTAATTCTAAGAATTATATTTAATACGATTATTTTAATTAATTAATTATCTAATTAATTAAATACTTATAGACTTAAATTTAAAGTATTTTCTAAAAAATTTATAACCATTACTTTAAATCATGTTTGAAATATCAGAAAATTAATTTAGTTATTTAATTTAAAATTATTAAATATTTTTCCTATTTTACAACTATTTCTTCTAATTAATTTTATAAAAAATTTAATTTTAAATTAATTAATTTAAAATTTAATTATCTTTCAAGTTTACAAAAATTACTTTTCTTATTAAAATATTTTAAAATCAGCGAGGCATTTTTAATTATTTAAATCAAAATTAATAATTTTTTCCTATTTTAAATATTTTCATTAATTAATTAATTTAGTTATTTAATTTAAAATTATTAAATAGTTTTCCTATTTTAAAACTATTTCTTTTAATTAATTTTCTAAACTATTTAATTATTAATTAATTTATTTAAAATTTAATTATCTTTCAAATTTACAAAAATTACTTTTCTTATTAAAATATTTTAAAATGAGAGAGGCATTTTTAATTATTTAAATATAAATTAATAATTGTTTTTCCTATTTTAAATATTTTCATTTATTACTTAGTTACTTAAATTATTTGAATAATAATTAAAAAAGTTTAAAATTCCATTATTTTATAAAATAACAAAATTATTTTTATTAAATTAGTCTAAATTCAGAAATATTAATATTTAACTTAATTTGATTTAATAATTATTTTTAAATAATAATTATTTTAAAATAGCTTTTCTTACGTTAAATTTCAAAAATTCATAACTATTTTATTTTAAATCCTATTTTAACGCACGATAACTCTAAATTTTTAAAAAATTATGTATTTTTAATTTAAAAATATTTTCATATTTTAAATTTTTTTTTTCAAACTTCTTTTTTTACTATTCTATTATTTATATTATTTAACTATTATTTAATTAAATAATATGTTAAATATTTTGAAATTAAAAATTATTTTCAAACATTTTTAAATCCTCGCTCGGGGGGCTAGTGAATCTCCCATATATTTATGTATGCCTATGCATTGAACTATTTTTTAAATTATATTATGTTTCAAGCTTATATATCGGTTATCAGTAATTTAAAACTATTTTAAAACTACCTGTTTAAAATTCCCTATTTTTTTGGGAGATTCACGTTGTAGAATTTTAAATATAAATTATGCACATTGATAGCATTCATGGGGGGAAGATTAGTGGGTGATTATGTTTCAATCATTTACTAATCGTATCGTAAAGCGTGCTTAATTAACTGATTTATCATTTTTTTGCATGTGTAAAACGCACGAGCACTTAATTTAGGTCCTCCTAAATCTAAGGATTTAGTGTGTTTACTATTTTCATGCACTTAGTTTAAACCTATATAACGTAGCGACACCCTAAGTACAATAATTAAGGACCCCTCTAGCAAACTTAGAAAAATTCTATGAGCTATGGTAGATCTCTGAATGACTTGAAACCCTCAACATTTAAACTTAGTGACATCATAAACCCCTCAAAATTTTCTAGGAATTTTTAGGAGCATTTCAACCCCTTAATTAACAAATCCTAATTTAACGCGTTAATTAGGCCCCGAAAACTTCAGAAAATTCTAATAAATTCATTTTAACTCAAAAAATTACCCATAAAACCTTGAACTCTTAAGAATTTAACCCTTATTCTTAGATAATTATGGCCCCTTAATTGGACCTCAATTTGAACTTTAATTTAACCTTAACTAAAATTCAACTTTTTGCCCTAATTAAATAATTAAAAATTAATTAAAATTTCAAATTTTCCTCAAACACTTCGGAACATTTTTTAGGTCATTTATGACCTTTGGGAGTGATTCCAATCATTTTGGAGCTGATTTGGATCAAAATCCCTAAAATGACCCTCATTAAACAATTTTGATAATTCATCAATTGCCCGAAACTTCTAAAATCAATAACTTGGCCTACAAAATTCCAAAACTAGCAAACTCCAAACCTAATTACTCCCCTTAAGGCCTAATATTTAACTAAAATGCTAGAACCCTCATATATAGCCCATTTCCAATAGTGACCTTTTGGATCCCCTTAGACTGGCATATAGGAGGACCCCAGATGTTCTAAAATTGACTAATGCAACTTAAACTTAAATGATTACTACCTTAAGCATTAAAATGGATCAACAAACTAAAATGAACTAAAACTAATCACAATTCATTAATATTTAAACTTCAATTAAAGCTTTCATTTTCAGACCTTCAACAAACTCGAACCTTAAAACAACTTGTACTTTTAATACTTGCGTCATTCAATAGGATTAGAATACGGGTTGTTGTCGGTGGAGCCTGGCCACCACTACTTTTCTGCAGACCCTGGGATATATTTATACGGCACTTGTCGTGGACTTTCCTTTCTTACTTTACTCTGGGTTGATTTATATTAATGTGTTTACATTGATTGCGCATTAGAAATTGAATGTTTTTCCTAGATTTCTTTTCTTGCATGTGTTTGGCCTAATTCGCACTAGGCTCCTTAGGATAAAAAATGTTTTATACTCGTAACTAATATTCAAAATTTTAAGAATTAAATAACTTAGAAACTTAACGACCTAGGGAATAGTCGGAATCGTCCGGGATCGCATGTATATTTTTATAATATCTCTCCCTCCTAATAAGACATCTCCCCGCCTGCGGGTAGAATCCGGATAATCTGGCCTATGAGGATGAAGTGCCGGACCTGGGGAGGCTCAGTCTTTTCTAAAAATTATTTTTATATAAGCATGATTTTAAAATCTCAAGCATACATGATTTGGCCTTTTCAACTAGCATGCATTGCATTAGAAATTAACTTAATTAAAATTTAATTGCATTAGCTCTAGGAGCATTCACCCTACATAAGTTCGGGGCCAATTAGGAAATTCTCTAGACGTCGGCCCTACTTCCAAAACACTAAAATACATATCTATCTTTCATAAAGACCGGACTACATGGATTTTACGCGTTTAGGATGTTAGCTGGCATCCCTTTTCAAGCAAGGTATAAGCCCATGTGCATTAACTAGGACAAGAGTGTTGGGTAGAACACTAACCCCACATTAGATCTAGGATTCGAGGTTACTACATTCGATGTCTTGTATGCCTAAACGGTGGATAAGTTCCTTCTCTTCAGGGACTATAAATCCTGCTTATCTGCATCACATAGGTGACGTCGTTTCTATCCTTTCTCTCTGGATGCTTTGAGTGACTGATTTGGTTTCTTCTCAATGCCCTAGTCCCTCCGGATGTTAGTATGAACCCCGCATGTTGGCTAAGCCCACTTGAGCCCTTCTCCTTTGAGTAGGAATTTCCTAGTCTCCCCTTTCATAACAGTCCCTTGTCTAGGAAGAATAATATAGGATCCTTAATCGAGAGTTTTCTCGGGCCCTAGGCTCTAGATGTAATTAACAACAGGGGCTTGCGCCCATTGGAAATGAAACTCTACCATCAAATAAACCTCACTCGAACTAATGTATCGGGTGGGGGAAACCCGTTGTTTTGATCATGTCATATATATTACTACCCATCAGGATGCGTTGGCGAGAGCCGCTATCCTCAATGATTAGTCGTATGTACAATATAATATGCCCTCCCATTGGCCCGTTTGCGACGAGCGCGGAGGCCTGCGATCGTATCTATCCGTCGAGGTGGTGCGGTCGTATACACTCTGCACTCTGCAGCCGCGAGCGGTATCATTTCGGAGGTCCACACCCATCAGCACACCGACCTTCAATAACTGCAAGCTTATAAGATAATAGAATGTTTCTTTCCTATTCCATGGAGAAACCGCAGCAAATATTCAACACTCCCCTTCAAATCTAACAAACCAAGCTTTACAATCATTTTTTCAAGTTAAGAACCATGCTATCTTTTGATTAGATTGTTAAAAATCTGATCAGATGAGGGAGCATATAAAACAAAAGTATCTATATTTTGATCTTATATTTAATGAAATGTCAATCTATCTCCACATATTTGATCTGATCATGATGGACAATATTGTGAGCTATATTGATAGTAGCATTATTGTCACAATATAGTATCACAGGAGTCTAGATAGATATCTCTCAAGTTCTTCTAACAGTAATTTAAGCTAGATTAATTCATTGATCCCACTGGCCCATAATCTAAGTTATGTTTCTGCACTAGTAGCAACCACATTTTCTTTTTTGTTTCTCCAAGTTATAAGACCTAGCCCAATCAAAATAAATATAGGCTTCTAAAACTAGGGATTCTCCTTTCCGAGAGGTCACCTTCTGGAGCTTCCTTTTATCTTAGGGCAACTACGGCTTTATGTAAAGGTAGACAAAATTATTGTGGTAAAAATAAATTTCCTGGAAGCAATTATGAATATTATAATCGTTTAAAAAAATATATACACAAGTTTTCTTATAACTCCACACTCTAATAAATCTGATTCTCCAAAACAGTTTCCCACAATAAAAATTTCTAAAAAACAACAAGAAAGGAGGAGCCCAATATGTGTGGCAGTAGTCTGAAAAGTAAATTAGGGGGAAAGCTTCCCCAAATAGACCCCTTAAGAATATCATTCATGTTTTCTTCGAAAGGAGCATACATGAACTAACATACTAAAATGAAAGCAAAGACTATGTCAGGTATGATATGAACAAAATAGATGAGTTGGTCCACCAACTTTGATATATTCCTTTATCAAATGGAAAATTAATGCTAACATCTCTCAATTTAATGTTAGGATTGGTTAAAATAACAATCAGTTTGCCTTAGATTAACTTGATTTACTAAGAGATCATAAAACGTACTTTCTTAAGGAGATAATGAGGGCAGATTTATTCCAAAGATTTTCCATCATGACGAAACACTTAAGATGCCCAAGGTCTTTGATTTTGAACTCTTCTACCAGTTTTTTCTAAAATGTACTTATCCCCAAATCATGATCTCATGTAACAGCAAAGTAAACATACATAATTAGTATGATAGACTTATCAGCATTGTGTTTACAGAACAAGGTGTGATCAAAATGAGTCTATTTGGACCACCTACTAACTCAAAGCTTTGTGAATCTATCAAATTAGGCTCGAGATAATTGTTTGAGCGCACATATAGATTTCTTCACTTTGCATACTAAGCTTGCCTTCCTATGGTTATTAATTCCGCAAAGAGAATCCATGTATACTCACCATTCAAGAATGCATTCTTAGTTAGTGAAGTCATCAGTCAAGGTTAACAGCTATTAAAAGGATCTAAATGACATTAAGTTTCGCCAAAAAGTTCCAAAATAATCAATCTCATAAGCTTGTGTGAATCCTTTTGCAACTAGTCATGTTTTATATCTTTCGATGAATCCTTTAGAACGACAATGTACAAAGAAGACTCATTTACATCCCATAGGGTCGGTATTCTTCGTTCTTTAAATAATTTTTTTTCTATATTTTTTTAAAAGGAGTTTCATCTCCTCTTCAAGGACCTCTCCCCATTTCAGATTATTAAGGGCTTCAACTATTGTCGTCAAAATTTTAATCTCTGTGAGGTTAGACATTAAGATCATTTCAAGGACAAATGGCCATATCCCCTCAACATTTATTGAAGGATACTGATTTCTATCATAAGAACTAACAATTTAAGATTTTATATCGATTCAAGATAGGATTCATGCTAAGTTTCAAGAGATAGAATGATCTCATTTCTTTATCGATTGTTCCTTCATGAGTAACTTTTGCAACCAGATGAAATCCTCCTAAACCTGAAAAGAAACAGAGCAAGCACAAGAACAATCCAACACCAGAAAATTCCTGAAACCTATATATTCAGGTGTTTTTACTAATTCCTTAGTATACCAAGTATAAAATGATCAAAAGTTGCCTTCTCCCCAGCCATTCACGGCTATATCTAAATTCTAGAATACTGAAATTTTGCTATATTTAAAATTAATAAAAATAAAGCTAGTGGGTAAAGTGATAACTGAAAATAGTAATGCATAGTGGATGTCAGAAGTCGTTAGGAAGGCATAAGTTGTCTCGCGTCTCCAATAGGCAAATGTGCACTGCATCAGTCTGTCCCCGCTTCAGAAGAGCTCGACTCTAACGAGCTAATGATCACAATGGCATCATCAGGGGTAGAATACGCCCAAATGTCTGAAACATTGAAGGTTGATGACATATTGAAATCTGTTGGTAAGGCAACGGTGTAGGCACTGTCGTTGATCTTAGCAGAGATAGGTATTGGCCCAACTTTTCTGCGCATCAATTTTGAATGGGTTCCTGGTTGGAACCTCTCTTTCTGTAGACATACCATGACCAAGTCCCCGACGTTGAAGAGACGTTGTCGACGGTGACAATCAACAGTTTCCTTGTACTGTTGATTTGCCCTCAAAATTTGTTGTTGAACCTCCGCCAGCATGTCAGCATAATTTTCGGTGAAGGACGTAGCAGCAGGAGATTTACACTTGGGCAAGATGGCGACGTCGGGAGCTATATTTGGTGCTTTAGTGTAAACAATATTAAAAGGTGATTTACCTGTTGAGCGACTGGTCATTGAATTGAAAGCAAATTAAGCTCTACTCAACACATCTCCCCATAGCTTTGGGTGATCTTGAACCAGGCAACGCAGCATGTTGCCTAAGGTGCGCTGGTGCGGTTGACGACCTCCGTCTGTCCATCCGTTTGCGGATGGTAAGCTGAACTAAGGCGAATGTCCGTGCCCAACCGCTTCCAAAGTTCGTGCCATAAATGACTTACAAATTTTACATCACGATCCAACGTGAGGCTTCTGGGGACACCATGTAAACGAACAATTTCGTTAAAGAAAAGGTGAGCAATATTCATGGTGTTCGAAGTTTTCTTACAAGGAAGGAAATGAGCCATCTTGGAGAATCTGTCGACGACGACCATGATTGAGTCATGACCTCGCCATGTTCTTGGTAGTCCCAAAACAAAATCAAAGCTAAGATCTTCCCAAATTGAGTCGAGAACTGGAAGGGGCATATAAAGACCAGTATTTTGAGCTCCTCCTTTGTACATTTGGCAAATTGGACAACTATCAACCAAACGAATCACATCGCGACGCAACCTGGGCCAGAAAAATCGAGACTGAACATGCTTCAATGTTTTGTCGCGTCCCACGTGTGCTGCTAGACCACCTCCATGGGCTTCCCTAATCAGCCACCAAGACGAAATAGGGATACAAAGTAAGTTTTGCTTAAGCAAATACCCATGCCTCACAAAAAAACCTTCTGCAGGCTGTGTTCCCTAGCATGACTCCCAAGCATCTTTGAAGTCGTGGACTGTTTCGTACAATTCTTTGAGACACTCAAGGCCGGCTTTCTCGGTTTGTAGACGCGTGAGTAAGATATTCTTCCTACTGAGAGCGTCAACCACGCGATTATTCACTCCAGGCTTGTGCTGGAATGTGAAAGAGAATCTTTGAATGAACATAAGCCACCTAGCATGCATTCGGTTTATGGATTTCTGGCTGTTGGGATAATGCAAAGCTTTGTTGTTGCTGCATAGTGCAAAATCTTGGTGTAGCAAATATAATTCCCACTGTTTTAATGAGCGGATGATAGCATAGAGCTCCTGCTCGTAGGTGGACCATTTCTGGTGAACATCGCTTAATTTTTCACTGAAGAATGCTACATGCTTGCCTTCTTGTGAGAGTACTGCCCCGATCCCAATAGATGAGGAATCAGTTTCGACCATAAACACCTTGTCGAAATTAGGTAGTGTTAAAACGGGGGCTGAAATTAAAGCTTGTTTGATGGCTTCAAAACTTTGTTGTTGGGCATCGCCCCAATGGAATATCTTTGCCTTTAGACAATCTGTCACCGGTGCCATCAAGACGCTGAAACTTCTAATGAATTTCCGATAGAAATTTGCCATTCAGTGAAAACTCCTTACTTCAAAAAAAGATGTGGGTGATGGCCAGTCACGAACAGCAATGATTTTTTGGGGATCCATGTGTACACCATCCGTAGCAATAATGAATCCAAGGAAATGTACCTTAGGAATGGCTATTTCACATTTTGGAAGGTTGAGAAATAATCTTTGCTGTTTAAGAACATCAAAGAGAGTTTGCAAATGTTTCAAGTGGTTGTCCCTACAATTACAGTAAAACAGTATATCGTCAAAGTAAACAATGCAGATTTTTCCTAAATAAGGCTTCAAGATCTCATTCATCATTCTCATGAAGGTGGATGGAGCAATAAGGCTTCAAGATCTCATTCATCATTCTCATGAAGGTGGATGGAGCGTTACATAAACCAAAGGGCATAACCTTCCACTCATACAAGCCTTTCGGCGTCTTGAACGATGTGTTCCATTCATCCCCGGAACGGATGCGAATTTGGTGGTAGCCGCTTCGCAAATCAAGCTTAAAGAAAATGGAGGAACCCGTGAGTCTATCCAACAGTTCTTCAATACGGGGAACCAAAAATCTGTATTTTACTGTGATTTTATTGATAGATCAATTGTCGACACACATCCGCCAATTTTCATCCTTCTTTGGCACTAACAACGCCGGTACAGTGCACGGACTCAAACTTGCCTGTACGAATTGTCGTTTCAATAAATCATCAATTAGTTCCTAAAGAATGAGCTGCTCTTTGGGATTAAACCTATAATGTGAGGCATGTTTGGCAAAATGGCACCGGGCACAAGATCTATTTGGTGTTGTATGCTCCGAAGTGGTAGAAATTCCTCGGGCAAATTATCAGGAGTAATCTCATTATACTGCTATAGTAATTTTTGAATCTCACTGTGCCATTGAGTAGGAGGGAGTCCTTGGCTCTGTTCAGTCACCAATAAAGCATATAAGGGAGCCGGTTCTCTCCAACAATGAAGAAGTCCTGCTCCCGTGACTATTTGTACAGCAGCCTGCTAAGGTTGATTAGGTAAATGCGATTTTGCTTTAGTTAAACTGGGTAGAAACCAGAGACGACGTCCTTTCCAATCAAAAGAATATACATTAGCTCGACAGTCATACATCGCACCAACATCAAATTGCCATGGCCTTCCCAAGATTAAATGGCAGACGTCCATGTCCAGGACGTCGCACAAAACTTCACATACATATTGTTTACCTGTAGAAAAAGGTCACCCGACACGACTCAGAAACCAGAATTTCCATCCCCCGTTTGACCCAACTTATTTTATACGGATGAGCATTCTTGATAGTACTCATCTGTAAACTTTGCACCACAGCTCTAGAAACCACATTTTCAGTACATCCGTTGTCAATCAAGAGATCGCACACCTTGTCGCCTATAGTGCAGCGAGTTTTAAAAATGGAATGGCATTGGGAATTTATATTATGCCGAGTGGCTAATAACAGTTTTTCCAACACACATACTAACAGCAGGAACATCCTCCGAGTTGCACTCTGGGTTTAATTCTTCAGTAGCATGTTCTCCTTCTTCTTCACATTCGGCCAAATTGAATTGCTGTCTTTGTGGACACTCATTCAACTTGTGTCCTGGTTGAAAACAACGGAAGCATTTGAGTGTTGACGGCTTGGCGTAGGGATTTTCTTTGGCCATATACTTTTGTTTTGGTTGAGCCCGGTGATCTATGGGGATGTGACTTGGGGTAGAAGTCTGCATTAACGGCCCAACATTTTGGGATGTTTTAATTATTGGATTGCTTCCTTTTCCGGACACAACAGGTTCCTGCCAATGACGCCGGTTATAAGGGGTTTTGCTTTGTCTGTTCTGCTGCATCTCTATCTTCATAGCAAAATTCACAGCTTGAGCCATCGACCATACGGAATTCAATTCCAAGCGATCTTGAATGTTGTCCTTTAACCCACCCAATGTATCGTGCCACTAAATGGTTAGAAGATTCATTAAGATTGTTTCTAGCCGACAATCTATTGAATTCTTCTGTATACTCACTCACAGCCTGCGAACCTTGAGTACAGTGTTGATACCTCATGTAAAGTATATGCTCGTAATCTGTAGGCAGAAATTGAGCTCGCAACAGTTGCTTCATGCAATTCCAACTCCGAACCTTCCCCTTGCCTTCTCTTTGCCGCATTTGCACAATCTGCGCCCACCAAGCGCTTGCACCGCCCATTAATCGACAAGCAACATATCGCACTTGCTTATCCGGAATAACTTCCATATATTCAAAGAAGTTTTCCACTGCTTTTTCCCAGTCCAAGTAATCTTCTATATGCATACGGCCATCAAAATAAGGAATATCAAGTTTAGCCTTGAATTCACCTGGTTGAAAACAAGGAAGTATTGGTCTCCAATACCTTTGAAATTCCAAATGCTACGGGTTACCTTCATCATCATCTGCAGAGTCTATCAAATCCGTTTCTCTGTGGAATTGCGTCTCATCCTCAAAATCTGAAAATTCCTGCATATTAGCGGGAGTGTGACGGAACAGTCTGGTTGCAGCCAAACCCCTTCACCGTATTGGCCTGATTCCCTGTTGTTCGACTTGCGGTGGTTGTTGTTGTGGTTGTCTCGCCCGAATGAGATTGAACTCGCGGCGAATCTCCATGGTAAGCCTCTTTATGTCGGCCGATAGCTCATCCAGCCGGCGGTTCATGTTATCCTAGTTTGCCCAAAGCGCGTCAATACTTCGCACTCCATCGGTGATGGGTTCCTTGCCACGACCTGTCATCTCTTTCCCAGGCGAGGCTCTAATACCAACCTGTTGCAACCAGATGCAATCCTCCTAAACCTGCAAAGAAACAGAGCAAGCACAAGAACAATCCAACGCTGGAAAATTCCTGAAACCTGTATATTCAGGTGTTTGTACTAATTCCTTAGTATACCAAGTATAAAATGATCAAAAGCTGTCTTCTCCCCAACCGTTCACGGCTATATCGAAATTCTAGAATACTGAAATTTTGCTATATTTAAAATTGATAAAAATAAGGCTAGTGGGTAAAGTGATAACTGAAAATAGTAATGTATAGTGGATGTCAGAAGTCGTTAGGAAGGCATAAGTTGTCTCGCATCTCCAATAGGCAAATGTGCACTGCATCAGTAACTACATGGTTCATTGACATGTCATGCCGTCAAGTGATGAGGGGCTTTGATCCCTCAACGTCAGCGGGTCTAAGAAGGTTGGCAGAATTAGGTCGTTAATATTAATAGTATAGAGAATTTCAAAAGAAAAAATGTTAATATTTCATTCTCTTCTCTCCCTCTAAAAATATTTTTTTCTAAAATAAGTATTAATTCTCATAAAAGATTTGATCCATGGATACAATTTTTTTTTTCAGGAGAATAACATTTATAACCCTTTAATTTGCTCCTTACCAAAGAAAGACACACTTAATGATGCTGGGATCAAGTTTAGCACTATTAGGTTTGTGAATGTAGACAAATGCCCTGCACTTAAAGGATTTAAGTAGAAACTTATAAATGATATGAGCATCAGGGAAGTATTGGGAAAGTATATTGAATAAAGTTTTGAACTAAAGTATGTTCATAAGAAGTTGATTAATAAGATAGAAGAAGGTGAGGATGGATCACCCTAACAATACTTAGGGTTATCATTGGCAAGCGTAATATATCTAGCCACGCCTTTAATCAGATCCGCCTAAAAGCACACTCAAGGCTCCTTCACTAGCCGCAAGCTTATGAGGTAAGGGAATGTTTCTTTCCTATTTCAAGGAGAAACAGTGCAAATTTTCAACAGTATTTTATGACAAAATCTGAATGTCTTGAGCCTATTTCTGATATAACAAAGATCCAGATAACTAGAGATACTAGGCAGCTGTAAAAACACACTGAAGGCTGGATAGGATCAGCTGAGCCCTTCCCATTTAAAGCTGTCTCGCCAAACCTAAACCATACAAAAATTGGCTTTCACATTAATCAGATCCGCCTAAAAGCATTCGCTTGTCCAAAAACATTAGAAATTGATGGACCAACGGAGCCTGTGGGGCCCAATAACAGGGACTGCAGGCAAGGAAAGAGGGAGACCCAAAGTGGGGGATAATTTCACCTTTAATTACTTACCATAGGAAATCAAAATTGGGAGGAAATCAGAAAAGTTTATTTAGGGAAAGGGGGGCTAATTTGAATTCAGATTTGAGAGGGAATTAGGAAAGATTTATTTAAAGAAATGGGGCTGATTTGAAATTAGGTTTGGGAGAGAATTAGGAAAGATTTATTTAAGAAAAAAAGGGTTGTTTTGAATTGAGATTTGGGAGGAAATTAGGATGGCTTATATAGGGCTAATTAGGTTGTTTAATTTTCATTATGTGGTTTGTGTTTTTGTTGTAGTATTTCTTTGGAGTTGTTCCTAGCGGCACCTAGGGTTTATGGAGAGATGATCTACCTCTCGAATAGTAGATTAACTTGTATCTCAACTTGTTGTGCCAATATAAAACTTTTTCTCGCTGATTTTTTGCTGTGTTTTCCCTTCACTATTACTATTTTTGTTGTGTGGAAATCAAATTCCTATCAAATTGGTATCATAGCACAATTTGGGACCTATGGCGTCGAAGAAAGTGAACACTTTGGAAGAGAAACTAGAATGAGAAGTTTGCCAACTCAAATCTGAAATTAAGAAATGGTTTTTATCCATGGAAGGATGGTTTTCTAACCTAAAGAACATGATGAAGAAAATATTGGAGCTTCACGCCCAACTAGCAACATCGGAGGCGATAGCACCAGAAGGTGGCCAAGGAAGTGGGAAAACCCCAATATCGGCACAATAGGGGATGATCGAGAGGTGGAAATTTTGGGCGACAAAGAAAATGTGCCACATCTTGAACTAGTAACCAGGAGGGAAACGGATAAAGGATATGGCATGAGAAGAAATTGGGAGGAAGAAATGATGAGGGCTAATTTTGAGGAAGATGATATTTATGGAGGAGGGTGGGAGAAAGCAATGGAGAGATCACAGCAATCACTACATGGGAGGAGCTGAAGGTAGAAGAGGAAGTTGGGGAGGAGGGGATCCGAGACTGAGAAAGCTAAAGATGCCTGTTTTTTAGGGGAAAAATGCTTATGGGTGAATCTATATGGTAAAAAGGTACTTTGTGATGAATGAATTGACTCAAGAGGAGAGACTCGCGAAGGCGGCTTTATGCTTAGAGGAGAAGGTCTTGTCTTGGCATTAGTGAAGAGACATGAGATATCAAATCCGATCGTGGAGGGAGTTCAAAAATAGTTTATTAGAATTTTTCTGAACCAATCGGGAAGGAGAAAGGAGACTTCTACAAACAGTTCTTTGATCTGGTTCAGAAAGGGGCAGTGATGGATTATCGGGAGAGATTTGAATATCTTTCTAGCCGATTGGGGAGGCTATCTAAGACAATGTTGGAGAGGAATTTCATGAAGGGGTTGGACTCAAGCCAGAGATCAAAGCTGTTGTCTAGTTAGTGAGGCCACGAGAGCTAGGAGTGGCTATAGAGCTAGCCTAGATGGGGGAGGGCAAAAACTCACTTGAGAGAAACAACAAGGCAGCAATCCGGGGGCTTCATACCGGATGACGACTACTTTTTTGGCAGCAAAGGTATGACATGTGCCCATTCAAAGAGAAGTACTCAAGGATAGGGGATTGGGAGCACAAGACAAGGGTAATTTCAAGCGGTTAACTAAGACAGATGTTCAAGAGAAGCAGGCTAGAGGATTGTATTTCCCATGTGATAAGAAGTTTGCACCGGGCCACTGCTACAAGGACCGTTCGTTGCAGGTACTTATAGTCTATGATGAGGAGGAGACTCTAAAGGAGGAGGAGCATTTGCACCTAGATGTTTCGGAGGTCTCCCTAAACTCATTAGTGGGTTTTACCTCACACCATGAAGGTGAGGGTACAAATAAAAGAAAATTTTGTGGTGAGCAATGGGGCAACCCACAATTTCATCTCCAACCAGGTGGTAGACTGTTTGGGGGTGAAGCTGATTGACATGGGTTGTTTTAGGGTGATGATGGGGACGAGGAAGGTGGAGAAGAGTAGAGGTATCTGCCTAGGCTAATGGTGACACTGCAGAAGATCTGGGTGGGGGGATTTCCTTCCCTTGAAGTTAGGGAGCACATATGTACTTTTAGGTGTGAGTAGTTGCAGACCCTAGGGAAAACCAATGTGAACTAGAAGGCATTGACCATGAAATTCATGGTGGGAGGGAGTAAGTTGAGGATCGGGAGGATCCTAGTCTGTCAAAACCCAGGGTTTCTCTTGAAACCATGGTATGGGCAATTCAGTGTGAAGGAGTGGAAAAGCTCAGCAAAAAGGATGTACAGAAGATGCCAAGGGAGATTCTAGAGTCCAAACTTAGAAATTGGATTCACAATATGAGGATTGTTGTGAAACTGTTATTTGCTACAAAAAGAAAAATTTGCAATCAATTTGTTATTAGTATCAATGTTCTTAAGGATCGACGTTTGTTGAAGTAACAGCAAACAATGTGTTGATGCTTTTAATTTTGGGGATGCTATAGCTAAAACCAAGATATCACCAAAGAAGTTGTTTGTGCTTCTAGACATGTATTAAACAATATGCGAGCTTCATTCTGAGATTGAAATGATATTTGAAGGAAAAACTTGTTCTGAAATAAGCAATGTTTTGAAAACCGGACCGGACCGGCAGGTTCAACCAGTTCAACCGTGAACCGGTCTGGAGGCTGGTTCGATCAAGCTCCAGAACCGGCTCTGCATCGAACCGGATCAAACCGGATTGAACCGGCGGTTCAACCGGTGAACCGTTGAACCGGTCCGATTGGGAAAGAACCGACCGATTTATAAAAAAAATTTATTTTTGTTTTAATTAAAATTAAAAAATATATATTT
This sequence comes from Dendrobium nobile, assembly GCA_022539455.1. Lineage (NCBI taxonomy): Eukaryota > Viridiplantae > Streptophyta > Magnoliopsida > Asparagales > Orchidaceae > Dendrobium > Dendrobium nobile. Next base: position 80,567,782 of record CM039726.1, on the reverse strand, counting down.
TAGCTAATTAAAATTTTTTATTACTTTTTAAATATTTTTATTAAGTATGATGTTTAATATCACCATAATACATGCAAGCTATCTTAAATAACTCACATAGTTTGTTTTGTAAAAAGAGTGCACTTCTCACTTTATAAAGGGTTGGAGGAAACATCCTCAAACTCTCCCTATGATGTGGGACTAAAAAAGTAGCATGAATAGTTTAGAATGTGAATTTCGGCGTATTTGGGCTAGTTGGGCTTTAAATTTTTCCTTAGTTGGGTTTCAAATTTTTTCTTAGTTGGGCTACAAATTTGGATAATATATATTATAAATTTGCTATAATATATATTATAAATTTGTTATAATATACATTATAAATTTATATATTATATTAAATATTATTCTTATAAATATATAAATATATTTTTTAAATGATATTTATATTTATAATTTTGAATTATATATATATATTTTTAAATTTATAAAGATATTAAATGGTCATATATTTAATTATTTATATTATATTAATGATCATAAAATTTTTTATATTATAAATTTATATATTATATTAAGTATTATTCTTATAAATATATTATTCTTAAATGATATTTATATGTATAAAATTTTATTATATATTTTAAAATTTTATAAATATTATTAAATATTCATATACTTATATTATATGATTTTTATTTTATTAATTTTTTATAATATTATTATTTATTACGTCATCCGGTTCGACCCCGGTTCAACCGGTCGAACCGGTCAAACCGTGAACCTCTCTCTCTTCCGGTTCGTTGTCCGGTCCGATTTTCACAATCTTGGAAATAAGGGAGGGATGCTGCTCATAATCTTTTAAGGTGCTTAGCCTAAACTGCTCAAGAAATTTTTGGTGATTTTCAGAAAGTAGTGGAAAAATATGCAACAAAAACTGGTGTGATAGATGGAACTGTGCACCCTCTGACTAGCTATGTGATAAACTATGTGAAATTTTTATTTGACCATCAATCAACTTTGAAGCAGTTTTTTAGGAGTTTAAAAAGGTGGGAAAAGATTCAACTCCCCAACTGACAACTATTTGAATTATGCAGGCTCTTCAAAGTAAATAGAACTGTAAAGCTAAGCAATATAAGGATCCTATGTTGACTTATCTATTCATTATGAATAACATCTACTACATTGTTAGATCCGTTCGAAGATCAGAGGCAAAGGATTTACTGGGTGATGATTGGGATCAGAGGCACAGAAGAATTATGCAGCAAAATACAAATCAATACAAATGGGTAGCTTGTGCAAAGATTTTGCCGTCTCTTTCTGCCGAAGGCCAAAGTTCTTCTGGAGGTGCTATTCCTAGGGGAAGTCATGGGGGCAACAGTAGTGGAGTTTCAAGGGCAACTATAAAGGATAGGTTGAAGTCTTTCACCATGCATTTCAAGGTTGGTGATAAAGTGTATTTGAAGATTTAACCTTACAAATAGAAGACCACAACTCGAATAAGAAATGAAAAGTTATTTCCACTGTATTATAGGCCTTATGAGGTGGTGGAGATGATTAGTGTTGTGATGAATTGTTCGAAGCTACACCCTACCTCCACCATATTGTCGTTTTTCCATGTGTCCCAGCTGAGGAAAGTTAATGGCGACCATAGTCCATCGATGACATTGTCGATGACTTGATAGAATAAATGGAGGTAATCCTGGAGCCAAGGAAAGTGAAAGGAGTTTATTCGACAGCAAGAGGAGCTAGAGAAGTGTTGATCGAGTGGAAGGATCTGCCCAACTATAAAATAACATGGGAATCGTACTACATAATTCAACAACAATTTCCTTCGTTACACCTTAAGGACAAGGTGGCTCTTTGGGAGGGGAGGCCCCACTAGCAGGGACTGCGGGCAAGGAAAGGAGGATCCAAAGGGGAATAAATCCACCTTTAATTACTTATTATAGGAAACCAAAATTGAGGGGGAATTAGGAAAGTTGAAAGGGAGGCTGATTTGAATTCAAATTTGGGATAGAATTAGGAAATATTTATTTAAGCAAAGGGGTTGATTTGAATTGAGATTTAGTAGGGAATTAGGGAAGATTTATTTAAGAAAAGAGGTCTATTTTGAATTAAGATTTGGGAGGAAATTAAAGAGGCTTATATAGGGCTAATTAGGTTGTTTAATTCATTATGTGATTTGTGTGTTTGCTGTAATTTTTTTTTTTGGAGTTGTTCCTAGCAACGCCTAAGGTTTTTTGTGCCAATATAAAAAACTTTTTCGCTAATTTTTGTTGTGTTTTCTCTTCGTTATTACTGTCTTTGTTATGTGAAGATTAGATTCCTATGAGAAATTTAATTTTGTAATTATAAGGGATAATTTATTTAATAAAGTAATAAATACAACTACAATAAATAAATCAAAATGAAAGTGATGCTATTCACATGGATCTAAAGCAAGCTGCATGTTGTTGATTCTGATGTTACTACCATCAAAAACTAAGATATAAGACTTTGTTTTATATTTACCATTTGGCCACACAGGAATGGCAATATCGCTTGGTCTTACAATTTGAGCAAATAACAACATCTTTCTCATAGCTATGCAGACACTGGTGGCACAGCAAACGCTTCTTCCCCATGCCCTGGGAGGCACTATCCTGAAAAAAAAATTTCTTGTTGGACATAACATGAATAAGCTGACTGATACGATGGCATATTTAAGAAATTAGAAAGAGCATGCATCAAATCAAAGATAGTTGATGCAAACTAATTAAGCAATCAAAGTTGTTCGAACTAGGGATTTATCTTAAAAGATTTCAACACGAAATGCTATAAATGAAATAAGCAAAATAAAAAAGAAGAAAGCTAGCAAGAACAAGTTTTTTCTCCAAAATGGTCATAATGCAGGAGCAAAGTTATTACACATTCTACCACACCATTCCACAACCTAATAAATAATCAGAACAGCCCTTGCCGTAGTAATGCAGATGGCATCAACATCTAATGCCAGTTGCATTAACAAGTCAAAGAAATTAATTAGCATGCAAATAACAACCAATTTACAGGTGGATTACCTATTATTTAGTATTTATACAAGATGCATCGAATGAAATATCTCTAAATACAAACAATTCCGGAATCAATATAGAAGGGAAGAAGACTACATTGTGTTTAGCTATAGCGCCACAAAAAAGGGTGAATTGGAGCACTTTTCTGCAAACTCTTCCGATCACCCATGCAATTAAACACAATTAATTTAGACAAGTGCACAAGCATAAACTATTCAAAAGGTGATGTAAAGAAAGTGCAGGCAATCTAAAGTAAGCTTTTACTTGGATCTACACAACATTTTCTCACGTCCAATCTATACTCCTGCCTTAAGAACTCCAATAATCCCACCACTGCAACACTCGAGTGGAGTGCAATCACTCCTTTCAATCCGAAGTAACATTAGCTTATACACAAGTGCATCACTCCAAAGCCCTACCTAGGATTTGATGTCTAAGAGATTGATGTCTAAGAGATATGTTTTTAAAAAAGTACAATATTTAAGATAATGGGATAACACAATTCATTAAAATTTTGTAGAAATGAGGAGGATGGCTCAACAAATCCAAAAAACAAAGAACAAACAAAAATAAACAACACTCACAGTTCAAAAAGAGAGGTTTACAAGAGGAAAAAAAAACATTGAGAAGCAATGCAAATGTAAACTTGGATTCTTTAGATTGTTTAGAGTAGTCTTTAGGATAAACCAATATTGTGGACAAACATCCCGATAGACATCATACAAATTGACCTCTAGAAGCCCAAGAACTTCATAGTATCAAAAAAATAATAATTAGTCTTTTCCCTTGACGTCATTTTCAAGACCATATATTTTGGTGTTTTGCGACATGTGTTCCTACGAAAAAGTGCCTTTGTTCAAAGCCTTCAAAAAATATATTGAAAATATAAAATTATGCCTATAAACAATACTTTGTGTATGTTTTTACATATAATATGGTTCTAATTGGTGAAACATCAACTAAAATCAATTAAAAATTAGAACAATAGAGTAAATGTTTTGAAAAATAAAGGTCTTAGAATAGAAGAATGATATCTAAGTATATCATATGTAATTTTAGTGGCCATGATACTAGCAATAATCATTCAATATTATTTGAAGATAAGGTAATACCTAAATGTAATATGTTTAAGTATCTTAGATCTATTACTAGAAGAATGGAGATAGATGAGAATATAAATTTTATAGTTAAGGATGGTTAGAGGTGAAAATGTGTTGAAAGTTCTGTTTAGTAAGAAAATATTAAAGATGTTTAAAAGTAAATTTTATAAAATCACAATTAGACAAACAATTTTGTATGGATGTAAATGTTAAACTGTAAAAAATTCATTCATATCAAAGTTAATTGTGGCATAAATAAGTATGGAGTGAAAATTAGGGGTGTATACCCCACTGGCTCGCCCCACCACAATGTGTTGTTCAATTGAGTGACTAAGTTAGCCCTTCAGGCTTCAACCACTCTTTATTTTTTGACTTATGATTAAAACATTTGCCAAAAATAGCATTGGTAGAAGGAACCAATATATCAAGGGAGAAAATGGAAATACATGGATGTCGAAATCTTAGAAAGGCCCGCCGGAGATGTTGCCAACTTGTCAGCAATATTTTGACTTATGAAAAAAACATATTTGAAAAATAGCAATGATAAAGAGCCAAAATATCAAGAGAGAAATTGCAACTACATGAATGCCAAAATCTTAGAAAGACCGCCGGAGACATAGCCAAATTGGCAAGCAATATTTTGTAGATTTGCAACTAGTACAATCTAGAATAGAGTTTAAGATAATAAATTCCAATTTTATTTTAATCCACTCGTTCATAAAAAATCCTACATGCGCCCCTGGGCACAAAATGCTTCAAGTTTGTATCTAATATAGCAAAGCAACAGGGTACACTCCATTTTGTTGTTGTTCTTTTTTTAGATCTCTTCATGAGTAAATTGGTTAATTCGAACACCCATGACATATTGACATGTGTTACAAAATTCCAAAAGCATAGTGGTTAAAAATAAGGACTTACAGCTAAGAAAAAAAAGAAAACTAACTCACAGTTGGCTCCGCCTTCGCTGTTCTACCTCCGCAGTCGTTATACTTCGACGGTGGAGACGTTTGCTTCCTTTCAGCACATGGTCTCTTCTCAATCCGACTTGGAGCACAAGAATTCCCTTTCAAACTGGCGGATTCCTTCACTTCGTCCCCAAAGGACCTCTTCTTCTCTTCTTTTTTCCTATTTGCTACGACTTTCTTGCCCTCATCAAAATGTGATCTCCTCTTCTTAATCTGATAGAACAACAACATATCTTTCCCCTCCCTCCTCCCCTTTCTAACTACCCCCCTGGTTAAGAATTCCGTATCTGTCGATTCCACCAAGTCATCTTCGGCACCATCCTTCTCCCTTCGCTCGCCCTCCCTTCCCTTAGATCGGCCGGTCATATTCCTCTTCTCGACCTCCGCCGATAGTACTCGCATCTTCTTGGTGCAGGCGCCAGAGGAGGCGCTACCCTCTTCTTCGCCAGCGAACTTCCTCTCCCTCTTTCTCTGATCCAGACGCTTCATCTCCAAGCTGTGCTTCTTGCAGAAGCGCTTTTCAGACGCCACCATCTCCATGCACCGACAGTCACCCTCCCCCTTCTTAGCGCACCTTTTTGGCGGCGTTAAATCCATCGATCCGGGCAAGAATAGCACCGAATCCTGAATAAAATCCCGGCACAAGCCAACCTCTCCCGATCTCTGCGTCAGTGTAATCCACTAGAGAGACGGAGCTCCTATCCTTCCAAATTTTAACAACAGCCTAGAGTATTGGAAGGAAGACTTCCGGTCGTCGGTAAATGCAGAAAATCCCTAGCTCCCTCGCCCCTTTTGTCGTTTCACCGACGTTGAAGAAATAACAGCCGTGGCCAGTGAAAACTTCCGATCCACAACAAGCAGCTATTTTACCCTATAGAGCCATCAGTTAGAATTGAGGCCGGCGAAATAGGAACGGCGCGTTTGGGTTCGGTGGCGACGCTCATGGTATGAAATATTTAAGCGGCTATCATTTTTTTATTATTATTTTGTTTTTTTAAGATAATTTATATAAATAACATTAAATTCTTATTTATTTATGTATTTTTAAATAAATATTTATATTTATTTATTTAACATTCTACTTTTTACATCAAAAATAATATTAACATTAATTTACATCAAATAAAATAAATCTTTTCACATATATTTAGGTTTAGACTTAAAAGAAATTATAAAAGTAAATATAAAAATTTAAAGTTATTGATATGTAAATTCACTTTTTAAATATTTTGATAAATGATAAAAAACAATTTATATATTTAATATTTTATTATATATCATATAAGTTGATTTATTTTATAGTTTGAAATAGGATTGTGGTATCATGACTGAATATGGAAGGATTTGGCCAATAGTAGATGAGATACTAACCAATATGGTGCACAATATATGCTTGTTGTGATTTCATATTTTTATTCTATATGCTTGTAAAATATCTTTTATTGTTAGAAATAAAATTAATTATAAAATATTATTAATATGACAATGAAGATGGAAATTGTTTATTTTCTAATTTTTTGCTAAATTATTTGGCATGAGTAGACATTGGGTTATTTATTGCAATTCATGTATTTAATGAAATATCATTATAAAACTTCCAATGAAAATGAATGTGTTTGAATGCAAATTTTACTGCATCAATGATTTCATCCATATGCATTTATAACTCACTAATTGAAATTATTCACTAAGATTATATCCCCTCTTTTTTAGCACTTAATCATGATCATATGCATGTGAATACAATGCGACAATATGAGTACAATCAAATACTAGTTATTTACTAATGTTGGTTAGAAACTAACTAATATGTGCATGATTGTGAGCCAACGAGCATTCCTTTAAATATTTTAGTTTGTGTTATCCTCTATTAATTTGCGTGATTCACTAATTGAAAGTTATGAATATATGATTACTATGTCGATATACAAAGAATGACGACTTTGTTTACTAAGACAGTTATTTAGTAATAACGATATTGATTACCGTAAAAATATCGCTTTAATCAATATTCCTTACTTGTTTAGAGCATTATAGAATGTTTATTATTACTTATTCATTAATATTGTACATCTAATAAATATTATACATCTTTAGCGATATTGTTTTGATTCACTGTCACTATACAGATCTATTGTTAATGTACTGCACTACTTTTTTTTTCTTCTTCTTTTCAAACTGTAATGCACTATTGTTACTACAACTAGCAATATTGATACATAAACTATACTTCTCATACTATTATCGATATTGTTTTTGATTCATTAATACAAAAGCATGTGATATATGTATACTAAGCATGCTAGATACTAGATATATTGAACTTATAATTTATATATTGAATTGATGCTGATATGGAATGACTTATGGAGCATAGAATACATTGTTACTGTCACCTTTATATAGTTTTACTACATTGATACAATTTCATTGTTTTATTGAATCAACCTCGATCTATACCAATTTAGTGGATTATTGAGTTATAAATTTTATTGTTTCTTCTTTGTATTATTGTATTGATTTCTCTATCGTATTGGTTTATTGTCTACTGACTATTCTAATGCTTATTATTACCACATATGAGTTTTACTATTTTTTGCATTAATTCAAGATTATATAAATGTTACATCTATGATTTGTCTAGTAACATATATATTGCTCATTTGTTGTAGGATCTGGTTACTTGGTGGGCTCTTGAGTGTGGTATAATGATTTCATGTCAATGCAAGAGAACATGGGTGTGAGATTGATCAGGATACTTCAAATTCATGTTCTTGTTGTTTTAGCTATTCTTGTATACTCATGACATAGTAGTTATGATATAATTGTATAGATTCTAAGTAGTGTACATGATTTTTAAGGATACATATATATTGTTGTTTTGATCGATAGTTTTATTTATGTTAATATTCATGTAATTCTGATTGTTATATATTAAAAGATAAAAGAATAATTCTTCCAAATTAAATTATGGAGCATCGTGCATAAACATTTAAAATGATATTCATGCTCACACTATTCTAGTAAAACATTTGTTTATCAATTTATTCAAATATTCAAAAAAGAATAATAACAACTTAGATCATTTCTGCTTGGTGAGAAAGATGTGAAGCTGGATACAAAAAAATATAATTTTGGCGAGAATGAAGTCACAGCTGGAGGAGAGTCAATGGAGGGAGTTATAATAACACCTTATTTGACACCATTGAGGTGGTATTATGGTTTATCAATAACATTATCATTGATTTTTTAATAATGTGATGACACTATTGTCATCTCCTTTAATGAAGGGAGTATGATCATTGATCTTAAGTTTGTGATACAAACAAATAATGTCACTCCCTTATACTAGACAAAAATTAAAGCACTAAAGAGGAGTAGGAGTCTACAAAGAGAACTAATGATATTACCATTAGATGAAGAACTACTGTAAGTGATTAGCCAATAATAACAAAGGTAGTGGTATGATATAATAAGTCAAATGGATGAGAAAATCCCCTTAGCAGCTTCGAAGTCTTAGGAGCAATGTTTGATAAACTAATGAAGATGGATATAAACATTTAAGGATAAGTTAATTTTGATTGATTGAAGTATCCATGAACATGCATTAATGGAGGCTGGTAAGGATTATGCCAATGTTTGTCGTAGGATAAAAAGCTTATCATCCAAGTTTGAAAGAATAAAAAATAGTTAGTTGAGCAACTACCTTAGAGCTAACTAGGGAAATTACATAGGAAAGAATGTAGGAGTTGAGTTGGATGCCATAGGAACTACTTGGCCATTTCAACTAAAGAAAGGGGCCTCAAGTCATTCGAGCTTTCTTGATATGCGTCCAACACAGTTAAAAAATTTCTAGCATTAGAGGAATTGGAGTCACATTGGGCCAATAGTTATTAGTGGGGAACTATTGACCCAATGGGTGGAGCGACAATTTGGAGATTAACATGGTAGGTGTCATCTAGTGGCACTACAGGAAAACCCCTTATTACCGGCGGACAAAATCCGCTGTAAAACATAGATATTCCGACAGAACTATAAGTTTCCGACGCACGTTTCGGCGGAAATTCATACGCTGGTTTTGGCCGCGTCGATAAATTATTTCCGACGCGAATTTTGCGTCGGAAATATCTCCGGCGCACTTTCCGACGAACTACCGGCGAAAAAACGGATCATTTTCGACATCGAGAAACGTCCCAATTCCGGCGCCATATGCGCCGGTAATTATCGTCGAATTATGCGCCAGCCATTACCGACGTATAAAACGCCACAAAGTATATGCAGAAACCCCACGAACTCGCTTGCGACGCAAAGTAGACGCTGGTAATTACCGGCGGACAGTGCGCCGGTGGGTTCCGACAGAACAAAGCCGACGGTACATACGATACGATTCGTTGTATCGTCTTTTCCGGCGAACTTCCGGCGCAAAATCCGCCGGAAACCTGTAGCATTGACAAAAAAAATTTCCTTCCCAGCCAACAATCAAATTTCCACACCTGAAAACCAATACAAATAACAATTCCACAATAATTCAATTGTAATATTACAACATATCAACAGTTTCACAACAGTTTATAACATTAAAAGAAACAGTTCAGTACTAACAATCAACTAAAAACATCACATTAAAAGAAACTGTTCAATAAAACATGTTCACAGAAATAAACAAGTTCATATAAACTAAATTAAACTACTCTGACTCCGTCGACTCCTCCTCAGGTGGAGCTACATCTTTTCCACTCAGCTGCTCCCTCATCTTGCGCATTTCATCCAACAATTGATTGTGTTGCTGAATACTTGTTTGAACCTGTACTTGCAGCTGAGCTTGAACCTGTACTTGCAACTGAGCCTACCAATCAGCTTGTGATTTCTTTACTTGTTCTAGCTCAGCTTGAAGGGCACTTATTTGTTGAGCTTGTAAGGACTCATGCGAACTGGATGTGAAGCTGGATGCAGTAGAGGATGTCTGTAATATCTCGTTCCCTTACTGTTCCTCTCTGATTTGGATTTTCCTCCCAGAATCGGCCAGGACGAAGTTTGGATCGTCCAGGCCGATCAGTGCATTGAACAGCTGATTTCTGGTGTGTTTTCTGGAAGAATTTCTGCACAGATCGTCCAGGCCGATCGTGAGATCGTCCAGGACGATCGTACTGTAGAAATGATCGGCCAGACAATAGCCCTGGGTGAGGTCCAGGACGATCAGGATTTGGTCTGATCGTCCCGGGACGATGTGAGCATCGGCCTGGCCGATCAGTTCACAAATATAAGAAAATCAGCTCGTTTTGAGGAGAGAGAAAATCATTTTATAAAAACGAAAATATCTGAGGAGAGAGAAAGAGAAAGGAAAAAAGAGAAAAGCTTGGTTTTGGAGGCCGCGGATCGCTTTTCGTCCGACGCTGCTGTTGGGAAAAGTGAAGATCTCGTGGTAAGGACTCCGAACCCTGTTTCTGTTTTCAGAGATGTTGTGTTTTGACCTAGTTGTGATCTGTTTTGTGTTTTCGTAGTCGACTTTTCGACATGGTTTTGATTTGACACAACTTTCACCGCACAACTTTTAGTATGTTATAGATATAATTATTGTACACGATTTGACTGTATTCTACGAAGATTTTACCGGTCGGAATTGATTCTACGCGCTTTTACTCGAATAGAAAATAATCGGGACCTGATTTGATTTGGATTCTATAGATCGATAGTATTGTATTGATGTTATAGATATTCTATTGTAATTTGGAAGATTTGGATATTGTGTCTTTTTGCAGGATTTTTGTGTAAATTTGACCGACTGCCGTTACGCTGCCCGATTTTTGTACGATTCCTGAATTGTCTGAAATTGATAGATTGAACTGATATGCATTGATTATTGATATGATTGCTTTAATATCGACTATTGAATTGTTTATTGATTGAATTGACTATTGATACTGATCGCAAGTGGAACCTGGTTGAACATTGGTAGAAGATTGATTGATACCTGTACAGGATGGTGGGCCGACGGGCTTTCCTTTAAACATTGATTATTGATATATTGAAGGGAGACATAAGGAGTTTATTGATATGCCGACGGGCGAAAAGAGTGACGACTCTTATTGATTGAACCAATGTATTATTGATATCTACAACAGCAATATGGATTCTACAACAGCAACATGACCAGTAGATTGTACTTGTTCAGTATATAGTATTGAATTGCATGTTTACTGTATTGCTTTATAGATTCATTGTTTTATAGATTCCTGCTTTATCGACTTTGATTGGATTTACTAGATCGTACGATTTCATTGATTTCTATGCATCGACATTGAACATTGATATAGAAATGGATGGATATAGATATTGCATTGATAGCATGGACATCGTACTACTGCTTCTAGATTCATTGATATTGCTGCTTATAGACCTATAGATTCACTGTTGCTACTGTTCTATACCGTATTGACTGTTTATAGATTGATTGTTTCGTATCGCCTTTCTCGATTGATTTCAATTGATTAGATCGTATTGATTTGACCGTATTGATTTGATTGACGGATATTGATTGATTGCGTTGATTTATCGAATTGCCTGCCGCTGCATTGACTGGTTTTATTGACTATTGATTTCCGCTGCATAGACTCATTGACCATTGACTGACATAGATTGATTGACTGTGATAGATTGACATGCATATTGATAGCATAGCCGTGCTTTGATTTCAGTTATAGGTATTAGGTGACCTGCTGGGCTTTGTAAAGCTCATTATATGTGGTTGATATTTTCAGGTCAGGGCTCGGGAGCAGGAGATAGGAGTTGATTCAGATCTTCAGGTTTTAGTTCTTTTGATCGATTGATGATTCTTTTGTACTCAGGACAGGATAGATTTCTCTACTTGTATTGGTAGTGTAGTTCCTGAGTTTTGTACATGATGTTTTGAGATATGAATCGACTTGTATATTGATGTTTTAAAGTTATAGATGTTTGATAGAATGCTTACTGAAGGTTTATAGATAACTCTGGTAAATTGTTGTGAAATTGATTGACATTCTTTCCAAGTTTTGTTTCTGGGGCGTGACAAGTTTTGGTATCAGAGCAGTGTTATTGGAAGAATGGATTGTTACCAGAGTTGTAGGATTGGATTGAGAGATCGGGTAGATTGGGTAGCTTTAAGAGCTTCATTGGCATACATCGTTGCATGTGTGTATCATTTGTTTTGAATTGTGCAGGTGAAAAAGATATGGATCCTCCAGCAGAATCCAGTGTACCAAATGAGCAGCACAGCGCAGCTCCAATGCCTTCAGAGAGTATGATGCAGTTGGCTACTGCGATTGCACATGTTATGGGGGATGCCCAGAGCAAGATGAGTGGAAGCAAGGAAGAAGAGGTAGACAGACATTTGCAGATGTTCCACAAGCTGAAGCCTCCGTTGTTCAAAGGGGCTGTAGGACCACAGGCTGCTGAGGATTGGATCATGAGGGTGGAAAAGATTTTTGATAGCATGCAGTGTCCGGGGAATAGAAAAGTATCATTGGCAGTATTCATGTTGGAGAGTGAGGCAGAGAGATGGTGGATCGGACAGCAGAGAGAGAAATTCCAGGGGAAGACAAATGCTGAGATCACCTGGGATGAGTTCACTACAGTATTCAGGATGTGGTTTGTACCACCGTCAGCTCAGCGACAGATGCAGGAAGCTTTCATGAGATTGGAGCAAGGCCGCAAGTCAGTGATGGAGTACGAGGCCGAGTTTACTGCTCTTGCGAGGTATGCTGCTCATCTGATTCCTACGGCCGAGGAAAAATGTTATAGATTCCTGCACGGATTGAACAGAGAGCTGAGGCATCCACTAGTACCTTTCCGGATCCATGAGTTTTCTGAGCTAGTGGAGCGAGCTCGATTGATAGAGATTGATCTGGCGACACCGGTACCGAGGTACGAGGATACCAGAAGGAGGAGAGATGACGTACGACGAGATGATTCTGGTAGAGACAGAGATAGAGAGAAGAGAAGCAGATATGAGAGTTCGAGAGGATCTGCATCGGGATCTGCGTCACGATCAGCATCGATAGTATCATCTGGTGGTTCTGGCACGTGCATTCACTGTGGCAAACGACATGCAGGTCAGTGCTACCTAGTGACGGGACAGTGTTTTCACTGTGGACAGCAAGGACACAGAGCAGCAGAGTGTCCTCAGAAAGGACTGGGTGGAAGGGCTGATACGGGTACAGGACAGCAGAGGACTGTTGCCTCGAGGGCCTACAGTGAGAGATCAGGAAACCGGATGGATGATAGGACTGTCAGAGATCAGAGGGAGACGGTTGCGCCACGACCTCCAGTGGTGCCACGCATCTACAGTCTACAGAGTTTACAGCATCAGGATCAACAACGACCAGAAGGTTCTACTGGTAAGATTGATTTGACTAACCGATTGCTATTGACATATGAACATTGCATATTGACATTTGATTGATTGCATTGTGTGTTCTGTATGGATTCCGACGAGTTTTGATTTAGATTTGGTTTTCGATCGATTTGTTTTGCATTGTCGTTTTTGCTTCGTACCTGTAGGGAAATGTCGGGACGACATTTTTCTAAGGTGGGGAGATTGTAATATCTCGTTCCCTTACTGTTCCTCTCTGATTTGGATTTTCCTCCCAGAATCGGCCAGGACGAAGTTTGGATCGTCCAGGCCGATCAGTGCATTGAACAGCTGATTTCTGGTGTGTTTTCTGGAAGAATTTCTGCACAGATCGTCCAGGCCGATCGTGAGATCGTCCAGGACGATCGTACTGTAGAAATGATCGGCCAGACAATAGCCCTGGGTGAGGTCCAGGACGATCAGGATTTGGTCTGATCGTCCCGGGACGATGTGAGCATCGGCCTGGCCGATCAGTTCACAAATATAAGAAAATCAGCCCGTTTTGAGGAGAGAGAAAATCATTTTATAAAAACGAAAATATCTGAGGAGAGAGAAAGAGAAAGGAAAAAAGAGAAAAGCTTGGTTTTGGAGGCCGCGGATCGCTTTTCGTCCGACGCTGCTGTTGGGAAAAGTGAAGATCTCGTGGTAAGGACTCCGAACCCTGTTTCTGTTTTCAGAGATGTTGTGTTTTGACCTAGTTGTGATCTGTTTTGTGTTTTCGTAGTCGACTTTTCGACATGGTTTTGATTTGACACAACTTTCACCGCACAACTTTTAGTATGTTATAGATATAATTATTGTACACGATTTGACTGTATTCTACGAAGATTTTACCGGTCGGAATTGATTCTACGCGCTTTTACTCGAATAGAAAATAATCGGGACCTGATTTGATTTGGATTCTATAGATCGATAGTATTGTATTGATGTTATAGATATTCTATTGTAATTTGGAAGATTTGGATATTGTGTCTTTTTGCAGGATTTTTGTGTAAATTTGACCGACTGCCGTTACGCTGCCCGATTTTTGTACGATTCCTGAATTGTCTGAAATTGATAGATTGAACTGATATGCATTGATTATTGATATGATTGCTTTAATATCGACTATTGAATTGTTTATTGATTGAATTGACTATTGATACTGATCGCAAGTGGAACCTGGTTGAACATTGGTAGAAGATTGATTGATACCTGTACAGGATGGTGGGCCGACGGGCTTTCCTTTAAACATTGATTATTGATATATTGAAGGGAGACATAAGGAGTTTATTGATATGCCGACGGGCGAAAAGAGTGACGACTCTTATTGATTGAACCAATGTATTATTGATATCTACAACAGCAATATGGATTCTACAACAACAACATGACCAGTAGATTGTACTTGTTCAGTATATAGTATTGAATTGCATGTTTACTGTATTGCTTTATAGATTCATTGTTTTATAGATTCCTGCTTTATCGACTTTGATTGGATTTACTAGATCGTACGATTTCATTGATTTCTATGCATCGACATTGAACATTGATATAGAAATGGATGGATATAGATATTGCATTGATAGCATGGACATCGTACTACTGCTTCTAGATTCATTGATATTGCTGCTTATAGACCTATAGATTCACTGTTGCTACTGTTCTATACCGTATTGACTGTTTATAGATTGATTGTTTCGTATCGCCTTTCTCGATTGATTTCAATTGATTAGATCGTATTGATTTGACCGTATTGATTTGATTGACGGATATTGATTGATTGCGTTGATTTATCGAATTGCCTGCCGCTGCATTGACTGGTTTTATTGACTATTGATTTCCGCTGCATAGACTCATTGACCATTGACTGACATAGATTGATTGACTGTGATAGATTGACATGCATATTGATAGCATAGCCGTGCTTTGATTTCAGTTATAGGTATTAGGTGACCTGCTGGGCTTTGTAAAGCTCATTATATGTGGTTGATATTTTCAGGTCAGGGCTCGGGAGCAGGAGATAGGAGTTGATTCAGATCTTCAGGTTTTAGTTCTTTTGATCGATTGATGATTCTTTTGTACTCAGGACAGGATAGATTTCTCTACTTGTATTGGTAGTGTAGTTCCTGAGTTTTGTACATGATGTTTTGAGATATGAATCGACTTGTATATTGATGTTTTAAAGTTATAGATGTTTGATAGAATGCTTACTGAAGGTTTATAGATAACTCTGGTAAATTGTTGTGAAATTGATTGACATTCTTTCCAAGTTTTGTTTCTGGGGCGTGACAATGTCATCCCCTCGTATGCCTGAGCTTGCGTTATCTTACACATATGCCTGAATTTTCAGTGTTGAAGAGATACACAGTATTCCTCTGACCGGGATATTCAACCTCTAATATTTCTTGTAATACCCCGTAGTATTCAGAATCATCCCCTGTATGGGAGTTCCCTCTTACACATACGTCTGAATTTTCTGTCTTCCTTCCTTCACACCAATTTTTTGTCTGGAATTTATAACCATTGACCTCAAATATTTGATAACATTTTACTAATCTATTTGGTCCCCAAGCTAACTCAGATAACCTTGAATATTGCGAACTGTCTTCAGTGTGTACCTTCAAATGTACAAGATGTTATGGTTACTATTATTGGAAAGTAGAACATTCTACTAACAGGCACATCATTTTGCTTCCTTCTATTTCTAAATTTGGGTTTAAATCTTGGTGCATTGCAATGACGGCATACATTTTCTGCGATATCTTCTTTAAAGTATAACATGCATCCATTCATACAACAATCTATCTTTATGTATGTCAAACTAAGTTTGGAAACTAACTTCTTTGTCCGATATAGATCTGTAGGAATTAAATTATCTGTCGGATTGGTTTCCTTAAGCAGCCCAATGAATTGATTAAAACATTCACGAGCAACGTTATATTCAGCCTTGATGCTTAACATCTTCACAGCAACAGATAATTCTGAGTGAGTCATGCACCCTTTCCAGATTGGTTGCTGGGCAGCATGCAATAAATCATAAAAGTTTTGTGCCTCTGTATTCGGTAACTCTTCTGTATTTTGTTCAGTTTGAATTCCCGTTGCATCATGAACTAATTCCTCAAGATTGGGACAGATGTTTTCAGCCTCAGCAATATTACTACTTGTAGAAGGACCGCATTGATAATCAAATTGTGGCTCATACTCACCATGAGAAGTCCAATACCAATACCGTGGCATGAATCCTCTGCAATATAGATCAACAGTTACATCATCTGGTTCTAGGTGCACTAGATTTTTGTGTTTAGAACATGGACATCGAAACTTTCCTTCTGACATAAAGCTGGGCAGCTGTTTCGCTTGCTGAATGAAAAAATTCACCCCATTGATGAATCCATCTGTTAATGTCTTTCGACCTTGAGATAATCGGTTATACATCCAGCTTCTTTGATTTCTAATATCCATAACCTATATATAAGAGTAAAAAATTAATGGATTTATATATATATAATTAGTAGATCCAAGATATTTAAAATGTGTTACACTTATTAATGAATTGATCGCTCAAAGTCACAATCCCCTCACTAGGTCTACTAGCCACTAAAGCAAAAAGATATGGAGTAATGTTGATCTCCATAATCCAACTTTACCTTCAACTCCCTCTCTAGTCTTATCAACAAGAACAATATCATCAACAAAAAGCATGCACCAAGGTATATATCTAAAAGTGGGAGCCACAGAGGAAAATAGGCCCATCAAAATAAATGGTGGTGATAGATTAACCTCAACAGGGAGAACATTTGAACCATAAATCAAGGAGTTGCTGATGAGTGCGTAGGGAGGACCGAGTTGCGAGAGGAGCAAGGAGTTAGGTCACTTGTATGTACTATTCATATTGTATTGAGCAATCAAATAGAGAGAATTTTTTAAGAAATCATATATATGAACTAATCGTACTATATGATCTATATCGTTTAGTCTAATAGGATAAAGATGATTTTTTTATCTTGCTAATGAACTAATCTACTGTATGATCTAGCTAGCTTAGTTAAGAACCATAATTTAATGTTTCTAAACAAAGTCCCTAAGTATAATTACTCTTCTATGAACCCTAAAATGTGATTTTTATGTGAGACATTGTTACCTAAGAGATTTGAAGAAAGAGTTTGTTCTTGCTACCTTTTCTATTTCTTTTTATCCAACAAAAAAGCATGCACCAAAGTACATCCTCTAGCAAATGTCTAGTGCTAACAATCATGACTAAAGCATAAAAAAAATATGGACTTAATCCAACCGAAATAGCAAAAAAAATTGAGAACAAACCTTCGGTTATCTCCTCGGCGGCGCGCGACTAGGGAGAGAGGCGGCGGCGCGCGACTAGGAAGGAGGCTTGGCGAAGTCCGGTGACCGTCGACGGCGAAGTCTGGTGACTGTCGGCGACGTCTAACCACGGCGAGCGACGAACGACGACGGAGGGCGACAGGCGAAGCAGTCGAAGTGAGAGAATGGAAGGAAACGAATGACGGCCAGAGGGTTTCGGGTTCGGGAAATAGGGCTTTGACCGGCGGACGTTCCGCCGGTAATCACACTAGTGACGTTGGTATAAGTTCCGACGTCTGATCCGTCGGATATATTTCGTTGAGTTTAAATACGCCGGCGCAATGTCCGCCGGTAACGTACGCCGGAATTTTTCCGCCGTAACGTGCGACGGAAATGGTTCAGGCAACCCTATACCGTCGGATTTTCCGGCGGAACCGACGTCGGTGAATTTACGACGTATTTTACGTCGGAAAGGTTGACGCAAATTTTTCGTCGAGCAAATCCGCCAGTATCTGCGCCGTTTATTACCGTCCAGAATTTTCCGCCGGAAAATCCGATGGTAATCGCGTGTTTTCCCGTAGTGTGGAAGAAATCCTTAATAGATATGGGCATCTTGAGGTATGATCCAACACTACGAAAGGTTCCCATTAGATGGATTAACATAAAAAAGCAACAAAATTGAATAGAGTAACATGCTGCTTTATCCAATAAAATAATTTCTACATTTTTGCTGATCCAAATTGAAATCAGTGGGTCGTTCCCATTAGATGGATTAACATTAGAAAGCTTGAGCCTAACACTACATTATTAAATTGAAATCAGGGATGAAATCGACATTTAAAATCACAAGTGCAATCTATTTGTAACTGCAAATGACATTGATTGTGATAAAAGGGTATTCATGGTTAAAAGAATATACCAAATTGTTGAGTGCCACCTTAAAAATAATTGGCATATGATAATTTTTGTGGGGACTACGATCATCTTGAATGGTCGTCAAGCAAATGAGGTGATAATGTCTTGATAAGCACAAGGAGGATCATAAAATCAATACTTATCATATGAGAAGATCTAAGAATAAAATATGCAGAAGCCTTTATAGTTGTCATACAAATCGTGATGATTTTCATTTATCAAAGAATATTCTCTTATTCATGTGACATATTTAGAAGGTTATCCTATCATATGTCTTGCATGATAATGTACTACATTAAAATATATTTTGATAAATAGATAGAAAATAGCAACTACTCATTTAAAAAAAAAAATAGCACCAAGAATGTAAGATGTTACACTAATGCATTGAAATTGCATATTACTTAAAAAATGTGTACAAAGTTAAGATTTTTAATTTAAATGCGAGTTCCATAGTTATTTGTGTGCTCCAATTTCTATAATCTATAGTTATTTGGATGAGATTTTTATTTTTCTTTTGAAAATGGTGAATGATAAATTATAAAATATGTGATTTAAAATATTATTAAATTTGGAGAATGATTAATCCCTTTTAATTATTTGCTATGTAAAGAGTTATATACGGCATGCATCAATTTAGAGTTAGTTGAACACAAATCTATATTTGTATTATAAGTATTGAAAAAAAAAACTAAATTGAATTATTAGTTGTATTATAATATATATATATATATATATATATATAAATTTTATTAATCCATCATATAAAAAATCATTTGATTGACATATAATTTAATGTACTATATATATTAAAAATTTAAATTTTTTTTCAAAATAGTCCTCAGGCTATTCATGTATGATCAATTTAATCTCATAGTATCTTGTGTTCCATTTCAGTCCCTTTATTATAAAAAATTAATCATAAGTAATCACTCATATTATAATTGTGATATAAAATTGATTACAATTTAATTTAAAAGAAAAATTTTGAATTAATTTTATATAATTCAAAAATTAAATTAAAATAATATTATATTTTGAGATTAAAATAATTATATATAAATAGTAGGCGACTGTTTTAAATTTAACACATTAAAAATTTTTAAAATTAAACTAAGACCCATAAATCGTTGAAATTAATAATTATTAGAATAAACGGTTAAATGCCATTAATCGGCAATTTCGCAGTTCCAACTCCCTTTACAAAGAATCCGAGGAGCTAAAAAACTCGCACCGCGCTCGTACAAATATTACTGTGTTACTGCATCTGCCGGTGTCTCTGCTGTTCCGGTATCCCTACGCGTCCATCACCGGCCGGTGAGCGTCGGCCTCGCTACTGCTCATGTTCTCTGTGAGATGAAATCTGACGATGGACACCATGCTGATCGCGTGTTAGACTCAGAAATCGGATAAATGGAGGAAACCGAGGGCGATTCCATGCTCGGGGAGGTGATTATTGGCTGCGGGAACCCTGAGGTCATCGAGTGGGAAGAGCTGCAGCAGCAGCTAGCCAGGCTTTTGAGTTTTTCGTCGGCCCTCAGCAAGGAAAAACCGAAAAAGAGCAAAAATAATCCCTCACAAAGTGGCTTGAGTTGGTTATTGTGGTAGGATTCCGCTCCTACTATTTCTATATTGGCCTAACGCTATTATTTTTTGCATTTTGATCGCTTTGTTTTATGTACTTTTTTTTTGAGTTCTTGGAACTGGATATAGTGAAATGAATGAATTGGATGGTTACGGCCTCACAAGATGATATTACAAAAAAAAAAAAAAAGACGTTTCCTTTCTAGGATTTCGTTTGCTTTTGGTTCTCTTGAGTATCTCATTTAAATTTTGCTTGTGATTTAGGTCGATTCTTTTGTTTCATGCTCGCTTGTAATTGGTTCGATTCTGAGCTTTAGTTGATTAATTCGCGGGTTAGCGGCACGGCAATCTGATGAACAGTTCAGCATAAGTATCTGCAACAGTCTAATGAGTTGGATGATATGCAAAGAAAGCTAGAGGTTAGGAAACTTTCCATGGGTGAATTGGTGATATGATGAAGCAGATGAAGGAGACAAAGGAGGATGTGAAAAGCAAAACAGAGTAGCATGGCGTAGCTCTAGGATCACTGCTGGCAGCCCGAAAGAAAGTTTGTGCAGCACATCAGTCAGAAAGAAAGACGTTTCTTTTCTAGCAAAACAGAGCACCTTGGCGTAGCTCTAAGATTACTGCTGGCAACCTAGGGGTCATTGAGAATATTGCATCAATACCAACAGCACATCAAGAAGAGTGCATGTAGAACTTTACAAAGCATGCTAATGATGTAGATGATCAACTTGCAGCTAATGAGACCGAGTTGCTGTTAGAGGAGGTAGACTTGGACATTGAGAAGAACATTGAAGATGTTAGTTGTGAGGATTTGACATCGTTAGATGAAAGTGAATCATCTAATGATTAATAATTATGAGGTAAATGTGAATTAACTAGTAATTTATTTTACATGTTATTATACACACAACAGTTTCTATACAGTAGTTCATTAATTTACTCAACTTGCATAATACTCTTTTGATTATATTTGCTTTGCACAACTATTTTTTTATAATTGCTTGGATTGTGAATGTTGGAAAGCCCAAATAATGATTGCAGGAGGTTTTTTTTTGTTATGCTACAAGTTTGTGGCGGATTTACAGTGAAAATTCCACCGCAAATATTGAGACAACATTATGGTATCGACGTTTATGAAGGGCCTATCCATCACAAGTTGCATCGAATTATCCGCTGCAAATCCGCCCCAATTTGTGATGGAATCTGTGGCGGATCACAAAAACAAAGCTGTCGTTTTATTCTGTCACAAGTCCGCCGCAAAAAAATTGCGACAGATTTTTTCCGTCGCAACTATGTTTGTGACACTCATTTTAGCATCAGAATCGTATCTGTTGTAAATTTGCCGCAAAACAAGATTTGCAATGGATTTCTCTGATTTTGCGGCGGATTTGGCCTCCGCAAATAGCTGATTTTCCTGTAGTGTTTTATACTGTATCTAGATATTTTCTCTTATTCAAGCTAGTACAAAAAGGTTTTTCTAAACTTTTCATATCCTGGATTAAAGGTTGAATTGAGGATGTATTTTTCTCTGTTTGCCTCATTGGTGTGTTGGAAGGTCTTTTTTTTTAATGCTGGAAGTTTTTTTTAGATCCACTTCTGGTCTTCGTTAGGGTTGCTCTTTATCCTCTTCTTTATTCTGTATTGTCATGGATGACTTTTCTAATCTATTAGATGATGAATCTTTAGTTTCTCCTTTTGAAGCCATGGCTACTGGAGGGAATAAAATATCTCACATTCTTTATGCTAATGATGTGCTTGTCTTAATTTGGGAAAGCATATCTTCAAAATGTTGAGAGATTTAAGGATATTTTTGAATAGTTTGCACTTTGTTCTAGCCTCTTTAATAAATATAACAAAAGCTTGGCTATTTTTTACAATGGTTTTACATCTGTTATTGATATATACAATACTTTGAATATTTCTCTTGCTCATAATTCTTTGAAATATCTTAGCCTGCCTATTTCTCCTAAAAGGCTTGCCAACTCTGATTTCCAACCTCTCTTAAATAAAAGTTTTGATCTTCTTATTTTCTGTAGAGTAAAGTCGCTCTTTTTTGCATATAGACTTCAATTTCTCAAGTTCGTTGTCTTCTATACTATTTCTTACTGGATTAGAGGACTATATCTTCCCAAATATGAATGTAAATTCATTAACAAAGTTTACTCTAAGTTTCTATTTCATAGTGATGCAAGTTCGAGAAAAATTCATATAATTTCTTAGAAGTCTGTATTTGGGGATTCCTAACATAAAATCCTTATATCATGGATTATGTTGTTCTCTTATATGGTGCATTCTCAAGGACCAATGCATGTTGTCTCACTGTTAGACATAATACTCATCTCTTTGGAAACTCCCGCCTCAACTGGTTTCAAAGTTCTGGAAGTATATTTGCACCATTTTTGGGAATAATAAGAGAAATATTTCTTTCATTATATATCCCAACAGCCCTCTCTCCCTCATTTGGGACCCCTGGTGTTGTGGCAGGGCATTAATCGAGTTGCTCGATTATACTACTAGGTAAATTTTCAGTCATACACTATGGGAGACCTGGTTCTCCCTGGCCGTTGAAATTTGCATGAAAGTTTTTCTTTCTCTGTAACGTCTGCTGTTTCTACTATCACCATTACT
This sequence comes from Dendrobium nobile, assembly GCA_022539455.1. Lineage (NCBI taxonomy): Eukaryota > Viridiplantae > Streptophyta > Magnoliopsida > Asparagales > Orchidaceae > Dendrobium > Dendrobium nobile. The sequence goes on along the minus strand of CM039726.1, from coordinate 80,544,864 downwards.
TCTCTGTCGGATTCCTGCATCTCATCAGATGGGGTTCTTTACTCTCCCTTTAGGACTTTTTATGCTTCCTTTTTTTGCCAACTTACCACAGGTAGACTGGAGTTCTTTTATTTGACATAGAAAGTTTGTCGTCTGTTTCTCTTGTCATGCCAGGATGGTTGTGATAAAGGGTTTAAAAACTTCTAACATTCTCTGTAAGCGCAATTTGCAAGTATCTGTTACATGTGTTATTTGCTCTCAAGTTGAGGAGAGCCATAATCACCTCTTCTTTGAGTCTGACTTCTCCTTCTACATCATTTATTCTCTGTTGCGTTGTTTAAACACTTTCTTATTTAGGCCTAACTTACATCAAGTTTTGGATTTTATCTTAGCTTTAAATATTGGGAGACATTATAAAAACCTTTTTTTTGTCTTTCTATTTATTGCTCTTTATATTACTTATGGAGGGAAAGGAACAATTGCAAATTTATTTATTTATTTATTTTAAAGGACCAAACACCTAATGCTCCAAAGAGCTACATTAAATCTAAATATAAAGGCCCCAAAGAAAAAAACACACACACAAAATTACAACACTATCCAACAAACCAAATACACTAGCACTCAAATACAACACCTCAAATAACCTAAGATACAAAGAACCAACAAGAACATCAAAACCAAAAAAATTCCCAAAATCTTCAAGAGAGCAATCATCCATAGGAACCATAAGGCAAAATCTTCTACAGCTCCTCAAATACACTCCTATCCAAAAATCCATAGTCAGCAACAATCCTTAATAAGTTGATATAAATCCAATATGTATAATGTATCTCCTTGTAAAAGCCAAAGATAAATCCATATCTCCAATTGTCCAACTGCTCCTCAAATATAATCCAAAGACCCAAATCAGCGCCAATCCATTAAGCAAGTCAATTTAAATGTTATCCCTTGAATAAAATACCTGCAAAGACAAAAATAAAACCAACAGCTAAAAGCACTTAAAAGATAATCAAATATAAAAAAAACCTATATAAATCAAATAGAAAACCACAACTATATAATGTAATTAAAAGAGTAAATAGGCTCATAAAGTGTAGTATCTAAAACCTTATTATGGAATGCTCAAAATATCTCCGAAATAAAACACCCGACCAACCAAATACAACAACAACAACAAAAAAAAAAAGGAAATTTGTTGGCAACATGAATTGCTACTAGATTGTTTGCCTTCTTATTAAGAATGCTATTCTGACTAAAATTGCTAAGTGTAGTTCCTTTCATAACATTAACCATTTTATTAAGTGAGGTTGATTTTATTGGAGGGTGTTGGCCGATGTTGGTTCTCCACTGTCTTGTCTTTTTACTTTGCTGGCTTGATTATGATGTCTGGTATCATTTTGGTTGGGCTGTGGATGATTCTGCAATTACTCTTGCTGCTGGTTTTTCTTGCATCCTTAACTTAAAGTTCTTTGACTTGTTGTGGCTATGTCCTATTCTGCTTTTTGTGGCTACTATTTTGAGCTGATATGACCTTTAGCTATGGTGCTTTTCCATTTATTGGCCTTTTTATGGACGATGATGAATAGTGCATCATTGATTTCATCACTTGTTAGGTCATCTCGGCAACCAGCTCTCATGACTTGGAAGGTCATCCCTGGCAACCAAAGCTCTATTATTTCCTGTGGAAGTTTTGCTCATGCTGATGTTCATTAACCAATTATGAGTCCATTTTTTGTGTTCTCTCGTTTTTCTTATATTAATGTGTAGTTATTTTTGCTGTTTTTTTTTGGGTTGCAACATGCAATTTTTCTTTTACACAAGTAATTGCTACCTCACATGCAATTTTTTTTTAATTAATGAGAAGTAAAAGGATTCACAGAGAACTAATCTGGAGAAAATGAAGATAATTAGTATTTGTGTATTACATTTACTATATCTGTTCAATACATGAATAAATATATATATATATATATACATACACACACACACAAATAGAGAACAATGTATAATAACTGCTATGTGATAATGGGTATATGGCCGACTGTCACTAATACAGTTGAGTAGGTAGTTAATGCAATAGGTAGTGGAGGTGCTGTATAGGTTGGTTTAACCCCCCCCCCCCCCCCCCTCGCGTGAACAATTCAGGTTAAATTGTTAACTTGCTTCTAAGATCATTGAAGCCTGTAGGTAAGTGGCTTTGTAAGAATGTCCGCCGGTTAGTCCTGTGATGCAATGTGGTGGACGATAAGATGCTTAGCCGTGATGCAGTCCCGAATGAAGTGATAGTACACTTCGATGTGCTTGGTTCAACCATGAAAATTTTGATTATTAGCCAATGCGATTGCTAAAGTATTATCGCAATAAACAGAAGTAGGAGAATTGTTGGATATCTGAAAATCATCAAGTAGAAGGCATAGCCACATAAGTTCGCTTGCAACAATAGCCAGCGCCTTGTATTCTGCTTCGGTTGATGATCATGCAACCGTGGGTTGCTTTTTGACATACCAAGAGAGCAAGTTGCTACCAATAAAAGTACAAAATCTAGTAACTGAGCGACGATCAATCGAATCAGCCGCCCAAGCTGAGTCGGCATAGGCTGAGAGCTGTAGAGAGGACTTGTGAATAGGAAGAAAGTAGCTGATGGTACCTTTAGACATTTGAAGACTCTTTTAAATAACTGAAAATGTGTGTTGGTTGGACTGTGCATATGCTAACATAAGTAATTAACTGCAAATGCAATATCTGGCCGACTAATGGTTAGATATTGTAGAGAACCAACTAATTTCCGATAGTGTTCTGGTTGTGAAAAAGGTTTGTCTGAAGATGATGGACTTGGGAGTTTGAGGGCTAAGCACTCGTTTACAATGTGTCATGCCAGCTTTGATGAGCAGTTCTGTAATATATCGGGATTGATCAATCCGCATGCCTTGATCAATGGTTTGAATGTGAATGCCTAGAAAATGAGAAACAACGCCCAAGTTTCTCATGTGAAATTGACAGCTTAGGTTGTCAAGAAGCTAGTTTAGTTTGGTAGTGTTGTTGCCAGTAAACAACACATCATCAACATAAATATTTCCTTTATAAAATATCAGAAAGGATGGATCCTCTTTGCTTGGTAGAAAGCCATATTGCAATAGGTGGGAGGAGAGTGTGGAGAACCACTGTGGTGGGGACTGTTTAAGCCCATAAATGAACTTATGTAGTTGGAAAACATAAGAAGGATATTGTTGATCTATAAATCCCGACGGCTGTTTCATGTGAACCACTTCATCCAGTTTGCCATGTAGAAAAACATTGGAGACATCAAGATATAAAACCGGCCATTTGAAGTGAGTAGCAAGAATAAGTAAAAGTCGAATAGTAGGAAATATGACCACTGGGCTAAAGGTATCTTTGTAATCAAGGCCAAATTCCTGCTTAAATCCTTGTGCAACCAATCGAGCTTTCTAACGCGCAAACGAGCCATCTGGATTGAGCTTGGTCTTGTAAATCCATTTGCAACCAAATAATACATTTTAATTCGGTGCTTGTGGCACAAGAGACCAAGTGCCTTAGTTTTGAAGTGCTTGGAATTCATTAGACATGGCGGAGCGCCAAACTGCATGCTTTGTAGCTTCCAAATATGAGGATGGGGAATTGGAATGACTTGGTGATGAAGATCCATGAGGACTTTGGGTTTTAGATACCCTGTTTGAAATCGGGTAAGCATGTGATGTTTAAGTGGAGGTGGGGGGTGATGAGGTGGAGATGGTAGACATGGGTAATGGTGTGTTATTTGATAAAGTTGTAGGAGTAATGTATGGAGAGAATATAGTAGGTTGCTGATCAGAATTGTTGGAAGTGTGATGTCTTGGAAAAGTAATGGGAGGAGAAGGTGTTGAGTTTGAGAGTGACGCTGGTACAAGAGTTAGAGGAGATGTGAAATGAGGAAAAATTCAGTATTTGTGGGTGGAGAAGAGACCTGTTTAAAAGGAAATGAAGATTCAAAGAATGTAACATGGCGGGAAATAGAAATACAATTCGTAAAAGGATCAAAGCATTTGTAGCCCTTGGACTTATTTGTATAGCCGAGAAAAATGCAGGACAAGGAGCGAGGTTGAAGTTTGTGGTGGTGTAGAGGAGGTATCCATTGGTAGCATAAGCAACCAAAGACTCGTAGATTATTATAGTTAGGAGGGTGGTTATATAGTCATTGATAAGGAGAGAAATGAGGTGTTGCTTTAGATGGTAGCCGATTTATTAAATAAGTTGCTGTCAATAATGTTTCAACCCAAAATCGAGAAGGTACATTAGCTTCAAACAGTAAAGAACACATTGTTTCGAGAAGGTGACGATGTTTTCTCTCGGCAGTACCATTTTGTTGAGGTGTATAAGGGCATGACAGATGGTGAGCAATACCACATTGATTCAAATATTGTTTGAAATTTTGATTAAAAAATTCGCCTCCACGATCAGTTTGAAGTTGTTTAATAGGGGTTTGAAATTGAGTTTCGACAAACTATTTAAAACGTTTAAATGTGAGAAACACATCTGATTTGAGCTTTAAAGGGAATACCCAACAGAAGCGAGTAAAGTCATCCACAAACAAAAGATAGTATTTATAATATTGATTTGATAAAACCGGGGAAGGTCCCCATACATTAGAATGTACGAGTTCTAAACATTTAGTAGTTTTAGAAGAAGCTAAAGTAAAAGGAAGACGATGACATTTTGCACGAACATACGAATCACAATGGGACGAGGGCTTGTCATGTTGAGCAAACTTGAGAACCGTGGAGAGCTTTTGTTGGAGGAGAATTGACGGGTGACTAAGATGGTTATGCCATGTTGAGAAGCTTGTGGGAGTAGTAAGAAGGGTTGTAGCTTCATTGGGATAGTGCGTCTAACGAAATGCGGGTGATAGCTTAATAGGATACAAACCATATTGAGTCGGTCACCGAAGAAGGATTTGATGAGTCTTGGAATCCTTGAGCGTTACACCAGTATTTTCAAATACTATATAGCAAGCATTATTTTTAGGTAGGCTAGATACAAAAATGAGATTGAGTGAGATGAGGGACATGAAGTATTTGGGGTAAGTGAAGCTTACAACTAGGCATAGGTAAAATGCCTTTACCCTAGTTGGCAATTGGAAGCTGGGTACCATCTCCAACTTGAACATGAGATGTCCCAGAGTTAGGTTGAATAGTCTGTAGTTGAGCAGAATCAACAGTGAGGTGTGAAGAAGCTCCTAAATCCAAAAACCAGTCTGCAGAGGAGGATTTTTCATCTTGAACTAGCAAAGTCTGTTGCGGATATTTGATAGGAAAGATTGGTCCTGTGCCAGCAGGAGATGGTTGAGTGACCTTGTTTTCCATAAATTTGACATGTGAGAGAGTTAAACTGTCGTTGACCACCACCTCTCGACGAAGAACGACCTCCATGGGATGATGAGAAATGGCTGCGCGTGGAAGCGCGGGATTGCTCGCTGAATGCAACAAGGTTGAATGACGAATCAGGTGTTTGTTGAGTAGCTTGCTCAGTTTAGGTATTGACCTCTTCACTACATAATAAAAGCATACAGGTCATCTAGACTAATCGGCTGGAGCTTAGTTCGTATGGCCGTTTTAAAAGAATTATATGCCGGGGGTAATCAATTAAGTGTATAGAGGATGACATCCTCAGGATCTATGTGCGAACCGGTGCTGTAATAGCATCTACTCTCTGTTTGATGTCTGATAGATACTAGAACATCAGCTTGTCCTGCATCTTAAGTTGATGCAGTTCATTTTTGAGCTGTAAGCAATTCGTCGCCTGGAGTTGACATTCCAAGGTAAATCAAATTTCATGATAGGTTTGAAGATTCAAGACATAAGGTAGTAATGGTTGTGAAATACAGAAGAAGAGGGCAGCAATTAAGTTTTGATCAATGAGATGACATGAGAGGTAGCTAGGATTCATAGTAAATGAATCATCAAAAAGATGTTTGGGTGGTGGGCATAGAGAGCCATCTAGATATTCGGTAAAGCCATTGGCACCGAAAAGCTTCCAGACCTGTGAGCGCCAAATGGGATAGTTGGTGGCTTCAAGTTGAACATTTAGCACTGATTTAACATTGGCCATTAAAAATTTTAATTGAGGGGTAATAGGGAGAGCCGTGGTGGAGGAGGTAGCGGCTGGAACAGCAGTAGAAGAAGCTTCTGTACTTGCCATTGGATCAATAGAACAAGTACACCAAACAAAGTAATTAAGGACTTCAAACCTGCTCTAATATCATGAAAGGATTCATAGAGAACTAATCTGGAGAAAATGAAAATAACTAGTATTTATGTATTACATTCACTATCTGTTCAATACAAAGGAATATATATATATATATATATATATATATATATATATATATATATATATATATATATATATATATATATATATATATATATATATATATAGGTTGGTTTAACAAGAAGCACTATGCCCTAAAATTTTTCCTAAAAAAAAGAGATGCGACACGAAGATCATACATATAAACTAAACTGTTTATTTTAACATTTACACTATGCACATTTATCGCAAGCAGTTCATATACCAAATATTGAATAAACATAATAATATGACCCAAAACCCAGCGCATATTCAGTAAGTATTGAAAAATGTAAGATATTGATAGTAAAATTCACAGTACAACTACATCTAAGATATTCAATTATAATTACTGGTTACAAAAACTTGCAGAAGCATAATTCTATTATTAAGGAGATAAATCGACTGAGTTAATACCAAAAAAAAAAGTGGATTGTTTTGATTTGAAGTCCATTATTCTATTGACTCAGAGAGAAAACACTAAGGCCTTACAAAGTTCGGCTAAGAACGACAAACCAAACCTTATAATTTGCATCATATTCTGCCAGCATATTTGTACTCCAGTCCTGGCTTTTGTTGATTCTATACACTTTTTTTTTTTGTAAAATAGCGATGCCAATCCTTATTGCATAGTTTTCTTACTTTTTTTTTTGTTATTTCTTTTACAGGACCTATAGAAGTAATCGAATCATTTGGTGCTGAAAATCTGAGACCAGGACCAAGACATATATATCAGCTAATCTGAAGGAACTCTTTCTTGAGAAATATTGAACTCCGCATTATAATGGAGCAGCTTGAAAGGTATTCCATCATAATCATATTGGCATTGGCTTTATTTTATTATTTTTAAGTCTTTGATACATGATTTTAATGCTCATGGAGAATATTTTATTAAATGAGGATTTGATTTTTAATAGGACGCAATGGAGAAAAATGATTCAAGTAGCCAACCCCACGTAGTGGGAGAAAGATGAAGATTTTATGATAAATATATAATCTAATTTTTTATTGTGAGATTTGTGCAAAGAAATTATGCATATTTATAGGGTTTTCTACAAAATGTTTTTTTTTTAAAATTGATCTACATTATGAGCAAAAGGTGGCCAGTATATTTTGGATAACTCTTTAATTCAAAGAAGAGATTATGAAAGAATTTATCTCAAAATTTAAAAATAAAGTGGGCAAACTTTTCAAAAAATATATAAAAATATAAAATTAAAATAAAATTTTTATATCATACATAAATATATAATTTTTTCTGTTAAATCTAGAGAGAGAGAGAGAGAGAGAGATAATCGGTCCAAACCCATCTTTTAATCGTATATCATTGACATTTAAGCCTCCAACTGTGAAAGGAAAAGAGAATCTGCTACACTTCTCTTCAAGTTACAGCTCATAAAAAAGACTCAATACCTTCTTTCTTTCTCGGAGGAGATGGGCACGCCTGGTCCGATTCCCCTCTCTCTCATGAGCTGTGACTTGAATATTTGACCGTTTAATTGTTCTAGTAGTTAAAAGAGATTTTACTTCTAACATATATATGTACATATGCTTCCTCAATATTACCGTTATTGGCTATATTTGAAAAAATACCAACTACAGAAATTTAGATTGAAGAGAATCATTAGCATCGATCACCCAAAATATTCTCACAATCCTTCAGATTTTAATACAATTTATTTACTTGTTTTGGCGTGCAGCAGTACTCCAGTTGAGTAAATTGCCTGTGCTTGATTAATTTATTGCCTGCCGTACTTAGAAAATAGATCGTGAATCCAGCTCAGCTCTATGACCGCAGTCTACACCACTCTCTGACCCTTGGCATCAGACCCCTTTGGCTAGCCTTTTATAAATAGATAAATAATGATAGAGCTCATGCTCGTCTCTAAGTTCCCCCACTTCACAATCATTTACTTCTCTCGCTATTCTCCACAGTACGTGATTCAGCTAGCTCTTACTCTTCTATTAAAGGAAGAGTGACCGCTGCTCCATCTCTGTCTCTTTCTCTCGCGTCTGTGTCTAACTGGGGGAGATATGGCTTCGAGGCCTTTGCACGTTGCAGTTCTTCTTTTCGTCTTCCTTAATGAGGTAACAATTAAGCTTGTTTATACTACTTAGGCTTCGTTTGGGACGACTTTTTTACTGATTCTTAAAATAATTTTTTTAAGTACAAAGTTAAAATTTTTGTATTCAAAAGCTTCTTTAAGAATCAATAAAAAAGTTGTCCCAAAAGAAGTTTTAGATTGTGCGTGGAGCCTGAAAAGCTCAATGGCTGTAGGTAAATTCATGATAATAATCATAATATAAATTAATTATAAGGATGATTTTACTTCATTTTCTTCACTTTCCTTCAATCTAAGCAAATATTTAAAAACGTACTTGTTGGCTGATAAACTCTTTAATACTGGCTTGCAGGTTTCCTTTTTGAAGCTAATGGCGAAGGATCATGATCATGTAAATCTATTATTGCCAATATTTTAAGATTAGAAATTTTATATTACATACAGTTATATATTTATGATTTTTATTTTCGAACTTAAGAGAGATACATTTGATTTATTCTTATAATCTTCATCTAAACTTTCTTCTTCCAATCCCTTTCAGGTAGTTTTTGTTAATGGTGGTGGAAGCGACAGCCCTGCTCCTCTTCTAGGTTGGCCTCCATTTTACTTCCATGATATTTCAGTTCTCATAATTTATTTATTTTCTAAAGAAGTAAATAAAACAAAGAGAAAATGGCTAAAATTAGTATAAATCGGTTTTTCTAAGCATCATACTCAAGTTTCCTCAATTTTTTTTTTTTTATAAAGATTTTTAAACAAATTAAACTCTAGTTCACAGGGGTGTAAATGAGTTGAGTCGAGTTTTCGCATTATCGAGCTCTTCTCGTCACTCGGAAAGCGAGCTCGAACTTGAGCTCGTCCCACTATAAACGAGCTTAAGTCGGCTCGTGAGCCTCCCACAAACCTCCGCTAGTCTGCTGCGTCGCAGTTGCGAACTCGCGAACTTCTGGTTCGCCGCACGCGGTCCGCGACCTTGTAGTCGCGCTGTCTGCTATCTAGAAATCGCGCGCAGTCTGCTGCCTCGCGCGCGATCGGTCTGCTATCTCGTTGTTGTGTCGCTGTCGCCTCGAGCGGGAGTTTTAAGTCGAGGGAGAGCTTAATTTTTTTAAATATTAATAGAGATTCGGGCTGGCTGACAAGTCCGCTTGGCTCACTTACACCCCTAGCTCACACACACATCACATATATGAGCTTAAACTCAAACTCTCTTGGTTGGTAGCACCCAACTCCCAACCAACAAATTTTTTTTTTTTTTTTTAGTTGATTAAGTCAAACACACATATATCAAATTTGGAAAACTCAAACTTAAGACCCCTTAGTTGATAGTAAAATTTTTAACTAATGGATCAAGAGAGTTGCGTAAATTATATTATACTCACATTAAAATGCATTTATATTAATTTTAAATAATTTTTGAAAATACTACAGGGCATTAGGTAGGCTGCATGTCTGCATGCTTTTGCGCAGATCTAATTGAGTGTGTTCCCCTCGGCAATATATTGTCCTTTGTTTATATTAGCTGTATCAATTATTTCTGGACAAAGTAAGTCTTTTCAAAGAGAGCCAATGATAATAAAACTATCATAAAACCTTACAATAATATCTTAACATATTCGACAATGTCATTTATTTATTGTCTATTCAACTATACAATTTTTATATTGACTATTGAACAATAGGTTTCATTCTTTTTTTAATGATATAATTTAATTATTTATTTGATAATAGACTAAAAAGTTGTTTTTAATAGAAATATACAAATATATTATAAAAATTTTATATAATATATAAAATTTAAATTTTTTTAGTGTTTAAACTATATAAAAATATATTTTTTAAATAAGTTAATAATATTATTTTTATTTAATTTAGAGATTTAAGTTTTATCTGTATAAGTTACATACTTTTATATATTTAATATTTATATCTTAATAATTATTTATATAATATTTAATACATTAAATTATATTTAAAATATTATTAATATTAATTTTAATAAATAAAATATATGATTTTATGTATATGCTTAAATGTAATTGAGTTTGTGGAAGTAAATATCAAAATTTATGTACATAAAAGTGGTGTGATATATATATAATTTATTATAAATAAATATAAATATTATATATATGAGTCTATTATATATATAAATATACAGGAATATTTTATGATATGAATGTAAAGTAAAAAAATTTAAAATATATTAATTTTAATTAAAACTTATAAATATGAAATAAGTTTTCAATTGTGCCCCGAGAAATGAGGTATTAAACAAGCTTGCATGATGCCGATATGGTGTTTGTGAAAATGCGGGTACAGACTGCGCAGGGCTATGCGGGGTGCGGTGTAGCCGGCACTCGCGGCCGAACGTGTGCCAGAGGGCTTGCGGGACTTGCTGCGAGCGGTGCGGCTGCGTGCCTCCGGGAACCTTCGGAAATCGAGATCTGTGCGGGCCTTGCTACGCCAACATGACCACCCACGCCAACCGCACCAAATGCCCATAGTATTTCTCTGCCTCTCTCTCTCTCTCTCTTCTTTCTGTTTTTTCCTTCTACTTTTTTTTTTCTGTGTCGGGGGGCCAATAAAACTTAGTGGTTTTGTGTGGTCGGTGCTGTGATGTAGAAGGGGAAGTCATCATGTGTTTGTTGTCTTGTTGGTATGATTATATATATGTACTAAAAATGTGGCGTTTAAATAGGTTGTGCTTGTCGTTCTGCTTTGTGCCATTTTTTTTTTTCCTTCTTGTTTTTTTCAAGGTGGTTTATGCTTTCTATTTTTTTATTAAAATTTACTTTATTTTTTTTTTAAATATTTTAACTATTAAGTCAAACTCACACAGAGATCACATAAGAAAAACTTCGAATTCAAAATCTCTTAATTAATAGTCAAAACGTCTAACCAATATCTTATGTGGTATTTTTTTTATCATAATTTCTATTATGGTTTTTTTGAAAAAAACTACATCTATGTGGATATTATTTTTGTTGATTATTTTTCCTCGTTATAAAAGAATCAAAAGGTTGTGTCAAATGAAGATTAGGGTTTCTTAAGGCAGCTTTTTCATAGGAATGTTTTTAGGACAACTTTCATAATTGTGTTTGGCTATTGGTTTTCAAAATCTGAAGCTTTAACGATATGATTTGGGTGGTATTTACAAGAAAGTTTTTGTCCAATTTTTTCTGAACCTTAAAAAATTTAGGATACATAAGGGTAGGCTTTATAATTGCTACTATATTTTTAGTTGGCTATGATATTTTTTGCCATTTTTGTAACTTTTTATGATGAGAAGTAAATTATTATAATCAAATCAATTAGAAAGTTTGTTATCTAATTTTTTTAAAATGTGCTTAATAATAAAAAATGGCAAATTCCTCATAATAAATATAAATTTTTTTTTACAAATAGTAGCAGCTATCTAAGTGGGCATTCAACATTTGTTTGGGATGGCTGTAGCTATAATTTTTTTTAATAGTTCTAGAATTATTGTGGGATTAATAGTTTTTTTTTTTTTTTTTAGTTTTGCACCTAATTGAAAAAAAAGCTTTCACCAATTTGGAAAATAATTGTGAAAAAGTTGTTAAAAATGAGCCCTTATATTATCTTTCAAAAAATTTACTTTTGTCATAAAAATTTGATAGTTATTTCATAAATTAGTGCCATCATAAAAAATTGCTGCTACCTAAAATAGATCAGTTGTCCTCTTCCATTCCACATGAGTTTGTTCTCTGCAGCATCCTACATATTTTCTCGAGCAATGATAACTTCAAGGCTCATATTTTATACTAAGGTTGTTTCCTTATATCTTATGTTCCTCTGTATATCAGAGCCCTGTATTGGGTACTCATACCCACACCCACCCATGTACCCATCCATACCCAATGGGTATGGGTGGGTATGAGTACGCCCATGACCTTCTGGGTGGGTACTAAATTGTAATATCAGTTTTTGCTCCAGGTTCGTCCGGGACGAAGTTGGATCGTCCGGGACGATCGGTACAGGTTGTGCAGAAAAACCTTGTTTGGCTGATTGGTTCGTCTGGACGAAGTGTGGATCGTCTGGACGAAAATTCTCCCGTGAACCTATCGCCAGGGACGATACGTGATTTTCGTCTGGACGGAATTCTTCTCTTCATGGATCGTCTGGTACGAAGCTCGATCGTCCAGGACGATCAGTCTGGATATATATAGAAATGAGATATTTTGAAGAGAGAGAAAAAGCTGAGGAGAGAGAAAAACGAAGGAAAAAGTGGAAAAGCGGATTTTCTGGCGACGCCGAGCTGTTTTCGTCCGAGGAGACTGTTGAGGAAATTACTGTGCACGAGGTAAGGCACATTCCGCCTTTCTAAATTTTCAGAACCGTCGTGTTTGGCGGTATTTTCTGTCCGGATTTTGTTTCCGTTAGCGATTTTCGTCCGTATCTTTTGAACGGTTCAGTTTTTACCGCGTAACTTTTTGTATATCGTTGCCGTGCCGGGTGTGCACGTTTTGACTATAGTTTGAAGATTTTTGTCCGGATATTTTTGCTTCGACTGTGTTTTTAGTCGACTGGATTTTTCTGTGAACTTGGAAATTCTCTGTGCGGTAGAATAAATGTTCTGAAATGTTGATATCTATATTCTGTGCGAATTTGGTGAATTTTGATTTTCAGGAAAATTGTGTAAATTCGTACACTGTCGTTGTGCTGCCCGATTTTTGAGTAATTCCTGATTTGTCCGGATTTTCTCTGAAATGAAATGCTATGTGTATAAGCTATACAAAGGGAGTTATAAGGGGCCTGAATCCTATGAGATTCAGTTAGTGAAACGGGAAATCTGCAATGAGATCAAATCTGATATCTGTTCTGTTCCGGATCCGATGAATTCTGTTTTGGTGCTATAAGCACATCTGTTTTGGTGCCGTGAGCACAAAGGGAGACATAAGGGGCCTGAATCCCATGAGATTCAGTCAGTGTCTGGGAAGGGAGGCATAAGGGGCCGGAATCCGTAGAGATTCCGTCAGTGTCAGGGCATTTAGCTATATGTATCTGTACTATTTTCTGTATCTGTTCTGTTCTGTACGAAATTGTGATTATGATATAATGTGATCCGTACGATTCTGATTTCTGATTCTGACTCTGTTGATTTGTTCTGTTCTGATACGATCTGTACGACTCTGATGTGATTTGATATCTGTCCGTAAGTTTCGATTTCCGACTCTGTTCCGATTTCTGATCTGATTTCTATCCGATGAATTTGGTTTTATTTTCTGAGAATTTTGATTGGAGGTTTGTTGCTTTGCTGAGCTGTTGAGCTCACCCTTGCTTTCTGGTGGTTTTCAGGTTCTGGGAAGGGCAAGGAAGTCCAGGATTAGATTTCAGAGTCTGATCAGATTAGGTACTTTTGTACTTTTGATTTTTGTACAGTCATGGCTTTCCTGTTCTGTCTTTCTTTCTGTTGAAAGCCTTGTACTGTTCTGTAGATGATTATTTTGAGGAAATGAATTCAGATAGATGTTTTGTTCCGCTGCATTTGATGTTTTTAGTAGCTCTGTAGTTCTGTGTGCTTCTGTTGAGTTAAGAATTTGGAAGATCAGTTCAGTAACCTAATCCAAAGCCAGATCCTGGTTAGCTATTTTCTCCGTCGCGATCCGGCGCGGGCGGGATCCGTCTCGTCTCGGGTCGGGTCGTGACAAGCTTTTTGGTATCAGAGCACTGGTTTTGGAAACAGGTTGGATTGTAAAACAGAGCTCTAGGAAGTGATCAGTGAGTCTGTCTGGGAGGTAGTTTTGAGTCGTTTGGCTTTTTATTGTGTTATTTTGTGTTGTTTTGTGATAGTTTTCCGGATTTTCTGGATTTTTCTGTATGGATCAGCCAGACCCAGACATGACAGACGGTCAGAGTGACGATCAGGCGGCACCAGTGGGGAGTACAGCCCCAGTGGTCGGTGCTGATACGCTTTCACAGTTTGCTTCACTTGTTGCTCAGATGATGAGCGAGACTCAGAGCAGAGCTTCGACTGTTAGATCTGAGGACATTGATCGACATTTGCAGTTATTTCTGAGGTTGAAACCTCCGAGGTTTGAGGGCGCTGTTGAGCCCAGAGCAGCCGAGGAGTGGCTGAGGAGATTGGAGAAGACTTTTGACGGGATGCAGTGTCCTGCAGACAGGAAAGTTCCGTTAGCTGTTTTTCTGTTGGACGGAGAGGCTGAGCACTGGTGGGACGGCCAGCAGGCAGCCAGATTTCAAGGCAGATTGAACTCTTTGATCACTTGGGAGGAGTTCACTGAAGTATTTCGGGACTGGTTTGTTCCCCCTTCTGCACGACAGCAGATGCATGAGAGTTTTCTGAGACTTGTTCAGGGGAGCAAGACGGTGATGCAGTACGAGGCTGAGTTTACTGCATTAGCCAGGTACGCTCCGCAGCTGGTTAGCACGTCTGCTGAGAGGTGCTACAGATTTCTGAGAGGCTTACGAGATACTTTGAGGCAGCCTCTGATACCGTTCCGGATCACCGATTTCTCTGAGCTTGTGGAGCGAGCTCGTCTGATTGAGAATGATATGACGGCTACTCAGCAGCGGTGGACTGCGAGTAGGAAGAGGTTTGGAGGAGAGACATCTGGCAGTGGTTCCTCTGGGAAGAGGAGATTTGTTCCTGGATCTGGATCTGGAGATTCCAGGAAGAGCGGAGGATCGTCTGGTACTGCTACCAGTACGACTAGTTCTGGATCTGTCAGTACGGCACCTGTGTGCCAGAGTTGTGGACGACGACACCATGGCCAGTGCTACAGGATAGCTGGTCTTTGTTTCAGATGTGGTCAGCCGGGACATAGGATTGCAGAATGTCCGCAGATGGGATTTGATCAGCGTTCTGAGCAGCGATCTGAGGGCTTTGTCAGACCTGTTGGTTCAGCAGCAGGAAGACCGAGGACTGTTCCTCCACGCCCTGAGGGATTTGCTGGTAGAGGTGGTGGTTCTAGTTCTGCACCACGGAGACCGCCTACGATTCAGAGGGAGCAGAGTAGTTCTGTTGCTTCAGCTCCTGTTCCAGTTCAGCCACGAGTTTACAGTCTGAGTCAGCAGGAGGCTCGAGATGCTCCCGATGTTGTGACAGGTACGGTTTACATTTCTGATCAGCCCTGTCGTGTTTTGTTTGACTCTGGGGCGAGTCATTCTTTTCTGTCCGAGCACTGTTTTGAGGCTTTACGTTTGGATTCTCTTTTACTTCCGGTTTCTTTATCTGTGATTTTACCGGCTGGGAATCCATTGATTGCTCGACAGTTTTGTTTGTGTGAAATCGAGATTTCTGGCAGGAAGTGGAAGTCTAGTTTGATTCGATTGCCGATTTCGTCATATGATGTGATTCTGGGCATGGATTGGCTGAGTCAGTATGAGGCCCAGATAGACTGTCTGAAGAAGCAAGTGAGTTTGCTTATGGCTGGAGAGAGAGTTGTATTTCAGGGATTACGAGGTGTTCTCTCCAGTCTGATTTCTGCGTTGGAGGTGAGCAGAATGTGGAAGAAAGGATGCCCAGTATTTTTGGCTTCGGTGCGGGATCTGAACCTGGAGGTTGGTTCTGTTTCTGAGATCCCCGTGGTACGGGAGTTTGCTGATGTTTTTCCTGAGGAGTTGGTTGGTTTACCTCCGGATAGAGATGTGGAGTTCTCTATCGATGTTTTTCCGGGTACCGCTCCGATATCGAAAGCTCCGTACAGGATGGCACCGAAAGAACTTTCTGAGTTGAAAGTTCAGCTTCAGGAGTTGGTTGACAGAGGGTTTGTACGTCCTAGTGTTTCGCCCTGGGGAGCACCTGTTCTGTTTGTGAAGAAGAAGGACGGTACACTCCGTATGTGTATTGATTACAGAGATTTGAACAAGGTCACGATCAAGAACAAGTACCCTTTGCCTCGGATTGACGACTTGTTTGATCAACTTTCCGGATCTTCGGTATTTTCGAAGATTGATTTGCGATCCGGATATTATCAGGTGAAGGTGAAGGAAACTGATGTGGTGAAGACTGCTTTCAGTACTCGGTACGGGCACTACGAGTTTTTGGTTATGCCTTTTGGGGTAACCAATGCGCCTGCGATTTTCATGGATCTAATGAACCGTGTATTCAGGGAGTATTTGGATCAGTTTGTGATCGTCTTCATTGACGATATTCTGGTATATTCTGCATCTGAGGATGATCATGCCAGACATTTGGGGATTGTGTTGGAGACTTTGAGGAGGCATCAGCTGTATGCCAAGTTCTCTAAGTGTGAATTCTGGCTGAAGAGCATTTCTTTTCTGGGGCATGTGATTAGCGGAGAAGGCATTTCTGTAGATCCCCAGAAGATTCAGGCTGTTGCTGATTGGCCAAGGCCGACTACGGTATTTGAGGTACGTAGTTTCTTGGGTATGGCCGGATATTACAGAAAATTTGTGAAGGGTTTTTCACAGATTTCGACTCCTCTGACGAGACTGACTCAGAAGTCAGTAGCTTTTGTTTGGACACCGGAGTGTGAGACGAGTTTTCAGAGATTGAAGGAGTGTTTGACTTCAGCTCCAGTGTTGGTACTTCCGTCAGGTACGGAGGGTTTCCAGGTGTTCAGTGATGCTTCACTGAAAGGATTGGGTTGTGTCCTGATGCAGCATGGTCAGGTAATTGCTTATGCTTCGAGACAGTTAAAGCCACATGAGAAGAATTACCCGACACATGATTTGGAGTTAGCTGCAGTGGTTTTTGCTTTGAAGATTTGGCGTCATTACTTGTATGGCGTCAGGTGTGAGATCTTTACTGATCATAAGAGCCTGAAGTATATTTTTACTCAGAAGGATTTGAACCTGAGACAGAGGAGGTGGCTCGAGTTGATCAAGGACTACGATTTGACTATTCAGTATCAGCCAGGGAAGGCGAACGTGGTAGCAGATGCTTTGAGCAGAAAGTCTTTTGGATTATCAGGTATTCAGCTTACCTGTGATGACTTTCTGGTTCGTGATTTGGAGAGATTGCAGTTGGAGGTGATTTCCTCCAGTGATTTGGAGTTGGCTCAGATGAGTATTCAGTCTTCTTTGGAAGCACGGATTCAAGAAGCCCAGGAGTCAGATTCGGACTATTCGAAGTTGATTGCACAGATTGGATCTGGTAAGACTCCTGAACTTCGAATTTCTGATTCTGGTGCTATTTTCTGTAAGAATAGGTTGTGGGTACCGGTGTTTGGAAACTTGAGGCAGGAGATTCTGTGTGAATCTCATCATTCTGGCTACACTGTTCATCCAGGCAGTGGTAAGATGTACGCTGACATGAAGCTTTTGTTTTGGTGGCCTGGGATGAAGAAAGATGTGGCAGAGTTTGTGTCGAGATGCGAAGCCTGTCAGTTGGTGAAGGCAGAGCATCAGCGACCAGGTGGGCTGTTGCAGTCGTTGCCTATCCCTGAGTGGAAATGGGAGGAGGTAACGATGGATTTTGCGATGGGTTTTCCTCGATCTAGACAAGGACATGATGCCATTTGGGTGGTTGTAGATCGATTGACGAAGTCAGCCCATTTTCTTCCGATCAGACAGACGGATTCAGTTGATCGCTTGGCACAGATTTATGTGAAGGAGATAGTCAGATTGCACGGTGTGCCTCGTGTGATCGTATCTGATCGAGATGGACGCTTTACTTCCAGACTTTGGAAAGGCATTCAGCAAGGCTTGGGTACGAAACTGCATTTCAGTACAGCCTTTCATCCTCAGACCGACGGACAGTCTGAGAGGACTATTCAGGTACTGGAAGATCTGTTGAGGCTTTGTGTTCTGGACTTTAGCGGAAGCTGGGAAGATCATATTCCGTTGATTGAGTTTGCTTATAACAACAGTTTCCAGTCTAGTATCGGTATGGCACCGTACGAGGCTTTGTATGGCAGGAAGTGCCGTACTCCTTTGACTCTGACGGAGGTCGGAGATAGACAGGCTTTGGGGGCCACTTTTGCTGATGAAACTGCTCAGAAGATCAATTTGATAAGAGAAAGATTGAAAGCCGCTCAAGATCGTCAGCAGAAGTATTACAATCAGAAGCACAGATTTGTTGAATTTCAGGTCGGTGACTTTGTGTATGTCAAAGTCAGCCCGATGAAAGGTGTGAGCAGATTTGGTCAGGTGAGCAAGCTTAGTCCAAGGTATGTTGGACCATTTGAGATTTTGGAAAGAATTGGAAAAGCTGCTTACAAGTTATTACTTTCTGATTCTATGCCGGATGTGCATAATGTGTTTCACGTATCCACTCTGAGGAAGTGGGTTTCAGACTCTGGGAAGAAGGTGTCTGCTGATGAAGTTGAGATTCAGGAGAATCTGGCGTACAAGGAAGAGCCAGAGCTTATTTTGGCGTACGACGTCCGAAAGTTAAGAAGTAAACAGATTCCTATGGTTAAAGTCCAGTGGAAGCACCGGACTGCACGGGAAGCCACTTGGGAGAAGGAGTCTGATATGAGACGGTCGTACCCGTACTTGTTTTGACGGAGGTTGGATTGGATAATGTCGAGGACGACATTTTTTTTTTAAGTTGGGGAGATTGTAATATCAGTTTTTGCTCCAGGTTCGTCCGGGACGAAGTTGGATCGTCCGGGACGATCGGTACAGGTTGTGCAGAAAAACCTTGTTTGGCTGATTGGTTCGTCTGGACGAAGTGTGGATCGTCTGGACGAAAATTCTCCCGTGAACCTATCGCCAGGGACGATACGTGATTTTCGTCTGGACGGAATTCTTCTCTTCATGGATCGTCTGGTACGAAGCTCGATCGTCCAGGACGATCAGTCTGGATATATATAGAAATGAGATATTTTGAAGAGAGAGAAAAAGCTGAGGAGAGAGAAAAACGAAGGAAAAAGTGGAAAAGCGGATTTTCTGGCGACGCCGAGCTGTTTTCGTCCGAGGAGACTGTTGAGGAAATTACTGTGCACGAGGTAAGGCACATTCCGCCTTTCTAAATTTTCAGAACCGTCGTGTTTGGCGGTATTTTCTGTCCGGATTTTGTTTCCGTTAGCGATTTTCGTCCGTATCTTTTGAACGGTTCAGTTTTTACCGCGTAACTTTTTGTATATCGTTGCCGTGCCGGGTGTGCACGTTTTGACTATAGTTTGAAGATTTTTGTCCGGATATTTTTGCTTCGACTGTGTTTTTAGTCGACTGGATTTTTCTGTGAACTTGGAAATTCTCTGTGCGGTAGAATAAATGTTCTGAAATGTTGATATCTATATTCTGTGCGAATTTGGTGAATTTTGATTGGAGGTTTGTTGCTTTGCTGAGCTGTTGAGCTCACCCTTGCTTTCTGGTGGTTTTCAGGTTCTGGGAAGGGCAAGGAAGTCCAGGATTAGATTTCAGAGTCTGATCAGATTAGGTACTTTTGTACTTTTGATTTTTGTACAGTCATGGCTTTCCTGTTCTGTCTTTCTTTCTGTTGAAAGCCTTGTACTGTTCTGTAGATGATTATTTTGAGGAAATGAATTCAGATAGATGTTTTGTTCCGCTGCATTTGATGTTTTTAGTAGCTCTGTAGTTCTGTGTGCTTCTGTTGAGTTAAGAATTTGGAAGATCAGTTCAGTAACCTAATCCAAAGCCAGATCCTGGTTAGCTATTTTCTCCGTCGCGATCCGGCGCGGGCGGGATCCGTCTCGTCTCGGGTCGGGTCGTGACATAAATATCGAGGGATAAATCGATTTACATTAATAATCACCGTATAACTTACTTATACTACTACAATCATCACTACGTATTGTGTAGCACTTAACCACACTACGAGTACGATAAATTTTGATATGCGACTTGAAAGTTTGCCATCATAGCAAATGACAACAAGCCTCAAGGCCATCACTCCGTGGTAGACTGTGTTCAAAAAACATGGAAAGTGGGTGGGTATAGGTGGATATGAAATCCCGGAAGTCACCATAGGTGGGTGTGGGTGGGCGAAGCTTGTCTAACTAAAACATGGGTACCCAATGGGTATCCAATCAGGACCTCATGTAGGACTTTGCTGTATATGTTATTTTTCATTATTTTTCTGAATTTTGGAGCTTTTGTAGAACAGATAGATAATTCTGCTCCATTTAAACTCCACTTGTCCATCTCATGACATAAATTATGCTGATAATTAACGCAAGAAATAGCCTATCACTATCTAACTATCTAAAATAAAAGAAAAGTCGCTATTCTCCAAACATATCCAAATAGTTCAAAGCAGGTGTCCATTTAACAGCACAGGCTTTAAAACTGTCTGATGCTGCCGACCTTTCAGCAAACTTATTATCCTGTGAAGGTATAGTCAACTGTTATACAATTCATTAAAAATAATGCAGATGTCATTTCTGCATATAAGACTTGACAACTCATGAATTTAAAATAAAAACTGGGCAATAAGGCCAACAGCCTATTCTGTAGCTGAGTAACTAAATGTTGAATAATAAGCCTACAGAACAAACAATTGGAATCAGGAACAAAAATATTTGGTTTATGGGAGTATCACTTGTTCCCTAAGTAATTTCAGAGGCTCCTTTCTTAATTAAGGAACAAATTTAGGTTCCGGTTGGGACGATTTTCTTGCTGCTTCTTAAAGTAGTTTTTTATTATAAAAATTTTAATTTTTAAACTAGAAAGCTGTTTTATGAAGTAATAAAAAGTCGTCACAAACGAAGCCTTAATCATTAAGAAATAATTTAAGTGATTAAAAAAACTTTTAATATAATGATCAACTATGATAGAATGGATTTTTTTTTCATGAATATAACACTAAAAAAGATAGAATGAAAAATAGATATATTAAAGAATGATGAAAGTAACATCTAATGAATAGAAAGGGAAAAATAGATAAAATTGTTTGTTAACATGTACAAGAATTATGCAAAAGAGTTGCACAAACTAGGCTTAACAAAAGAAGAATCAAGCTTGATCATGCAAGATGATGGCCATAACCTTGGGCTTACTCATAAAACAAGTCAATATAACCATTTTGTCTTTCTCTCTTTTACTCTTCAAATTTATGCTTCCCAACACTGCCATTATTGTATTCAGTTCAAAGTTGAAATTCTTGACAAATAATTATGAACATCAGCTTTCTCCTTATCGATGAGAAATTATTTGGCGAGCACAGCTCTTTTTTTTTTTGTGAGCTAGCTCTACTTACTTCCCCTTCTTTGTTCTATATTAGTTTGTATTAAAACAACTATAATTTTCAAGTTCATAAAAGAAGATGAGCGACTCTCACCTAATAATTTTTCTATATTAATTTGTCTATTCATTCAATGACGTTAACAAACGAATCAAAAGGAAGCAGCTTTGTATATCTATATATGAAACAGTTTTACAAGTTTGATCAAAACATCAGCTTTCTCCTTATCCATGGTGTTTAAGGAGTTTCATCCTTTGAATTCACTGCAAAATATGCATCTTTATCTTTCTAACTTGTCAAAAACCCTTTTTTTTTATCAAGTCTTATGGGACGTTAGTGATACAATTTCAAGTCAAATCAAATAAAAATAAGGGTACAAACCTATTAAATGTCTCAAACACAAGATACAAATTTTTATGATTCAACAGGATCTCTCATGTCTATGATTTCTGAGAGATCAAATATTTTATGAAGTTTCAAAATAGATATGGAGACATTACACTTTATATAAATAAAGATAAAATAACAACTTTATTTGTATTAGTGGCTGAGAGAAAATATAAACATATATTATGTAACAGTCCAAATTCTTAACTATCAAGATATTGTTCGCTTTGGCCTAAGAGGCTCACGGTTTTATCCTGTTGGTGTAACTTTTCAGTAGGTCACTCATCCCAGAATTGCTCTTGGATGACCATGCTTAACTACGGAGTTTCTTACAGAAATTTCAGCCGTTACACCAAAAAGCGCCTCGTGTTTAAGAGTTAGCTTTCTTTTACTTAAGGGGTTTCACATACTATGAATGAGGGTTGAACGGAAAAATGAAGATGTTGATACAACGTCTAGGGTAGCAAAAGGAACTGATTGAGCTAACTTTGTGGGTATTTGAGCTTGAGCACATTTACAAAAGTCTTATTCGAGCTCGATATGTGCTTGATTAGGACTTCTATAACAATATTCAATTTATTTAAATTCATGCTTATTCGAGATTGGTTTAAGATGACCAAAGTATCATCACATAGCCTATAGCCTAAATAATCTCATTTGACCTATGGTTACAAGCTCGGCCTCTTCTAAAAATGAGCTATGCCATAGAGCTTTATTCTTTATTGTTTATGAACAGTACTACTCTATAGTAAACATATTGATAAAGATTGGTTATATAAAAAAATTAATGATATGAATATCAAGGATTTATGTATTCCAACGTAGGACAAGGAGATCAATTTATTAAGGATGATATATACACTTAATGGTTAATGTTAACCTTAATTAGTTTAATAAATTATTTAATCTAGCCATAATATCTAGTATTATATCAAGCATTATAACAAGTTTTAATTGAGTTTTTTAATAAACTTGTTCACGGGCTTTAAATAATATTATTCATGATCATAGACAAATTCAACAATAAACTAATAAAATTTATTCATTTAACAATTGAGTATTTATAAAAGCATTCAAATTCGTCGATATATTAATTAAACATTCTTGAACAAGCTTTAAATTAAGAAATTAAGTAAATGGAAGGCTATTATTGAAAATTACAATAGTGACACGCCTAAAAATGGGTGAATTGAAGATTTTAAATAATGTAAGGAAATTTACATGATTTGGAGAAATTATAATTAACTTAAAGAGTATTATAGAGAATAAAAATATTGAAATATCCAAAAAATGACAAATTGGAGATGTTGAATATTGTAAATAACTGGAAATGTATGTTGCAAAATAAGGATAAATATACTGAAACTGATTTGAATTGTATGCAGTAATTAAGTCTTTATTTGGAACAATTTTTTTATTACTTTATGAAGTAGTTTTCTAGCATAAAAAATAAAAAAATTTTTTGCACTAAAATTGTTTAATAAAGCAGTAAGAAAATTATTCCAAACATATCCTAAGATGTTGCAATGTGTAGCTAAGCTTTTGGATTTTGATGATTTGGATCTAGTTTGGGAGCTAAACAAGTACGATGAAGAGGTGTTATTTGATAAGATAACTTAGGTATTGCTTGATGAACTAGAATAAAATAAGCTCTCGTCTTTATGACTTGTATCTAGATCAAAGAGCTATAATAGGCTATGAGTTTGGATTTTTTGTGGCTTTGACCCAAATCAAAGAGCTAAACTGAGATGAATGAGTTTTAATGACCCAAACCCACCTAAATATGTCAAGCTAGGATATTGTATTTTGGCTTTGATAACTCAAGCCAACCCAAGTAAGCTAAACCAAAAGGTAGGTTAGATCTGAATGACCTAAATTTAACTAAGTATGTTAAATTACGAAACTATTTAAGCTTTAAAAACATAGACCTTGCCTAAAATCTAAGGAATTAGCAACATAGATCCAGTGCTCCATGTGGATAGACAATTACGCCAATACATATTTGGGTGAATCAATCAATAGTCATGACTTGTTACATAAGTAAACATTTGCTCTCTCTATTAGTTTTTAACAATTAAATGGCATCTCAATGAGGGATACAATAATCTGATCAACCTTTGCTTTGTTGACGACATTAAGTAGTAGGTTAGGCATTTTTTAATGACATTCATGTCATCATTCTTTAGTCCATGCTACTAGGAATAAGCATTCAGGTCATGATACACCTTATTGATTATTAGGTGAATAATGCGCTTTTAATAATTAGCTTCCTTCAGTATGATTTTGTCCTTAAGAGTTACATACACGAGTTCTTTCTTAAAAGGTGGCATTAACTTGATACCCACTTGAAAGTTTGTAAGTATCTATTTTTTACATGTTGTAATCAGTTAGACATCTAATGGTCAACTGCTTACACTTTCATGAGTTGCATCTCTTAGTATGCTATGATAGTCATCATATTTGGTTTGCTAGTTGAGGTACTAAAAAATGACTTCTTATTAAGTGTGCGAGCTTAGAAGTAATAACATTGCATGATTCATCAGTGATTTTACTAAAGATTGTCTTCATAAATATCATCTCTCTCAATTCCCTTTTAAGGGGTAAAATATTCAAATTGTTTGATTTTTCAGTCTTTTGATTTTTTTATCACTAGAATAACTTCACACTTTCTTAGAATGTTGAAGTTGGATTTTTTGTCAATATTTTCCTTCTCTCTGTAGATTTCAACCTTCCTCCTCACCAACATTTCAAATCTCTTAAAGCCTCATAAAGTTCTTTAAAAGTTTGTCTCCTCTCTATTGTAATCTTCCCTTTCTTCCATACTCTCTCTGCTATTGTATAATTCTACTTAAAATATATCCAACAATTTTTAAATTCATCAAGATAAAAGTTTGATTGGGATATTTGAACTCATTTTCTTACTTTTAAAATCATGGAATTAAAGTTAATATAAGTCAAATTTATAAATTATTAATGTACCCTTGTATTTTGCTCATCTCAAATCAAATCCAAAGATCTTAAAATCTATAATGATCAAAGTTTGATGGGGGATATTCTCACCAAATTATTTCTCGCTAAGAAATTCTTCATTAATCAATAGTTGATGCAAAACAATCAAATTGTTTACGTATAACATGAGATATGCGATTGTTATCATAAGTTCTATATTTTACATAAAAAACTTTTTAATAACATTATTATTTTTTAAATTTATTATGAATATTATTAATTTTTTCATATATTATTTCAAAATTAGAAATTTATTGGCACAAATATCCTTAAAACTTCATATTTCATCACTAAAATTAGCATGCATATATTATTTTTTTATAAATTATAAATTGAAAATGAATTAATCGAATAAGTGATTTAAAATTTTAAATATCAAATGTCGTAATTTTAAAAAAAAATATCTTAATAAGAAATCCATCAGAACATCCTCAGAAAATGTCAAAAATAACATTTTTTAAAATTATTATCATATCAATCAAGATAAATAGAACCATAGAATCAATCCGAATAAGATTATGAAATATTAATATAAAAGCCCTAATAATCACTTCTTCAAAAAAAAAAAAAAAACTCCTTTTTGGCTCTTTCATTTCTAAGTGAAATGGGCACTTCTTCCATAATTCCATGTGTCAAAAACCCTTTCATTTGTTCTAAATAGGCATTAGGTGACAATTATAAGGGGACATGTGAAGTGTTTGAGAATCATGTGGCTAAAAGGGCATATTCTTCCCCTTCTTCTTTTCAAATATTTGAGTCAAATATGTGATCTCATAGATACCTAATTCAGCCCTATAATACTATTAAAACTTAGATTAGGATAAGATAGAAATATATATTTTTTTTATTTAGGGTTAGCAAAGGTTAGTTTCATAACCATAGGTCTGTTTGATATATAGTAGAGTAAGATACAACAATATATATATAATCAAAATCATTTTAAAATATATCAAAATTTTTTGAGTAAAATAAGTTTGATTATCTTTATATAACGAAAAAACAAGAGCATTTCTTTTTAAAAAATTATCTTATTTCTCTAAATTTTCACAAATATTTTTTCCTTGAATATTAATGTCATGACCCGACCCGAGACGAGACGGATCCCGCCCGCGCCGGATCGCGACGGAGGATAGCTAACCAGGATCTGGCTTTGGATTAGGTTACTGAACTGATCTTCCAAATTCTTAACTCAACAGAAACACACAGAACAACAGAGCTACTAAAAACATCAAATGCAGCGGAACAAAACATCTATCTTTTCATTTCCTCAAAATAATCATCTACAGAACAGTACATGGCCTTCAACAGAAAGAAAGACAGAACAGAAAAGCCATGACTGTACAAAAATCAAAAGTACAAAAGTACCTAATCTGATCAGACTCTGAAACCTAGTCCTGGACTTCCTTGCCCTTCCCAGAACCTGAAAACCACCAGAAAGCAAGGGTGAGCTCAACAGCTCAGCAAAGCAACACACCACCAATCTAAATCCTCAGAAAACAAAACCAAACTAATCAGACAGAAATCAGATCAGAAGTCGGAACAGAATCGGAAGTCAAAACTTACGGACAGATATCAAATCACATCAGAGTCGTACAGATCGTATCAGAACAGAACAAATCAACAGAGTCAGAAACAGAAATCAGAATCGTACGGATCATATCATGTCATAATCACAATTTCGTACAGAACAGAACAGATACAGAAAGTAATACAGATACATATAGCTAAATGCCCTGACACTGACGGAATCTCTACGGATTCCGGCCCCTTATGCCTCCCTTCCCAGACACTGACTGAATCTCATAGGATTCAGGCCCCTTATGTCTCCCTTTGTGCTCACGGCACCAAAACAGATGTGCTTATAGCACCAAAACAGAATTCATCGGATCCGGAACGGAACAGATATCAGATTTCAGATTGAGCTCATTTCAGATTTCCCGTTTCACTAACTGAATCTCATAGGATTCAGGCCCCTTATAACTCCCTTTTTATAGCTTATACACATAGCATTTCAATTCAGAAGAAATCCGGACAATTCAGAAATTACCCAAAAATCGGGCAGCACAACGGCAGTATACGGAATTTACACAAAAATTCCTGCAAAGAAAATTTACCGAATTCGCACAGAATACAGATATCAACATTTCAGAACTTTTATTCTACTGCACAGATAAATTCCAATTTCACAGAAAAATCCGGTCGACTAAAAACACAGTCGAATCAAAAATACCCGGACGAAAATCTTCAAAATATAGTCAAAACGTGCACACCCGGCACGGCAACGATATACAGAAAGTTACGCGGTAAAAACTGAACCGATCAAAAGATACGGACGAAATTCGCTAACGGAAACAAAACCCGGACAGAATATACCGCCAAACACGACGGAACTGAAAATTGAGAAAGGTAGAATGTGCCTTACCTCGAGCACAGCAAATTCCTCAACAGTCACTTCGATCGAAAACGGCTCCGCGTCGTCCGAAAATCCACTTTTCTCCAAAATCCCACGACTTTCTCTCTCCTCAGATATTTATTTTTAATTTTCTGATTTTTCTCTCTCTTCAAAACGACTGAAATCAGCTTTATAATACACAGATCGGCCCGGCCGATCGCAACATCGTCCCGGGACGATCTGACCAAAAGGATCGGCCTGGTCTCCCTTCAGGGCTATTGCAGGGACGATATTTTCTACAGTGCCGATCGGCCTGGCCGATGTCTCCAATCGGCCTGGACGATGCATGCAGAAAATCACCTGGAGCAAAACTGGGCAAAATCTGGAACTGAATTTCCACTGATCGTCCCAGGACGATCCCAGATCGTCCTGGACGATACTGGAGCAGATTTTGATATTACAATCTCCCCAACTCAGAAAAATGTCGTCCTCGACATTATCCAGTCCAAACGCAGTCAAAACAAGTACGGGTACGACCGTCTCATATCAGACTCCTTCTCCCAAGTTGCTTCCCGTGCAGTCCGGTGCTTCCACTGGACTTTAACCATCGGAATCTCTTTATTTCTTAACTTTCGGACGTCGTACGCCAAAATAAGCTCTGGCTCTTCCTTGTACGCCAGATTCTCCTGAATCTCCACCTCACCAGCTGACAACTTCTTCCCAGAGTCTGAAACCCACTTCCTCAGAGTGGATACGTGAAACACATTATGCACATCCGGCATAGATTCAGAAAGCAGTAACTTGTAAGCAGCTTTTCCAATTCTTTCCAAAATCTCAAATGGTCCAACATACCTTGGACTAAGCTTGCTTACCTGACCAAATCTGCTCACACCTTTCATCGGGCTGACTTTGACGTACACAAAGTCACCGACCTGAAATTCGACAAATCTGTGCTTCTGATTGTAATACTTCTGCTGTCGATCTTGAGCAGCTTTCAATCTTTCTCTTATCAAATTGATCTTCTGAGCAGTTTCATCAGCAAAAGTGGCCCCCAAAGCCTGTCTATCTCCGAAGGAGGTCGGAGTCAAAGGAGTACGACACTTCCTGCCATACAAAGCCTCGTACGGTGCCATACCGATACTGGACTGAAAACTGTTGTTATAGGCAAACTCAATCAACGGAATATGATCTTCCCAGCTTCCGCTAAAGTCCAGAACACAAAGCCTCAACAGATCTTCCAGTACCTGAATCGTCCTCTCAGACTGTCCGTCGGTCTGAGGATGAAAGGCTGTACTGAAATGCAGTTTCGTACCCAAGCCTTGCTGAATGCCTTTCCAAAGTCTGGAAGTAAAACGTCCATCTCGATCAGATACGATCACACGAGGCACACCGTGCAATCTGACTATCTCCTTCACATAAATCTGTGCCAAGCGATCAACTAAATCCGTCTGTCTGATCGGAAGAAAATGGGCTGACTTGGTCAATCGATCTACAACCACCCAAATGGCATCATGTCCTTGTCTAGATCGAGGAAAACCCATCGCAAAATCCATCGTTACCTCCTCCCATTTCCACTCAGGGATAGGCAACGACTGCAACAGTCCACCTGGTCGCTGATGCTCTGCCTTCACCAACTGACAGGCTTCGCATCTCGACACAAACTCTGCTACATCCTTCTTCATCCCAGGCCACCAAAACAAAAGCTTCATGTCAGCGTACATCTTACCACTGCCTGGATGTACAGTGTAGCCAGAATGATGAGATTCGTACAGAATCTCCTGCCTCAAGTCTCCAAACACAGGTACCCACAACCTGTTCTTACAGAAAATAACACCAGAATCAGAAATTCGAAGTTCAGGAGTCTTACCAGATCCAATCTGAGCTATCAACTTCGAATAGTCAGAATCTGACTTCTGGGCTTCTTGAATCCGTGCTTCCAAAGAAGACTGAATACTCATCTGAGCCAACTCCAAATCACTGGAGGAAACCACCTCCAACTGCAATCTCTCCAAATCACGAATCAGAAAGTCATCACAGGTAAGCTGAATACCTGAGAATCCAGAAGACTTCCTGCTCAGAGCGTCCGCTACCACATTCGCCTTCCCAGGCTGATACTGAATAGTCAAATCGTAGTCCTTGATCAACTCGAGCCACCTCCTCTGTCTCAGATTCAGATCCTTCTGAGTAAAAATGTACTTCAGGCTCTTATGATCAGTAAAGATCTCACATCTGACGCCATACAGGTAATGACGCCAAATCTTCAAAGCAAAAACAACTGCAGCTAACTCCAGATCATGCGTCGGGTAATTCTTCTCATGTGGTTTTAACTGTCTCGAAGCATAAGCAATTACCTGACCATGCTGCATCAGAACACAACCCAATCCTTTCAGTGAAGCATCACTGAACACCTGAAAACCCTCCGTACCTGACGGAAGTGCTAGTATCGGAGCTGAAGTCAGACAATCCTTCAATCTCTGAAAACTCGTCTCACACTCCGGTGTCCAAACAAAAGGTACTGACTTCTGAGTCAGTCTCGTCAGAGGAGTCGAAATCTGTGAAAATCCTTTCACAAACTTCCTATAATACCCGGCCATGCCCAAGAAACTACGTACCTCAAATACCGTAGTTGGCCTTGGCCAATCAGCAACAGCCTGAATCTTCTGGGGATCTACAGAAATGCCTTCTCCGCTAACCACGTGCCCCAGAAATGAAATGCTCTTCAGCCAGAATTCACACTTGGAGAACTTGGCATACAGCTGATGCCTCCTCAAAGTCTCCAACACAATCCTCAAATGTCTGGCATGCTCATCCTCAGATGCAGAATATACCAGAATATCGTCAATGAAGACGATCACAAACTGATCCAAATATTCCCTGAATACTCGGTTCATCAGATCCATGAAAATCGCAGGCGCATTGGTTACCCCAAAAGGCATAACCAAAAACTCGTAGTGCCCGTACCGAGTACTGAAAGCAGTCTTCACCACATCAGTTTCCTTCACCTTCACCTGATAGTATCCGGATCTCAAATCAATCTTCGAAAATACCGAAGATCCGGAAAGCTGATCAAACAAGTCGTCTATCCGAGGCAAAGGGTATTTGTTCTTGATCGTGACCTTGTTCAAATCTCTGTAATCAATACACATACGGAGTGTACCGTCCTTCTTCTTCACAAACAGAACAGGTGCTCCCCAGGGCGAAACACTAGGACGTACAAACCCTCTGTCAACCAACTCCTGAAGCTGAACTTTCAACTCAGAAAGTTCTTTCGGTGCCATCCTGTACGGAGCTTTCGATATCGGAGCTGTACCCGGAAAAACATCGATAGAGAACTCCACATCTCTATCCGGAGGTAAACCAACCAACTCCTCAGGAAAAACATCAGCAAACTCCCGTACCACAGGGATCTCAGAAACAGAACCAACCTCCAGGTTCAGATCCCGCACCGAAGCCAAAAATACCGGACATCCTTTCTTCCACATCCTGCTCACCTCCAACGCAGAAACCAGACTGGAGAGAACACCTCGTAATCCCTGAAATACAACTCTCTCTCCAGCCACAAGCAAACTCACTTGCTTCTTCAGACAGTCTATCTGGGCCTCATACTGACTCAGCCAATCCATGCCCAGAATCACATCATACGACGAAATCGGCAATCGAATCAAACTCGATTTCCACTTCTTGCCAGAAATCTCGATCTCACACAAACAAAACTGTCGAGCAATCAATGGATTCCCAGCCGGTAAAATCACAGATAAAGAAACCGGTAAAACCATCGAATCCAAATGTAAAATCTCAAAACAATGCTCGGACAGAAAAGAATGACTCGCTCCAGAGTCAAACAAAACACGACAGGGCTGATCAGAAATATAAACCGTACCTGTCACAACATCCGGAGCATCACGAGCCTCCTGCTGACTCAGACTGTAAACTCGTGGCTGAACTGGAACAGGAGCTGAAGCAACAGAACTACTCTGCTCCCTCTGAATCGTAGGTGGTCTCCGTGGTGCAGAACTAGAACCACCACCTCTACCAGCAAATCCCTCAGGGCGTGGAGGAACAGTCCTCGGTCTTCCTGCTGCTGAACCAACAGGTCTGACAAAGCCCTCAGATCGCTGCTCATATCCCATCTGTGGACATTCTGCAATCCTATGTCCCGGCTGACCACATCTGAAACAAAGACCAGCTATCCTGTAGCACTGGCCATGGTGTCGCCGTCCACAACTCTGGCACACAGGTGCCGTACTGACTGATCCAGAACTAGTCGTACTGGTAGCAGTACCAGACGATCCCCCGCTCTTCCTGGAGTCTCCAGATCCAGATCCAGGAACAAATCTCCTCTTCCCAGAGGAACTACTGCCAGATGTCTCTCCTCCAAACCTCTTCCTACTCGCAGTCCACCGCTGCTGAGTAGCCGTCATGTCATTCTCAATCAGACGAGCTCGCTCCACAAGCTCAGAGAAATCGGCAATCCGGAACGGTATCAGGGGCTGCCTCAAAGTGTCTCGTAAGCCTCTCAGAAATCTGTAGCACCTCTCAGTAGATGTGCTAACCAGCTGCGGAGCGTACCTGGCTAATGCAGTAAACTCAGCCTCGTACTGCATCACCGTCTTGCTCCCCTGAACAAGCCTCAGAAAACTCTCCTGCATCTGCTGTCGTGCAGAAGGGGGAACAAACCAGTCTCGAAATACTTCAGTGAACTCTTCCCAAGTAATCAAAGAGTTCAGTCTGCCCTGAAATCTGGCTGCTTGCTGGCCATCCCACCAGTGCTCAGCCTCTCCGTCCAACAGAAAAACAGCTAACGGAACTTTCCTGTCTGCAGGACACTGCATCCCGTCAAAAGTCTTCTCCAATCTCCTCAGCCACTCCTCGGCTGCTCTGGGCTCAACAGCGCCCTCAAACCTCGGAGGTTTCAACCTCAGAAATAACTGCAGGTGTCGATCAATGTCCTCAGATCTAACAGTCGAAGCTCTGCTCTGAGTCTCGCTCATCATCTGAGCAACAAGTGAAGCAAACTGTGAAAGCGTATCAGCACCGACCACTGGGGCTGTACTCCCCACTGGTGCTGCCTGATCGTCACTCTGACCGTCTGTCATGTCTGGGTCTGGCTGATCCATACAGAAAAATCCAGAAAATCCGGAAAACTATCACAAAACAACACAAAATAACACAATAAAAAGCCAAACGACCCAAAACTACCTCCCAGACAGACTCACTGATCACTTCCTAGAGCTCTGTTTTACAATCCAACCTGTTTCCAAAACCAGTGCTCTGATACCAAAAAGACTTGTCATGACCCGACCCGAGACGAGACGGATCCCGCCCGCGCCGGATCGCGACGGAGGATAGCTAACCAGGATCTGGCTTTGGATTAGGTTACTGAACTGATCTTCCAAATTCTTAACTCAACAGAAACACACAGAACAACAGAGCTACTAAAAACATCAAATGCAGCGGAACAAAACATCTATCTTTTCATTTCCTCAAAATAATCATCTACAGAACAGTACATGGCCTTCAACAGAAAGAAAGACAGAACAGAAAAGCCATGACTGTACAAAAATCAAAAGTACAAAAGTACCTAATCTGATCAGACTCTGAAACCTAGTCCTGGACTTCCTTGCCCTTCCCAGAACCTGAAAACCACCAGAAAGCAAGGGTGAGCTCAACAGCTCAGCAAAGCAACACACCACCAATCTAAATCCTCAGAAAACAAAACCAAACTAATCAGACAGAAATCAGATCAGAAGTCGGAACAGAATCGGAAGTCAAAACTTACGGACAGATATCAAATCACATCAGAGTCGTACAGATCGTATCAGAACAGAACAAATCAACAGAGTCAGAAACAGAAATCAGAATCGTACGGATCATATCATGTCATAATCACAATTTCGTACAGAACAGAACAGATACAGAAAGTAATACAGATACATATAGCTAAATGCCCTGACACTGACGGAATCTCTACGGATTCCGGCCCCTTATGCCTCCCTTCCCAGACACTGACTGAATCTCATAGGATTCAGGCCCCTTATGTCTCCCTTTGTGCTCACGGCACCAAAACAGATGTGCTTATAGCACCAAAACAGAATTCATCGGATCCGGAACGGAACAGATATCAGATTTCAGATTGAGCTCATTTCAGATTTCCCGTTTCACTAACTGAATCTCATAGGATTCAGGCCCCTTATAACTCCCTTTTTATAGCTTATACACATAGCATTTCAATTCAGAAGAAATCCGGACAATTCAGAAATTACCCAAAAATCGGGCAGCACAACGGCAGTATACGGAATTTACACAAAAATTCCTGCAAAGAAAATTTACCGAATTCGCACAGAATACAGATATCAACATTTCAGAACTTTTATTCTACTGCACAGATAAATTCCAATTTCACAGAAAAATCCGGTCGACTAAAAACACAGTCGAATCAAAAATACCCGGACGAAAATCTTCAAAATATAGTCAAAACGTGCACACCCGGCACGGCAACGATATACAGAAAGTTACGCGGTAAAAACTGAACCGATCAAAAGATACGGACGAAATTCGCTAACGGAAACAAAACCCGGACAGAATATACCGCCAAACACGACGGAACTGAAAATTGAGAAAGGTAGAATGTGCCTTACCTCGAGCACAGCAAATTCCTCAACAGTCACTTCGATCGAAAACGGCTCCGCGTCGTCCGAAAATCCACTTTTCTCCAAAATCCCACGACTTTCTCTCTCCTCAGATATTTATTTTTAATTTTCTGATTTTTCTCTCTCTTCAAAACGACTGAAATCAGCTTTATAATACACAGATCGGCCCGGCCGATCGCAACATCGTCCCGGGACGATCTGACCAAAAGGATCGGCCTGGTCTCCCTTCAGGGCTATTGCAGGGACGATATTTTCTACAGTGCCGATCGGCCTGGCCGATGTCTCCAATCGGCCTGGACGATGCATGCAGAAAATCACCTGGAGCAAAACTGGGCAAAATCTGGAACTGAATTTCCACTGATCGTCCCAGGACGATCCCAGATCGTCCTGGACGATACTGGAGCAGATTTTGATATTACAATTAAATTATAAAATTAATCTCATCCAATAGTACAACAACATCAAGCCTTTATCCCACTACGTGGAGTCGGCTACATGAATTCTTTTTCTCCATTATGTCCTATTAAAGGTCAAATTCTCGTTTAAATCTAATAAAGAAAGGTCATTCCAAATATTTTCTAACCAAGTCTTTTTAGGTATGCCTCTAGCATTCTTAACATAAGTCAAATCTAATACCTCTACTCTCCTAACCGGGTCATTGGAAGGCCGCCGTTTTATGTAACCAAACCATCTAAGGCGACTCTCTCTAATCTTATCTTCTACTGGAGCTACTCCAACCTTTTCACGTGTATGCTCATTTTGTATCCTATCTCTAAGGGTAAAGCCACTCATCCACCTGAGCATCCTCATCTCTGCCACACTTAACTTAGTATTATGCTTCTCTTTTAATGGCCAACATTCAGCACCATAAAGCATTGCAAGCCTCACTAGCATATAAAAATATATTCAAAATTTATCGGTAAATTATTTTATTGTTATTTATGTATTCATAATAATTAAAAGAGGGTTTACTTGATTAATATAAAATTCTTATTTAATATATAATACTTAAAATTTTAAATCATATACAAATATTACTATTATTAATTTATTTAAAATTAAAAAAAATCTTGTATATAATGTAATATGAATAATATATATATATATATATATATATATATATATATATATATATATATATATATATATATATATATATGTGCGTGTGTGTATTATTTAGTTAAATATATCCCCTATAAATTTAAAAAATAAAATAAAATAAGCGATGCAAAATAGCAAATAGGCCTAAATAATACAAAGCGGGGCCGCCCATAGCGGAATCTCATGATCCAGTCTCGACGACTCCAACTGCGCCTGAAACACCGGTGCCCTCGCTGAAATCACGCCACGTGGACATCGTTCTAACGGCACCACATTTTCCTTCACCCCCTTAAAATTTTGCAAATTGCAATTTTGTTCTCCTCCTCCCTCTCTACCACTCCCTCATCATATTAAGAAAGCCCAGTCAGTCTTTCCTGCCGTTTGCTTTGTCTGCCATTTTTGTCTCTGTGTGTGTGTGAGAGAGATAGAGATAGAGAGAGAGAGAGAGGGAGGGAGAGATGGGGAATTGTCAAGCGAACGACGCGGCAGTGGTGGTGATACAGCACTCAGACGGGCACGCCGAAAGGCTCTACTGGCCGACGACCGCCGACGCAGTCATGAGAAACCACCCCGACCACTACGTCGCCCATATCACCCCCTCCGGCGCCGGCCGCAAACTCTCAGCCTCCGCCGACGGCGGTTCCATTATCCGGTTCGCTAAAATTCGCCTCCTCAAGCACAAGGAGATGCTTCTCATTGGCCAAGTCTACCGCCTCATGACCTCCGAAGGTCAAATTTCCAACCTTTATATCCCCGCCTTATGCATAATTAGTGAAAAAGTTCCGATTTTTATGCTTTACTGAAAGTGTTTTCCTCTGATTCTTCAGAGGTGACGAAGGAGCTAAGGGCAAGGAAACATGAGAGAATAAGAAAGGCGCAGAATATTCAGATCAAGCAACAAGAAGTAGAAATCCAGCAACATTTACTTCAAATGCTTGAGCAGCAAAATCAAAGAGTACATGAAAGAACAAGTATTGAGGATTCTGCGGATTCTGGTGAAGCTGATCCGCAAGTGATGGATCAGGTACAAATATGTTTAATTTCTCCCATCATTACTTAAATTTTCTTCTTCTTTTTCTGTTTTGTGGACTGAGGAGGATGATTAACTCTCAGGCAGCAAGGCATGAGAGAGAGAAGATGAGAAGTTCCAGGACTTGGCGGCCATCTCTGGACAGCATCTCAGAGCTAGGAAGCTTGTGATATTTTACTGTTGATTGCAGGGGAGGACTACTCTTGAATTAGTTGACAAGCCCAGAAAACTTAGATTATGTGGTGATATTAGTTCAAGAGGGCAAGATCAGAACTCTGTAATGGGAATGAATTCATGATCAATAGTAACAAATATCAATCAGAGGTTGCTATTCATGATTTGTTTTATCAAGTTATCAATATTTCTTCTGATGCATTTCTGATGGCAATCTCTGTAACAATCAAACTGAATCTTTTTATGTTTAAGATAAGTTTGGTTTAATGTTAAATATAAGTATTTAGTTTGATCATTTTCAACTTTGTTATTGTGTGCTGGAGACTTTTGTGATTATAAATAAAATAAGAGTCCATTTACTTTGTATTGATGAATAAATAACACAGAAGATAAAGATCATAAAGCCTACCTCAGCTGAAATGCTTCCATTATGCCAATCAAAAATTTCAATGAACCAACATTCTTTATTTGTTGGAGAGTAAGTAATTACAAGGCCTCAATTGTATATGTTGTCTCAAGTAATGAAAATTTAAAAACCTCCCATTTCATTTATTCTGCATTACTAATACATCAAAACAGATGCCCCTCAAGTCTAAAATTCTCTCCATAAAAAGTCCTCTTTAAATGTGCAAAAACATTTTCATATTTATATATTTGTAAGGAAATTTTTTGGGCATTCTATAAGAAATTATTTCATCGGATGATTTGAATTAGGCTTCGTTTGGGACGACTTTCTTACTGCTTCTTGAAGCAACTTTTTAGTAAAAAAATGATTATTTTACTAAAAAATTGCTTCAAGAAGCAACAACAAAGTCGTCCCAAACGAAACCTTAATCTCCTTAATTATTTGATACGTTTTAGATATCTCAGTACCTTATTGATCTCGGATTCGTGTGATCTTGAGCTTGTCATTTTCATGCCCTTGGAAAACTCATTTCAACGATAAAAATACAAAATTTACAAGAGATGTAACCCTTCAATTGCACTCCAAAAGTTGCCAATTCTTTGTTTAAATGATTTGTTTGAGTTCATTTACAATTTGGTAGCTGAATTTGCTTCACTAAATCATCATTCGAGATTAATTTTCTTATTGTTTTATGAAGTAGCTTTCTAGCATAAAAATTTTAAATTGTAAAAAATTTGTATTAAAAAACTGCTTCTTAAAGCAGTAAGAATGTTGCCCAAACGAAACCTAAATCATATTGACTTCATTATAAATTTGTGAAAAAAAAAAAATTCAAACAATCCTAAAATATCTTACCATTAATCTTTGGATTTTTGGAGGAAGCATTTTGTCATTGATTCTTATAGGTTCTGATTTAATAAAATATTTGGGTCGTTGCAAAATTCTTCTCACATCTGTCTTATTGTTCTCTGTTACCAAAGCAGAATATCCAATGAGCAGAATTGACCATTTGAGCAACTTCTAACTATACTAGATGAGAAATATGAACAAATTTTGAATTAAATTTAATTTCTTTTAGGATAGATATGTTGCTTCATACAAGATGACTCTCATGCATCTTGATGCATATAAGATGAAATATGCCTGCAAATAAATGAAGCAGCCATGTGCTTGTGCCTTCGATTGTTAGACTAATCAGATGTGTCAAGTTGCACATCATAATTGAGCCTCAATGCCAGTGTGCAGTTGGCCTTACGTGTAAGCTTGCCAGGTTACCCAAGCTAAGAGTTCCTATAGAAAGAAATTAAGAGTTTATGGTGCATCTTTAATTCTCACATGATTTTAAATGATAAATAGCCTTTTTCATTTTGATAAAGACAAGGAAAGATTATTATTTCCTCTAAAAAATCTACAAATTTGTTAATACTACTATGGGGTTAAAGAGCTATAGCTTGATGTTTTTTGGTCAATACGTGTAGACATCAATTCTAAACTAAGACTTGACCATCTTATTCAAATAAATAATGAGTAAT
Organism: Dendrobium nobile; assembly: GCA_022539455.1. Lineage (NCBI taxonomy): Eukaryota > Viridiplantae > Streptophyta > Magnoliopsida > Asparagales > Orchidaceae > Dendrobium > Dendrobium nobile. The sequence goes on along the minus strand of CM039726.1, from coordinate 80,506,700 downwards.
AAAATTTAAAACCTTTTTTTTAGCTTGAAAATCATTAGACAAGAAAAAAAAAAACACACACTAATATATATCACAAATCACATCAAGTGACTACTAAATGATAACTCTGTTGTTAAGCAAAATGATTGACTGCAATACTAGTCCAACTTAAAATTGACCCATTTGATAATATTTTTACGAAAATAAAATTTAAAACTAAACTACTATTTTTTCTTATGAAACACTACTTTTACTTTAAAATGAAATTATAACTTATCAATATCAAGGTTAACTCCTCATATCACAACACATTATCAAAGTATAAATAAATATTATCATTACAATTCACTTAAGCAGCACAAAAGTAATAAAGGGCGAAAAACTAAAGGTGCAAAATTGATTTATAGTGATTCGACCTACTAGCCTACATGCATCCACTTCTCAAGTCATCTACTTGAAAATTTCATTATCTCTCTTCTTTTGTTGCAAGCAAGATGAAAAAGCCTCTCTCCGTTAGGGGTATTGGAAAGGCCCTTACACCTCTTTTATCACATGAAAAGCTCAATAGCCCTAACCTACTGGCTAGGTTCCACAGTAAACCAAAAAAAAAAAAAAAAAACACATGTATATGCATCGATCAAGTAATAAAGGGTTAGAATAGAGTGTCGACCCCATGAGAAATTAGTGTTCTGCTTAATTGCAATTAAACTGCTATTGCTTACTTCAAATGCACAATTTATCCTACTGAAAGTAAAAAAAATATATTTTTGAGTTTTTGTCACTTAGAGAAAACTTTTAAGAATATTTGATATCAGTGAAGATAAAATATTTTGGCTAATGGATTCAACAACGTAATTTTCCTAATGAGATTCTTAATTTTAGATGTGGATCAAAACATATGCATCTCTAAATTTAAGTCGAGCTTGTAGGGATGAAAAAAAAATGTTTATGGCATTCCTACAATTTTATCATTCCTATAGAACCTAAAATATTCAAAGATTCTATGTCTAGGCATGCCAACATTCTATTTTAATACTTCTAATTGTTTCAACATTCATCCATCGAGGCTATACATCACACTAGATATAAACTACATACACGGCCACTGTATACATTAAATGAAGAATGTGATATATTGAAGACATCTATGTATTCAATAAAGGCACAAGATTCTACATTAGTACTTGTTATGCGTTTACGCCGCCAACTGAAAACTAGAGAATTAGCCAAACATGGAAGATAAAACAAGCAAACTCATTTTCAGTTCATTTATTAAAATAAGTGATACAAGAAAAGTAATAAGATAATTGTCATCGAAAGGATAAATTGATCTTCTAAACACTCCTTTCTCCAACAATAGAGTTGCTATCTTGCACTTCTCTAGTCTCTTATAGATTTCATTCTAAGGGAGCACTAAAGAAACACACTAAAAATTACAAATTTTTGCTCAAGCGACAGAACTCTCTAAACAACAAAATAAAAAAACTATGTATAGTGAGTACAAGGAAAGGATCAGGCAACGCGACAATATAAAATGAACTAGGACCTCAACGCTGTAATGCTTGCTCTGTTGTGGTGTTGGTTGACCTGACATAGTTAATTGTTGAACTGATGCGTCTTTTGGCTGATTCATTGCGATTTTTTGTCTCGGCAATTGCTCCGTAGATGCGTTCTAAAATATGAGCGTTGCTATGCTTGAATGCTACTTCCGGTGCCGAGGCATTGCAAGGCTCGGCTCTTCGACGCTCATTTTCCTAAGGCTCTAGTGTTGTAGTATTGAATTTGGGTGCATCGGCGTTGTGTTATGGTGCGGCGCTGGTCTTGGTGTTGCTATGTCGTTGGGAAACATAGAAACATACATAATCTTTAACTTGAAAATAATTAATCATGCAATCCATTTTTCATTGTCTGGTACAATTAGTATTGTGATTATAATTTGAATTTTCTCATAACCAACATGAGATAATCTTTTAGAATTATCAAATATATCATGTGCATCATAAAGTATGAAACAATTTTTATAATACAATTTGCTGATCAAGAGACTAAGCAAAACATTAACTAGTTTAATATTTTTTTGATAATTTTATGGACAAAATTTTATGGCAGTGGAATGTTAGATTTTTCTTTTTGATGCAAAATGATGAGGACATCATTTTGAAATACAATTTGATTACTAGTGTTAGTGATTTTAAGTTTATTCGGTATAAGGTTTATGAAGTTGTGAATTTTGTACATGAACTAGCCATGATACGTGAAGAGCAAGAGTTAAGCTAAGGTTTTGGAAATGTGGTGGTAGAGTAGATTTATAATAAGTAGATAAATGAAGGGAATTATGACTTTATATGCCTCATAGTACATATAACTTTGTTGCGTCCTGGAAAATTCGCGGCGGTAGAGAAATATAAAATTTAATGACTTAGCTTTGTACGAAGATCCAACACACAAACAGATGAAAGAGAGGATATAGCGTTCATAAGAGACACCAGAATTTTTATGTGGAAACCCCTAAAAAGGGGGAAAAACCACGGGGCCTAGCCCAGTTTGAATGAATCCATTAGTGTTTGCAGTTGATTACAAATGATGCCCTTCCGTAAGAGGAAGGCCTTGGCTCGAATAGCAAATATACATCATATAGAGTGCATTGTATAGTAGGAGTTGGAAGAAATCAGTGTTGATATGTTTGTGTCGGCGGCAAGACCATAGTCGGCGAGCAAAGTAGATCGGAAGAACCATATTCGGCGGGTGACGGGGGTCGGAAGAATCATAGTCGGTGAGCGACATAGGTCAGAAGGACCATTGTATGGCAACGAAGTAGATCAGAAGAACCATATTAGGCGGGTGACGGGGGTCGGAAGAATCATAGTCGGTGAGCGACTTAGGTCAGAAGGACCATTGTATGGCGACGAAGTAGATCGGAAGAACCATATTCGGCGGGTGACGGGGTTCGGAAGAATCATAGTCGGTGAGCGACATAGGTCAGAAGGACCATTGTATGGCGACGAAGGTCGGGAGAATCATAGTCGGCGAGCGATGAAGGTCGCGAGGACCGTAGTCGGAAGGCGACGAAGGTTGAGAGGACCGTAGTCGGCGGGCGACGAAGGTCGGGAGGACCGTAGTCGGCGGGGAATGTAGTCGGCGGGCGGCAGAAGTTGGAAAGACCGTTTCATTACGATAAATGTCGGAAGAATCGTAGTTAGTAGGCGATGGGGGTCGCAAGGACCGTTGTCGGTAGACGACGGAGGTCAGAAGGACTGTAGTCGGTGGGCGACACATGCTACAAGAACCGTATTCAGCGAGCGACGAAGATCAGGAGGATCTTAGTTCGGCGGGCGATAAAGGTCGGAAGGACCGTAGTCGGCGGATGACGGGGGTCCGAATGATTGTAGACTTTGTAGTCGGCATGCGACGGAGGTCGGGATGACCGTAGTCGAATGAGAGTTATTGGGAGGATTGGCTGATGTCCGGCTATGGTTGGAGGACGGGCGAAAGTCCGGAGGCGGTCGACTGACTGGATGAAGTCTAACGGCGGTCGGCGGACTGGCAGAAGTCCGGTGATGGTCGACGAACTGGTGGAAGTCTGTCGGTGGTTGGGAAGAACTCAGGCGATGATCGACGGACGAGCAGAAGTCCGGCGATGGTCGGCGAACTGGCGGAAGTCCGGCGGTGGTCTGGAAGAACTCCGGAGGTGGTCAGCAGACTGGATGAAGTCTAACGGCATTCGGCAGACTGGCAGAAGTCCGGCGATGGTCGGCGAACTGGTGGAAGTTCGTCGGTGGTTGGGAAGAACTCCGGAGGTGGTCCGCAAGAACTCCGACAGTGGTCGGCAGGAATTTTGGTTGTGGTCGGCAGGAACCCTGGCGGTGGTCGGCAGGAACTCCAGCGGTGGCCGACAGGAACCCCGGCGGTGGTCGGCAGGAACTCCGGGGGTGGTCAATGGCATGAGAGCTCCCAAATTCCTCCATTCCTTCTCTTCTTCTCCCTCTTCTCATGAGAAGAGTGGGGGCTATTTATAGTTTTTTCAGAGTGGCATGGCTTGTAAATATATGGAGGATCAAGGTCAAAATGAGAGTGATTTGAATGGATGGCTAATATCGATCCCTTTGATCATGGGTCGTTTATTGGTCAATTGGACGCCTTAACAATCTCGGAATTACATGATCTTGGGCTCGTTGGATTCGTCTCGTCAAGCCGCTCGATTCGAATATAAACATGCCATATTTGAAAATCGTTTGGTAATCCAAATTGTGATTTGAACCCTTCAATAACGCTTCTGACCCTTGATTTGGACCCATTCGGGTTCGGATTGAGTCGAATTTGGTGTCGTTGGGCTCGTCTTCTTGAGACATTCAGTTCGATTATAAGTTTGCTAAAATTGGAGTTTGGATGCTCTAAATTAATTTCCAAAGTTTCCAACTTGATTATGCCTCAAGATTCATGCCCGATCAATATAATTTTTGGTGACATATCAAACTTGATTTTTTTGTTGTTATTTCATTAGATAAATATGTCTGAAAGTTCATTTTCGATTTTATATGCCTCGCATTTTGTCTCTATTTTCTCACAATTTTTTGAAAAAAGTATTGAGAAGCTATTTTTTACTATCAGAATTGCTAATATGTGATAATTTTAATAAAATAGTTATTTGATTTAAAAAATATTTATAATATTCACGATAACAATTAAAAAGTTATTTTCTCCACTATTATTTTACAATCCCCTTTACAAAACACTGATGTCATCTCATTTAGACCTTTAATCAAATAATTTACAAATTTTTTTTAATGCATTATTCTTATTTTACATTATATTATTTAATTCTTTTTGTTGAGCAAAATAAATATCCCATAATTATAAATTTTGCATCTTTAGGTTATCCTATTTGTTTTTTTAGCTGCAGGCCTTTTGTTTATTTTCTACACGTGTGAGCAGTGATTATACTATTTGTTTTTAAGCATAATTGGCTGTGCCCTTATTTCCACCCCCCAAAAAAAAAAAAAAAAAAAAAAGAAAAGACAGAGTGCGAAGCCCCGCACGAGCCACGTGCAAGTTTGGCTGCTCACTGGCCCGATGGCTGCCCAGCCATTGTCTGCTCCTGACCTCCCACACTGCCCGAACTTGCCCGTTCCTCTTTGCCGTCTACTTTTAGGCTTCTACAGTCTATCTCTCTCTACCTCAGTGAAAATCAACGTTTTTGGACCTAAATCTCTCTTGAAATCCCTCTTGGCTTCCCAAAAACAGAAATCCCTTCTCGGTCTTTGTAACTACGGTTGTCTCTTTCGGCGCAGTCTGGGTCTTCGATCGTTCTGCGGTGTCCACTTGCAACGGGATTAGGGTTTCGGCGACCTTCAGCAATCCGTAGATGGGTGGGGGCTGAGGCTTTTGTCTCTTGCATATTTGTGGTTTAGAAGCGAGGCGAATGGGGATAGTTTCTTCTGCTGGCGGGGAGAAAGGCGACGATTGATATATGGGGAATTGATGTTTCACGCACGAGTAGGAATCGGAACTGGTTGTCGCGGTGAAGATGCAAGAAAAAGTAGTCAGCATATGCGGCCTGTGCTTACGAACGTCGCAGCAGCAGCAGAAGCTAATAAGCCAGCCCCGGTTCTGCTGCCAACAACTCCCAAGTTGTTTTTGAAGGTACCTCATTTTCTATTTGGCCTCAGAAGACCATAATTTTTCATGGGAGCTCCAGGATGATGGGGTTCTTATGATGATTTATTGTTGGTGTTTTCGGTCTATCTGGATTTATGGATATATGATTATGAGTGGGGTTTTAAGGTGTTATTGTTTATAGGATTAGGATAACGTTTTTTTTTTTTTGCACCGTTAATTGCTTTCTTCAGCTGGTTGGTTCTAATTCGTTTACTGGTTGGAGTATGTTGAATCGCAATGTTTTGTGATCAATATGATGATGGTTCTTTTTAACAGGTGCTCCCTCCCTCGGTAAGAATACATGATGATATGGATGAAACGTGTTCGCTTTTTTTGGGCAATCGGCAGTATTTTTTTTTTTTTTAACACAAAACTTTGGCAGAACCGCCGACTTGTTTGTTTGAGAGATAAACTATCTTCAATCTTTTGGTACTCCTTTTTAGTGTATACCTTTTGGTTCTATGAACTATTTGTTTAATCATGGTTGGGTTGTTCTGTCGTTGATTACTGACATTAAAATTTTGTAATTTTTAGATAACAAATTTGTTGAGGAGGAATAATAAATAAAAAAAAAAAGTTCAGCAGTTTTGTAGATATCAGCCTTTAACCAATAAATTGGAGGTTTAAAATGGTGCTTGAATCTAGAAAGCGCCCATTCAGTGCTCCTTTGTTACGTTGCACTATTCTTTAAGGTTTATGCTTGAGAAGTTTTTGGACTTCATGTATCAGAAATCAGTCTAAAGTTTAAGCTTTTTTCTTTATATGATACAACTTACAGCTCACCCATCTTTTAGTCCTATAGAAGATGGAGGTGGATCTTTTTAGGCCCTGTATGTATAATGGCATGAATCAAGTAAAGATATCTTTTCAAAGCTATGGTGCACAGACAGGGAAACGACACAAAATATATGATATTGATACGGGTTGGACACGATATTATAATTTAGAAATGATAAGCCATTTAATTAGGATTTGTGCATGAAATGATTAAGATGTCGAGAGTTGGGCATCGATGTCATGTGTTCAATGTTGAGAGGAGAGATGACAATGTTGTCTAGAGTTGGACATCAATGTTGTGCAAGGAACATTAGTCGTCGATATCGAGTGACGCCATTCGTCGATGTCGAGACGGCATCGGCGGTCGATGTATAGACGTTGTCGGCCCGTCGATGTTGAGATGATGTTGGATAAAGATGAGATATCGAGATGGCACGGGGGTGTGATTGTAGAAATTGCTCGCGTTGAGCGATAATGTCAATATAGTGTCAGACTTCAATGTTGAAATATTTTTTGAAAATTTGATGTTTTAATTGCGTCATACATCAATGTTGAGATGACATTAAACATTGTTGTGACCCTAATTGTGACTTGCTAGAGAGAAATGAAAATGAGAATGATCGAGAAATGGGGTGTTGAGTGGGGTGAATGATTTGGAGCTTTGGAGAGGAAATAAGAAATTTAGTTTTTTTTTATTATTTTTAATAAAAAAATGAAATTCAAGAAATTATATTAAAAAAACTTTTTTCATAAAAAGTTGAGACATGCCTATTGGACACGGTGTCCAATTTGTTTTTAATATTTTTTAATCTGACGCGTCTTTGGCGTGTCATTGACGTGTTGGAGGTGTGTCAGATGATTGTCATATTCGAGAAGTGTTGGACACTGAATACTTCTTTGAGTAGTAATGTCTGTGCATCATAGCTTCAAAGTGTTCAGAGCTTAAGATGCTTTTCGTCCATTCTTGGTGAAGTGTGAAGAAAACATTTTGTGTTGATATTTTCTTTTGTTTTTGAAGTCTCATGTATCTTTTTATCTATTTAATTCTTTTGCAATGGATAAGTAGAGCAATATCTTTTTGCATATAGTTATCTTGATATCTAGTTGTCCATTGGTTACTTGTTTGCTCATCAATGGAAGGATATGTTCCTCTTCCGAAGGACCCGTGGTTATTTGTGAGCAACTTTCATTAGATATTGTTGACTAATAACCCCTTTTATGCCACAAGGCACCAACACACCCGAACAGCCACAACATACCAAAATAATTTTAAGTATAGAAGTTATAATGCATTTGTATTCATCTTCTTCTCTATACTTTTGAGATATGGATATTCATGTTACAATTCAATGATTTCATGAATTGATTTTTATGTCATTTTTACTAGTCAATATTTTGTTCAAGTTTTAATCTGATGGTTTCTCTTTTCATATTTTTTCATTCCTTTTTTTACTTAGAGTACTTTTATCTTCTATCTGGAAATATGAAGTTTTCATGTCTTGATGAGTAGTATTTTAAAAGTCACATCAGTATTGGGAATAAAACCACATAGCAAACAAAAACAAGGAAGAGAAAATTCAGCAAAAAAGAAAGAATACTAGTATTTAACATGTGCAAATCTAAAATTGGGGAAAAATCACGGAGTCAATACCACACCACCCCTAGAAATTCACTATGAAAGTGGGAGAAATTGTACAGATCTCGTCTCTTTCACTCTTTCTTTATCTCTCTTCACTACTCCCCCCCCCCCCAATAAACTATATAATTCGATGGATCCACATAATCAGATTCCCGACAGAACTAACAATTAGTTTATCTAGCTCAGGAGATCATCCTTCTTATGTTTTAAAGAATTGTAAGTAGGAAACAGTAAAAAATTTAGATATATTTGCCTTACAATTTTACTTGCCCCTAAATATCTTTAACCAATAATTTAAGAAATGCAAAGATTCCTTTCCTAGCAGCATTGCTTCCTCTCCCATCCTCTTTTATAAGGTCTATTTTTCTAGTAAGCGAGTGTATCCTTGAGGTTACTGTGATATAATTTGACCATTGCTTGTTGTTCGACATTTTGCAGAGTAATTGTTCAAATGGCCATATTTAGGTTGTAGGGGAAGGCGAAACAGAGATACAACTTCTCGACATGGTTGCATGATGTGGTTGGGCTGGAGGGTTGGTTTTGTTGTATGCTTGTATGTTTAAGTTGATTGACTTTTTGTATGATCTAGCTCAAGAAATCATCCTTCTTCTTATGTTTTAAAGAATAGTAAGTAGGAAGCAGTAAAAAGTTTAGATATAGATGCCTTACAATTTTTATTGAACCCTAAATATCTTTAACCAAGCATTTAAGAAAGGCAAAATTTTCGGAAGCAGCATGATTCAAGCCAAATTTCGGGGAAAAAGCATAAATTTAAATTATTTTTAAAGGGAGCAAATGCGCTAAACGATATAGCGCAATATATGAATGTGTGTTCCCTTTCGGCGCATTCTTAAGAATGCGCCAACATTTTGAGCGCATTCTTTAGAGGGGCGCTTAATTATACAGCCTGTTAAGCTGCTTCGCTGGTTGTTCCCGCAATTTGATATTTCTTGTCTGTAGCGGGAACCAGATCAGCGAATTCCGCGGACTGGTGGGAAAATAAAGGCTGCAATTATTGGCGGTGGTTGGATGTTGAGGGAGAGGAGAAGACAGATGCAATTTTCGGTTATAAATATGGTGGCAAAGTTGAATGAAAATCACAAATTCCCCTCTCTCCCATTGTCTGTAATGCTGTGCAAATCCGAGAGGTGAGTTGTGTTTTTTTTTTTAATTTGTTTAAATTATTTTATGTTAAAGTTGTTTTACCTTTGTTTTAATTTTTAGCAATTTTTTTTAACAGCGATGTTGTATTATTTAGCAATTTTGTTGTGTGTAATATATTAGGTTTTGTATATTACATTTTTTAGATCATATCATTTATTTTTATGTAATGTTAAAAATTTATGAATTGTATTAGTTTATAGCACATTTCACTTTTTGTTATAGTTTTTAGCAATGAATTTAATAATGCTTCGAAGTACTTTGACATATGCTTTAGCTTTAAGGAGTACATCATGTACATAAGTAAATCTGATCTGAACAACAATTTTCATGAGATTTATCAAGCGCATATAGAAGAAGAGTTGATTTTTCAGCTTGGCAGGAAAAATTGCTTTTACCTTTTATCCACTCAGATCTATAACTATTTAATATAATTAAAAATATGAGATTTCTTACACGGTCAAATTTTTAGAACAAACGTGATTTAAGCCGTACTTAAGGGAAGGAGGATATTTGCAATTAAATAAAGAAGAAAAAAAATCTAAGTTTGTTAAATATTTGCAAGTTTTTTTTTTGTTTGTTAAATATTGAAGAAATATTTTTCATTAAGAGTTTGCTAATTGTAGATTTAGGTATTAAATTCTTAAGGTGCAAAAGCTTAAGTAAAAGTGAAATATATATTTGCAATATATATAAAAAGTGGAATAATTAGAAATATATTTCTAATATTAAAGCAAAGAAGTTAGATTAAAATATTTTAAAAAAATTTTGAAATTTGATTTTTGACCAAAGTTATTTTTTAAAATTTGGTAAATCTCATTTAAGAGATGATTTTTTATTAATATTTGAAAATTAAAAAGCTCTAAAGATAATTACTCAAAATTTTGAAATATTTTATTAAAAAAATATAATATAAATTATAATTATATTTGCAAAATTAAATCAAAACATGTTCAAAAGAGAATTTTATTTCCAATAAGTAAAACAAAAGCTTTAATGCCTTTTACGATTATTCACGATGATGCTTGGGAACTATCTGATAATTGGGATAGATATAAAGAGGCTCGTAAGGAATCTAAGAAAGCAATATGCGATGCAAAAACCTTAGCTTTTAGGGATTTATATAATAGATTAGATACTAAGGAGGGAGAAAGATATATGTATAAGTTAGCCAAACAAAGAGATAGGAGTAGTAAGGATTTAGTTCATGTGAAGTGTATTAAGGATGAAGATCAAAAATTACTTTTCTTAGAAGATGATATTCAACAAAGATGGATGAGATATTTTGCTAAACTTTTAATGAAAATTATGAAAATAAGATTGACTATAATGACCTTAGCACCCTAAATGATAATAAAGATTTCAGTTTTTATCGGCGTATTAGTAAAACTGAAGTTAGAGAGGCTTTAAAGAAAATGAAGGGTGGAAAAGTTGTTGGACCTGATGATATTCTAATAGAGGTGTGTAAATGCTTAGGAGATGAAGGAATTTCTTGGCTTACTAAACTTTTTAATACTATTTTGAAGACTAAAAGGATGCCAGATGAGTGGAGAATGAGTGTGTTAATTCCTATTTTTAAGAATAAAGGGGATGCACAAGATTGTGCGAATTATAGATGAATTAAGTTAATGTGTCATACTTTAAAACTATGGGAGCGAGTTATGGAGCATAGGTTGCGGCGTGATACTAATGTTTCTCAAAATCAATTTGGATTCATGCCGGGTAGGTCGACTATGGAAGCCATACATTTATTAAGAGGTTTGATGGAGAAATATAGAGAAAATAAGGAGGATCTACATATAATATTTATTAATTTAGAAAAAGCATATGATAAAGTTCCAAGAGAAGTGCTATGCAGGGTTCTTGAAAAGAAAGGTGTTAATAATGCTTATATTCAAATCATTAAAGATATGTATGCAGGAGCTATTACTTGTGTTCAAACACAAGGTGGTTTGACCAAGTATTTCCCTATTTCGGTGGGGTTACATCAAGGATCAGCTTTAAGCCCATATCTTTTTGCTTTAGTCATGGATGTTCTCACTAGACATTTGCAAGAGGATGTACCTTGGTGTATGCTTTTTGCTGATGATATTCTTCTTGTTGATAAAACTAGAGAGGGAGTTGAAAGTAAACTTGAATTATGGAGGTCTACATTAGAGACTAAAGGTTTTCGCTTGAGTAGATTTAAAACGGAATACATAGAGTGTAATTTTAGTAGTAATAGACCTAGTGAGGGGATTGTAACTTTGGGCGATCAAGTCGTTAATAAGAGTACACGTTTTAGATATCTTGGATCTATTGTTCAGAGTGATAGTGAAATAGATGGGGATATTATCAGTAGAATTCAAGTTGGATGGTTGAAGTGGAGGAGTGCATCGGGCTTGTTGTGTGATAGAAAAGTACCCCTCAAACTTAAGGGAAAATTCTATAAGATAGTAGTGAGGCCTGCATTGCTTTATGGTGCTGAATGTTGGCCATTAAAAGAGAAGCATAATACTAAGTTAAGTGTGGCAGAGATGAGGATGCTTAGGTGGATGAGTGGCTTTACCCTTAGAGATATGATACGAGATGAGCATATACGTGAAAAGGTTGGAGTAGCTCCAGTAGAAGATAAGATTAGAGAGAGTCGCCTTAGATGGTTTGGTGACATAAAACGGCGGCCTTCCAATGACCCGGTTAGGAGAGTAGAGGTATTAGATTTGACTTATGTTAAGAAAGGTAGAGACAGACCTAAAAAGACTTGGTTAGAAAATATTAGGAATGACATTTCTTTATTAGATTTAAACGAGAATTTGACCTTTAATAGGACACAATGGAGAAAAAGGATTCATGTAGCCGACCCCACGTAGTGGGATAAAGGCTTGATGTTGTTGTTATTGTTGTTGATGCTTGGGAACTATCTACTATATTTTTACTAATACCATCTCTAGGGCTCACTAGTTTATCTCTTTATGTGAGATTATACTGTTGCGATATTGATCATTATTTTAAATAATAAATTTGAAAGTTAGTTCCACCTTTTTACTAATACCGACAAGGAAGACTACATATTATGTGAGAGACACAACTTAGATATGACGATCCGCTCTTACAGGGATGAAGATGGTTTGAACAATGAAGGATGACAATATGTTCAAAGTAAGAGTATGCAAATGGTAGGGCATATAGCACCGATGAACATTCTCAAGGCAAGATATGCTGAGACAACAAGGCGTCAAGATGGATCAGTTAAACTGAGTTTGGCCAATCCAACATCTGAAATAAGTCACTGTATTCTCTATAAAAAATGGGACTCTGCGGTAAATGCATTCCTTGTTCAAACATATGAGAATTTGATTTATTGGCCAGACAACTAACTTTCAAATTTTTGATTTAAAATAATGACCAATGTCGCAACAGTACAATCATCACTAAAAGAGATAAACTAGTGAGCCCTAGAGATGATATTAGTAAAAACATAGTAGATGGTTCCCAAGCATCATCGTGAATAATTGTAAAAGGCATTAAAGCTTGTTTTATTTATTGGAAATAAAATTCTCTTCTGAACATGCTTTACTTTAATTTTGCAAATATAATTATAATTTATCATATATTTTTTTAATAAATTATTTTCAAATTTTTGAGTAATTATCTTTAGAGCTTTTTAATTTTCAAATATTAATAAAAATCATCTCTTAAATGAGATTTAACAAATTTTAAAAAATAACTGGTCAAAAATTAATTCCAAAAATTTTTAAAAATATTTTAATTTAACTTCTTTGCTTTAATATTAGAAATATATTTCTAATTATTTCACTTTTTATATATATATTGCAAATATATATTTCATTTCTACTTAAGCTTTTACAACTTAAGAATTTAATACCTAAATCTACAATTAACAAAACTCTTAATGAAAAATATTTCTTCAATATTTAACAAACTAAAAAAAAAAAAACTCTCAAATATTTAACATACTTAGATTTTTTCTTCTTTATTTAATTGCGAATAGCCTCCTTCCCTTAAGTACGACTTAAACCATGTTTGTTCTAAAAATTTGACAGTGTAAGAAATCCCATATTTTTAATTATATTAAATAGTTATAGATCTGAGTGGATAAAAGCTAAAACCAATTTTTCCTGCCAAGCTGAAAAACCAACTCTTCTTCTATATGCGCTTGATAAATCTCATGAAAATTGTTCTTCGAATCAAATTTACTTATGTACATGATGTACTCCTTAAAGCTAAAACATATATCAAAATACTTCGAAACATTATTAAATTTATTGTTAAAAACTATAACCAAAAGTGAAATGTGCTATAAACTAATAAAATTAATAAACTTTTATCATTACATAAAAATAAATGATATGATCTAAAAATTATAATATACAAAACCTAACATATTACACAACAAAATTGCTAAATAATACAACATCGCTTTTAAAAAAATTTGCTAAAAATTAAAACAAACGCAAAACAACTTACATAAAATAATTTAAACAAACTAAAAAAAACACAACTCACCTCTCGGATTTGCATAGCAGTACAAACTATGGGAGAGATAGGGGGATTTGTGATTTCCATTCAACTTTGCCACCATATTTACAACCGAAAATTGCATCTGTCTTCTCCTCTCCCTCAACATTCAACCACCGCCAATAATTGCAGCCTTTATTTCCCCACCAGTCCGCGGAATTCGCAGATCTGGTTCCTGCTACGAACAAGAAACATCAAATTGCGTGAACAGTCAGCGAAGCAGCTTAACAGGCTGTATAATTAAGCGCCCCTCTAAAGAATGCGCTCAAAATGTTGGTGCATTCTTTGAATGCGCCGAAATGGAACACACATTCATATATTGCGCTATATCATTTATCGCATTTGCTCCTTTTAAAAATAATTTAAATTTATGCTTTTTCCCCGAAATTTGGCTTGAATCGTGCTGCTTCCGAAAATTTTGCCTTTTTCTAGTTAGCGAGTGTATGCTTGAGGTTACTGTGATATAATTTGACTATTGATGTTCGGCATTTTGCAGAGTAATTGTTCAAATGGACATATTTAGGTTGTAGAGGAAGGCGAGACGGCGATAGAACTTCCCGACATGTTTGCATGATGTGGTTGGGCTGGAGTGTTGGTTTTGTTGTATGCTTGTATATTTAAGATGATTGACTTTTTTTATGATCTGATATCCATTTTGCAGTAATTTTGCTTTTTATTTATTTGCTTTGAACCATATTTAGATAGAAAGCATTGATCAATATGATCAATTTCTTCCATGTGAGGGACTAGTCTAAATTTTTATCATGCTTTATGATTGCAACGGTTGTCCAAGTTCTTTTTTATACTTATTTTCCCTTGTTGATGATGCTTCTGATAAGAGATGCTTGGATTTTTATTGGCTTTATTAAATATTGGAATGTCATTAATTTCCTTACCAAGATATCATTTTGATTTTTTAAAGAAACATTGTTGGGGGTTCCTGATAAGTCATAATGTTGATATATTTATATCTTTTTGTTTATCTATGTCATGTAAATTTGATAGGTTAATGTGACAAATAAATTAAGCATTTTTAATATTGTTTTGTTGTAACTTTATATTGTTTAGTCATCCATCTAGGTTCTTAAAATTTATTTCCTTTGGGTAGCATATTTAGGTGCTCTTCGTCACTCGTTCTGATGGGATGATGAATTTGCAGACTTAAAAAGTTCAGCTTTATTTTCGTATCCAAAGTTATTTTACTTGATTGTTCCGCACTAGTGGGATAAAGGCTTGTTGTTGTTATATATTTTCCTAGCCAAATATACAATGGTCTGTTAGTCGCTCTTTATGAAGGGGAGGGCATGTTGTAGCCAATTGCATAATTAAGTTTTTCCTCCTTATCATAGATGCCTTATTAAGGTTTTGGCAATATAAAACATTTCATATCTATTATCTAATAGAATTTATGTTGAAATATTTGGTTTATCATATCTTGAGCATTCTGGTGCAAGAAACTAAGGGGTGCTATGCCGATCCCCAAAAGTGATAAGCTAGGACCTAACTTAATTGTGATGAGTAGTAGTCAAGGGTTAGCTAAGATGTCAACCTCAAGTGACACTTCAACTGATCCTGTTTGTGGTGAAAGTTAGCTGATGTCGCCCCTAAGTGATGTGGCACAAGTTAATCTAACTGTGATGAAAATTAAGCAAAAATTGATTACGTCTAGATCTAGGATTAAACTTGTCACATGGAATTTTGAAATTTTGAATGAGAAGATAAGAGAAGTGGTGGTCTATAGGATAAGATTATTAAATAGTACTTGTTTCCAAGAAACTCAGGGGGTATTTGGTTAGCTGTAAAGTGAATGCAGTGTAAAATAAATGCTTTGAGAGTGAATGCAAGGGAACTATTTTTTCTGTTTGGTTGGATGGATGCAGCGTAAAGTAAAATCATGGAACTTTTTTTTTTTTTGGAATACTTAGCAGTTGTTTGGTTGAGTATTTATAGAGTAAAGTAAAAATATTTTAATTTGATTAAGAATATGACATATTCAAGTACAAAAGATATATTAGCAAAATTGTCTTGAATGCATTTACAAACCTATATATGCATTTAAAAGCAAAAAATATGTCTTTGGTGCATTTACAAATCCGCTTATATAAATATGTGTCATGCAACCATAAATGCATGTTTTTAGTATGTCTGAAAGCTAACATTCTCCATACGACGCGAAAGCAATTACATCTCTTTTCTCCAACCACTTTCGAGAGTCATCTGACATAGCTTCATGTGGACCTCTCACATGATGTCTTACTATCTACTCATCTTCTTACAAAATTAAGTCATCTCCACCCTTAGTAGTTATTCAGTTATGCAAAATACAGCAGGTGAGTAAATCTCAACTTGGGTCTCCAATGGAAAGTAGGGGTCACATTTTAAAACTGCAAAACGATTTGTAATGACATGACTGCACGCTTCACAGTTGTGTGAAGTGATGAATGTCAAAGATTGAATAACTCTTTATAATTCTTTGTCGAATACTATTGAACTCCTTCAAGTGGCATCTAGCAGCACAATATGAAGATATGAAACCTATTTTTTTTGTGGAGTAACCGCCATCAGCCAAATAGTATTTACCTGTAATATTTCTTGTTTGTTACATTTGGATTTCCATAAGTAGTTTGAAGCCTTTATGTATAGCCATCATACATACCTTCTGGAATACACAGACCATCAGGCCACTTTAATGCATTTCGGAGGACAGTGACATTATGAGCGGAACCTTCCCAACCAACTAGAACATATGTAAATCTCATGTCAAAGTCAATTGCCGCTAGCACATTCTGGCTTGGGTATGGTTTTCTTCCTCTAAATGCAGATTCATAACCCTAAGGGACTCTAGCTTTAATGTGAGTTCCATATATAACACCTACACAATCCTTGCTCAGAGAAATGTATCAGAGAAAATAACAATATACCAAAATAATTTAAGTAAAAATCAATAGGTTTTTCCAGTACCTTAAAGAAAGGCATGAACCTAGCATTAGCTTGTATCTTATATGATGTTTCGTGTGATGGAGGCATAATCATTTGATGTTGCAACTCACCAATTGCATGTAAGCCAACACTCAAATACCTGCTAATAGTTCCCCAGATCTTTGAAAGTTGGATCGAATCACTTGATCATGTATACTATGGCAGAGACAGGGGCGGATCCAGCCTTTTTTTTGGGGGGGGGGGGGCAAACTCAATATATAAAAAAGTAAATACTCCCATTTTCATTAGCAAAATTCTAAGTAATACATTGGACTTCATTATAATTTATGAAATAAAAAAGAAAATTACAAACTCTGCATTCTACTTTGCATTTTCTGATAATGTTGTATAATGACTTCATTTGGAATTGAATCAAATATTTTTTTTTCAATATATGACACTAGACAGTCATTGAGCCAAGCATCACCCATTTTGCTATGCAGTCGATGCTTAATAATCTTCATTGCAGAAAATGCTCTCTCCACCGTAGCAGTAGCAACTGGTAAAGTCAATGCCAAAATAATAAGTCTATACACCAGCGAATACACAATATTTTTTTTGGCCTTTACAAGCTGTTTTGCAAGAGCCGCTATACTGGTCAAAGATGTAAACTCATCACTAGTACGCATATCAATAATGTAAGTAGATAGCTGATGATCAAGAGACATAAGATCAACCATAGAGAAATCTGTCGGATATAACTCTGCCAGACGAATTAATTTTCTCTTATCATAAGCAGTGAACATATCACTCGGATTTAGACATGTCACACAAAGAAGTAACTCGGTACTAGATTCAGAGAAACGGTTATTAAGTTCCAGAAGCTGCATATCAACAACAGTGTAGAATAAATTAACTCGATAATGATGAAAGTTTGTTATTTCTGCACTTGTTTTTACTGATCTTCCGCGAGTCTTGAATTTAGAATTCATATTTCGAACTTCAACTTCAAAAACATTACAAAAACGTGACACTTCTTCAAGTAAAGGTTCCCATCCATTTTCCCTCAACATCTGCAATCGTTGCTTGGCCACTTGTACTAATTTCATCACATTTATAATATCTTGATCACTTCTTTGTAAGGCTTGTGATAATTCATTTGTAATCCCTAAAACATCAATCATTAAATGCAGTGCCAAGATAAAGTCAAATGATTCCATAGCATGTATTAAAACACCTGCTTCTACTGAATGTTGATCATGTATCCCATCATCCTTGACAATTTCAAGTACTTCGATCACAGAAGCATACATTTTTCTTAGACTGATTAATGTTTGAAAATGCGAGCTCCAACGAGTGTCACCAGCACGATGCAAATTAGTTTCTTGGTCAAACCTCGACCACTAATTAACTCTCTACTTGTTAAATGAAAAACTATTTTATCATGTTGAATAGCTTTTAGGGTATCGTTTCTCTTACATGAAGCTCCAACTGTATTGACAATCCTTGAAGTGATCTCAAACAAATGTTTTACTTGCCAATGATTTTTTGCAATAGAAACCAAACATAATTGAAGCTGATGAGCAAAACAATGAATATAGAATGCCTGAGGATTATCTTTCAGAATTAATGCTTTCAAACCATTAAACTCACCCCTCATATTAGATGCTCCATCATAGTCTTGTCCACGTATTCTGTATATGCTTAATGAATGTTTTGCAAAAACCGCTTCAATTGATGCCTTGAGTGCTAATGCGTTTGTTGAAGATACATGACAAATACCAATGAATCTCTCAATTACCTGGCCCAATTTGTCTACATATCTTACTGCAATAGCTAATTGTTCTTTCATAGAAACATCGCGAGACTCATCAACTAGAATAGTGAAGTAAGAATCATCCATATCTTTCATGATTACAGCCAAGGTCTCAGCAGCCATAGCACTACAGATCTCTTTTTGTACTTTTGGTGCAATCAACTTTAACTCCGCACTTGCATTTTCAAATGTCACCTTTTTAATCTCTTCATTATGATCTGTAAGAAATTGAAATAATTCTATGTAATTTCCTTGATTATTCGAGCTAGATGACTCATCATGCCCACAAAAAGATTGCCCTTGGCGAATGAGGAATCGTACACAATCAACAGTTGCAGTTAACATGATGCGATATTCCTTTTTATTCTTGTCTTCCTTGCTCGACCATAAATCAGGAATGCTCTTCTCTTGATGCTTCATTAAAGACTCACATTTCTGTCTTGCCTTGTTGTGTGCACTGTTGTGATCTCCAACATGACTCAACAGCTTCTCTTTATGCTTCCAGTTCTTAAAACCCTCACCAACAAATATGTCTCCACTGCCTCGGCTAGTATTAACTTGCTCTTGAGGCTTAAGCAAGTAGCAATAAAGACAAAATACTGCATTTTTCTGTATACTGTATTCAATCCAATCAGGAAAGTCTTCAAACCATTTTGAGTTAAATCTACGTGCAATATTTCCTATCCTTGTTTGAGGGAATTGATGATTTTTTGGTTGATGTGGTCCCTTCAACAAATAAGCTCTACGAATTCTATCATGATCATTTACATCATAACTCCAGATGGATGGTCGAAGACCAGGATCAGCAGGTAGATTGTCAATATCAATCTCGACATGTTCTTTTCGCTTCAAAAATCTTTCCATTTCTCAAAAGCCTAACAATGATCTATCCAATTAAAAAAATTTCAAATCAGTTAACCAAGTATACAAGACCAATGGACATTAATTCGAGATTATTTTATGTGTTGCAAGAGCATAATCTTTTATTTGAAAAGCTAACAATAGGACTATGTCTCAATACAAATGACAAAAACAAATGTTTAGATAACTCAAAATCTGTGTGAGCAAAGCATATATATATAAAATCTAATTGTCTCATCCAATTACCTTATTGGTACTGAATTAATTCATTTAGTTGAGTTAAACCTAATTAATTGAGTTAATTCATTTGAGTAATATAAAGAGTAGTTAGAACTTAGAAACACTACATTTCCACATTTCTGCCAACTAGGAATTCTCGGTTAGAAACAACAAAGGGGAAACAGGAATTATGAGTGAAGGCCTGAAGGGAAAGGTTGTCACTGCATATTTTCAAAATTTCAGTTAATCAATTGTGCTTAGAAACAGTAAAACTATAAAATCTAAAGATGAATAGCAACCTGATAAGGAAAAATGCAGTGAAGAAGATAATCAAGTGAAGATAATGCAGTGAAGAAGATAAACAGTAAAATATCCAAATTTTTTCAAGATGCAGATAACAAGATAAGGAAAAATGGAAGCAAAAAAAAGAGCAAGTGGAGATTGTGGAGTAGTAATGAGAAGCCAAACAATCAAAACTTACCTTCAAAACAGTGAAGAAGGCTGCAAATCGGGAACTGGAAAGAGAGGGCAGCGGCGAGCCGGCAACCTCTTCGGCTCTTCACGTAGACACGAAGATGAAGGCTGCAGGCTGTGAACAAGAGGGATCTGCCGCCGCCGGTCCGCTTGTCCTGCGACTGCGACTCTGCGAGGCAGCGAACTCTTCACGAACAGGACTGGAGCACGGGTGACGGTGTGAGGAAATCGCGAACTGAATGGGGCAAAATGGCTCACGATCGGAAGATTTAGGGCAGTTTTTTTTTAGGGGGGACAGAAGGTCTAAAATGCCCCTTCTCTATAATAAATTTTTTTTTTAGGGTGGGCAAATGCCCACCCTCAGCCAACCGTGGATCCGCCACTGGGCAAAGAGTATGCAACATCATAGCAACTTGTTCTTCAATGCAAACGTGGAATGTGTCTGCTAGTAATCTCCTTGTTTGCAACAACTTGCATAAGATAAAGAAATATTTTCTTCTCATTCGCACCATATTTATGCAATCCAAATCAGAACCAAGGTATAACCTAGAGAGATATTTGACGCTGCATGCTCCGTTCAAGATTATATTTTTGCTTTCTTCTCCCTACCTCATGCATAAGTAGGAATATAACACTCACCGTTGTAGCAATAGCCATATGAACAATCTTGAACGTTGTTGATTATCATGGAACCGTATGTCATCTGAATCAACTAAGTGATATTTAACTTTTTCTAATCATTCATCCATCTTTGGAATATAAGTCAAAACACACTTCAATAATATCACAGAAATTATATGTAAGAAGATATATGAAGTCATTTCTCTTCTTCCATAACCTTTTTAATTGAGAAAAAATGCACAAATATTTTTTGAAAAGGATTCTTATTTACTTGCTGCAATGGAGCAAATTCTGTATAGGAATTGAATGAAAGAACTATGGTTTTTTTTACGTCAATCTATTTATTTGCAATGATAACAAATTCTGCAACACTCAACAATTCAAGAAATAATATAAAACGAGCATTGTTGCCTTTTTAAAATATCTGCAGCCAATTATTTCTCCTACAATTTTATGGGTTAATTAATTATAAGTATATTCCTTCTAAAATCTCTCACTTTCAGAGAGTTATAGCTCCATCCAAACTAATAAAAATCTTATATCTCTTCTATGGCGTAGAATTATTCCACATCTGACATTCTTAGCCATTGCTTCTCCTCTTCCTCTCATATCAATAACATTAAAAAAAAGAAAAAAACAAACAAGACATTATCTTTTTTTACTTTATAAAGTTTCCAGTTTTGAGAGGATATGAACTACTGAAGCTTACAAATAGAAGAGAATCTTATGTTTGTTTTTTATTGAATAGAGAGGAATTAGCAGGTGTTGCAGATATCTCTCACTTGAAGAGAGGAAAATGAAATTAAAAAAAAAGTTAAATAAGATTGAGAAGGTGGAGAATGGCTAGTTGCAAACAATTTGGAAGAGAGAAAAAACAGAGGTGTTGCAGATAGCAAAATTATCTCAATAGGAAGAAGCCTTTTAGCTATGCTTTGCTGCCTTGTTGATATAGCCATTTTCGTCTGTATTGAATGAGTGCTTTGAGGAAGTTCAGCTCAATTTTTCACTCTTTTCGAGAGCATTGAAGGCCATGTCAATTAGAGGGGAAAAAAAAAATTATAACTAACCTTTAGAAGCAGTTCCCGATTAAGTTGTGAACTAGAGCAGCGATGAATGCGACATAGTGTGTGACGGTCACAAGCAGCTCTCTCGTCAAAAAAAAAAAAAAATGCAATGATTGTTGGGAGCTAGTTGCGAGCACGTGTGCATTAGCAGCGGCGAAGGAGAAGACGAGATGCAATAGACAGACCTGCTACTGGTTCTCGCTTGCCTTTGTCTGCTGAAATCCTTTCTCGCGCGGTTTTGAGGGAGTTTAGAATACTTTGGGAATTTTATGTTACTTTTATACCAATCAAACATAAAAAAATTTAAAACCCTTGCATTTGGAATACTTTGCACCCTAAAATATTCCAACCAAACAACCCCTAAATGAAAATGGGAGAAATCTTAGGATATTGCTGAGGCTATAAGTTATTTTTTGCTGGAGTGGGGCTGGCTAATTGTGGATAAAGAATTGAAAGGGGCTTCTTTTTGTTTTAGCTTTTTCTTTTTTGGAATTTTATGTTGTATGGAAAAAACATAGATATAGTTGCTCTTCCCTATCTATTTTTTTTTTTTTTTTTTAATTTTGTCGAGGGATGGCTCTTATTGCAGTCTCCATATATGGTAGTAACTTGTACATTTTTTGCTTTTTAAATTTGTAATGCAAATGCACTTTTCAAGGTTAGAGAATTGAATTGAAAGATAAAATTATTGATGTTAATAACATTAGTAATAGGATGATTGCTATTAAGATAATTATTTGAAGAAATTATGAATTAGGTCGGTGCTTGCACTTTCTAATTTTGTTGGAAGTTAGTTTTAAATTTTGATTTTGGGAAGAGATGAATAAGCTACTATAATGTGTACCGGTTAAAGAAAGGATAATTACTTGAGGTGATTTAAATGAGCATATATATTTTAGTAGGATGGGCTATGAAATGATTAATTGGAATAGGAGATATAATGATGCAACCTAAGTTCTTAAACCAAGTAGGAGAACACTAGAAATGCAAATTAAGATACTTCCTTTCAATTTCACATAAACAAACACCAAAATGATAGACACTTAGTAGAAAACTAATATAAGAAATTTGTCAGGAAGCGCATACGAAAGAATAAATAACAAAACACATAAACTATAAACCCTCAGAACAGTCACGAATGGTCACCTCACATGCAAACACAAACTAAGGAATGTGCTCAAAGGAAAGGACAAACCAGCTATAACACCATAGAAATTATGATCCAACACAAGACTTTGTTCCTTCGGCAAATACCAAAAGAATAGGGCACATTACTACTTACTACTCATAATAGTTTAGAGAAGAAAGATACATGTGGAAGGGAAACCGTGAAGAGAAGTATAAAGAAAATCGAGAAGAAGTAGGGGTTAGGGAGAAGACAGCTCGCAAGTTAAGAAGAAACCCTCATGTTTGAAATGGTCACTCTCCAAAAACTCCAGCAAAAAAAAATCAGCCACTATATATAGGAGAAAGAAGAAGAAAGAGCATTTAATTGCTCACATAAATGTGCCCACCAAACAGCCAACAAAACCCACCTAAATCAGCCCACAAGTGTAGAAGCCAAAGCATTCTACATAGGGAAACAACAATTGGAAAACCGAGCAGCTGACAGTAGGGAAACTGATGCAAGAAATTTTTTGGAAAAACCCCAAATTTTTGCAAGCAAAAAGAAAACTCTTCCTAGATAAATAGAAAATACACGAAATACCCCAAAATAGACAAAATACAATAATTAAACTAAAAACAACTTCACTTTTATAATATAGAACGAAACTTACAACTTTAACTCTTACAAACACAAACATAAAGACATCTAAAATTGCTTGTCCATTGCTTGAGAAGAAGGATACAAGTGGAGTCGAACTTGCGGATAGAAGAAGGAGATAAGAAGCTGAGACGAAGAAGGCATAACTCGTAAGTTATCCTAGAAGAAGGAGAAGGGGATACATAGCTCAAAAGCTATCAAAACCCACAGGTTTTCTTCCAAAAATTATCACCATAAACACTCTCATTTTATGCCTCAAGAGACATTATATTTATAGGGGAAATGGGGCAGCCAAACAACCACCAAAAACACTAAATAACCCATTAAATTATGGGAACTAGAAGGCCAAAAGTTCAATCCATAAACAAAACCTAAACAACCATAAAAATGTCAGAATTAATTCCAGAACAATATCTGAAAATGCATCACAGAAAACTGGGTAAAAGCAGCCACGGGAAGGCAACCAGAGAAGAAACCGAAAAGGCACGCATAGGACTGAAATTAGCACCTAGCAAAGGGAGGTAAAGCAGCCACGGGACCAGCACATGGAGGAAACCGAAGGGGCAACACAGGAGACGGAACAACACCCAGCAAGGGAGAACCAGCCACGAGAAAACATCACCAGGAAGAAAACCGAAGAGACAGGGAAGAGGAAAGGAAAAGGCAACCAGGGGGGGGGGGGAAGAACCAAAAGTAAATCCCAATTTGTTTTGACCCCCCCTTGCCTACATTAATTCTCCTCCGGTTGAAGAATCTCATCTCCCGATGAGGTGTTTTCAAAATTTTGGAGATCTGGCATTTCAGAATCTCTCGATACCGCAAACTCACCTGACACTCACATACATGATACAAAGACCTATGATTTGCTAACTTGCTCTGATACCAAATTGATGCAAGCAAAAAATTAGAGAAAGAAGCCTAAGACGAAGTATTGGAGAGGGGAAGAGAAAGGGGACTAGCTCGCAAGCTTTCCCAAGAAGAAAAAAACCCTCAGATTTTTATGCCCAAAAATCAGTCATAACATACACAAAAACCCTCAAAACATCTACTATATATAGGAGAAAAGGCAGCCAAACAGTCCCCTTATTTCTCCAATTAAACTAATCAAATAAGTGAAGATGGAAGGCCAAACTTTCAATCTAGAAACAACAACCAAACAGCCCAATTAAAGGCCATAATTAATTCCATAACAACACTTGAAAAGACAGCATAGGAACCGGATAACAGCATCCACGGGAAAGGAGCAGGCATCCAGGAAATTGGGACAGAGCAGGGGAAACGGAACAGCCCACGGGAAGGAGCAGGGAACAAACCGAAAAGGCATACAGGGGACTGAAATCAACCCAACAAAGGGAGGTAAAGCAACCACGGGACTAGCACCTGAAGGCTGAAGGAAACCGAAGGGGCAGCACAGGAGACGGAACAACACCCAGCAAGGGAGAACCAGCCACTAGAAAACAACACCATGAAGAAAACCGAAGAGACACAAGGAAGGGGAAAGGAAAAGGCAGCCAAGGGGGAAAGAACCAAAAATAAATCCCAACTTGTTTTGTCCCCCCTACCTACATCAATTCTCATAATAGTTTTGATGTAGGCGGCAGGGGGGGGGGGGGAATTGATGTAGGCAGGGGGGGGGGTCCCCCCCACCCCGGCTGCCTTTTCCTTTCACCTTCCCTTTGTCTCTTCGATTTTCTTCCTGGTGTTGTTTTCCCTTGGCTGGTTCTCCCTTGCTGGGTGTTGTTCCGTCTCTTGTGCTGCCCCTTCGGTTTCCTCCAGGTGTTGGTCCCGTGGCTGCTTTACCTCCCTTTGCTCGGTGCTGATTTCAGTCCCATGTGTGCCTTTTCGGTTTCTTCCCTGGTTGCCTTCCCGTGGATGCTTTTACCTAGTTTTCTGTGCTGCCTTTTTAGCTGTTGTTCTGGAATTAATTTTGACCTTTTTATGGTTGTTTAGGTGATGTTTTTGGACTGAACTTTTGCTCTTCTAGTTCCCATAATTTAATGTGTTAATTAGTGTTTTTTGTGGCTGTTTGGCTGCCCCATTTCCCCTATAAATATAAGGTGTCTTGAGGCATAAAAAAAGAGTTTATGGTGATAATTTTTGGAAGAAAACTGAAGAGACACAGGGAAGGGGAAAGGAAAATGCAGCCAAGAACACCCCCCCCCCCCCCTGCCTACATCAGAAACCGAGTGGATAACAGGGTAACCGAACAACCAGCAGCAAAAAAAAACTTAGCAGCCATCAATCTAAGGAAAGGAATGGGCCAAGCCCAATAAGGAAAAGAAACATCCCACAAATAATCACCCAACCAGCCACTAAGGTGCAAGATCAACATATGTGGAAAGACAATTGTATGAACCGACTTGAGAGCACCAAATTCGGCATGATCATGGGTTGTTTTCCATCATAAGTTCATACGAAATAAAATTACAAAGCGTCCAAAACACAAGAAAATAAAAAATATAAAATGATATATCTTGACTGCATCATATAAAAGCTAGAAGCTATGCTTGATTTTACAAAATCTAAGATCTTGAAATGATGAACATATTCTTTAAGAAATGAGAAAAATATGTGGTTCTTTTCTAAAGTGGATTCACCAAATCACAAATGAATTTTTTTCTTTATTAGAAGAAAGAAAGACATTCTTGTAAATATTGTAACATTATTCAATGTGAAAACTTAACCACACAATATAGTAGTTTTGGATTCATATCTTACAAGTATGTGAAGAAAACAATCAAAGAAAATATGACTCCAAGATAAGATGGTGGAAGTTGAAAAGTGAGAAACATTTTATCTTCCAACATGGATTGCTAAGAGAGACATTTAAATTCTTTAGTTGAGTCAAACATGATGTTGGATAAGATGAATAGTTCCATTATGATGATTGTTGTAGAAGTTTTCTAAGGGAGTCTAAATATAGATCATAAACGAAGAAGAAGACTTGGCAGCGAAGCGAGGAGATACAAAGGTTATTAAGGAAAGTAAACACACTTTTAAAAGGTGAAAAAAATGAATCATGAATCCTGATAAGGCTTATAATTATTATAAGAAAGCTAGAGGTCTGGCAAATTGAATAATAACTAAAGCAAAAAACTATATTTTTTTATGATTTATACAGTAGGCTTGTCCCAAAGAAAAAAAAAAGAAATATATAGAATAATTAAAGTAAGAGATGAGAGATATAGGAATTTTGATTAAATTAGATAGATTAAAAGTGAAGATGATAGGATATTGGTTAAAGGTGAAGGCATAAGGAAATAAGTAAAATTTCCTTTGAAAATTACTAAATCAGAGCTTGAGGAAGATATTGTTTTGGAAGAGCATAACAAACAATATAGTGAAAAAAGTGAATTTAGCTCTGAAACAAATGTATACAGATAAAATTTTATTTTTTGAAGAGATACCTATTGAGGTTTAGTGAGTTATGGGAGATATTGCAATGATCTTTTAGCAAATATTTTCATTAGAATTTTGAAGAGTAAGACGGTTGAAGATAAACATTTTGGTATCATATTTAAAAGTAAAGGTGTTATTCAAGATTGAGTTAGCTATAGAGAAATTTAACTTATGTAAAAGATAGTAATGAAATATAACCTTTGAAAAATTACATCAATTTTAAAGAATCATTTTGGTTCTATGTCGAAAAAGATCTATGGAATAAATTTGTGTTAAGATAATTTATGACTATATGGAGAACAAAGAAAGGATCTTTATATGATTGTATTGATTTTGAGACAACATATGCTACTGCCATGGAAATTGGCTTGATGTGCTTAAAAGGCAGAAATGTGCGTGTCATAACATCTGTTTACATTATTAAGGATACACCAACTAGTTGATTATCTAAATGCTTATAGATGATATTCAAAGCAAGATGCCTTGATGGATGCTTTTTGTAAATGATATAGTTATAATTAGTGGGACATTCACCGAGATAAATGGAAAATTAGAAAAGTGGAGCAAATGTTTACATGATGTCAGCACAGTTAGAGGGCTGAAGGCGCCACAATTATGCCTCTTCTTTGACTAGTTTTTTTGTTTAAACACTATTCTGGATGTGCGGGGTATCTTAATTTGTGCTTGAAGAGTTTTAGCCGTGCAGTTATTTTCTTTGTGTACGGTGCTTCATTATTTCATTTGGTTAGCCCTATATTTTGTTTTACTCTAATTGATATATGAATTTAATGTAGGATGGACGCAAGATTCAAGTGGGCGATTGTGCACTCTTCCAAGCTGGCAATGCTCCACCTTTTATTGGAATAATTCATAGGTTTTCAACAGACAAAGAAGATTGTTTGAAGTTATGTGTAAACTGGCTTTACCGGCAAGCTGATATAAAGCTTGCAAATGGCTTATTGTTGGAGGCGGCGCCCAATGAAGTTTTCTACTCTACCCATAAGGACATAATTTCTGTCACTTCAGTGCTTCATCCTTGTAAAGTTGCTTTTCTAGGCAAGGGTGTTCAGCTTCCATCAGGGATATCTTCTTTTGTGTGTAGGCGTTTTTATGACATAGAGAACAAGTGTCTATGGTGGTTAACCGATCGTGGTTATATAAAGGCAAGTTTTATTGCCTTCAATATACAGTGTGAATCTCTTACAAATTAGATGTCTTCTTAATAATATTGGTACTTTTTCCTGACATTTTCCTTTGTTACTCAGAGGAGACGAGAAGAGTTAGATCAGTTATTAGATAAAACTCGGATAGAAATGAATGCAACTGTGCAGTCTGGAGGTCGTTCTCCCAAAACTTTGAACAGCCCGATTTCAGCACAGCAATTGATGCCTACACCACCAACTTTACAGAATAATGGAACTACCTTCTCTTCACAAATTAAGGGAAAGAAGAGGGGGAGGGGTGATAAAGGTATGGAGTCGATTAAACGAGAGCATATTCTAAAAGCAGATGATGGTGATTCTGCTGTTTGCAAATTTGATAACATCACGATAAAGGCTGAGATTTCCAAAATAACTGAGAAAGGTGCTTTAATAACTACCGATGGTGTGGAAAAGCTGGTTCAACTGATGCAGATTGATAATAATGGGAAAGTGGACTTAGCCTGCCGGGTCTTGCTTGCAGATGTGATTGCAGCTACAGATACAATTGACTGCCTTAACAAGTTTGTGCAGATCAGGGGATTGCCAATATTTGATGAATGGCTTCAGGAGGCACACAAAGGGAAGGCGGGTGATGGTCCCAAAGAGACCGATAAATCTGTTGAAGAGCTTGTGCTGTCCTTGCTTCGTGCACTAGATAAATTACCTGTGAATCTTAACGCACTCCAAACTTGTAATATTGGCAAGTCCGTGAATCATTTGCGTGGTTCTAAGAACCTGGAAATTCAGAAGAAGGCTAGAAGCCTTGTGGACACATGGAAGAAAAGAGTTGATGCTGAAATGAAGACTATTGATGCAAAAAGTGTTGGGTCAAGTCAAGCAGTTACATGGCCCGTGAAACCCGGTTTCACTGAAATTACTCATGCTGGAAGCCGACGAACTGGTTCGACTGGCTTAACTATGAATAGGCTAATCACTCAGCAGTCTACATGTAAGGCTTTGCCTGGGAAGTTTGTTCCTGCAGATGATGTTGTCAGGCCTGCTACTCTGATTGCAGGATCTCCAAAGCTGCAATCACCACCTGCAGTAACTAGCTCAAAAGCTATTGGTGTTACTGGGGCTTTGGACCTGCCTCATGTGGTAGCAAAGGAGGAAAAGAGCAGCAATTCAAGCCAGTCTCAAAGCAATAGCCAATCTTGTTCTAGTGATCACGGAAAGACTATTAGCCCTTGTTTGAAAGAAGATGCTAGGAGCTCAACTGCTAGATCAGTGAATGCTAGCAAGACCTTTGCTGGTTCATCTCATCTTCAAAAGTCAAGTAATGGGTATATGGCAATGAGCTGTTCTGGGGGACAGAAGGATTCAAGCAAACCTAGCTCTGTTAGTAGGACTTCGGTAGTTGATAATGTTTCGCAATCTGCACTCAGTTGTGCAAGAATAGTCAATATGCCAGCTTCAGATCATGGCAGCAGCCACAGGTTTTTTGTTAGACTGCCTAACCCGAACCATAGCCCTTTAAGAAGTATTAGCGGAAGCTCCTTGGAGGAGCCCTCAACTGGTAGCAGAGCATCATCTCCTGGTGTCTCTGATAAACATGACCATGGAGATCCTGAAGGAAAAACAAGGAATGATTCTGATAATAATAATATTTCTGCTATTCTAAATGCTGACTCATGGCAGAGTAATGATGTCAAAGTGGGGCTTGTTGGATATGACCAGGGTGATGGATCAGCAACAGCTATACATAAGGAAGAAGCTAGAGCTGCTGTTGAAGCTGGAAGTGCATCAGAAATCTTGAGAACTGCCTGTTCATCATCAGGTAATGAGAGGGGTACTGCTTTTACTGATCCCAAGAGGAATTCTTTTAGCTCGATGAATGCGTTAGCTGAGAGTTGTGCCAAATATTGTGAAGCTAGCTCACCTTTACCAGATGGAGATGATGTTGGAATGGATTTACTTGCCAGTGTTGCTACTGGAGAAATGCTCAAATCCGACTTGGTTTCCACTGCTGCTTCTCAAGGAAGTTATCCTGCGAAGGAGGACCACTTTGCGGGCAGTAATGTGCCCAATGTCAGTTTTTCTTCTGGTGTTGCGGGTTGTCAAATTCTCAGTCCATCTGCTGAAAATAATGATTTCCACTCTCACAAAGATGGAAACAAGAGTGGTTCCGTCTTTGTAAAAGATCAGATACAGAAGGTGTTTCCGAAATTCACATGTAATGACCAAAAAGTGGTACTCTTATTGGACTGTAAATTCACTATTTTGCCAACTAATCTGCTGCTAGAAATTCAAATGAAACTATGGAACTTGTTCTTTTATGTCATGCAATATTTGAAGCATTGTTATTTGTTTGTTTGTTTCCCTGTAGGTTTGAAGGGACAGATCAACAGAGAAGATGTGGTTCAGGACGACGATGCACGAGGCATTGATGGGAAGGTTAGTGATGATTTCACTGGGAAATCTGAGAGCAGTCCGGTTGGTGAAACAAAGTCCTGTGGCCATGTTTGTGAAAAAATTGCCGAAGGGAGTATGCATGCTTCTGATTCAGATAACAAATTGCTGTTTCATTATGTTGGTGGAGTTTCTGTACAGCAACCTCCTTCAGATAAATCAGAACAGAGGCCTCCCACCTTAACTGGACAACAGACATCTTCTATTGTAGAAGTTACAACAAAGGATGTGGAAGTAAGTGGTGATGCAATTGCTACCGCCATTGCTGGTAAGGTTCAATATACAGAGAATGTCTATTTAGTGATGACCAAAATATCTGATGTCTTGCAGGATGATTGCCAAGATGCAAGCGATAGGAATGTATCTGCTGAAGAACATACTGGATTTACTTCAAGCAGTCATGTCATGGCCAATGGCACTGAGACCATTGAAAGGAAAGGTTCTCTTGAGAGCTGTGTTGCAGGCTCACTTGGCAATTATGAACTGTCCACTATATCTAGGGAAGCTGAATCCCTTGCAAGAGAGGAGGAACTCGTATCAGTGTCAGAGGCTACCTCATATGTCGCTGCTGCTGAGCGAGATGCTGGTGGTAAGCTTGACTTTGACTTGAATGAAGGTTTACCTGGCGAGGATATAAACCAAATCGAGTCAGCTACGACAGTGACACCTGTTTCAACAGCTACAAGGATGCCAAGCTTACCGCCTTGCATATCTTCTCTTGTTTTAAGTAACTCACCTTGTCCAATAACTGTTGCTGCTCCAGCAAAAGGACCGTTTCTTCCTCCAGAGAACTTGTTAAAGTGTAAAGGAGAACCTGGATGGAAGGGTTCAGCTGCTACCAGTGCGTTTCGCCCGGCAGAACCTAGAAAGGTTCTTGACAGGCTGCTCACTACTGACGTGCAGTTATCCGAGAGTGCAACTACTAAGAAAGGTGACCCTCAGTTGGACATTGATTTGAATGTTCCCAGCGACAGAGTTCTTGATGATTTAGCCTCTGAGAACTTCCCTGAGACTACAGAATCTGAATCAGGTATCATTATCAGCACTCCAGCTGCAAGAGCTATTGGAGAGCTTGATCTAGATTTGAATAGGGTTGAAGAAGATATGGAAAATGGCCATTGCTCTGCTAGCTCCAGCTGTAGATTGGAAGTTTCACTGTTGCCCAAAAGATCTGTGTCTGAGACACTTGCTAATGGGGAGATGAATATGTCGAGGGACTTTGATCTTAACAATGGGCCGGTCCTCATTGAAGTAGGTGCAGAGCCTGTCCTAAGAAAACAAATGCTGAAGAGCAGTGGTAATGTGTCATTTGTTCCTTCAATTAGTGCTCTCAGAATGAATCATACGAATGCTGGAAATGGTTGGTTTCCTGCTGGAAACTCCTATCCAGCAGTTGCTGCTCCATTCTTACCTGATAGAGGAGGGTCATCCTACCCAATTGTTGCATCTGCAGGGGCCCAGACGATTTTGAGGCCAGTTATAGGTTCTGTTGCCTATGGAAGTGATGTATATAGAGCACCAGTCCTTTCATCTTCTTCAACCATGGCCTTCTCGCCAGGTGCTACGTCATTGCCTTATGTTGGCTTCCCTTTTAGCTCTAGCTTTCCGTTGGCATCAACTTGCTTCACAGCTGGACCAACAACCTACGTTGATTCACCAGCAGGTGGTGCTTCATACTTCCCTCCCATTTTTTCTCAGCTTGTTGGACAGGTAGGTGCTATGCCTTATTCTTATCCAAGGCCCTATGTGATAAGTCTTCCAGATGTTAATGCTAGTGGTGGAACTGAAACCTGTAGCAAATGGGGGAGGCAAGTTCTGGATTTGAATACTGGCCCTGGAAGTACTGAGGAACTAAAAGACGACAGGATGCGTTTGTCTTCTAGTCAAATTTCTGTTACCAGTTCACATACCTTAATGGAGGAACAGGCAAGGCTACATCAGCTGGGGATTGGTAGTTTGAAAAGGAAGGTGCCAGGAACTTGGGAAACAGAGAGATTTAATTACAGTCAATCCTCATGGCAGTAAGAATATGTGGTATAATGGGAAAGTCATTTTGTCGTTGGCAACTTAAATACTAGTGTCTAGTTAGCCGGCAGTTGAATCTTTTTTGCGTCCTCTTTTAGGCTTTGCAAATCTGTTGGCATTGGTGATATGTATTTTGTTCTTGTTCATATGGATGAGAGTAGATAACCTTGGATTACAGGCACTACCAGCTTTAAGGAATTTGTACCTCTTTTTTTTTTTCTCTTCGTATAAGTTATACACATTTGAGACCCTTCAGGTCCTTGTGTAGGTCAAGGTGATATGGAGCTCGTTCGAATTGAAACCTTGAGTTAGTCCTTGTAAATATTGAGATACGATGCTTTCCCAGAAAAGAAAAAAAAACAGTTTTCAATGTTGTAGCAGTTGCCACGTTTTACTTTACTCCCTGTCCTTTTTTTTTTTTTGGGACATTTAGGCCATTTAAGGCAAACTCACACACACAACGCATACACAAGGACTCGAACCTTGGACCTCTTAGTTGGAAGCCTAAGCTCTCAACCAATAGGCCAAGGGGAGTTGTGTCTACCTGTCCTTTCAACCATATTTATTGGCAAACCTTGAGGACAAAGCATGGAAGAGGATGTTAAGTAGTCTGCTTTACTCAACATCTTCCTCAGGTAAAGTGTGCTTTTTTGGATGTAAACCTGTGTTCTGCTGATTAGTTTCTTTTGCAAAATTGTTTAAGCTTCAACATGCATGCTTGAGTTTATTGCATCAGTCACTTGTGTAACTTTTATTGAATACTGGTCCATTTGAGACCACATCTCAGTGGAGAGATTATTCTGTGCGGACACCTGACGCAGCTTATCATTCAGAGACAAATCAGGTGTAGCCACATCATTCAGTACCGAGTAGAGGGTGACGTGGTATATTTTAATTGGGCTCTGAACAACATTTGGTGTCCGCATAGAATAATTTGCCCTCTCACTGTTTGAATTCTCTCTCATGCTGCATGATCCTTTAAGTTGTGAGAAAATAATTGTGGGTCTTGCACCTGTAGGGCTAGTTGCTGGTAGGCTCGTCGAGGAATTAGTTACGCTGAGAAGTACCTTCTAAGGGGATGACAGCGGGTAGATGCCTCAGTTTCAAAAAAAAATTGATTATCTTTTATGCTCCACCTTCATTATTAAGACCATATTGTTAAAATAATAAGCATAGAGAGGGTGACAACTCAAGCATTAATGTCCTAAAACAAGATAATATGCTCTTTATTCTACTTTTAATTTATTACCTTCCATAAAATAAATACACACTAACTCCTTGCATAAAATTTAATCTACAATTGATTAATTGAATACATGAGATAAAGATCATATAAAGCATTTGTATCATAAAACAAAAAAAAAATTTCAATCTATGAGACTTCCTTCCTCCATCTTCTCACCATCTCCAACAGTATCTCATTCCACGTATCAATAGGCCCCGGCAAGCACCAATGAAGGCAATCATTCTGTACCCTTTCCTTAACCCCACCTTCAAATGGGTTCGGGTTCATGTAAGGCCCAGGATGCCCGTCAGGCCTCATCATCGCCATTCTCGTCACATCCAAAACTTCCACCCTTACCGCCGCCGTCGCCGCCGCCGCCGCCGCCGCTGCCTCCTCGAGCTCAATATTCCTCATTTCCTTGTCCATATACTCCATCTCCTTCTCCCCTTCCCCAAACGGCTCCTTCCTCGCACATGCTCCTGCCTTGTCCCACTCCCCTTCAAAATGCGCCGGAGTAAAAGTCGTCACCACAGCCATCTTCTCCTTCCCCTTCCCCATTCTCCCCACAGTCGTCCTCACAGCCGTCCTCACCGACCTCCGAAACGCATCGAAGAAACCCGTCTCCGTCATGTTAACCAAATCCTTACAATGGTGACACCCGAACACTTCGCCGCCTCGGTCATAAAAGATTCCGGGGATAAGAAACCAATGCCCCGCTGATAAAACCACTATATCAATTCCTTCCAGCTCCGCCGCCCATTGCTCGTCGGCTGAATCCAGAAACAGTTGATTGTGCGTCCTTCCCTCCGCCGCCGACTTCTCGATCCCCTTCACTAGAAACGGCGACCAGTATACAGAGAGGGTTGTGTTATGAGATCGGAAAAACCAACGCCGAAACTTATTCTCGTCCCCGCGGTTGTATACGACGTCCGGTGGGCCGTTGGCGGTGGACAGCAAGCAGAGGAGGGATTCCAGTTGGTTGCGAGCAAGAGAGTCGCCAACAAAAGCCAGATGTTTGTTAACGAGAAGGTCCAGGAAAGCGGCGGCGGAGAAGGGGATGAGTTGGCAGCCAGTCGGCTTCCATCTCCAGTGCAGATAGCCCGTGTCCGGCCGACCGTGGGCCATACAGTTCTGACCAGACTTGATCGTTTTGCAAGAAGTATCGTTGTACTGCGGAGGGCGAGGGTCAGGAACCCACCGCCCGTCGGCGAAATCGCATCGCCTGCCGGCGGGTACTTGAGCCGTGGCTATTCTGATGGGCTGAGCAACTGGTTCTTGAGACAGAATGGTTGTGTTGCGGAGAGGGGGACTTAAGTGGTTGGGATGAGGAGAAAGGAAGAAGATATAGAGGTTTAGCAGAGATAAGGGTATGATTAAGAAGTAAATGGCGGTCAAGGTAAGTTTTTGTTTGCAGGGGATAGCGAAGGGAAATGGAAGGTGGAGATGAGGGTTTGTTGTTCCCATTATAGCTCTCAGTTTCACGGGAAAGCTTGCTTTTTGCAGCAGGACTGTTGAGAAAAATGAGAGGAGAACGGAGGTGCCAAAGGCAAAGCAGAGGGGAGAGATGAGGAAGAAAGGTGTGGGCCCTGAAAAGAGCGGTTGTTGTGAATTTTTCTGCAACTACTCCGGTCTCTATATTACTTTATATCCATCACTCATAGTCATAATAACAAAGCAATTTGAAGAAATATATTTTATTTTTATTTCGGCCACATTTTAATAATCTTCTATAATTTTCAACTATTTATCAATACTAGTACAACAACAATAATAACATTAAGCCTTTATCATACTACGTGGGGTCGGCTACATGATTCCTTTTTCTTCATTGTGTCCTATTAATGTTCAAATACTCGTTTAAATTTAATAAGAAAGCTCATTCCTAATATTTTCTAACCAAGTCTTTTTAGGTCTACCTCAATCTTTTTTAACATAAGTCAAATCTAATACCTCTACTCTCCTAACCGGGTCATTGGAAGGCAGCCGTTTTATGTGACCAAACAATCTAAGGCGACTCTCTCTAATCTTATCTTCTACTATTTATCAATAATTAATATTTTATTGAAGATAACTTCCTTAAAATTTTATTTTTCAAATCATGGTTATGCTTTTTATTTGTTCATTATTCTTATGATGTCTTTAAAAAAAAATTATACTTAAAAATTATTTTCTATAATAAATTTAAAATGGTATTTTCTATGTAGTAGCTTTACAATAAATCAAACCTAAGTTGATTTAAATTAACTTGAAATAGTTATTGTTTGGAGCTATTTCATATATAATATCAAATTTAAATTATTTATTAAATCATTTTTTTATATATTTATTTTTCAAAATTCCACCTATATATGAAAACTAAAAAACAAATTTAAATTTGATAATTAAAAAAGTAATATATGACTTATGAGCACTATTTTTATAAATAAGACAACTTTTTATATTATGTTTTAGAATATCCCACATTACTTTTATGGGTTACTTTTCATATCGAGAAAAATAATTAAAAAAAATTCCAAATGAAGTCATATTAACTAATTTATTTTAATTCAAATAATGAATTTTATTAGTTTTTAATTCAAATAATGCCCCTCTATTTTAGGTAAGCTCTTCTTAGGCAAGTGCCTTAACTAAGCAAATTCTTCTAAAAAAAGTGAATTCGAGGTGGATCCCGCGACTAAGGCAAGTGTGCATTGGGCGAATCTATCATGACTGGGACGAGTAACATATTTAGTCTTTGTTTGGGATGACTTTCTCACTGCTTCTTAAAACAGCTTTTTAGTAAAAAAAATTTATTTTTGTACTAAAAAATTACTCTGTCCCAAACAAAGGCTTAGTCGAGCTCATATAGAGTATTTAATAAATAAGATAATAATTTTCTTGGAGGGGAGGAAAACGTGTATTTGTATAACTAGGTTTAATAATAGAAGGACGCAAATGGTACAGTTGACCTTACAAGTTCATAAAACACTTCAATTTTATGTTAGGCAAAATCGTGCTATGCTGTAATGGCCGATTAGTTTGTCATAAGCTTTTTTAATTATTAATTTAATTTAATAATTAAGCTTTTAATGGTATTATTTTATTTTATTTTTTATTTAAAAAAACATTATGTATGTTTGATTTGAAATTTGAAAATTTTAAAGAATTATATCAGAATATTCAAATATAAATTATATTATTATATTTATTTTAATATAAATATGATATAAAGTTTTAATATGTACTATTCATTTTTTAATAAATTAAATAATTTTCAAACTCAACCTAATATAAAATTTTTGACATAATTTTTATAATAATAATAATATTTTATTCAATAAATAATTAATGATTATTAAATTTATACATAATGTTATTGAAACAAATAAATTTTAATAATTTGTAGCAATTAATAGCTTCATTTAATCAATTTTTTTATTAATTAATCAAATGGGACAGTGGAGAGATTGGAAAAATGCGCATTCCAACCAACCTTTTGTTAAGGCCAGCTCATCCTCCTTCATAATGGCCTTTCTTTTCAGCATCTTCAATTATTTTACATTTTTTTATATTAAATATAATATTAAAATATCATGCAGAATAAATTTCAGATTCCTTTGGCTTGAGTGAGTTGCCCACCAATTTCTAGGCCAGCTTCTTAGCTAAATTAGTGGGCAGTTTCTATCTCATTTAAGAGATCTAACAAATAAAATAATATTATTAGTTTTGTCTGAAATCTGATTGTGTTAATCAATCAGGTTATTCATATCGTAATTTTATTGGTCAAATTTGACGAGGAGCTTCGTGTTGGCCTTGCTCAAGCGTCAAATGATGAAATGAAACATCTTCTTGTTTCATATTAGTCTTCTCCTTTAGTAGATAAGTATTTGCGTACTGGTTACTTGCCATCAAAGTGGTCAGCTAAACAGATCGGCCTATGTGATCAGTTGTGGCGTACTAACTTACCCCAACAAGACGCTAGTTGGGATATGTGAAAACTCCACAACCCTTAGGCTATGGCTCATTTAGGAAAATTAATTGTATTCCTGAAGTCCCGGAAGTTTCAAAAGTGGTTGAGGAGGATCTCGACGAGCTACTCATTACTTCGTTCGATCAAAGCTCTTTTGTGATCGTTTAACCAACAAACTTGAACATCATTTTAAATATTCGATCTTTAAATAAACGGAGTTGAACACTAATGTATTTGGTTCATTTATGTTCACGAACAACATGATTTGAAGCTCGTAAACAAGCTCGACATTAAGCTCGATAAGAAAATCGATAAAAATTCAATCTGTGTTCGATTCAGAGCTTTTGAATAAACTAAATAAAAAATTGATTAATATTTAATTATAAAATTGATAAATATACATAACATAAATATTTTAAATTTATTATAACATAATGAATTTGTTCATGAACTAGAGACATTTTACATTTATTCATGTTTGCTAGATAATTTGTTTAAAATGTTCATGAACAAATTTAAGATTTGCTTGTTCAATAAATTATTTGCTAAATATGCTCACGAACATTGCTCATTAATGTTTATTTTTTTAAAGCTCGATAAGTACTAAACAAACTGAACATGAATCGAACATGAATCAAACATGAACACTGATAAATTAAATGAATCAAACATGAACACAAATAATAAAGCTCAAATCAAACATGAACCAAACTTGACCAATACAATAATAAACGAACTCAAACGTGAGCACACATACTCGGCTCAGCTCGATTCTTTTGCAGTTCTAGATGATCCCAGATTTAATTTCTGTAACCTTAGTCTGATATTTACTTCAAATTTGTGCCAAATCTAGTCAGCTTTTGGTAACAAATTAGTTCTCATTTATGATTAAATACTAGGTTCATTTGGCTGTTATCTTTACTTCCCAACAAATCCGAGATATAAAATCTTTTTATCTCATCTATCTGATTAGCATTGAGATTCGTGTTCAATCAGACTGATCTGCGGGCCGTAAAAATATTGGAAAATTACTAGAGATTGGGACCCAATGGTGCCTCGAGATAGAAGACTTTGTTTTTTTTTTTTTTTTTTTTTAATTTTATTTTCCTATCTTGCTTATTACGCATTTGACGCTTTAGTGTACTATTATTTTCTATGTGCGTGGAATATCATATAAATAAAAATGATTTTTTTTAATATAGTGAGTTCAAAATTTAATTTAAAATTAATATTATATATCAAGATTATGTATTATATTAATATAAAAATAAATTTAATAAACATCAATCCATTAAAATATAAATTTTATGATTTTTTTAAATAATTTTTTTAAAGTTAGATTGTACATGTACATATAATAACTTTACAGGACAATTTGATTTTGTTATAAAGGCTAAATATGTTTGACATTATAATGTCAGAGGAAAATCTTCTCCTTTTTACGGAGAATACAGAAAATAACATAGAAATAAATATAAATTATGTTGGTTCAGTCTATTGAACTGTTTAGTATAAGATAAATGCTAAATACTTTCTTATTACTTGAAGAGTTAGGGTTGAGGATAACAAATAAAATAGCAATTATAAGACAAATCAAATTTATAGTAGTTCGATATTGATATGTCATCAAAAAATTATTGTCCTAATCGGACATGAAACTCGACATAAATATGAATAAGAAACTTTCAAAATTAAATCTTAGATCATATGAACTCCGATTTTATCAAACTTATAGTCAAATTGAACTTCTCGAAGATAAGAACCTAACAACATCAAAATCGGTTCAATATAAGCCCAAATGAATCCAGATAGAAGTCTTGAAGAACATTTGAAAGATTCAAAACATATATTTGATGACAAAATTATATCTAAATAAAGAATGTTTATAGTCGAATTGAGTGGTTCAACAAGACGAATCTAACGAGCCCAAGATCACCTAATTCTAACATCATTGGGCACACAAATGCATGATAAATGCTCCACGGTCAAGGGGATCAATATGAGTCGTCCATTGGAGCACTCTCAACTTGCCCTTGATCTTCTCTATATTTTCTAGCTATGCTACTCCAAAAAA
Source organism: Dendrobium nobile (assembly GCA_022539455.1). Taxonomy (NCBI): domain Eukaryota; kingdom Viridiplantae; phylum Streptophyta; class Magnoliopsida; order Asparagales; family Orchidaceae; genus Dendrobium; species Dendrobium nobile. Next base: position 80,466,949 of record CM039726.1, on the reverse strand, counting down.
TTATAAATAGACCTTTCATTCTTCACAAAATGAGGGGAATATGAGAAGAGCTCTAAAGCTTGAAGAATCATGTAGTTCCACACTGACACCATCGCATTAAATATGTGTCACCAGGCCACCGCTGATGAACCTCTAGCAATGATCGACGAACCTCCTTGTGGAAGCCATTAACAAGCCTTCCTCCAGCCACCATTGCAAACTACGGTCTTTCCAACCACCGTCACCCAACTACGGACCTTCCAACCACTGTCACTCAACTATGATCCTTTCAACCTTCATCACTCGACTACAATCATTCCGACCCTCGTCGCCCTAATACGTTCATTCCACAATCACTGGCTGACAATTATACCTTCAACCACTGTCGCCCGCCGATTATGATCCCTCTGACCACCATCACCTACTGACTATGATCCCTCCAACCTCCGTCACCCGTCTACTATTAACCTTACGACCACTGTCACATGTGGACTACGGTCCCTCTGACCACCGTCGCCCTCCAACTATGGTGTAATAATCCAAATTTTTTAAAAGTATTATTCTTTTAAATAAAAAATTTGAATTTCAGCACCGTGCCTTATCGGAGAGGAGAGAGAAGGTTGTTTGGGACTTTTTCATCTGTCAATATATTTCAGAAATTTCTTTTATTTATTATAAGTAACTTAAAATTATTTTAATTTTTAATGATTTTGATTATTATGTAGATTTTTTATATTAAACAAAATTGATTATTTGTCACTGCATTTTAATTGTGACGTTTACATAAGCAAAAAAGGTTGATTGTTAACACTATAAAATATGTTGTGTTTTAAAATTTAATATCTTGTGTAGGAAGATGGGCCGACGGATTTTTCTTTAAATATATTTTATGGTGTTATCTTGATTGTAGCATGTAACATATGATCAATTACGTCAACGAGCAGAGACTAACAACACTATTTATTTAATGAAGCCACCTATAATGATATTTAAATAATTGAATATGCGATAATTGATATGATTGCTAAGTAATTGGAAATTAGTTAGGGTAAAAGATATTGAAAACACCACGTTAAGCTGGATATTCTACCATGTTAAATTATATATTGATGCATGCATACATTGATATCACTGATGGCATTAATATGTGCATTAATATCATTGACATTATTGGATGCATTAATAATACATAAAAAGATAATGCATATGAATATATAAGATATATTCTTTTAATGATTTATGAATGATTTCTACGCCGTTGTTTTACCATTTTTTGAATATTATATCAATTATTATTATTTTGATTCATTGTAATAATTACATCCTTTTTTATTAATCATTTTGAGTTTTATTAATAATATTATGTTATTAACTACATTGACTGCTATTAATTACAATAGACTGAGCATTTCATATTGATTTTTTTTAGTCCTTGCATTTTAAATTTTAGTGAATTTTGGATTATCTCGAGGCTTTTGAGCTCAGTATGTGAATTAATTAAGAATATAAAATAAATCATTCTGCCAAATTTGATTATTGGATGTTACAAATTGGTATCAAAGTAGTTGTTAGAAGAATTGGATTGTAAATAAAGATATATGAATTGATTTATGAGTGGGGTAGAAGTTTAGTAGTATAGATTTATCATTTTTGCATTTAATTGATTGAGTTTGATGAATTTTGATTCATGATTTGTTTTAATTTAAATTGAGTTTTTATTTTAAGAAATTTTTGTATTGATTTTGTGCCTAAATCCTTAAAGAAACTGTTAAGGAAAACATTTTTCTAAGGTGGGTAGATTATAATAATCTAATTTTTTTTGTAATGATTTTCTTTTAAATAAAAAATTTAAATTTCAGCATCGTGCCTTGTAAAAAAAAAAGATAGGGAGGAGAGAGAATGTTGTTCAGGGTTTTTTTGTATGTCAATTTTGTTCAGAGATTTCTTCTATTTATTGTAAGTAACTTAAATCTCATTTTAGTTATCAATTATTTTGATTATTATATAGATTTTCTTAAATTAAATAGAATTAATTATTTTCTACTGCATTTTGATTGTGGCATTTACCTAAGCAAAAAAGATTAGTTATTAACACTATAGAATGGGTTGACTGTTAAAATATGATATCCTCTATAGGAGGGTGGGCCAACGGGCTTTTTTTGAAGATGATTTGTTGTGTTATCCTCGTTATAGACTATACTAGATGACCGATTACACCGACATGCATTGAGTGATGACTCTTTTTTTATTTAATGAAAGTTTTAGTGAGTTTTGGATTAATGCTAGGCCTTTGAGCTCATAGTATGGATTAATTAAAAAGATAAAACAAATAATTCTTCCAAATTTGATTCTAAGGCGTTACATATGGTCCCTCCGACCACCTTGGTATGTCGACAACAATCCTACTGACCAAATAGGCATGTCAACACTTTTTTAAAAATAATTATCATGTAACGAGCTATATACAATGTGTATTTGCTACATTAAGTTAGCACCCTTCTCCGAAGAGAGAAATTATTTGTAATCAATTATCAATAATAGTGGATTCAATCAAACTAGCTAGGCTAGGTGCCATTGTTTTTTTTTTTTTCGCTTTTTCAGGATTTTCACGTAAAAAACTCAGAGTATCTTTTAAACGCTACACCCTACTCTTTTATTTGTCTGTGTGCTAGATCTTCCTACAAAGCTAGGACACTAAACTTTATATCTCTCTACCACAGCGAATATTCCATACCGTAATAGACCCCAATTCCACGACTCCTCTAAATATGCTCTTTTAGAGTATCACTAATTATGTTCTTCACAATCCACAAGTGAAGCATTCTCGTTTTGAGCCTCTTTCATCAAGTGGATAAATCCAAAACTATTATTTCAAAGCAACATATAATGTCACTTCTAATACTATACAATATAATGATGAACTAGTTTAATGAATATGAAACCCAATCTTAAAGTGTATTAGCACACAAAATCCTCTAAGGAAATTACAAGTGAAGACATTGTTTTGAGAAGCGAAAGAATTGTAATGAGAATGAGTAGTGATATTTTTACTTCGATTGAGTTGTCATCATCTTTAATGATTCCATGGGGTATTTATAGGCTTTTATATTGTGAAACACATCACATAATATTTCTTAGTAGGTAGCATTTGCTAGCCAAATGTCAAATTAGTCATTATTGTCATTAGAATTTCTTAAGAAAATTAATCTATGACTAATTATATAAAAAAATGGATCATATGTATGATTATTATATATGTTTTCAGGCATCACAAGCGTATAATGGTTAGCATCGATAGCAATCGACATTGGAATTAACAACAGATGACAATGGAACCAACAAGTATATTGGTCCCCTTTGATTACTTGGTATTTTTTAGATATTTTAATATATTAATAATATCAAAATTAAGCAATATTTAGCACTTAGGATTCATCTTATTGAGACACTAAAAAAATGGAGGTCATTTTGTGTCTGAATTTTTCAACTATATTTTCAAGCACTTAATTTAAAGTCTCATTTGAACTAGGATTAAGAAGTCTTTAATCTCGTAGGATTCTTCTTATCAAAATATATGTTTCAAGTATAAATTTATTGAAAATAGGATTTATAATATTCCATAGTTGATCACATACTTTTTTTAATTTAAATGCTTAATGCTTTAAGATCTAAAAATTGCATCATTGTTCGTACTCATTTAGATGTTTCCCTTATGATAAATTAGTAATCAAATTAGTCTATCCATAAAATGGCATAGGATTCTTTTAATTTCAAATATCTTTAACTCTTACAAAAGAAACCCTAGCTCTTATTCATGAAAGAGCTAAGAAATATAATAACTAAATTAATTTTGTAACACTTAAAAGCATGAAATTGGCCTAAAACTACATGAGATAGTACAAAGGTCATGAGACGCCCTAATTACAATATATAAAAATACATTAGCACCAACATTGAAAAAAAACTAAACAAGAAAATGAACCAAATATATAAATGAGTTCATTAAGCTAATAAAAACCTTGGATTAGTTGTAGATCATTAGTTAATTATTATTTCTAATGATGTAATATTTATGTCATTACATTAATGATATTACTAGAAATTTTTTACCATCCTAATTAAATTTCTAATATTTATTCTTCCAAGCTTTTATATGATGGTTGACAAGAACCTAGATTCTTGTTTTAAAATATTAATATATATATTTTTTTTAATATGGGGATGGTATTAGAGAAATAATTAAGGTATTGCATATTCCTAAATTTAATATTAAAGATAAATTTTCATGTACTTATTTATCAAAGTTGAAGCACAATGTACCTAAGCAAGCTGGTTTGGGTATATCTAGCTTCAAGAATTGAAAATCAAACCTCTCTAAGGGTTGGGAGACACATCAAAGTCTTCGACCCTTTAAGTTTAGAGGTGTAATTGAGTCAAGTTGATCGATGAATAAATTTGATAAATAATGACTGATGAGTAAGTTTGATAAATATTTTATGTGTCGAATTTGAGTCAACCCAAATGTGACTTGTCGGGTGATGAGATAACTCATTTAAAAATATTAATGTGAAATATAATTAAATTTTATTAGAATGTAAGAATTTAAATATAAAGTTATTTAAAATATTCAAAAAAATTATTTTTAAGTATTATCTAAAATTATTTTATATTTTTTACCCTCTATTTTTTATTATCATTTAATTATAACGATGATTTAAATTATAATTATCATCTCTTTTGATAATAAAAGAATACAAAAAAATAAAATTAAAAAAAAAACTAAAATTAAATTGGATAACTCTGGCACCCTCCCTCGACCTTACCAGTTCCTCCGGCTCCGGTCTTCCACTTGGCTAATAGCCCCCCGCGCTTGTCTCGGCGACTCTTTTAATCGCCGATAAACGAGGGGTTGGAAGCAGTGGAGGATTACCAGCGGGTTTGTTTTTGTTTTTTTTTCGCGGGATCTGTAGCTTCCACTTTCCGATTAAGCGATGGAGACCGGCATCGGCGAGTTTGCACTAGTAAGGGAGCTTTTTCTTTACTTTGGCCGTGTGGTTTGCGGCATAGGAAGAAGTTTCCCTGTTATTCCTGTTTTGTAGTTTCAGTCTTCTGAAACTGATCATTGCCTTACTCATGACGAAGATAAGAGCAAGTCACACATAAGGTGCTTTATTTTATATCTGTTAGGTTTTTGACGTGATGTAAATGTAATTGAAATTTTCATTTTTGGCTGGGGTTGACCATCTGATAGTTGTCGTGGTTTCTTTTTGTTGGTTTGCAGTTGGACAACATGCAATGAGTTCCATAAAACGACTTGATATTAGCTAAGGACATCTAGTCCAGTGGAATTTTTAAAATTTGCCGCAGAGAGACCCAGTAATCAGCTTTCTTAAATAGGATGTGAGTATGGAGAATTCTCCTGCCAAGTTTCCTATAAAGCTCTTTATGATAAATCTTCTACCTAATTGCTCCTCTCTCTTGTCAAACATAACTGCAAATTAAAAGAAAATAAGAAACCATGTAGGTCCAAACCCGTAACTGAGGTGTCTAGAATGACAAACTCATTCAAGGAAGTGTTTTGTAGCAAATCTGAATATCCAGACATAAGGGGTTTTCTCAACGGTGTAGGCGACTAATTGGACCTGTCGACGTTTTAGCTACTCACTAGCAGAATAAATTATTCCATCTTTTGGACCTGTCGACGTTTTAGCTAATATTAACTCCCCTTTAAACCTCATATGTCATAATATCTGCACTGTTGCCAAATCAATCAATGGCATACCTCTCTTTATTTTTTTAATGAACTTATATAAAAAAGAATACAAAATTAAGCTGAGCCTTATTTTGATGTAGAGTTCTCTCCTTGCTTTTATATTTGAAATTTTTCAAACGGGAGATTTTCCCTGTCACTTATATGTATTACATAGAGTTGAAGCAACAAAAATATTATTTAGAATTTATTTGAGTAGAAATTAGAAAGGACCAGGTTTAGATTCTATATTTTAATTGTGCAGTTGGAGGGCATTTAAGAAGACCATTTTCCTTCTTAATTTTTGCTCCAATAGACCCCTTTATGCAACATTTCAGTGGTAATTGGAAGCTAAACTTGTGATAGTGATCAATATTAATGCTCAACTCCTACATCATCTTTTATTACTAAAATAGATTATACCGAACCAATAACATGCATGATTAGTTTTTCCTGCAATATTTGAATCCTATACACAAAACCAAGAGTTTATTGTTCTTGTCAAGTATACATCAAGCTCACATTTGAAAGTAAAGAAACATTTATATTTTTCTTTGGCCTTCTTCAAGAAAAATAAAAGAAAATGCTATCTCTTGCTTGAGTTTCCTAGGAAGAAGCCTGTGCTTCTGAGGAAATCCTTTGCCTGAATTAACTTATGGTCTTTGTATGAGCAAACTTTCTATAAAAGAATGACTTCATCTCTACAACTTCTAAAAGACAATGGTAGGGCATTGATGGTCACATCTTTTATCTGGTTTTATCTGGTTCATGCTATTATCTTGTTGTAGGAAGAGAATTTGCAAGTTTTCATAGTATGCTGTTGTTTATTTTTATCAGAATAAATGAAATATAAATTTGATATACACTATCAGTTATAGGATCATTCAGCTTTTCCACTACCTATCTCCAGCAAGTATTTCTTGAGTAGTGTCAGCAGCATATCATTCCACATGTCAACAGCCCCAGGCATGCACCAATGCACGCAGTCACTGTAACCTTTCATCCATTGATTGTTCCAGTTTGTATCTGGGTGAGCATCAGGTCTCATCATCATAGCCTTTGTGATGTCCAAAAGCTCAAATCGTCTCTTCGCATTCCTAGAAGAAGCTATTTTGATTTTATTTATTTCTTCTACTTGTGCATTTCGAATTTCCCAGTAAGTCCCGGCCAAGTTTATTTCAGCTTCATCAAAGGGTCTGGTCCTGTTGCAGTAGCCACCACCATTCCAAGTCCCGTTTTCAAAATGTGCTGGTGAGAATGTCCTCAAAAATATTAAGTTATCTTGATCAAACACTTCAGCTTTGTTTAGGAATTGCAGTGCTTTTCTGAAGGCCTTTCGCAAGCCAAAAGCCGGGTCATTGTTCCTAACAATTTTCTCAGAACAGTAGATGCATCCAATCAGTTGTCCACCTTCATATAAGTAGATTTTCCCGAAGAACCAGTGACCGCTAGAAATGACTATATGGTTAATAAATGGAAGTTTCTTGGTCCATTCTTGGTCAATCTTGTCCAGATGCAGATCATAGACACCAGAGTTAGATCCGTTTATCAATCTCTCGGTTCCTTGTACTAGGAATTTGGTCCACATTACCATAAGAGTGAAATTGTGGGATTCAAAATGCCAAATTGGAAATTTATCTTCAGGATCTTTGTGGAATGCTTTTGGAATCTCCATCTGCAATTGCTTTGAATGAACACTGTTAAATGGGAAATAGTTGTGTCTAGTTTGTAACAGGAAGTGAAATGGCGCTGTCTTTGCTTAGTTCTTCCAGGAAAATAAATACCAATTGCATGAGGGGTTTCATGTATGCAGCCTTATTTTTGAATTGTAAAGAGGCTATTTCTGTGAATATGGAAGCATTCATTGTTTTGGTTAGGATCAAACTATCTTGAACTTTAATGCAAGGTAGCTTATCAGAATATTCATTGAAAAAAAACTTCATTACCAGCTACATAAAAGATTGTTGACCCCTACACATCAAAACACGCAAAAAAAAGGCAAAATCAGCTATTTAAGCAACGCGCACGTCAACACGACACGTCACTTGAAGATCAAACGACCTCCGATTACCAAACGGACTGCGCCGTTGCAATCAGGACGTTGAATTCGTATAAGAGAGAACCCCTCGCAATCAAATCAGATGAGATCGGTCCAAAGGGATGACCAACACCCGAAATTGACGCGCAACGTCGCACAAACGACATCGGATCGCAAAACGGATTTCGCCGTTATGTTCGAAACATCTTCAATACCCAAAAATGACTATCAAATTATCCAATTAAAATCGTATAGTGAAATCGACGTGCATTTCAAGGCAACACATGCAAATCGAGGACATCGGCGTGCGATGTTGCCCAAACAGCATTCGATAGCAAAACAGACTCCTCCGTTGCGTTCGAAACGTCGACAACGCTTGAGATGGACTGTGATTTTGTCCAACGAAAGTCACTCGAGGAAATTGGCGCGCAATTCGAGGTGAAATGTATGGATTTTGAAAATGACACACAAATTAAAGTGTTTTGGATGGCTTCCTTGATTCTGCTATTTTAAAATACTATAATAATAATAATAATACTTATTATTATTATTATTATAACTATTATTATAAAAAAAGATAAATTCAAACTTTTTATCCTCGAATGAACATCTCCTCCTATAACTTGCCTCAGTTGGATGATACGCTCTCATCATTAAAATGACAAACCAACTAAGCTTTCAGCTCTCTCTGTTTACGTGCAGGAATCCCTGCAGCTGAACTCTTCCCTCATAGTCGAGAAATGATGTGAAACACTTGTCTCTTCTTCCTTTGCCTTACACAAAGAACGAACATAAGTACCCGTAGATGCCTCAGCGCCTATGGGGGAAGAACTGCACAATTCAAACAAGTACCCCAAAGACCCATCCACATCTTTCTATTACGTGGTGGGATTGAAGATTTACGGCTGCGGTGTCATCTGACATATACCGTACATGCTTTTCTCTAGTGTGTCGGGAAGGCCCAACTCCCGAAATTTTCCCTAAATGGAGGAGACGTCGGGATGCTGCCAAAATTTCTAATGAACAGAGGACTTAAAACTGAACATCAATGAACCTTAATTTGAACATGAAAGAATGCAGGGAACCATACTAAAATTTAAACTCTAAAATGCACAATTACACTGAAAATTACAAACACTAAGTAGCCTCGATTACTCAAATGAACATCAACAAACAAAAAAGGAACTTATGTTGAATTCTCAATTAACATAATTTGTTGGTAAATAAATGAACAAAGATGTATCAATTTGCTTACAAGCAGCAACACGAACCCTCAATGAACATGGCCACTACATCAATTGATATACAAATCAACAAGCAATCTAAGTAAATGTACACAATGCAACCTGCAAATATTTAATGCATCTAATAATACACGCAACTTACAAACAAATGCATTTATTTCCCAAGAGCACTGAAGGTCAACTCATAACGTATGTTGCAGATCAACTTCAAAGATAACAAAGAACTGTGACATATGTAACAACCCGCTTACAAGTAGTTATGGGAAATTTGTGAGTGCTTATGGATGATGGTAAGTAATGTGCAAATGAATACACTAACATTGGACATATTGTGTGACAATAATCTACAGACAATGAATAATGAAACTCAAATGATGCCCTGTTAATCATTCTGTGAACAAGAGGAGCTAATGTCAGCTAACTCGCCAAAGAAATGTATTGTCCACTACAAACAGTGATGACCGACATGCAAAGAAGAAGATAATCCATCAATAGAGCATTTTTTAGGAACTTTTGGTGAATTTGGCTTGCTTGCAACTAATGCCAATTAACTTGCGACTAATGTCAATTAGCTTGCAAACAAATTCCTTAACTCGCCTCCAATTAGTGACAGGTTATATGGAATGAATACAACAATTCATTATCTGACGTGCATAGAAAAAAACCATGACGAACACAACTCACAACAAATTTGTCAAGGGGGTAGGGATGAAGGAACGCAATAACATCTTGATCATCAACACTGATTCAACTCCAAGAAAACACATCAATATCCTGCAAGCAGAAGGATTTAACATACAACGAATACAATGACATCCTACATTTAATACTGATATATGAGCAAGCATGTGATATTCCACAAGCAAATTCAGTGACCATTCAATATCAGTCAAATACATCGGTCCTCTGTAGGAAGAAGAAGCAAATGTTGCGTAGCTGAACACAAATATCTACTGGACACTGCAAGAGACCCATTTCATATTCAACATGTCATTTGCAACCAGAGAATAACGATACATAATAGATGCAAGCACCTATTAGTGGTGGTAGAAGACCCACTGTACACTTAGCATACTATCTATAAGGATATACAAAGAATTGCAACAAATGCAAGCTCCTGGGAACCACAGCAGGAGACTTGTTGTCTGCATAATATATACTATCTACGATGTAAGTGGAAAGAAGCGTAGCAAGCACAAGCTACCTGCAAGATAGCATAGAAGTTAGTGACGAGTGCAAGTATTTACCTGCACAAAGCATCAAATGACCCGCAGCATGGCATCATGCCACCAAATATGCAACATTCATATAAGCGGACAAAGGCGACCCAGAGCACTTGCATGCATATGATAATTGCCCGCGCAGTTAATCAACATCAAATGCGTTAAAATGCTCTCATACATACATTGCAACATGCATAATAACCTAGGGGTGTCAATTTCGGGTCACGAGTCGGGTTTGAGTCGAACCAGAAACTGACCCAACCCAAACCCGACCTATTTTTATTCGAACAAGTAGGTTTTTCAGACCCGAACCCGACCCACTTTGGCTTCTGGTCAACCCAACCCACCGACACTACAATGCTAGCAGTGATGGGCCAATGGTCGGTGCAGCGGCAGTCGACAGCGTCGTCACTCAAGTCATCAGGGACGACGGGCAGGTGGGTCAGTGCGACTGGCAGACTAACACGGACGCAATGCTGGACAGTTGGGACGTGATACATATTAGCCTCACTGCCTCGGGACTCAACGCGCAATACGGGCAGCTTCAGTCAGGCGCGGTCAGCGCGGGTCATTCTAGGTCTTTCCCGAGTTTTCAGATCAACCCGAGCCCAACCCAATTTTTAAAACAGGTCGAAAACCCTAACCCGAACCCAAAATTTCAAGGTAAGTTCAGGTCGGGTTATTGGGTTATGTCAAATATTGACACCCCTATAATAACCTTTGCAAATGTGTCATTCAATATCACAACATGCATTGTGTCATAAGTCATAGCAATATGTTGCATTTATATATCGACATGCAAATACGTCATACACATCATGCAAGCGCTACACTATCATACAAGTGTATTGTACGTGCATGTATGTGTGTATTATAGACATGGATCACACAAGTATATTATGTACATCACGCAAGTACTGTACTATCATGTAGATACATCATGCAAGCAAAGATGGCAATGCACATGCGTGTTATGCATATATGCTACGCAAATACACTATATGTTATGTCAATGTACGAAACTAGTGTATTGCATATGAAACATATCATGTGAAAAGGCACATATGTAATTATGTATATGTAAATATATAAATGCATCAAAAATATGTTAATATACGAATGGAAGTATAGATGTATGTGTGAATATGCATATTGGTCATGGCATTGCATACATACAACCACTATACGATCGCATCAATGCAGAACGCATAGCTGCATACCCGCTTGGGCCCCGACGAAGTGTTGTATTTACACACATGACGTCTGAGAATGCTGCGTGGGTCAAGAAATTAACTTAAATTCGAGTCTGATCCTTTTATGTGGGTAGATAGGAGTTGACACATGTCACACAGTCGAACTATCAAATAAATATATGGTCGTGATGTCGACCAGGATATTCATTTTATACATTCATATTAGGACTTCAATGTCTATAACAAGAAAATCCACTAGTAAAGGCATAAAGCTGGCAACGAACTGGATCCTCTGTCAGCTATTAGACAGAGTCGACAAGTTTCAACAGATAATTACAAAAATGTCCCCTAAATACCCGCATGGGCCCCGGCGAACGTGTTATGAATACACACGTAATATCTAAAGATGTTGCGCATGTTAAATGATAAATTTAAGTTCGAGCCCGATCCTCCTATGCTAGTAGATAGGAGTCGACACTACTCGAACTATCAAACAAATATATGGTCACGGCGTCGACCGAGACATTTGTTTTATACGTTCATATTAGACCTTCAAGGTTTATAATAAAGAAAATTAATCAATAAAGTTAAAAAGCCTACGAAGAATCCGATCCTTTGTTAGGCATGTAGACAAAGTCGACAAGATTTAACCGATAAAATAAAAGTTGCCCATAAACACCCCGATGATGGTCGTGTTGACAGAAAATCTCAACTGGAGGGGATCATAGATACTTAAAATGCTATCCAAATGCCTACAAAATTCAAAACTCCAAAAGATATCAAAACCCATAATATTTAAAAATCGAAACTCAGTCATCGAAGGCTTAAAGCAAAATACATCCACCCTTCGCAATAATTTGTTCAGATGGACAAAATTTGAAAATTACTTCGGCTCGCGAAGAGCTAATGTTTGATCGAGAATATCACTAAGATTCATTCTCAAACAGTCTCTTGTCAGTAAGAACGTGACATTGGTCCTCTGATCAGCGGTTTGGCCGGACGCCTTTGCAAAGAACCCATAGCTTAGCTGGATGGCTCCGCGTGGTTAACGATTACGACCCTCTCACCTTGTGGCTTGGTCCAAAGACTCTATTGTATAATGGTTACGGTTGTAGCCCGTATGTTCCCCAATGACTTCAAATTTTTTAGATACGAATCAATATGATATAATTGATAGGGCACAAAGCCCTTTGTTAGCTAAGATGGATTCAAATTTATCATCTTAGACAATATTCACCCCAGGTCTATAAGGTACTCTTGGACGAAGCAATCCATGGCTGTAGACAATGATTCTTCTGCCAGGTTGGGTCGACTACCTCCTCTGACTAAGTAGAATAGGGATAATGATGACTCGAGATGAAGGAATCATGGAATCTTGATCGGTCTCATCATCATTTCCCCCACCATCCGCTTTAAGTGCAAGATGGTGAAATTTTCATTTTTAAATATTAAATTTTCAACAATACCAAACTTGCTGCTACTATACACCAAATAATATGTATTTTTATGTATTTGTTTCGACGACTAGCCTTAATCAAAAGTTCTCTCGTGATCGGGAGGGATAATTAATTATAGGGGCTTGCGCTTATATGAAACCAGAACTCATATTAGAAATCCTCACAAAATGAGGGCAAAATCTCTGGGCAGTGTCTTTTTTCAAACCCAATATGCCTTTTGAAAGTTTGCCTCTGAACTTAATTCGTTAAAACTCTCCCGAACAAGGGGAGGTCGGGGCGTGAATTTGCGGAGCCCACAAAGACCTGTCAATTAACTTGCTTTTCCTGAATATGTTGATTTTAGCTATAATCTGGGAAGTTGGCTGTCCGGAAAAGAATATCAGTGAACTTTAAGTACAAGCTTGTAGTTTTTTTATTCTATGATGCAAAAAAGCTCAACAGTTCAATGGTCAATATTCTATCATAAACCTATCAGTTGTCCAGTCTCCTTTTCTGTTGTATAATTATCCTTATTGAATCCACCTAGTCAACTGAATCCAGAGTTTGTCAATGAAATGCTAAATTTGAAAACGCTAACTTGTTTGCACGTATCTACTTGATCATTATTATCAAATGCCGCATTCTATAACGCACTTTAAGTTTTGGCTGTCTTTGCACGAGTTCCTGATACTTAACAGCTACTAGACACACAACCCTAACTTGTACTTCAAAATTTTGCTCATCTTATTTCTGTGTCCTGACATTTTTGTATATCCTTGGCCTTTATCCCGGTAGCAAGCCATTATGAACTCTTAATATTACTGCAACTCATGCTTTGTATATTTTTTTAGTTTGTTGTTAGCCTAAATTGTTATCCATCTGGAGAAATTTGATTGTTTGATTGCATGAAGATTACTGAAATCTACATTCCTTGGGGGACATCTTAAAGATTATCCATCCTCGTTTTTAATGTAATGTGGATGCAGTTTATTGTTCTTCACAAGATCAAACGTCCCTTACAATTTATTTTTTATCTGTGCTTTGGTAGCACCTTCCATTACTTGCTAAACCAGCCGAAAAACTTTCAGGTCTATTCATTATTTTTTCAACTCTTGCTTGCTGAACCTTAAAATTATCTTCCTTGAATATCTATTTTTTTCTCATGAAAATTATATGTAATAGGCAAAATTTGTACTTACTATCAAGATTGTATGAAATCATTTGACCTCATGTCTTGCCTAATCCTTCCGACATCTCCTTTGGGGAGATTATATGAAATTGTCTATTAAAAAAATATGAAGTTCTAAAACAATGTAAAAAAGTAACTAAATTCAGTTCAAAAGTTTAGCCTAAGCACTTCCAGAACATCGTAGCTCGTCACAATATAATGTAATGATCCATAAATATAAGATTGATGATGCAGTTGGGCTTCCTATCATATGCTTATTAATTTGTGATTTGTTACAAGAATTAAATTATCATCTTATTAGAGTTTTCCAATGAATCCAACATTGGAGACTAGTAATAAATCAAGTTTCCTACATGTAAGAAGTGAAGAACAGAATAATTTCATGTTGTTGTTATCATTGATCAAAACTAAACTGATTTTTCTTTGTTCATTAGATTTGACATGGGAAGGCTAGGCTAACCTCAGCGAGCAAGCAGACGAGCGAATCCGCCTGATTCCGGGCAACCGAATCACCAACGAAGGCCATTCTTTTCCCCCTAGAAATTTCAAGGAATTCTTTAGCATTGAACCTCGGCAACTCGCACCGTGCCGGCTGCCACCTCCACCTCACATAATCCCCATTCTTCCCATACTTGCCACAGTTCTTAGACTCAGGTAATGACTTACATGTCTGGTTAGTGTATCCATGGTTGCTTCCATTATCTCTCACCCAGGTGCCATTGGAAAGATCACACCCTGGCTTCCAGCCACCTGATCAGAACCAAATCAAAACTACCTTCAGATGAAAAAATTCATCTATGAATCAATCATTCTTTGTTTTTCTGTATAATTATACCAATGAATCTTTGTTTGAAATCTTCTTGTCTGGGTGGGAGAGAAAAAGAGCTTCGAGAAAAGATGTAGTAAATGACTGCGCCGAAGAGGATCCATGGAAATAAGAATTTTGATCTGAGGATCATATTGTGGCAATGGGAGAAGGGAATGTGGAGTTCTATTAATGAAGATTTTATTAGTATTCTGGAAAGGAAAAAGGTAGGAGAAAGAGTATGGTGAAATTCAATGGTTTCTTTTCCTGAATATTGAATTGGAGGAGGAGAAGAATTTACTGATTAGGATCGCTCCTCGTGTTAAGGGGTTTGAATATTGGTCATTAGGAGGATGTTTCTGCTTAATTTTCGGCTAAAAAGGCTGAAGAAAAATGGCGAAGTTTCTATGTTTGACATTATTGTTATGTTTATTATTATTAATATTATTAATAAGAATATTATTATTATTATTATGGTTGACTTTTCCAAAATAGTTGGTGATTGACAGGGATATTCTACTCTCTCTCTAGAAGAAAAATTATTTATTCCCCTTCTTTTTTTTTTTGTTCATTTCATTTATTAGTTTATATGATCTTCAAACACTATAAAATATCATTAATTACTATTTGTAATATAAGAATTATGTGTGGAATGAATTTTATTAATTTTTATAATGATTTAATTATTTATTAAAAATGTGAAAAAAATAAGAGCCGATGTAATTTAGGTTACCTCTGCCTTTTATTAACCAAAATTATCTAATATATCGCAGAGGATTCCTGCGTTCAATTCTAAGCCAGTTGAAAGTTATTATATTTTGAAATCACTTTTTTTATTATTATTATATAATTGGAGATATGCATCATTAAAATGTTTATGTATTTGATTGATTATCAATGGTCATGATTTTTGGAGAAGATTTGGGTAGGGCTGCAAATGAACCGTGCGTTTGACGAGCTGCTCATAGCTCGACTCGATCAGAGTTTGTTTATGTTTGTTTAATAAGCTATATGTTTGTTTAATAAGCTAAACGAATAAGATTGAAATTTTTTTATAAATATTCGATTGTTAAATAAACGAGTTTGAATAGCTTGTTGTTCGGTTCATTTATGTTCATGAACAGTATCATTTAAAGCTCATGAATTAACATGTTAAGAAATTCTATTAGAGCTGATTAAAGCACAATTAAGACTCATATTCAGCTCTAATTAGCTAGAAATGAATACATAATTTTAAAAATAAATATTGCTAAATTAATTTAACTAATTTAATATTTTATAAAATAAATTTATTACTTAATAAATGAATTATTAAATGAAATATAATATATTACAATATAATATAATATAATATAATACCTAATAAAATAAACTAATATGTCACTTTTTATATATTACTTAATAAAATAATATATGTCCTCCACCCGTCTCTCTCTCCTCGGCCCGCCTCTCTCTCCTCTGCCCGCAAAACCAAAAAAAGTTTATGGGAAGTTTAGTCGCACATTGCTTTCGAGTATTTTAGTTTTGCTCTATATAGCTAAAAATATGAGTGCAACATTTGCGCTTCTCTACCCGCCTCTCTCCTCCACAGTGAGCGTCTGCTTTGATGTTGATGGGTTAACATACAGCTTGATGAGTTCATTTATTTTGTTTAAACTAGCAACTCGTTAATAGGTTCGACTAGCCTAAAATGAACCTTACACAAACATAAGCCAAGCTCGAATATGTGTTTATTAGACGAGCTTGAGCTCGAACAAGGATAAAAAAAGCTCGGCTCTCGAACAGGATCATGCCAAATGAACTCGAACTCGAACATGTCGAAGTTCGGCTCGGCTCTATTAGTTTGCACCCTTAGATATAGGCATGATTTCTTTAGCAAGTAATGTTTGTTGGTGAAAACAATTATGTTTCTTGTTAATTGTCATATGGGTTTGTACCTTCTATAAAAAAATTAATTACTATTTATCAAGATAAAAAAATTTTTATGTAATTTATTTTAATTGTCTTCCCTTGCCTTGCACAGAGAAAATGATTGTGTTTTAGAGTACTTTCTTTAGAGTTTCCAAAACAAAACAAAACAAAAAATCAATGTTGAAATAATGAAATAGTTGCAAATTGTATTTTTAAGTATAAAATTAAAATGGCTTCCTTCATCTGCCTAATGGGAGATGATTGTATCTCCACATTCTTTTCTTCATTTATTACCTAAAAAGTGACCCAAGCATCTACATCATGTATGAATTATTTGGGTATTACAATATTATTCTTCTCAAATATACCTTCATTTGGCTTGTGCCATAGTAGGGGAACCCATTCCATAGAGAGAGAGAGAGAGAGAGAGAGAGCAATTTATTAAGGTCAATTTTGGAATAATTTTGAACACTGATTTGTTGTGAAAAAAAATATAGTTCTTTGTTAAAAAAAATAAAAGGAAATGACTTAGCACATTTTCATTATTATCTTTAAATTACATTTCATATCATAAAAATGCTACTTCAATTCATTCAAATTAATATATTAGATATTATAAAAAATAAGATTTTAGCATACAAAATCTCATATATCACAGCATTCTTATACATAATATGCCATTTAAAAAATATATTGAGAATATATTACGACTAAGCTTATGAAATATCTATATATATACTGTGCTTTTATTAACATGAATTCGACATTAATTATTAACATGCTGATAATTTTTATTAAAATGGTAATAATACCTCCAATTCATAAATAATTGTTTTTCTTTTCACATTTTGACTTGAGAAGCGTAACAAAAGTCCTAAAAATAAAGAGAAAGAATACCTTCACACAATCACATACTCAACCCCATCAAAGTCTCTTATTTCCTCTTCATCAAAGTTCTTATTTGTCCGTTTTCTTAACTGCAGCCCTTCGCTGAGAGAAATGGAAGCCATGTGATCCTCCACCAATATGTGTTTCTGGATAGAGGCGTTTTCTCCTTCCTTTTTGGAATAAAAATAATAATCCTCAATATCAGAAGCAGAATCAAACGATCTTTCTTTAGAGGTTCCTTGTTCTTCCTCCTGTGCATTCCTACCCATATAGTTCAGAGACCTGGAACTCGAATTTCTTTCTAAAACATTCGGACTAGGCTGATTATCCTTCACAATCTGCAAAAAATACTATTGATCAGATAATCCAAATAATGAAAATAATAAGCTAGATGGATTAAGCTTTAACAACGTTCAGTGATGAACATCTAGGCTGAGAATATCTTGATAGTTCCTGGGAGATAGTTCTGTTAATAGGGTAAATATCAATGACAAGTATTTAAATCTCCCTACTTAAAAATGTAAGTTATGATAGCTCGAGAACAGTATTGCGTAAACACTAAAGCACCTTATCAACTTAAATCAACCCAAAAGGGATTACGAGGATCAAGAGTACCTTTAGAAAGGCTTCTGGGATTGTTCTTCCCAAGATCAACCAAATTTGCATTCAGGACTGTCTCCAGATAGAGTACATGGCCAAAGAAATACTTGCATTCAGGATTGTCTCCAACACCAGCCTGTAAGCAAGTAACTGCTCACCCCAATAAAGCTCACAATATTTGAGCTCACCCTTAGGGGGATATATCGAAGACATACCCGACATGGCTTCGCCTTGAGGGGGCACTCGTCCTAATAGAGCTCACTCTCCCACATCAGTTGTCTGCAATCACGGCAGGCCGCCTATCACAAATATCCTAAATCAAGTTATTGGAAGCACACAACTATAAAGGCGTCGGCTACAACTTCATTAATTGAATGAGTCCCTAGTTCACGGAAATTTTATTAGGTGCGGAGACCGAACGTAGAGATACGTCCGGATATCTACTTAAAATTTGACAAGTGGAGTGCACTTTGGTTGTGCTTTTTTATGTGATTTATCTATGCTTTGCCTGCACTTTAGTTGCGCTTTGAGTGCTCTTTTGTTGCGCTTTTTTATTGTGTTTTAATTGTGATTTACCTGTCCTTTACATGCGCTTTACCTACACTTTCGTTGCGCTTTGACTGCTCTTTTGTTACATTTTTTACTGCGCTTTTCCTACGCTTTACCTGCACTTTAACTGCACTTTGGTTGTGTTTTTGGTGCGCTTGGCTTAAAGTTTCGTGGACACATTAAATATATAAAGTACAAAATAAATCCAACATGTCCACTCCACCTGTCAATTTTAAGAGGATGTTCGGACGTATCTCTACATCTGGTGTCCACAGCTAATAGTTTTCCCTAGTTCACAGCAACTTTCCCCCAAAGGACTAATCACACTCCCCTGATGACTCATCATTCATTCCTAAGGGCCCATCTTTGCAACTTGCCTTACATGTCAATTCTCACATACTATCACAAAACACTCACTCTTAAGTAGTCACCTAGGGTACCCGCCAAAGGGCCACGTCAGGGCAAGGGTCCATGTGTGCACCATCCCAACTCAATCCACATACCAATCTATAATTGCATTATGTATTATTTTTTTATTTTATGCTAGGTGCAGTTTGCATTGTTATCTCTTAACTTAATAAATAAATGATGAAGAGGCATATTTTAAACTTCATATAGATTGTACTATTCATAAAGATATTAGAGCTCCTCAATTACTCTCCATACTTCCTGACTTAGTTCTCCAGCTTCAACCCACTAATGCCTATTGGTAGAGTCAAGTGTCACCCATGAATAATTCAATATCCTCTAAAATGTGACAAGCGTAGATTCATGCCAACAATCAAAAGATGGGCACACGTGAAGAGCAACAAAACTAAGAGTCATCAGTGGATACGGAGAACTAAAACTTTGGTCTTCAACAGTTGCAAATGATAGCTAAGTTGTTAAAACTTGCCAACAATAATGTAAATGCGGAAGAGTGCAACGGAGTGGTCGAGTCCTCGACCACTTGTCCTAAGGAGTTATCGACAAGGCATGATTGACACCAGAGTCGTAGGCATGATACAAATCATCTAAAAGGTCACAAGGTGGAGAGAAGATAACTAGCGCAGTAAGGCCATCTTCATCATGGCCAGCAAAGGGCACCCATGACATGGGGCCATTCAAAATCGAACACTCCCCCTGTAAATAGATGAAGCTCCACTCAACGCGTCCATATAGAGATGATAGGACATAAACTATGCATTAGCACCCACTGTCACTCCCCAACAAGTTTCCATGGCCAAGTTAGTGGAGGTCATCCAAAATAATGAGTTCTTCAAATTCCTCATGCCAATGAAGGTGGTGCCCACACCAGGGACAAATGAAAATTGCATATTTTTATAGCCTTCACTGAAGCAGACAGCCCAACTAGTGGGATACCCTTTAATAACAATGTAGTGGTCACCAAGCTAGTCACCGACTACCAGATCAACAGTACACAATGATAGTGAACTTCATAGTGGTGGATGAGCTTGCCACTTATGACGTGATCTTTGGGCGACCACTTCTGAATGCTTCAAGACAGACGTCTCAAACTACCGTGTGGCAATCAAGTTCCCAACTAGATGCCAGGAAATCACTGTGAGAGGTGGCCTAACACAATCCCAACCTATTATCTTAAAGTTGCGCCGAAACTGGCGAGCTCGACCGAGGAAGTGTACAGCTCAAGGTAAGAAAGGGATTAGGGTTAAAATCTACTTAAGTGGTGTAGGAGGTCCCAATAACAAAAAACAACCTAGAGTTAACTCCGCGAATAAGCTCGTCTTTTAGCCCAACACATTAAGGCAAACTCGGCCAAGTTCTCAAGGATCACCTCAATATCTTTGCTTGGACTACAACTGAGATAGCAGAGTTAGATATCAAAGTCGTCTACCACAGGCTGAATGTCAAGAAAGAGATCAGACCTATCAAGCATAAAATAAAGAAGACTGCAACAATTCTAGCTGAACCCATCAAGCACGTGGTCTAAAAACTTTTGAATGCCATCCAACCTCATCAAGGTAATGCAATAACTTGATTGAATCTCCAACGTGGCACGAATGAGAAATGTAGGGTGTGCATGGACTTCAACATTTTGTTGTTTTATTATGGATTGTTTGAAATTGTTTTTATGTTTTTAATTTATTTAGGTTTTGATCTGAAATAAAAAATATGTTTGATCTTTTGCATTCATTAAATACATTTGCTCTAGAGATGGCGCCAACACATTTGGTGCCCATCACATTTACCCTCCCGAAGCAAAAGGATGACCAAAATTGTCGTCAAAGGAGCAAATCGGCGAGATGCGTCTTTAGATGGGATTGTCAAAGATGAAACAAAAAAACAACAAAATGTCCAAATGCATCCACCTTGGATAGTTTGGGCTTTAACTTGTCAATATTGGCAGAATTTTTATTTCAATCTAAATTTTAGAAATATATGCATAAACAAAATTTGGTAGAATTTTTATTCTATTGAATGTCATTCTTGCTTTCAAGCTAAATTTTAGAAATATATGCATAAACAAAATCTTTACCCGTGAAGAGGGAAGAGATTCAGAATCATTCTCAAAAAGCTTGATATTCAAGCTAGCATGGTATCCTCTCCAAAAGTTTTCTTCACTCTGGAAAGTTGGACAATGTGTATTCCCCACCGCAGCAAAGCCTGGATCTAGACCTTCATCAATTACAACATACTCTGCTTGAGGTAAGGAAAAACCAGTACCTACATAAGAATACCGAATCCAATGAAAAATAGATCTTTTGGTATTGACAATGAGCATACATATTCGTTCAGGTATCAATAAAAAGGGCTTCTAGTAGTTTTCAACCCAAATCAGACAGAAAGCAAATCCATATGATGAGGCAAAAATAATGATAAGTAGACCAAACTTAAATTGAATGAATAAGAAGAGTTGATATATTTCCAATCCACAAACATGGAAAACTAGGATAAGTCTTGGAAGTAATAAATTATGCCTCTTCATATTAAAAACAATAATATTAAGTTATGATCAATATTTAACTATATTTTTTCACAACTAACCATTGTGAAAAAGGAGTTGTTGCAGCTGGCACTGTTGCTAGCTGTTAGCAGGCAGGCTACTGAATCAATTGTTGGGAGATCTGTGGCCTCGCGGGAGCTAGCATGGCTGCAAGCTGGCAATAGTTGGGTTGCTGAATTGATTGCAGGAGTTTGAACTAGGGAGATGATTTCAGGATTTACGCACTTCCCCTCAATCTCAAAATATATGTTGACCATCACCAGCTTGGAAGCAAACTTATCAAATATGATTAATTAAGATCTATAATAAAAATATTAGAAATTTGAAGTTTTGTTGGACTGTAATTAACTTGGATGAGTGTTCAATACTCTCCTTTATACATTGCTATCAATTTCACTATGCTCAGTTCTATCATGGTGGACATAATTCTTAATAATGTTACTAGCAGCTTGATTGTCATACCTCGAAAATTTTTAAATCTTTGAGAAAACTTAGAAGCTTTATACCTTCACAAATTCTATGATTCATGACACTTAATTCTACTTACTTTAGCTTTGCTCTAGGCTACGATAAACCCTTTTTTGCTTCTCCCCATAGCTAAATTTTCCCATGTAAGTGAGCAATAACCATATGTGAATTTGTAATCTGTTCTAGATCCAGTCTAGTCAGCATCAACAAAGATTTCTATACATGTGTTAATGTTAAATTCCGAGAATTTGAGAGGGTAAATACTTAATTTTATTGTACCAAACTATACATATTTATAGATCTATACAAGATATCTTAATAAATAAGCAAATAAATATGGAAACATGCATAATTGCTCTAATATAATACTTCCTAAATCAGCCACCCGAATATGGAAAGAGATCTACGTGATCCAGGTGAGTCTCCCATGGATCCCCATCCTAGCCGTGCGATTAAGGGCCAGGAGACAACTGAGATTTAACAGCGTAATCTAGGTGAGCCTCCCACGGATCTCCATGTTGACTGTGGGATCAAGGGCCAAGGAACAGTTGAGATTTTAACACTCTCCCCCAAGTTGGGAAATATAGATCTGTCATTCCCAGCTTGGTAATTAGTACAAAAAAAGTAGAGTTGTCGAGTCTCTTGGTGCACCATAGAGTCCTCCATTTGGTCAAAACTTTGGAAGAAATTAGCTTCAGACATTGCGATGGCAAAGGGTAGCAATGAAAGATATATTAATTAGGGTTGTAATGAAGACCGCATTAGTTATGGATAAGATAGCAACCACATGGGAAGCCCGGCAATGAAGGCACAACAATAGGAAAAATATATATTTTTATGGTTGCGGCAAGCTTTAATGACAACAACAGAAAAATATGTCTCAAGTGGCTCAACACTTGGCAAGTAAATATCATCCTATCCGATCAAGCTAGCCTTCAGCCTAATGCAAATCAATCGTCCGACTCCACCCGAACACTTGTAGTCGATTGACCATGGGTCCATGTATAGGCGCACGCCAGGCCTATCCCTCTGGTCTAATCGAAGAGAGGAGTACATGTCTTACACTCTTATTTGTATTGGCCTTAGACTACCCTCACGAGAGGGAACTCTCAGCTTTTTCCATATGCATGCAAGAGGAGGTCCTGTGCTCGACTTCTCTCGCTTCAGCTCGGTTGACTATGGACGTTGCACGCGAAAGGAGACGTCCCGCTCGATCTCTCCTCGATCTTGGATGCACGAATGACCAATATTCCTTAGAATTCCAGCAATGAAAACCGATGTAAGGACCATTATTCCTCAGAATTCTAGCAATGAAGGCCGATGGTGGAAATCTGTATTCCTCAAAATTCCAGCAATGAAGGCTAGTGTTGGGAATCTGTATCCTCAGAATTTTGGCAATGAAGGCCGGTGGTGGGAACCTATTTTCCTTAGAATTCCAAAAATGAAGGCTCCTCTCGATTCCGCACCAGACGCACGTGATAGGAGGCTAATGCATGCGACAAGCTTCAAGGATGCATGATCCTGCTAGGGTTGGTCGCATGCCTCTCTCGTCCTGTTCGGTCACACGCACACGAGAGGAGTTCACGAGACGTTAGAGATCGAACGCAGAGATCGTGGAGTTCTCACTCGACTCCTCCAGATGAGACACACGAGACGGTCATCTCTCTCGATCGAAACCAGAGACCGCATGATGAAGCACTCTCCCTCCTCTCTGTTGGACGTATGCAGGAACGAACAAGCCGATAACTCACTCTCTTTCGTTTCTAAAGGGAAGTTCCAACCTTCCCTTCATAAAGTCCGGCAGTAAAAAAAAAACTCAGAATTCCGACCAAGGCAATGAAGGCTATGATACCATGTAAAATTTAGAGAATTTTAGAAGAAAAATGTTTAATTTTATTATACAAAATTATCCCTATTTATAGATCTATACAATATATCTTAATAAAGAAATAAATAAATACGGAATCATGCATAATTGCCCTAATATAATCATTCCTAAATCAGCCACCCGAATATGGAAGGAGATCGATGTGATCCAGCTAAGCCTCCCACGGATCCCCTGGCCATGGGATCAAAGAAGGGCCAAGGGACGGCTGAGATTTAACAGCGTAATCCATGTGAGCCTCCCACGGATCCTCATGCTTGTCGTGGGATCAAGGGCCAAGGGACAGTTGAGATTTTAATAGTTAATCTCATTTTTTAATACTAACATTTTTTAGGTGTCTTTTTAAGCTATCTTAATAACTTGTATATAAGATCAAGGTGCTCATTCGTGGGATTATTCATAAATTGACTAACAAAACTAACAAGGAAGCAAATGTCAAGTCTAGTGTGAGTTAAGCATATAAGTTTCCTTGGTAATCATCAATACTTTGTCAAACATGTTTGAATCTTCCTTAATTCCAACTTGGTTTGATTTAGATCTATTAGCGTGAATGTCGGTTTACACCCAAGCATACATTTCCCTTTAGTAATTCCATTGTGAATTTCTATTTTGAGACAAATATCCCCTTGCTTGATCCTATTATTTTAATGTTAAAAAAGTTTTAATAACAAAGATCCTTGAATTCAAATTTTTAACCAGAATGCGAATAAATTTATTTATCTCTTCTTAAAGACTTTCTGTCAAGATCATATCATCAACATTTACAATTAAAATATAAATTTTAACTTTAAGAGATTTCTTAGTAATTAAAATGCGGTTGGTTGTCATTGACAGTATCCATGCCTTCTAATCAAATCTTTAAAAAGGAACCAAAATAGTCCCATGGGGGGACTATGTTGGTTCTTTTTTACGGAAGAGAACAAAATGATCATTTAATATAATTGGGGACCATTTTGATCTTCCATAAGAGTTAAAGGACAATTTTGATAATTTTTCCTATTCTTTTCCTTTCATTTCATCACGACTCTAGTTGAGTAAATGCTTCAAAATATCAATTTCAATGTAAATCAAGATTTTCAGATATCGAAGAAAAGTAAAAAAATTTTGCTGAAATGAATTATAAATGATTAAAGAAATATAATAAAATTCTCTATTACATTTAAAAAAAATTAAATTTAAGTAAAAAAAATTATAATTATTATATATATATATATTGGAACGGGGGTGCCCCCTTGGGCCCACTTTGAATCCATCCCTATTGATCAATCTTATCTTCCTTTATATGATAGCTATCTGATAGAAAATGCTTGTAGAAAAAGGAAAAAATCTTGGCTGAATTAAAAATTCAGCCTTTTGTAAAGCAAAAATTAAGAGTAGATGGTGAAATAACAAAATAGAGACTCTTTTAATTGATAATAGTGGAAAAAAAATAACAAGATACAATTGATCCTCAATTGGAGAGGAGGATTTGGCTCTCCCAATTCTCTAGACGCAGTTAGAGCCCAATTAAAACCTAAGAACTCTCCAAATTTACAAAAAAACAAGATAATATAAACCTCGAAAAACATACTACTTAAAGCATTCTAAACAGCCCCTCCTTTGAATTTTTCCTCCTAAACCACTTAATACCCTTCCTAATTGACATCTGTTTGACCCCACGCAGAGAGGCAGCATCTATTCAAGCGGAATAGGCGTTCTACCCCTAATAGAAGTAAAGCAAGTCCCTCCAGGACCAGCTGGAATGATCTAACAATACTCTCCTCCCAAAGGCCCACCTTGTCCGCAAGGTGGAAACACGAAACCATCCATTCCCTCATCATTACTAACAATGAGAACCTGAAGAGTTCGGTCCTTACACCTATGCCCTGGTGCATAACATCTAAAACACAGCCCCTTCGCCCTCTTCTCCTGTAACTCTGTCTCTATGAGTTTCTTGAAGTTTTCCCCTAGCCTTCCTGCTACAATCTTCTCTTTCAAGGTCTCCTTAAGAGTACTCAGTGTTATCTCTTTTGATGCTAAAAAAGTAGTAGTCATCCTGTACAAACCTCCTGAGTTGTTGCCTCTAGCCCCTCACTTCAAGTGCCTCTGATTCTCCACTAATTGGGCTATTTCCATAGCCTCTCCCAAATCACAAGATCTCATCACTCTAATTGTCGCTCTAATCTCTGGTTTGAGTCCTTTCATAAAGTTTCGCTCTAGTACAATCTCTGGGAGCCGGTCAAGTCGGCTGTCCAAGTGCTAAAACTATTCACGATACTCCATAATTGTCCCCTCCTGCATCAAGACGAAGAACAGCTCATAGAAGTCTCCTCCCTTACTGATTCGAAAAAATTCCAACAAGCAATCCTTGAAATCCCTCCAGATTCATATGGGTCGCCTCGTATCCCTCCATTGGTGCCTTGCTAAAGCTTTTCCCTCCAAGCAAATCCCGGCTGCCATCAATCTCTCCTCCTCCGTCAACCTATTAACGGTAAAGTGACCTTCCACCTTATAGATCCACCCATGGGCATCATCTCCCTCAAAAATATGCATCTTCAGCTTCCTCACCCTCGGATCACCAATCACCCAAGTCTACCAAAAGTCTCTAATTCTACAACTTGTGCTAGAACTTTGTGCTCCTATTTTATCTATCATAGTTCCTAATGAAATTATTATACAACAACAATATCAAGCCTTTATCCCACTACGTGTGGTCGGCTACATGAATCATTTTTCTTCATTGTGTTCTATTAAAAGTCAAATTCTCGTTTAAATCTAATAAGGAAAGGTCATTTATAATATTTTCTAACCAAATCTTTTTAGATCTACCTCTACCTTTCTTAACATAAGTCAAACTAATACCTCTACTTTCTTATTATGATGGTGAATAAATCTCTGATTATGTTGTGGCCTTTGAGGATGATTGCAAAGTACCACAACTTGAGTTTGCATGCTAAATTGCTACAAGTTGAGTTACAGCCTGCTTTTAATGAGATATGCAAGCCAGCATTTCCACTTTAAACTAATCCTATGCCAAATCCAGCTGATGTTGTGATGATTGAGCCTGACATAGGGTTGCCAAGAGATTTTGTTGAGATTCCTTTAGCTAAGCTTTCATAGTTCATTCTCCAATGGTTCTATGAACATGCAATGATTCTATTTCTTTATTATCTCCATAAGTGCTTCATGAAAATTTCAGTCTCTACTCACAACTACATTTGTTTAGTTTGTATTACTACTACAGCCACCATATCCTTATCCACTATTTGTTTGCATGCAATGACTGTTGTTTTATTATCTCCGTAAGTGCTTCATGAATATTTCCATATGCTCTGGTCACAACTATGTTTGTTGAGTTTGTATTGCCACTACTACCACCATATCCTTATCCATTATCAGCCCAACTGATTGTTATCATACCAATGTTAAGAAAGGTAGAGATAGACCTAAGAATACTTGGTTAGAAAATATTATAAATGAAATATCTTTATTAGATTTAAATGAAAATTTGACTCTTAACATGACACAATGAAGAAAAAGGATTCATATAGCCGACCCCACGTAATGGGATAAAGGCTTCAAGTTGTTGTTGTCGTTGTCACTTAAAGATAGCCACTAGATCGATTAGCATTTTCTGAATTTTTGTCTACAAATTTAATTTGTTATTGATATAGTTGCATATCCTTTCTTTCTATCTCCCTTCCCCTTGGGTTTTGCACCCCTCAAGTTTCTAATATTCATCAGCAATCGTTACACTGCATATACTTTGCATTATTTAACATCTTTGGTAGAGACCTTCTCGATGATTGTAATCCAGTGGAACCTAAATTTACTGGGCATCTAAGAAACCTTCCAAGGAATTTTGATCAACCACTTTCACAATGATTTTAGATTGAATCAATTAAGAACGTTTGATTCTGTTAGACCGGTCCACGGGACCGGTCCAGCCGGTCCGCACGGGACCGGCTAATCGCAAAAACAGGCAGAGAATCAGCCTCCTGGCAGAGAACGAGCGGCCCGACCAGCCCACGTAGAGCCGTTTAGGAAGTTTTTTTTGGAGTTTTGAGAGGGAAATTTGAATGTAGGGACTGTTTAGGGATTTCCTTTTGATTTGTATGCTTTAAATAGTTGATTTTCCTAGGGTTTGGGTATCTTGAATTTGGCTGAAATTTGAGACCTCTTAGATTTAGGTTTCTTTGGGCTCTAGCGGCGTCTAGAGATTTGGGAGAGATCGATCCTCCTCTCGAATTGAGGATCAATTGTATCTTGCTGTTTTTTTTCATCTACTAGTGAAATACAAGCTTTCCTTCGAGTTTTCTCTCAGATTTTCCCGGACAATTGCTGTTTTGCTGCTGTAAACAGCAGATTTCTGCTGTTTTCCTGCTGTGGACAGCCATTTGGCTGCTGTTTGTTCACCGATTTTGGTTAGGTTACTTGCAAACTCAAGTATTTCCTATCAAATTGGTATCAGAGCGTCGTTTTTGGGACTATCGGAGGCTGAAATCCTGAAATTTCAGCAGGTTTTTTGGCATTCAGAGGAAGATTTCTTGTGACTCGTAGAAAGAAAGATGCCCGGAAAGAAGATCGAAGTCCTGGAAGGCGAATTTGGCCAATTAAAATCAGATTGGGAGGAAAAATTCATTGAAATCACCGTCAATAATGAAAGGTTGGATGGGAAGTTCACGGCGATGAAAGAGATGATGAAGAAATTACTTGAGATGAAGACTAATCCGACGACGTCGGAAGCAAGAGAGACTATCGGCGACCATTGCGTAGGAGGAAATCCGAAACCGCTTAGGGGGAGGAGGAATCAGGATGTAGAGATCCTTGAGGGAGAAGACGACATGCCACCTCTAGAGCCAGTTTCTAGGGAGGAGATGAATATGGGAAATGATCGAAGAGGTGCTGATTTTAGCGGGAGAAGAGGGGAATTTCAGCGTCGAGGTGCTGAATTTCAACGTCTAGGTGCTGATTTTGAAGGTAGAAGAGGGGAATCTGACGAAAGTGCAGATTTTGGCGGAAGAAGAGAAGAGTTACAGCGTCGAGGTGCTGATTTTGAAAGGGGAAGAGGGGAATATGACGACGGATTCGGATACCAACGCCGGAGGGAGGACCGGGACACTTGGGGAGCACCTCATCTTCGAGGAATGGGAGGTTATGGAGAGTACCGGGGTAACGGAAAGGATCCGAAGGTGAGAAAGTTGAAGATGTCCATCTTTGAGGGCGAAGATGGCCATGGTTGGATCAATAAGGTAGAGCGTTACTTCGCTGTCAACGGGTTGACAGATGATGAGAAGCTGACGGTGGCAGGATTGTGTCTGGAAGGGAAGGCGTTGGCATGGTATCAGTGGCGAGACAGGAGGGAGCCTATCCGGAGCTGGAGAGAGTTAAAGGATTGTTTATTAGAGCATTTCCGAGCCGATGGGGGAGGAGACTTCTATGAACAATTCTTTGCTTTAACGCAGGAGGGGACTGTGGCCGATTACCGGGACATATTTGAGTACTTGGCAAGCAAATTGGATCACATTTCAGAGTCAGCCTTAGAAGGGAACTTCATGAAGGGGCTGAAACCAGAGATCCGAACAGCAGTCAGGGTACTGGAGCCGAGGAACCTGGGAAAGGCTATGGAGCTGGCGCAGTTGGTAGAAGATCAGAAGAAAGCAGACAGAAGGGCTCGAGGAAACAGCTCAGGAGGCTCTAACAGGACGAGTGGACGACGACCACTCTTCTAGCACCCAAGGGGCCTGCATCAGGCAACAGTAACGAGACCACCCGGGAGAAGCCAGTAGGAGGAGGGAGTGGGGAAATTTCAAGAGGTTGACAGAGAAGGAGGTGCAGGATAAGAGACAAAGGGGTTGTGCTTCATATGTGATGAGAAGTACATGCCAGGGCATAGGTGCAAGAACCGAACTCTTCAGGTTCTCCTTGTCTGTGAAGACGAGGAAGACGAGTAGGGAGGTGGGAGCATATCTGGAGAGGAGGAGAAGTTGCACCTGGATGTGGCAGAAGTCTCTCTGAACTCAGTAGTGGGATTCACTCCGAGTCACACTATGAAAGTGAAAGGAGAGATAGCTGACCGTGAGGTGATTGTACTAATTGATAGTGGGGCTACCCACAATTTTATTTCACTCAGGTTGTCAACCGACTGGGAGTGAAATTGGTGGACACCGGTTGTTATGGGGTGATGATGGGTACAGGGAAGGTGGAGAAAGGCTAGGGAATCTGTAAGGGTGTGATGTTAACCATCCAGGGGATTCAAGTAAAGGAGGACTTTCTCCCACTAGAGTTAGAAAGCACAGATGTCATCCTGAGGATGAAGTGGTTGCAAACCTTGGGAGAAACCAAGGACAATTGGGGAGCACTCACGATGGAATTAATGGTGGATGGGAGAAATGTGGTTATAAGGGGAGATGCAGGGCTATCCAAAGCCATGACATCACTTAAGACCATGGTCAGAGATATGCAAGAGGTGGGGAAAGACTATCTGGTGGGACTACACAAGCTGAATGTGATCAGGATGGACGAGGGAGGGGATGTTTCTCTTTCCATGCAGCCCTTGGTTCAACAATACAGTGAGGATTTTCAGTCACCTCAAGGATGGCCACCTCCGCGGGAGCACGAGCATATTTCCACCTTGAGGATAAGGTGGATCTTTGGGAGGGGAGTATTGTTAAACCGGTCCACGGGACCAGTCCAGCCGGTCCGCACGGGACCGGCTAGGCTAATCGCAAAAACAGGCGGAGAATCCGCCTCCTGGCGGAGAACGAGCGGCCCGACCAACCCACGTAGAGCCGTTTAGGAAGTTTTTTTTGGAGTTTTGAGAGGGAAATTTGAATGTAGGGACTGTTTAGGGATTTCCTTTTGATTTGTATGCTTTAAATAGTTGATTTTCCTAGGGTTTGGATATCTTGAATTTGGCTGAAATTTGAGATCTCTTAGATTTAGGTTTCTTTGGGCTCTAGCGGCGTTTAGAGATTTTGGAGAGATCGATCCTCCTCTCGAATTGAGGATCAATTGTATCTTGCTGTTTTTTTCATCTACTTTTGAAATACAAGCTTTCCTTCGAGTTTTCTCTCAGATTTTCCCGGACAAGTACTGTTTTGCTGCTGTAAACAGCAAATTTCTGCTATTTTCCTACTGTGGACAGCCATTTGGCTGCTGTTTGTTCGCCGATTTTGGTTAGGTTACTTGCAAACTCAAGTATTTCCTATCAGATTCCCTAATCAAGGGTAAGAAATATTGATGACTATACCCTTGGCAAGAGAATCGAATTAAATTAAATCCAACATGGACCGATTAAAACTTCCAAAATTGCAACCTGGGGCATGCAACTCTGCTCGACATTATGAAGATCAACTTCGCCTCAAATCAATCTCACTTTAACAATCAATGTCAGCAACATAGCCCCTAGTAAGAAATTGGAAGCCCTGGGGACTGCTTGCATTCATGCAGGAGACTCGTGATATCTTTTATTTTGGATATGTTGTCATTGTTGAATAATGATGAACCTTTGGATGTTTCATCTATCTTGTCAAAACCCAAGTAAATCTAGATGATTGATGCAGGAAGACTACAATGATGTATAAGATAAGTGAGCCAAGTTGACTCGTGAGCCAGCTCGGGCTAGGCTCAATAAATGGCTTGTGAAACGAGCTCGATGAGCTAACGAGCCAAGCTTGAGCTAGCCCAAATCGACTTGTTAGCTTGCGAACCACTTCGTTTAAAAAATATTAATATAAAATATACTTAAAATGTATTAAAATTCAAAATTTTAAGTACAAAATTATTAAAATAATTAAAAATTATATTTCACTTTTTTATATTAAGTGATTCTTTATTATTTTTTAATAATTTGTCAGTCTTTTTACCATTTTATTTTAATAATTATTTAAATCATAATCATTTTCTCACTTTCATAAAAAAACGAGCCGGCTCAAACTCGTATAATAAAACTCTAGCTCAAACTCGATTAATTAATCAAGCTCGAGCTCAAGCCAGGGGTGACTCGAGCTCGACTCAATTCATTTACACCCTATTTGGAGGTGATGGCATAACAAACATTGTGGTGGTGATAAAGAAATGTTTCAATGGGCAAATTGGAGCAACAATTTCAAGAAAACTTCATGGATCTTATTGATATATATATATATATATATATATATATATATATATATATATATATATATATATATATAATTGAGCTACTGCTCTTTTGGATCTTATTGAAATATGAGATTATGTCTTAACATTTTAATACATATAAAGACATTGCCTCACAAGAAGCTATTTAAGATGAACAATTTTGCATGAGTACTGATGGCGAAACGACTAAAAAAAGTCTTAACCTTCTTGGAAGAACCTGCATCAATAAGTGCACACTAACTAAAAAGGAGGTCATCGTTGTTTCATTCCCAATGAAGTGAAGCTAGTAAGCGGAAACA
Organism: Dendrobium nobile; assembly: GCA_022539455.1. Classification (NCBI taxonomy): domain Eukaryota; kingdom Viridiplantae; phylum Streptophyta; class Magnoliopsida; order Asparagales; family Orchidaceae; genus Dendrobium; species Dendrobium nobile. The sequence continues at coordinate 80,434,407 of CM039726.1, read as the reverse complement.
ACATAACCCAAACCACTATAGCCACAGCTAAAGAATAAGTGTTATTAAAGGTGCTAAGCTCCCTTGAGGGAATCATAGTTGCCAAATGCCTGAGCTGCTAAATGCTTGCCTGAGTAAAGTGAGATGCTAAATAATTTTACTTATTTTAATTAAGAGTAATAACTTTTGATAATATAATATAGTATTTATTGCAAAAAAAAATATTATAATTTAGAAGAAAAAAACACGGTTTTCAAATTTTGAGTCATTCTAAATACTAGAACAACAAATCATTGGCAATTAGATTGTATAAAACAAAATTCCCAAAAGGCCCAAAAGTTCTATTTCAAGTTTAAAGCAAATCAAAACTTAAGTTAGTAGTTTCTAGCACAAACTTAATCTAATCTTTGATATACTATCTATTTTATCTTCTTTACCTCACATATTTTGTTCCCCATCTCTAGATTTATCGCCACCATTAAATAATATGGTTGTGTGTGCTTTAAAAATAATATTATTATTTTTTATAAAAAATCCTAAGCAAGTGCCCAGCACATCATTTGATAATACTGCTAAAAGAAGTGCTCAAACTTCGCATGAATCCCTGTGCCACATGCAAATGAAAATCAAACCCAATTAAGTTGGGCTAGTTGACCTTGGACTGGTTGTGACAAATAGTAGTTACTATGCAAATATATCATGTATTCCTTTACCTGACTCAATTTGAATCCCCACCACCTTAAAAAATTATTTTATGAGATCTAGTTTCTTTCATTTTTTTTTCTATGCTATCATGTAATATAGATGGATTAGTTAAAGTTTACTCAAAACTTCTCTCACCTCTTTGCAACTAGTCATTCCAGTAGCTGCACATCCTCTCTTTCTTTTATGTTATTGCAAGCCCTCCTTTTCAAATTCGATCAATCATAGTTTCTACACAAGTCAAAAAAAAAAAAAGGGTCATCATCCATCCTATCTCTCAATCACCTTCTTTGTCTTCTCTACTCCTAGCCCTACAGAGATTATGCCATAGTTTGCCTTTCTTCCTCCCAACCATAAAAGGTATTCCCCTCTCGGTTAATTGATGCTATAATTATTTTTCTTTCACTCCATGTTCCTTTGCTTTCAATTTTTTAGCTTTATTAAAGCCACATTAGGCATCCTCAGAGACCTCACTACAAATGTCCTGTCTTTCTCCTTTGTTTCAGTTATTTCGATGTCAAAATTCCCCCATAGAAGCATCTTTACTTCTTGAGCCATTGTTCGCTTCTTGGCATTTTGCTTGGTAAGCTAAATAATAAATTTCTTAAAAGTATTAATATACATGAGAATTCAACATTTAGGATATCATAGGCAACAAGAAAACGTAGTAACCAAGTATGATACAAATCAATCAAAATTAAGCAATAATGAGATAGAACCAAACATCTCAGTCTATAAATGAACTCTACTTATCACTGAGTATGCACCATCCACGGTCGCCGTACTAGTGGGAGCGGAACAGGTAGCACCTTCCGTCGCCGCAGCATAACTAACCTCCGTATTGGTGGCTGAAAACTCCCGACTCACTTCTAAACAGGAGAAATCACCGACGGTGGGCTGCGGCAGAGGAAGAAAGAGACCTTCGTTGTTGTCATCATGGGCCACGGAGCAACAGGAAAGCCCGATGATGTGATTGATTATCTCCATGAAATCATCTTTCATGCCACGAAAACCCCTTGCCATTGGCCTATAAAATCCTAGGGTTTTGGCTTCCGAGTTTAGGTAGGAGAACTGAGGACGGGGAGGAGAGGGGAGGAAGAGGATCGGGGAGGTTTTCGCTGAGTTTCAGCGGATGAATTTGGTGATACTTTCCGCCAGTTTGGTGCCCCCCTAAAAAAGAATTTTTATTGCGTACTTGACGTAGAGAGACGTCCTCCCACCACTAAAAAATTGGGTTTTTGCTCCGTATTGCTAGCTATTATTTGGTATTAACGAAGAATATCATCATGTGAAGACCAATACCGAGTTATACCGAGCTATACCGAGCAATACCGAGCTATACCGAGCAATACATAAAAATACCTAGTTTTTCCTAGAAAAAATTCGGTATTGCTCGGTATTGCTCGGTATTGCTCGGTATAGCTCGGTATAACTCGTTATTAGTTTTCACATGATGATATTCTTCATTAATACCAAATAATAGCTAGCAATACCGAGCAAAAACTGAATTTTTTTAGCGGTGGGAGGACGTATCTCTACGTCAGGTGGGAGGACGCAATAAAAATTCCCTAAAAAAAATGTTTTAAAGTTTTCTTTGATTTTTTTTTTCTTCTAACAAATAAATCTATATCTTTTCTAAACATTTATGTAACCCTTTGATCGTATCGTATGAGCCTTTTTTTTTTTATCGTATCGCATGAGCCTTATTAAGCCTCTCTCTTCCCATCTTCTTCTTTGTCAAGAAGGCAAGCCAGTTTGTTTGTGATAAAAAAAACAATTTGATGAAAATTAGTCGATTTTATAATTCATAAAAATTAAACAAATGAGTGAAAAAATAAATTTATTGGAATTTTACAATGCATTCATTTTTCATCCAACAAAACATCAATATCTTCAAAAACTCTTTATTTTGAATCATTTACACTCACTTCAAACCAAATAGCTCAGAAATAGGAATAAAATTGCTTAACATTGGGATTTGACTTTAAAGCCTATTTCTTTGGGGAGAGTTTGGTGGCACATCAATTAAATTATTATTGGAACCATTGTCCAAGATTCCGCACTTGGATATTATATGGTTATCTCCATCCACCTCCCAACATTTTTAATTGTGTATTTTAAAAACTTGTGAGAGCTTCAGTTTAGATTGATGCTCATACATTTTTTCATGTTGTGGTCGGGGGGGGGTGTAATTTATCCATCTTCATTCATTTTTTAATCTTTATTATAAGAGTTTTTAAGCAATTGTCCCCCATAAAAATTTTAAAATAATATGATCTTTAAGGTAATTGCCCTCATCAAATAGTAAAGAGAATTCACCATTGAATTCTAAAAATAACCTTCATAACAAAATTTGTTCTAAGGGCAGCGCCCCCGGAAACCCCCGCAGGGGCACTGCCCCTTGACCCCGCGACATGTATGCCTTATAAGTTTGCTCCCCCCCTGAAAATTAGGGCTGGTTCCGCCCCTGCCTTTGACAAAGTTTGAAAGAACAAAACTATTTTGGCTTATTTTTGCTTAACTTTATCCTTTTTCTATGTACTTGACACCTTTATGTGTAATTTTATAAAACTTCGCATGCAGAATTCAACTAAAGTAATCATCCATGGCCCTACATGAAGCTTCCTTATCCATTTATATTGTTTTCAGGCGTCGAGTCGTGCATGCAAGATGTTCGACGCTTTGCTTCTCTTGGCGGATGTGAGGTGTTTGTATTTTGGGAGGACTTGCGATGGTGTAGGGTACTTTGATTCGATAGGATTTGTGCTATGGATGCATGTTAATCTTGCGAACTTCTTGCCTTATTTTGCCAACAATGAGTCGCTACACTCACTACTTGGCTTTATTCGATTTCTTATATTGATTTTTTTTTTGGGTTTATAAGTGTGACGCCCCAGGCATCCATAGTGAAAGGATTCGTCGACAATCTTGATCAAATTCCAGTTGCCTTGCTCGGACCTGAAATTGTTAACCACATATAATGAGCTTTACAAAGCCCAGCAGGTCACCTAATACCTATAACTGAAATCAAAGCACGGCGATGCTATCAATATGCATGTCAGTCAATCAAATCCATATCAGTCAATGGTCGATGAGTCTATGGAATACGGAAATCCATAGTCAATGAAACCAGTCGATGCAGCAGCAAGCAAATCGATAAATCAAGTTCAATCAATACACGTCAATCTCGAAGAAATCCGTACATAGAAGAAAATCAATCAATCCGTCAAATTAGTCGTGTCGAATCAATCAATCAAATCAAATCAACATCAATGCTATCTAGTCAATAAAATCCATCGGAAAAGCAATACGATAAATCTCAATCTATCATATCAATCAATCAAATGTAGCAAGTCAATACAATGCAGAATCAATAATATCAATGAGTCTATAAGCAATATCAATAAATCTATAATATCCATATCCATAGCATCAATGAATCTATACAATATCTATATCCATCCTATCCATATCAATGTCAATAATCAATAGTATCCATGCTCAATGAACAATCAATGAAATCGATGAAATCGTACAATACAGTAAATCCGATCAAATCAATAAAGCAGAAATCAATAAAGCAATAAATCCGTATGTCAATGCAGTAAACATGCATTTCAATACAATAATACTGGACAAGTACAATCAACTGGCTATGTTGCTGTTGTAGAATCCATATTGCTGTTGTAGATATCCATACGTTGGTTTCAATAAAAAGAGTCGTCACTCTATTGCCCGTCGGCCGCCCGTCGGCCGCCCGTCGGCCGCCCGTCGGCCGCCCGTCGGCCGCCCGTCGGCATATCTATAAACCCCTTATGACTCCCATCAATAGTGCTGTTGTAGATATCCATAATCGATGTTTAAAGGAAAGCCCGTCGGCCCACCTTCCTGTACAGGTCAATTCAATCTCCAACCAACGTTTAACCAGGTTCTACTTGTGTTCCAGTATCAATAGAATCATTTCAATAATCAATCAATAATCAATAGTAAAGCAATCTAGAACAATCATATCAATAGTCATATGCATATCAATTCAATCTATCAATTTCAGACAATTCAGAAATCATATGAAAATCGGACAGAGTAACGGCAGTCTACCGATTTACACAAAAAAAAACCTGCAAAAAGCACTAATTTCCAAATTCACACATAACGTTCACAACATCAATATAAGGCTATTGTTCTACTGAATCCATATCAAATAACATCCTGATATTTTTCTATTCAATTAAAATAACGTAGAACCAATTTCGACCGGTAAAATCATCGTAGAAAATACTCAAATCGTGTACAATATTCATATCTATAACATTCTAAAAGTTGTGCGGTGAAAGTTGTGTCAATACAAAACCGGGTCCAAAATTCGACTACGAAAATACAAAACAGTGCACAACTCGATCAAAAATCAATATCTCTGAAAACAGAAATAGGATTCGGAGTCCTTACTGCGGGATAAACAAATCTTCCAACTGCGTCGTCGGACGAAAAGCGCTCCGCGGGCTCCAAAACCAAGCTTCTCTTCTCTTTCTCTCTCCTGCCTTCTCTTTCTCTCTCTTCAAATGATTCAAAATATCTCGAATCCGATATTTATCAACACTGATCGTCCCGGACGATCTACAATTCGTCCCGGTACGATGTGTCCTCTGGACAAATTTCGTTCAGACGAAATTAAAATTCGTCCCGGGTGACTTGCTCTCTGGACAGATTTCGTACAGACGGATCGTCCCGACGCTCCAGGTTCGTACAGACGAAAATGACATATTTCTTCACAAATTTCTTCAGTTCGTCCAGTACTAAATCCAGTTCGTACAGACGAACTGCACTAAAAAAAATCAGCTTTTTAAGGGTTTTACAATAAGGTTATCAAAGAATTAATGTTTGTAACGTCTTGATTTTCCTTCCATCTTACCCACTATACTTTTTCCAAAAATGTGAAGAATATGACATAGAACAAACCAATTTTATTTATGAAAATATATAGTCTAATTTAATAGTTTAAAAATTAAGAAAATATTATAAGAGTTTGAAAATTATATAAAAAAAATTATTATGTTAGTTTTTATTAGAACTCTTTATAAACTATTTATGAGAGTATTATTAACATCCATGGTATGTCTGAAATAAAATTCATCAAAACAATATCACAAGCATGGATGGTTAGTACGTGAAGGTTCAAGAGACTACATACATCTTTTAATTTGATTTCTTGGATCTTCCACAAAATATTTAAGGTGAATTTACATACATACCATTTTTATTTCATATTATTTACATATCTAACACCTAAATTTTAATATTACATACATACCATCCATATAATAAATATGAGTGTATAGAATGAAATATTAACGTTTATAGGATAATATGGGTGGTAAGAATGAAATGGAAAGTGATATATTTGATATTAAAATTTTATATGAGTGGTAGGAATTTAATATTAAAGTTTTGGGTGCTAGATTTGTAAATAACATGAAAGTATTATATAACGCCTCATTTCATGTTTTTTTACATATCTAACACATAAAATTTTAATATTACAAGCCTACTCTCCATAGAACAAATATAAGTGTATGAAATGGAATATTAAAATTTATAGAGTGGTATGGGTGATAAGAATGAATCAAATGAGCAATATATTTTATATTAAAATTTTATATGAGTGCTATGAATGTTATATTAAAATTTTGTATGTTATATATGTAAATAATATGAAATGAAGTGGTATGTATGTAATCTCTTATAAGTTCACAAGATGAATTTTTTTTTTAATTGAGGGGCTGTTTGGTATCGGATTTACAGCGGGATTTAAGTCGGATTTACGCTAAATCCAGCCAAACAGTTTTTGTGCGGGCGTTAAATCCCGGGATTCAGTAAATCCCGGATTTACGGATTTACAGCTTAAATCCAGGATTTAGTAAATCCGAGGGGTAGCCGGATTTAGTAAATCCGAGCGGGATTTATCCGTAGAAGCGCGCGAAAGGGAGAAAGTTACCTTCACAGCCAGCGAGCTCCCGTTCTTGCTTCCGATCAAAATGCCGTAACTTCCGATCCGGGTTGAAGTCGTCGCAGGAGCGAAGTCGAGCAGCCACGAAGGAGCCGAAGAAGCGACGCCTGCAATCTCTACACCTCCTGCGAAAGCAACGGAGCCGAACAGCAGCGACGAAATGAGAAGATGAAAGGCAAACCTAGACGCCTCTAAGTTATTATTGATTAACTTAATTAATATAATTTAAATTATTAATACTTAAGTAAAATAATTAAATAGTTAATTTTATAATTAGTGCATAAATTAATTATCTAATTTAACTTAATTATATAATTAATAATTAAATATTAATATAATTAGATTAATTAATATAACTTAATATATCTATTATTAAATATATAATTAATTGTATAAATAATAATTAATGGGTAATTTGTACTTAACATATTATTAAATTATAACACATTATACTTTTTATTTTTAATTATAAATTTATTTTTAAGTTATACTTATCTTTTTCACATTTAAACACCTAACTGCTATAAATCCTGAAATATGTTACCAAATAGTTTCTTCGGATTTAACATGATTTAACATTTAGCATACCAAACAATTTTCAGGATTTAACACATTTCGGATTTACTAAATCCGAATTTACAGGATTTATTAAATCCCACTAAAATTAAATCCCACTTGTTGCCAAACAGCCCCTGAGAGTTATGCAATCCTTGAATATCATTTTATACAATTCAAAGGTCCAATATGAAAAAATGCAAGTCCGTCGATTTCACGGCCTTGTCCTTCTCCTCTTTGGTCCTTACGGTTCCTTCTCCGGCCAAAACAAGCTCAATTATCTGTGTCATGGGGAGATACCCCCTTCCGGCGTTCCTGCTTCCCCTTCTCCTCTTCTTCCAGGGCATATCTATAGCCCAGAGTTCTATCCCTGCGAGGTACGACGGGTTTCCCTACGGCGACAACTTGGGGATCGCTAACGGCATCATCGTGGAAGCTTTTTTAGATCCTTTATGTCCCGATAGCAGAGACTCTTGGCCTCCTCTGAAGCAAGTTCTCCTTGAATATCATCCTCGACTCTCCCTTCTCGCCCATCCCTTCCCCCTCCCGTAAGCTGCTCTTTCATCGGGCATCCTTTTTTGGGTTCCCTACTTATTGTATTTGTAGCCAGCTGAACTTCACTAGCGCAATATGAAGAAATTTGGTATTGTTTTGTTAGTTTTTTTTTTTTTTTTTAATTGCACGACTTCTTAGTTTACTCTTGTTTGGTTAGTTTCAGAACCTGGAACTTTTCTTATTGTATATTCTGATTCCAAACTTCCCGCCCACCTATTTTACGATGGTCATTCTAAAACTGAAATTGTGATACTGTAATCAATGTAGCCTTAGTAAAAGTTAGTATCGTTTGTGCATGTTTGAGGCAAATTTTAGATTTTTTCAAGGTTATTGGAAATACTCCTTTGCTTGTTTATTAGTGTCTACTTTGGATGAAATTTTGAGCATCAATGAGATGAAAGGGTTGTTTCGTGGGTAGAAGCAAAGCAATTAGTCAAATTGTTACATCAACAACAATCAACTTCTTATAGTCGGACATTTCTATGCTGTTTAAACCTTTTATGAAAATGACGAGATGAAGGAGTTCTACATAAAAAAGAGGTTAATTTGAAATTTGTATCCCTTGTGCAACACAAGAAAAATATTTCTAGAATATTATAGTAATTTCAATTATTTTAAGATTTATTTTAGGTTTAATTTAATTAAATGTTGTGCTTATTTTTTATTTTAAATTATATGATAGGATTATTACAAGGTATGCTAATTTTGATTAAATATTAAATTTAAGTTAGTTTGATTTTATCTTGTTACTGTATTTCTATAAATAAGAGAGTTATGGTTTATTATTGATTATTAAATTATGAATTGAATTTGAAAGACTCTATTTCCCTATTTCCTTCATTTTCTAGTTTCTTTCTCCTTTTATGATTCTTTCCTTCTTACTTAATTTTCACTCTCGTTATAATTCTCGTTATCGCAACACTATGTTACGCCATTACACTTTGTTCTCCTTTTTCCAATTCTCATCAAATCCAAAGAAGAAATAAGGTCACTTTCAATAAGAGGAACAAGGAACACACATGAGATACAGTTCACACATTAAAAATTATTATCAATGGTCTATTATCAAATTAGCATCAATTCAGTTGTCTCTTCTACATCAAGATGGTATCAAAGATGAACGTCCATACATCAAAGGTGAATTTTCTGATAGTACTGGTATTTAAATCCTAGCCTTAAACCATATGAATTTTTCTTATTTTGCTATCATGAAATTGGTAAAGCTAAGCAAATATGCATGTATTATGCATTAGCTTATGCTTGAAAGATACATTAAAAACACAAGTTAGTGTTTGCGGAGCTATAAAATTCCTTTTGTTCACGTTAAATTTGATATTATAAATTTATTGACATGTTTCATCATGTCAGATATGATTGATGTGGAAATTTTTCTGAAGTTCCTAGATGAAGCGGTTGAGGAATTGTGTAGTTATCTTGTATATAACCCTCATGATTATGCATATGAATGTAGTTTCTATTCTTATCAACATTAGTGGTTCATTTGAAGAATATGAATATTATTATCAGGATAGATTTTAAGTTTGTTTTGTTTATCTCCATTCAAAATCATTTTGGCGTGATGATGGATCACACGTCTATCAAATTGCAAGGGTTAGAAACATGTGCTCATTTCATTATTCCGGGCATCCAAGGCACCTCCACTGGTTAAAAATTCAATCCTTTTGCTGAGTTGATCAATGAAGATGCTAGGTAGAGCAATTATTCCAAATACATATGGCTTGTTTGTATTCATCAAAATCAGCATAGCTTCAACATTGTCCTGTTGTGATAACCTCCACTCCCCATTTTGTCACTCTTCTTTACTTATAAATCCACACTTATAAATTTATCTCATCATAAACGAACCCATGATCTGGGATATAGAGAAGCAAAGATATACAATAAAGAGCAGTTGTGTGTGAAATCTTTGTCCTACTTTTTGGGGATGATAGAATCACAAAAGAAAATGGGTTGAATGGGCATCAATGTTGGCTCGATATAGGTTGTAGAAGAAGAACTATGTGAAATTCATGCATATATGTGACATATATACATGCATTAGGACGCGTTCTTCATAACATCCGAGTGCAGAAATTGAGAAATAAATATATGGTGAATGACTTGCGTCGTTGCTAAAACCTCGATAGGTGCAATAATTGATGCATAAATTTCACACTACATTGATTTCTTTATTTTAAATTTTGATCTTTTTAAATTATCTTACAGAAAGAGTCATGCCCGCATATCCAATAACTTGCTATTGTCTTCTTCATTTTTTTTTTGGTGCCATCCATCAGAGTTACAACTTCTTACCAGGTGTGATATCATGAATCAAAAGAGGATGATTCAAAGAGGATGAGGCTAATGCTCGGACGATGAGCAGCTTTTGGTAGACTTCTAGGAACGAGGAGGGGGTGGGGGGGGGGGGGGTGGATGAAAAAAACCTAAGGGTGTAAAGGAGTCGGGTATCTGTCTAATTGAGCTAAGCTTGTTTAGTTCTTACTAAGTTAGGGCTTGAGCTTGTTTACTAAGCTCGGGCTCGATCTCGTTTGGCAAGCTCGAGCTTGACTTGATTGTTAAGCTTGATATCTTAGTTTTAAATAAAAAAATTTCAATTTTTATTTTTTGTTTTTTAGTATAAATTAGTTTAAAAATATTAAAATATATTATATAATATTAATTTAAATTATTTTTAAAATATATTTTAAGTTAAACGAGCGGCTCAATGAGCTTTCGACACGAGTCAGGTTGAGCTCGAGCTCGTTTAATATATGAGCTTGAGTATAGGCTCGAGCTCGAGCTCATGGCTTGATAAGCTCGACTCATGAGCTCATTAACGAGTCGAGCTCGTGTGGCTCGTGAGCCAGTTTGGCTTACTTACACCCCTAAATAAATTATATTTCATATCATATGGGTTAGCAATGTTACTGGGTTGTATAAGTAAATGTTAGACAAAAGATGTGAGACACTTCCAGGTGTAATGGGCAAAGTTTCAATTGAAACTCCATAATCACAGGTGCTCTTGATGGAGTATTTCTTGGAATGAGTGGCTTTCAACCAAGCAGGGAAAAATCGTGAGGTTCAACCTAGAATGGTATGGGTTTGGCCAAAGCTATTCATCAAATAGTGTGGATGGCTCATTACAAATTGATATTTGTGCTAAACCTTATCTAATTTGATGTGTGATTGAGTAGAAACTAAATGAAAGTTGGTCGGCCCGTAACATCTCACATTCAAAGAGGCTATCTGAAGAGGTGTGGCCAAGGCTTGGACAAGAAGTGGGGTCTAGCAGGATTCGAAGATTTTAAGCTTATAAGAGAGAAAAGGGGGAGGGGTAGAATGGTTCTTGGGCTATATAAGTGAAGGGCTATAATAAATATGCTAGACACCTTTAGATATAATAGTTGTAATTTCAATGAAAACTCTACAATTAAGGGTGTTTGTGATGGAGAATTCTTAGGATGAGGAGCATCTTTGGAAGTTACACCAAAAAGGGTAAAAATGAGAGGTTCAGCATGTGTGAGATGAGTTGGGCTAAAACGGATAATTATCTAGTATAGTGTGGGCTGGGTCATTATACTAAGACTGTCCTTTTGAACTTATTATTTACTCAAAAAGTGGTTTTAAATTTTTTTAACAAAAGTTAATAAGCTTCTTAATTAGTTGAGTTGAAAAAAAATTCTATGCTGACATTTACCTATGGTGTTTCTTGGCCCCTTTGGAATTAGCCGGGCCTTGGATCATTATTCTTCTTAGCTAGTGTTAACCAAACAATATTGTCATTCTATTTATGAAATTGAATTTATGCTGTGTGCTCTTTTAAGTGCACCTAACAAGTTATGAGATACTTTGTACTTGCTTCAAATTACATTTGTATGAATCTGAAACTTGTCAACTCAATTGAGTTGCTACATTCTATTTGTGTAGAAATCTTTTTTCAATTAGGGGCTAATTGGTTGCTAGTATTACTTGTGTATAGTAAATGAAAGAGTTTTAAAATTTTCTGTGTTTGGTTGGACGAAAAGTATATGCAGTGTAAAATAGCGGTGGATTTGAAACTCTCTATCTAATTCACTTTCAATTTATTTGGAAATTGGCCGATTTTAGCGAAATCCCAGATACAACTCCTATGTGCAGCGCTTTCGGCATTGACACTTCCCATTTTTTCCAGCAGCCATAGTTTATACACTACATATAGTTTACATTATATTTATTTTACTACTATGCATTCCTTTTTTAGCAAAACAAATAACCCCTAAAATAATAATTCTGCACCTTTACTTCATTTCAAATTCAGCGGAAATATGAGCATTTGATTGAATCTAAAACATCATCAGAAGGTAAAGGGATCTGACTTGCACAATCCACTCAAAATCGTCGCCATACCCAACCTTATCCAAACTTATACATTGAATTCTGATGAAGGAAACTCAATATATCCGCAAAATATTAAGTTTTCTCTTTGATATATTTTTTGGAAAGAAATTCATCAATCATGATGTAAGCAAACATTACAAATTTGCATAGATGTTCCCAGTTTGATACATAGATTTTCTTTTCCATGCAAATTTAATTTATTTTGCTATTTTCCTGGTTCCTGGTTCACTTTTGATGACGTGTGTAAACTACTGGCATGAAGACTTTTTATGAAAACTACTAACATTTTTCCATTGCAGATATCATGATAATTCTTTTGTTGCTTGCCGAGCTCTTCATATAGCAAATATTCTAAATGTTTCTGCCACATATCCTTTACTCGAGCTGTTTTTTAAATACCAGGTAAGTCTTTAAGTTATACAGAAGTGCACATGGAATCTAGATTCTTTTGTGTTGTGGTGGTTTTTGCTTCTCCTTTCTACTCTAATTCAACTGATGTTGCTTTTTTTTTTTAATTATAAGTACATAAGTTCTCTCTTGAATGCAGCCATGCCTTTGCTCCTTTATATGATATAAACTTTGAACTTTGCATATAGTCTATTTCACCTTGCTTGAATGATGAATATATTGTTTTTAAAGACCTATATGCTTCATACAACTCTAGTCTAATCATTTCAGATTATTAAATTCCATATCTTGTCCATAGAATTTTTTTCCCTTGAGCAGTTTTCTTCTAATAAATAATATGAATGGTCATTATAATGCCGATGCCTTAGGATCAAATGCTATCTCGAAGGGAAAGGACTTTATCCTTTGAAAGGACATGTTACCTCTTCATCTTATGCACACACTTTTATTAGTTTTACTTGGAATAATAGCTGTTTTGCAGTATTATTCTTATGCAATCATTTTCTCATTTCAATTTGTTAAGGTAGAAAACATGTATTGTTCGGCATGAATCAATACTTTACCAGTTTATGATAAGGTAAACTATGCGTTAGCAACAATTGGAGGCTTCAAAATTTATCCTCATCCGAAGCATAAGTTGTGGGATCCAGTGATTAATTTAAAGAAGGTTACAAGCCATATTCGACCTTCTGATTTCTACCCTTAGAATTAGAGCACATACCGCTTGAGCTAAAGTTCTTATAATTCTCATTAGTAGCTAGTTAAAAGCTTTTCCTCCCACTATTCCCCCAACTTATCCCAATTTTTCTCTCCCTTTGATGATCAATCAACTATGAACCACAAGAATTTTACTCCTAGTTCTATTACAGGTCTTAATGGGTTCGACATGTTCAGGGATTTGAACCACCATGTACATCATTTATAGAAATGCCATTTTTATATAGTATTATATGTTGCCGAGACTTAGGACCTTTAAATATTTATGACCATACTTTAAATACTTGTATGTCGCAGCCACAGACTGACCTAATATTTACAGGTTGTTTTAATAAGTGTATTTTAGAAATGTTAATGCATATTTTTGCTGCATAAATTTGTTTTATTAGAGAAAGTAGCTGTAAAATTCTACAATCAAAATCATAATGAAATCTGGAATGATAGCAACAAGACGTTAAGTTTAACCTATATAAATTATTGGCGTATCATGTGTTCATCGTATTTCCATTTTTTTTTTTTGTTCTTGGTGATTTGAATTAGGTCTCGCCTAATTTCCAACATTCTGATGCAACATTCTCTTCTGAGGTTTTGTTTGGGACGGCTTTCTTAATGCTTCTTAAAGCAGCTTTCTAATACAAATATTTAAATTTTTGTATTAAAAAGCTGCTTTAAAAAACAGTAAGAAAGCCGTACCAAAGAAGCCCGAATCTAATTACACCGAATCTTCTTACACTGAACAGGAAAAGTACTACAATGGTCCAACCAAGAACTTGTCGAGGGAAGCTATAGTTGATGACATAGCAAGACTTGGTGCAGAAGCAGTTGGGAACTCTCTTCTACCAGCATTCAAAGATGGCTTCATCAATTCCCACACTGATTCAGCTACAAGAACTTCCTTCAAGGTGATAATTCATCTAAGTTCCCATATTAATTTTGAGAATATGGTTTAGTTCTATTAATCTGAAACGCTTTATTTTCTGTTCTTCAATCAAGTACGGGTGCACTAGAGGGGTGTTTGGCACACCGTTCTTCTTTGTTAACGGTTTTCTTCTGCCTGACGCTGGTTCTGCTCTTGACTACGAGACATGGAAGAGTATAATTGACCCTTTGTTGAGAAATAATGGGGAAGGAAAAGATGACGCAGTTTCCTCTTTTTAGCGCTTTTCAATTCGGGCATGGAATGTTTTAGAAAATAAATGGAAAAGCTGAATGTTGATCAGCAATTTCCTGGTTGTATTTTTAATCTACAGAGTCTTGCACTCTTGCTTCTATCCTGATTTCTGTCTGTTTAGAAATTCTGCTCTGTAAATATTTCATTTAAAAAAATGACCGTTTAAATCTGACGGATGATCTTTGATGTGCTTGAGCTGGTGAAACAAAGTGTTCTAGTGCAGGCTATGTTGTGTAGATAATGGATTTTGTTTTGGTGGGGGTATATTTATTTTTCTTTTACTGCTAGCCACTGAGAATATGCTGTCCTACTATCACATGGGAGCAAGACTTTACTGGTTTTAGATCAGGAATTTTCAGAAAGAAAAAAAAAGGTACAGAGAAATTTTTTACTTGAAAAAATTACAGTTTGGTTCACGAGTACGGTTGGGAACTCTCAACTCATGTTTGATTTCCCTCGAGCGGCAGCGCCTCTTCAGTACGGCCCAATCAAGTGTGGGTGTCTCTTCTAGGTCAGTCGAGGATTAATCACGCTGTCAAAAATCCTTTCGGAGGTAACAGCGGGTAGATATCCCGTACTCAAAAAAAAAAAAAAAAATTATAGGGAAATGGGGATGCCATTATCATGGAAGCTTTGAAGGTCATATAATATGAAGTATGTAAGCTAATAGTTTTGCATCACAACTAGGTTGCATGAGAGCAAATGGAAGCTTCACCAATGTTTCCCTCCATTACAATAATGGCTGGGTGTGCATAAAACAAAGGTAAAATTTAAGTTGCAAGAGAAGTAAAGAGAAATTTTAAGTTGCAAAACCAACAATTTTCCCACCTGAAGGGCTGAACACATTAATATATAGATGAAAATCCTTGTATTTTAGAGGATTTTTCTTTTGCTGTAAATTATTATTTTATGTAAATATAATTATATGATATACATTTTATTATACCAATTGACTAAAATATTAATAAGTTTATTTTTTGGCGTTGATTTTCTTCTTTGTTTTTGCACCGATCAAACTAAAAGCATGATTTACTCTGAAAATTTCATTCAGATACAAAACTCAAAGCATGAAAATTATTAGTTACGCGCGCGTATGAAATGCAGCCGGCTGTCATTTCCCAAATCCGAATCGATCCCCCCATTCAAGAACGTTAATTAAAGAAAATTAAGTTTCCTTTGCCTCCAATTTTCTCTTCTTACAGTTCTTTTCTTAGTCCGCCATCATGATAAGTACTGACCATGAAGATTCAGCTGCTGCTTTGTCCCATTCGATACTTGAGGCTATCTGTCGTCGTTGCTACGTTAATGGCAGCTGTTTTGATGGGCTTCTCTAAGCAGACAAATCAGTCCATGACTTACAACTCTCTTACAGGCAAAGCTATCTACACTTCAATCTATGTCAAGGCTACTGACAGTTCCTCCTCCATCAAAAATATGGCACCCGGCTTCATCTTCCAGTAGCTGTTGTAGATTTGGTAGCATTTGACGATCCTCTCCACAGCAAATGCAGCAGCAGCAGTGACTGAAGAGGTGGCCTGGAATGGTAACTCACACTACGGCTTGAACAAATTCTGCAACTTAACAAGAAATTTTTGCGGTTTTGTTGTCGCCACAAATGTCATCTCAACAATGGCCGCTGCTATCTATTTTGCTGTGCTTGTGCTTTCCATTGTCATCATTCACCGGAGATCTCAGCTTAAAAAATTATATTAAAAAGCTGCTTTTTAACAGCTTTAAAAAGCTACTTTGTGGACTTTACAAAATAATAAGAAAATTATCCGGAATGAAATCTTAGTGAGAAAGAAGATCAACCTTGCTGATGATGGAGATACAATAGTAACAAAAATTCTATACTTGTATTTTTTTTATAGAACTAGCTTATAAATTCTAAAGAAAATTTAATAAAATACTTGCATATATTATGAATTTATTAATTTTTATAATTATTTTAAAATTTACAATAAAAGTTCAGACTAAACCCTCAAGTGGAATTAAAAAAAAAGAGAGAGAAACTTTCATTACTCATTATTGTTAATACCAAGGTTTTCAGAACCGGGCCGGACAACGAACCGGAAGAAGGAGAGGTTCAAGGTTCGACCGGTTGAACTGGGGTCGAACCGGATGACATAATAAATAATAATATTATTTAAAAAATAAAATAAAAATTAAATTTTCCTGTAATTCATTCATTCAACATTCTATTTTCATAGCTCCTAATTCAAATAACATAAACATAACATCAATTAAGTTTATGAAACATAAACAAATAGCATATACTATAAGTGTCTCTTCAAATAAGTCAATAAAACATAAATAAATGCATAGCTTTTGTCATCACACAAAATGTTCATAATTTCATATCAAGTCAAGCTTCAAAATTCAAACATAAATATCAAAATAAATTTAGAAGCCGTCACTATATTTGAAACATCAAAAGTTATATCCATAAATCCTTGTTCATCAAAACATTCCCCTCCAAAAGCATCAATATCTTCATTGCCAATTATTTCATTGTCATTTCGAACATCCTTCTAGGACATCATCATCTGCATATTAGAAATATAAAATATTATATATATATATATATATATATATATATATATATATATATATATATATATTAAACATCTTTTTCAAATGATATAACTTAAACTAATTATAAACTTACTTTGAGGTTATTTAGTAGAGCTAGTATTAAGTTCTTCAGCAACAGGAATAACATCTTCTGCATATATATCATTCTCTAAATTCTCCAGAATAAGCTCTGAAACTAGTTCTTCATCAAGCACCCAAAAATCCACCATCTCTATGCTTGTATAATCCAAAGGATCATAGTTTCTTTTTTTTGTTTGTAATCTAAATATAATTAAATGATCATTAAGCCATACAATCATACATAAATGATCAAATGACATCTAAATATAATTAAAAGTTATATATTCATACATATGCCTTAAATTGAGGTTGTATCGAACAAATACTAGATCATTTAGTCTTTGATGCTCTAAATGATTTCTTCTCTTGGTATGAATTTGTTCAAATACACTCCAATTTATTTCACATCCAGAAGATGAAGAAGTTTGACTAAGAATTCTAACAGCCAATTTCTGCAAATTTGGTGCACTTGATCCAAACATCTTTCACCATTCATCTAAAAAAAGATTAATATTAGTTAATTAATATTTGATATACAAGAAAGACTAAATGCATTCTAATATTTTTATTTCACTTACCAGGCTGCATTTCTTTGGCCATCGTTAGAGCAATTAGTTTGCCAAAGCTTTCCAAATTATCACGAAAAAGCCTAACTTCATTCATTATTGCTGTTGATTTAGGGCATATATCTTTATTTCCAATCAGTTCAACTAAACCTTGCATCACTTCATATTTCATGCAAAAATTCTCTTTATCATATTGAAAATGTGGATTAAGAAGGTAAGCTGCACAATGTATGCCTTGTCTTAGTTGATGATCCCATCTCCTCTTTATAATGCTTGTGTAAGGTTTGTACAACCTTTTGGAATTTTTAAACATTAACTTGATTGCTCTCCTTGCTCTATACATTCCATCATAAAGAAATCCCATAGATGGTTTTTCATCAAAATCCACAATTCTCAATAATCAAATTAAAGGCCCAGTCAATTTGGAACTTACTAAGCAGTCATTCCAAAATTTTGTATCCAAAATGATGGATGAGACTTCTTGCCCTTTTACTATTTTGGAGAGCTTTGAATCAAAGAAAGCTTTGCTTGTTATGAAAGCCTGCAAATCAAGCTTGTGTTCATATAAGCTTTTCAAAGTTATGAAAGTTGTAGCAAATCTAGTAGCTCCAGGCCTTATATAATTTCTTTCCAACCTTCTTTTTTTCTTAGCCCCACCCATTCAACAACTTCGCAAAATAATGAACATAATGTTTTGGCATCTTTAGTAATATCAGAAGCATCCACAGATTTCAAGAATGCAACGCCCCTTGGACAGTAAACAAGAAAATTAATCAAAGTTCTATTCCTGTTATCTGTCCAACCATCTGCCATGAGTGTGCAACCAATTTCTTTCCAAGATCTTCTATATGAATCTATCAACAACTTACATTCCTCTTTACAATCTTGGAGAAGATTAACTCTCAACTTATGATAGGATGGCAACTTATAATCAGGGCCAATTGCAGCTATAGCATAAACAGCCTTCTGTGCAAAAGCAGAGTTTATGGCATTAAATGGAATGCAACTATCGTAAAACCATCTCCAAACTGCCAAATTAGCATGGTGTATGGCTTCTTTGGATGCCATTACACTTTTCAATGATGGTTGAGAACCAGGTTTAGTTCTTGGTGCAAAAAAGTTATCTATGTCATCTTTCTTTCTCTTCCCTTTATGAAGTCCTTCATGATATGCATCAGAGGCTTGTGACTTGGGAAGTGATGAAGAGCCTATTTCCTCATCCATATGTTCATCAACAAAAACTATTGTGTTTTGCTCTAACTCCTTCTGGGTTTGTTGTTTTTTCTTGCCTATTTCTCTTAGATTCTCTTACATCTGATGACGAATGTCATGTGGAACTTTTTTGCACGAAGCTATGTTACCTCTTATCCATGCTAGATGCTGTTTTATCCTATTAATTCCTTCACCTTTGTACACAATGCCACAATGTAGACATCTATATTGTTTTTTACCATCTGAACCTTTACTTTCACTACAATGATCCCAAGCAATATCGATCTTTTCACGCACACTATGAGACGAAACTGTTGGTTGATCCATTCTGGATTTACAAAAAAAAAATCAATTATCATCATAGTCTATAATAAATCTCCCATAAGTCCATAACTAAATTAGCCTGAAATAGTTATCACACCAAAAATCTCCCATAAGTCAAATCTTTTCTACAGCAATACTATTAACACAATATGCAATTTAAATAGGAACAAGTGGAATCAAAGACAATCTTTGTTGTTGCACTTCAACAGCAGCTTCCTTGCCAAGGATTGACATGTATGATTTCAACTCTTGAAGCTCGAATTTAACGGCTTCAAGCTTTAAGCTACTATCAACATTGCCAGGGGCTTCCTTAACTTTCTGTTGTCGTCTAGAGACTTCAATAGTCTGAGAATATTCAACCATATTTGACAACTCAAAATTCATGACATTGGATTACACTAAAACTGGGCGTGCAAAAATAAGATGACCCGTATAACACCAATATTCCATGAAGGGCACATCAAATACACCATAGAAAAATTACGCATATCCAAACAAAGCAGAATTTATCACACCAGGCAAAGATTGTCAACCACTTTAACTCTTATTTAATAATAACAATATATCTACAAAAAAATTGGATATTAATACAAGTATACAACCATATCAGCATATACAAATACATCCATCTGCACTTAGATAACTAGTACAACAGCTTTTTTTAGAAAAATTCTTTATAGGCACAAATGAGATCACAAACGATATAAACCAGAGTCCAACCTAGATATCAGTTATTGGCATCCAACAAATCTATGCTAACATTAGTGCCTTTCAAATTCAAGAGGGACCCAAAAAAATTTACAAATCATGCCAAGCATAAATGGAGAAGAAATGCAAGCATATTGATACGATTTGGAGAATAAATGCAAGATTAAATGCGTAAAAAATTACTCCAAAAAACAGAAATTCAAGAACCTGCGTGGCTGTGTCGGGATCGTCTGAGCTCGACGGGTCGGGTAGGAGGCCAAACGTAACTTCTTAGTTCTTCCCCAACGTGGTGTTCGCCGGCGGCTGGGAGGTCAGACGAAGGAGAAGAAGTGAAGAAGTGTTCGCGTATCTGCATATGGACCGAGTGACGAAGTTTTGTTCGCGTATGCTAGGGCAGAAGAGCGCTTCGCGTATCTAATACCGATACCCAGATTATTTAAGCCGTTCGATCGCTGATCAAGGGCTCAAATTAGAGCGTTTATGGACCGGTCGGTTTTTCCAGAACCTCCCGGTTCAGCTGTTAGCCGGTTCAACCGGGTTTTCAACCGGTTTTTACCCGGTTATTAAATCACCCGGTTCCTTACTCATGCCGGACCTCCCGCCGGACCGGTTCGAGATTGAATCGGTCGAACCGGCCGGTCCGGTCCGGTTTTGAAAACCTTGGTTAATACTAAACAATATATGGTGTAAGGTTATTTTGATAAATAATTTAAGAGTAAAAGATTATGCATATATATTTATAAATGAAATTTAAAAACTATTAAATACTTGTGTATTTATAAATGAAATTAAAAAATTATATAAATGAAGTTATAGTTAGACCTTCAAGAAAAAAAATATTTTTGTTTTATAACGGCTTTTAGGATTAGAAAAAATTTATAAAAATACAAGTTTTTCTTTTTTTTTAATATTTTGATCAATTAAGATAAACTCAAATATATAATGTATACATAAAAATTTAAATTAAAAACCCGTTAGTTGAAAGGTTAAGCAACAGTTCAAGATGAGTGGTCTAAATACAAGTTTTTGACATAGATCTGTCGCAAATATATAATGTATACACAAAAATTTAAATTTAAGTCCCGTTGGTTGAAAGGTTAAGCAACAGTTGAAGATGAGTGGTCTAAATACAAGTTTTTGACACAGATTTGTCGCAAATATATAATATATACACAAAAATTTAAATTTAAGACCGTTAGTTAAAAGGTTAAGCAACAGTTCAAGATGAGTGGTCTAAATACAAGTTGTTGATATAGATTTGTCGCAAATATGTAATATATACACAAAAATTTAAATTTAAGACCCGTTAGTTGAAAGGTTAAGCAACAGTTGAAGATAGGTGGTCTAAATACAAGTTTTTGACATATATCTGTCGCACTTTAGTTATTGTAGGCTTCTCTTTTCCCCGTCTCCGCCATGTCTCTCTCCGACTCCCTTGCCGCTACCTTTTGCTCCTTACGTATCGACCAGGGCGAGCCTCCCTCGAAGGAGAGTAAAAACTGGCGGCCCGCCCAGGATGAGCCTCCCTTCATCGACGTCTCTTCCTCCGACTGGCGCTCCCAACTCCAACCCGAAGCGAGGCAAAGGATCGTTAATAAGATGTGAGACCAACTATCTCTCTCTTGACTTCGTTCCTGGTCGTTATCCATTTATCCCTTACCCCGATTAGGTTTTTCCTTGCTCAAGTTGGTTGGGCAGAGCGTTTACGGGTAGGTCGGGTGTCTGTACCCGGTGATAGATATTTTAATGATATGAGGATTGAGGAATATGAATACTTGTTCAATATTTAATTATATCATGAATCAAGGGTTAGGGCTTTTTTCTTTTTAACTCCTCGGATGATGCGTCGTGACAGAATGAATTCGGCAAATTCATAAAAAAGCTTTCCCGCACCTGTGAGAATACTCTGCTGCTTTATATTTTACTTCTCAAGAAAAGAATTTTGTTGCTCTCAGAGAGAAGCAGCCTTGAAATGTAACACAATATAGATATACTTGCCAGCCTTTTAAATGGCTGCAACATCTATTTAACGTAACCTTTCTGTTTGAGATATCTGAGATTCTAATTGATGATTAATTTCTGAACCTGTTGCCATCTATTTAACTGTTCACCCAAATGGAAATGTATTGATGTTATAATTACTTTTTAGTAGATTCTCAATTGTTTACACTATGGCTTATAGTTTTTTTTTTTTTCTATGCCTAGAATGGACACTCTAAGGAAGCATTCCCCTGTTGCTGCTCCTGAGGGAACGACTGAGCTCAAGAAAAATGCAGTAGGCTTTGAAGAAAAGATTTATGCTGCTGCTGTCAATCAGGTAAATGCATTTTCTGTGTAACATTGTCTTCCTATAACTTATGATTGTCTTTAAATAAATTGCCATCCATCATATAACAGATGTCCTAAAACATTAGTACTGCTTTTTTTGGCTGGTGAAGAAGGGCCAAGTAGGTCTATATATATGCATTACCCTAACTGGAATTTGCTACGTAGTAGTATCAAGTTTCATGTTAGTGCAACCTTCCAGAGTGTTTTCCCACTGTGCATAACTATTGATGAAATCAATCATTATGTTTTCGAGAAAATGTTACACTTTCAAGAGGGTTGTTTCATGACAAATTATTCTGTGCGGAGTCCGGGCGGCATCCAGAGACCAATAAAAATGCATAATGTCACCCCAAAAGTGTACCGCGCTCGGTACAGAGCGTGATAACGAGTGATACCGAGCGTCGGTACCGCTCATTACCAAGCGGTATCAAACGGTTCTCTCATCCGATGTACACACAGAATAATCTCTCCTGTTTCATAGCCTCATGTTTTGTTTGATTTGGATTCTAAATGGAGCTGGTAGTGCATTGACGTTGGGCTTCAAAAAAAAAAGAATACACGTTTTTGCTACCATCGTCTTTTCATCAACATGGGACTCACCTCTTGTACTTATTTCCGTATTTTCACTATTTTCATGATCTCAGTCAGATTATCTGAGAAAGATTTCCTTGAAATTGCTCTCCATGGAGTCTAAGACCCAACAGAATACTCCAATGAACCCTTTACCTGGCATTATCCAAAATTCTACCGACGCAGGTAACAAAATTTTAAATTATATTCCCAGCAATGAATGATAAAATTTGTTTTCGTTGTACTACTACTAGAAGCATTCTAAATGAAATATTGGTTTCAACTTTAGATGATTTTCATGACTGTTTACTGCTTCCTTGAAAACTTGCATATTTGTTATCCATGATGATTCAAAAAACGCTCTATGTTATTGTTTATGGATCAGAAAATGATAAAATTGTTTATCATGTTTTAAAATGATGGTGAATGAACCTCTCATGCCATCTCAATTGTTTCACACACACACATAGATCACCTCCTCCGGTTGAATTAGAGGAAATCACTCTTACACGTTTTAAGTTTCATCAAAACAACTAGTGATTTTAGAACTCTTGGTTTTTGGAGATATATTACCCTATTGCAGCTTAATTAATATATGAAGCCCTTATGTTTTTTTACCATGGGCTATTTGTTGTAACGTTTTTAGTCTTTCTTTCTTTTTAATACATGCAAATTAGATAAAATTCTAAGAAACATATACATTTCTGGGTTGCTTTCCATCATGTTTTCATTTTTATTGCTTTATATGTTCTCCCATTTCCTTTGAAGGTGGATTATATGGTCTATTTATGGCTTTTATTCCGTACCGACCCATAAAAGTAGTGAATGTGACCTCTTTTTAATGGCTGTTGAATATCCAAGGTGTGGTGGGCGAGGCTGGCAACTCGCGTGGAGGTGCGACCTCAGAAGAGATCGCAGCAGCTGCGACGATTAAAGAAGTGGCCTAGAAAGGTAACTCACTACGGCTGGAACAAATTCTGCAACCTGACAACATATTTTTGCGGTATTGTTATGGCCTCCAATGTCATCTCAGCAATGGCCGCTTCCATCTATTTTGTTATGGTTGTGCTTTCCACCGTCATCATTCACAGGAGATATTAGTATTGGAATCTGATCTGAATTTGTTGTTTGCTGTATGTCTTTTATTTAGGATCCGTTTGGGACGGCTTTCGTACTACTTTTTAAAGCAATTTTTTAATACAACAAATAAATTTTTTATACTAAAAAATGTTGCTTTAAGAAGCAGTTAGAAAGCCGTCCCAAACGAAGCCTTAGATATTTGCATCTGAATGTATATATGTTTGTGTGCTTTCATTTTGCTACATGTATGGTGTGTAAGAGTACTTTTTTCTCTAGTGTTTTATTTATCATCTAATGATATGAAAGATTATGAGTATTCATGCATGTTTAGTATTCATCTTGTCTGAAGTACTCTTAGGCTTCATTTAGGATTGTTTTTTTACTACTTTTTGAAGCAACTTTCTAGTACAAATTTTTTAGTTTTTGTACTGGTAAGCAGCTTTAAGAAGCAATAAGAAAGCCCTCCCAAACGAAACTTTAATAAATAATTTTGAACTGAGTTGTGTCGAGTTAGAATCATGTTGATTAAGGGAAATTGTGGGTTCTTAACTGCGTTTTATTTTTAATCTCAATACTAAGGCTTATGTGAGGGACATCATAATATCTGAACAGAGAATGGTCTCTTCCCTTCCCTTCCCTTCCTCTCTGAAAGAAGCTAACTGTTTCAGTCTCAATGAATTAGCTCTTAACTTCTTATTCTTGCTAACATAGATAAAAGCTACTTTGGAATGAGAAAAATAAAAAACTTTGTTCTTCTTGAAGCCAAAAAAGGCTATTCTCTTTGAAGATTTTAACCTTCGAAGGATTAAAGTTTTGTTTGAGATGGTTTTTCTTTTATTGTTTTGTTTTTAAAATTATAATCGTAGGTTCGTTATGGCTATCATTTTTTTCACTTTTTTTTTTTTTTTTGTTAAATAGATGTTGTATATAGCAGTTCTTATCATACAAATTTTTTAAAAATATCTGAAAAATAAAATAGTAAAAAAATTATCCAAAAGAAAGCCTAAATTTGCATGGCATCCAGTTATGTCGTCTCGAAATTCTATTCAGATTTGGATGGTATTTATTAATGGCCTTAAAATATTTTTCTCGTTCAATAAAAAAATTTAAATGCATATCATTCATGCAAAATAAAATCACGATTTCTGATTAAAGAGAATATGCAATTCAGATGAATATTTGAGCAAAGGGTTCATTTTGACTATTTTTTAAAAAAAAATTATAATAGAAATTGTTAAGAAAATAATAACAAAGCTGCCCTCAAACATAGCCTAAGATCAAAAGATAAATGTAATCAGATCTAGACAAAATTTTTAAAGCCAATATTCATCTCGGGTATATTTATTTAGCTTCATGAAGGTTTTTAGATTATTGTAAGTTATAAATGTGATACTTTCACTACAATGCATGTTGCGATTTAAATGGAACAACCATATTCTTAAAAACATGCCTAATAATGTTATGTTTAAGATTAATGATTTGTTTGAGACAGTTGCAACATTTTATAAAAGTGATTATAAAATTGATGTAAAGAAGGTAACTTTTTTAAAAGTTCCTACAATAAACAAATTTCTAGAGCATAAACTGAGAGAGAGAAAATTAAAATACCAATCTTTTTTATGTGGAAAATCTGAAGAGGGAAAAACCATGGGGCATCACCTAAGTGAAAATATTTCACTAAATTGCAGTGAACAACAAAGGTTGACCCATCCTGTGACTTGGAGACGATCAAATTACAGTAGTTTGAAGAGTTGGGCAAAGGTTTAACAATGGTAGGGTAGAAGCCTAATGTCGTATGAGAAAAGTTCAGATGACTGGGAATGATTTGATGATGGCCGGGCGGAAGTCCGATGGTTGTTAGCAACCTGGTGGAATTATAGCAGTGGATGGCAGCCTGGCAGTGGTCTGATGAATGTTAGATAGAAGTCCCATGATGATTGGCGGAAAGATGGAAGTCCACTGACGACCTGGTAAAAGTTCGGAGGCGAACGGGGTTCGGGTGTTGGTCCGAAAAAGGTCGGGCTGAAGTTCGATGGGGGTTGGCGGTCGGGTGATGCTTCAATGATGGACGGACTAAAGTTCGTCGGCGGCCGGGTGGTGGTTTAACGATGGTCGAGCTGAAGTCCAGCGGCGGTTGGGGGTCGGTGAAAGTCCAACAATAGTCGGTGACCGGCGGTATTCCGGCGATGGTCAGGCTGAAGTTCGGTTGCAGTCGGCGGTCGGGTGGAAATCTAGCAATGGTTCGTCCATGGTCGGGCGAAAAGCCTGGCAGTGATCGACGGCCAGACGGTGGTCAGACGACAGTCGATGGGGGTCGCGGGCGTTGGTGTTGGAGCTCTTGAAGCCTTAGAGCTCTTTCTAATCTCGAGTTAAAGGTCCCATTCATGTAGAGAGTGAAGGTTTATTTATATATTTTCATGAGTGACACACTTCGTAAATATATAGAAGATCCAGGGCAGGTTCGGAGTGTCCCATTGGATGATTGATTCCCCGGTCATAGAGTGTTTTTCAACTATTTATGTTTCTTAACGAGGTCAGAATCTGACGATCTTGGGCTCATTGGATTCGCCTCGCCGAGCTGCTCGATTGAACCATAAGTATCCCATATTTTAATATCATTTTGTCATCCAAATAATAATTTGAACCTTCTAAATGCGGTTCGGGCCCCCGATTTGGACCCACTTGAGCTCGGGATTGGACAAATTTTGGTTTTGTTGTGTTCTTCTTTTTGAGACGTTCAATTTGACTATAAGTTTGCTAAAATCACAATTCATATGGTTTCGAGTTTAATTTTGAAAGTTTTCAACTTGAATAAGCCAATAGATTCGTGCATGATCAAGAAGAAATTTTGTAACTTATTACTTGCCCCCTATTTTTGGACGTCGAATCTTGTATAATCCAAATAATATATATGTGATTTAAGCATTCTGCTAAGTCGGAGCATTAATTGAAGCAAAAAATATCAAATAAGTTTACTCCAAAACTTTTGATCTTGTTTGAAATTGATTGTAGAGACTCTGATGGACTCCGAAAGTGTTAAAATTGAGTCTAACATGTCCAAAAATAATTTCGAGGATCCAAAAAACTTCTAAATCGGACTATGTAGGACAATATATATATATATATATATATATATATATATATATATATATATATATATATATATATATATATATATTATATATATTTTATGTGTATATAAGTAATTAATTAATATTAATTAGTTTTCTATTCCTTTATAATTAATTAATTTTATATAAAGGAAGGCGGCTATTCCTTTATAATTAATTAATTTTTTTAATGAACTTAATTAATTCTATATTTAATAATCTTAACTTTATATTATATTGATTAAGCTAATTGTATTAATTTTACTTACTAATTATTCAATTTACTTAAAATTAGATAATTAATTTATATAATAATTATAATATTAATTATTTAAATAATTTACTTAGTTATTAATATTTTAAATTATATTAGTTAAGTTAACCTTAGGGCTTGCTTTTCAATTTTCATCTCGTTTTTTTTTGTCGTCGCGGTTTGGCTTCGTTGCTTTGCAGGAGTTGTAAGATTGCACGAGTGGCTTCTTCGGCTCCTTCGTCTTTGTTCGACTTCGCACCTTCGACGACGTTCACTTTTCAGGGATGTTTGGTATGCGGATTTGGGCGAAATCCTGCAAAACGGCCTAAAATGCAAAATCAAATCTCACGGTAAATGAAAGCTGCGGTTGACGGAAAATTCCCTCTTTTCGTGGTAAATCCCTAATTTACTAAATCCTTTGGTTCGGCGGATTTACGGGATTTGGCCGAAGAGGCGCGCTTCCTTCGCGCGCGAAAGGAAGAAAGTCACCTTCACAGCAAGCGAGCTCCCGTTGTCGCTTCAGATCAAAAAAATGTCGTAACTTCCGATCCAACAGGAAGGCAATGTCGTCGAAGGAGCAAAGTCGAACGGCGACGATGAAGAAATTGTGAAAAATTCTACATTCGTGCGAAGGAACAAAGCCGAACGAAATTCAGGAGGGAAAAGTAAAACCCAGACACTTCTAATTGTTGGATAATTTAATTAATATAATTTAAAATATTAATAATTAAGTGAAATTAATTAAATAATATTTAAATAATTGATAAAATTATTAATTAAATGCTTCATTATTTCAAAATAATTAATAGGATTAAATATGATCTAAAATAAAAATAATTATTATAAAATATTATAAATAATAATGATAATAATTAATTAGTATTACTAAAATTTTATTTTATTTTATTTAAAATTTTTTTTATCATGCTTTAATTATCCTAATAATGTATGTCAACTCTTTTAATCGTCTTAAATTCTAAATTGAATAGCCAAACAATCTCATAGGATTTAACTAGAACTATCATGAATGTTACCAAACAATTTTCAGGATTTAACTCCCCAAGATTTCGTAAATTCGGAATTGGAGGATTTAGGAATCCTACTTAAATGAAATCCTAATTCTATCAAATAGCCCCTTCATGCTTCATGCGGGATAAATTCTGTTTAGCAGGATTTATGCTAAATCCTGCTCAAATCCAACGTACATCCTGCTGCAAAACAGCCCTTATCTGATTTACAGCGGGATTTAAGTCGGATTTACGCTAAATCCAGCCAAACAGTTTTTGTTCGCGTGTTAAATTCCGGGATTTGGAAAATCCCGGATTTATAGTTTCACGGCTTAAATCCGAGATTTAGTAAATCCGAGGGGTAGCTGGATTCAACGGGATTTATCCAAAGAAGCGCGCGAAAGTGAGAAAGTTACCTTCACAGCCAACGAGCTCCCGTTCTTGCTTCTGATCAAAATGTCGTAACTTTCGATCCGGGTTGACGAGAAAGTCGTCGCAGGAGCGAAGTCGAACATCCACGAAGGAGCCGAAGAAGCGACGGGTGCAATCTATAACCTGCAAAGCAACGAAGCCGAACAGCAACGACGAAAAGAGAAGATGAAAGGCAAACCATAGACGCCTCTAAGTTATTATTGATTAACTTAATTAATATAATTTAAATTATTAATAATTAAATAAATTAATTAAATAATTATTTTGTATAATTAGTGCATAAATTAATTATCTAATTTAACTTAATTGTATAATTAGTAATTAAATATTAATATAATTAGATTAATTAATATAACTTAATATATATATTATTAAATATATAATTAATTGTGTAAACAATAATTAATGAGTAATTTGTACTTAACATATTATTAAATTTATAAC
The DNA here is from genome assembly GCA_022539455.1 of Dendrobium nobile. Taxonomy (NCBI): domain Eukaryota; kingdom Viridiplantae; phylum Streptophyta; class Magnoliopsida; order Asparagales; family Orchidaceae; genus Dendrobium; species Dendrobium nobile. The sequence continues at coordinate 80,405,250 of CM039726.1, read as the reverse complement.
ACATTATATATATTTTTTTAATTATAAATTTATTTTTAAATTATAATTATCTTCTTCACGTTTAAATTCCTAACTGCTATAAATCTTGAAATATGTTATCAAAACAGTTTATTAGGATTTAATAGAATTTAATATTTGACATACCAATCAGTTTTCAAAATTTAACACATTTCAAATTTATTAAATTTAGATTTACAAGATTTACTAAATCACACTAAACTTAAATCCCACTTTTGCCAAACAGCCCTAAAAATTTCTTCGCCTCCTCCTCCGACGTCGGATCGGAAATCACGACTAGAGGCCTTCCTCCGACTCTCGCTGATCACTGCCATCGACATCTTCTTTTTCTCCGTCGGGAGCCGCCACTTTGCTCGATGGAGAATAACAACTGGCGGCCTGCCCAGGGCGAGACTCCCTCCATGGAAGTCTCTTCCTCCGACTGGAGGTCCCAGCTCCAACCTGAAGCGAGGCAAAGGATCGTTAATAAGATGTAAGATCAATTTTTTCTCTATTTACTTCGTTCCTGATCGTTATCCATTTATCCATCGCCCTGTTTAGGTTTTACCTAGCTCATGTTGATGATATGAGGAGCATGATTACCTGTTAGGCTGTTATATACATAATTCATATCCTGAATCAAGGGTTAGTTTTTTTTTTTTACTTTACTCGGATTGGTGCGTGGCAGAATGAATGTGGCAAATTCATAAAAAAGCTCTCAGGTGCCTGTGAGAATATTCTGATACTTTATGTTTTAATTCTCAAGAAAGAATTTTGTTGCTCTCAGAAAGAAGCAGTCTTGAAATGTAACACAATACAGATATACTTGGCAGCCTTTTAAATGACTGCAACATCTATTACTAGATTCTCAATTGTTTACTGTATGGCTTATCTATTTCATTCTTTTCTTTTTTCTTTTCTGTTGCTAGAATGGACACTCTAAGGAGGCATCTTCCTGTGGCTGCTCCTGAGGGGATGACTGAACTCAAGAAAATTGCAGTACGGTTTGAAGAAAAGATTTATGCTGCTGCTGTCAATCAGGTGCATGCATTTTTTGTATAACAGAGAATTCCAATGGCTTCTGATTGATTTTACATAAATTGGCATCCATATAACAAATGTCCTGAAACATTAGGACTGCTTTTGGTTGGTGAAGAAGGGTCAACTAGGTCAATATGCCTTGCACCAACTGGAATCTGATAATTAATTGCATCAATTTTCATGTTAGTGCAACCTTTCAGAGTATTTTCCCACTGTGCACAACTATTGAGGAAATCAATCATTATGTTTTTGGGTAGAAAATGTTATAAGTAGCACTTTCAAGAAAGATGTTTCATAACTTAATGTTTTATTTGGTTTGGATGCTAAGTGGAGAATGGTAGTGCGTTGGTGTTGGCTTTAAATTATATTTTATTTTTTATACTATATTGTAAAAAAAAAAAATTTACATTTTTGCTACTATTGTCTTTCCCTCAACACTTATTTTCTCATTTTCACTCTTTTTATGAATTTAGTCAGATTATCTAAGAAAGATTTCATTAAAAATGCTCTCTATGGATACAATGACCCAACAAAACGCTCCAATGAACCCTCAGCCTGGCGTTAACCAAAATTCTACAGACACAGGTAACAAAATTTTAAGATAAATTTCCCAGTAATGAATGATAAACTCAATTTTTTTTTTCTACTACCAGAAGCATTATAAATGAAATCTTTGCTTCAACTTATATGATTTGTATTGACTTTTTACCGCTTCCTTAGAAACTTGCATATTTGTTATCCATGATGATTCAAAATACCCTTAATTTATGGTATTGTTTATGGATCGGATAATGATATAAAATCGTTTATCATGTTTTAAAATGTTTTATGTTTTATGTTTTATTAGAACAACCAATGATTTTGGAATTCTTTGTTTTTAAAGTGAAGATCATTTTCACTGATAATTTATTGAAGATAAGTGTTAAATTTCAAATTAGTCCCCCGACTATTCATATATGGTCATTTTAGTCGCAAAGTATAACGTTGCTTCAATTTTGTGGCTCGACTGTAGAAAATTGATCCAAAATAGTCCCTTTGGGATTAAATTGGGATCAATTTTATATTACAATTACAAGTTGAGGGACTATTTTGGATTAATTCTCTATGATCGAGGGAGTATTTTGGGCAACGTGATACTTTGAGACAAAATCATTCATACACCAATAGTCTGGATACTATATTGAGATATTTCTATAAATTTAATTATGTACCAATTTTGTGGTTGTGGAGCTTACCCTATTGCCACTTGATTATCAAACGCTTATGTTCTGACTAACTGGGGGCTATTTGATTTAAGCTTTAAGCCTTTCTTTCTTTTTAATTCATACAAATTAGATAAAACTCTAAGAAACAGATGCATTTCAAGGTTTTTTCCGCCATGTTTTCATTTTATTGATTTTTATGTTCTCCCATTTCTTTTGAAGGTGGATTATGTGGTCTATGCATGGCTTTTATAATGTACCGACCCATAGAAGTATTGATTTTGACCTCTTTTTAATGGATGTTGAATCATTATACTTCATATAGCGTGTTTTTATGTTTATTCCAAAAATGGATGACAAGAAATTTTGTAAAATTCAACTATTAGTCTTGCTGAATTTATAGTTTTATAATATGATGAGAAAAAATGTGAGTGAAAAATAATCTAAAAAGAAAAGAGCTAAAGGGCAGAATTGTATTTATCATGATCAATGACGATTTGCTGTACTTGAAGAAGCTTTCAATATATATATATCCATCCATTTGAAAGTTGATGATGATGTGTGAAAATTCATTAATCCAAGAGCTTTTTTTTTAATGGTTGAGTGAAAAATCTGCTTTCTGGAAAAATGAAACCATCTTAGAAAGTGAAAATACAGTTTCTCGTGCTTGTTTGTACCATGATAGAATGATTCTAGTCTTACCAACTTATGTTTTTTGAAAGCGTAGCAAATTTATTGGTTGTCATGAAAGTACCATGATAGAATGATTCAAGTCTTATAACTTTTTTTTTTTTTTAAGTGTAGCGAATTTATTGGTTTTCATGAAAGGGAGTGTAAAAGTCAAGTTTTTAAAACACAAATGGCATTCTTTCATGTGGATAAGAGCTTCTATCTTTTTGTAAGGATAGTGTTCTCTCTGTTTGTTGGATCTCACCTTTGTTGGCGTTCTGTTGGGCTAGGGTCAGCAATTTTTTTTTGAAGGGATATCACACATATCTATGCGATATTTTTAATTTTTCTTTTTTTTTTTTGGCAGGAGTTATTTTATTGATAAAGTCGTTGCAATTTTTTATTGCTATATTGTACAGTCATCTCACAAAATTGTGTTTTATGCATGTTTTGCTCTTTAATAGGATCGCTAGCCATTCCACCACAAGTGAACAGTCAAGGACAACCACTGCCACAGATTCCTCTAGTGGGTCCACCTTCAGGAAGGCAGCAGCTTTTACCTCAAAGCCTGCAAAATAACACTCCTGCTTCCATGCAAGGTTCTTCTAGTCTTTCTGCAGCACCTTCTATTACGGGGCTTTCTCAGTCAACCATAACAAACTTTGGTCATGCATATAATATGCAAAACATGCCAGGGATCTCACACAGTTCTGTAAATAATTCTTTAGCACAGGGAACAACATCAGATATTTATGCCAATGCGCCGAGGCATATGCAAGGAAGGCAGCAGCAACAATCACAAAATCCACTTATATACCAAAATTCGCTTCAACCGCAATTAATGAAGAAGATACACAATAATGCACTTCTGCAACCATCTATGCAGCAGCAACAACAACAACAATCTTTGTTGCAAACAAATCAACTGCAACCTTCTCAGCAGTCCACAATGCAAATGCCATGTGGTCTGACATCTGGCCAATCCTCTATTCAGCAGTCACCAGCGACATCCATTCAATCTGCTTCCCAACCGGCCCTTCAACAGAATCAGCTGAACGCAATTCAACAATCGGTATCACCCTTACTCCCACATCATGTGCAAGCGTTTGCTAGACAATCACAGCAACCACAGTCTTCTCTTCACCAGCAAACAAATTTGCAAACCCAGCAGCAGCAGCAACAACCACAGTTGATAGGACAACAAGCAAACATGTCAAACATTCAACAAAATCAATTACTTGGTCAGCAAAACAGTATAGTTGACATAAAGCAGCAACAACAAAGATTGCCTGTCCAGCGAAATAATCTTATCAACATGCAGCAGTCTCAACAATTACTCAATCAGCAATCATTGTCTTTGCATCAGCAGCAGTTAGGTCAGCAAACTAACATGCAGGGTCTCCAGCAGCAGCAACAACCGCAATCCCAGCAGCAACAACAGTTACTTGGTTCACTACAGAACATTTTGAATATGCAGTCACATAAACGTTCAATGCAGCTTCTTCAACAGTCTAAAAATATGTCACAGGCACCACAGCAGTTGCAGCAACCTTCTATCTCACTGTTGCAACCACAAGTTCAACAAGCACTTCATCTTTCATCGCAGCAGCACTTGATGTCACAATTTCAGCTTCAAGGACAATTGCAGCAGCCATTGGCAATGCAACAGCAATCAAATGGTGGCTTGCAAAGGGAGATACAGCAAAGGATTTCTTCAGGCACATTGCTTCAGCCTCAGAGTGCACTGGAGCAGCAGAAGCAATTGATGCAGTCACAAAGGGGGATTCCTGAAGTCTCATCCAGCTGTAAGTCATTGCATGCGATGCATTTTTATAAGAATTTGACATGCCATTCCTTGATTTTTGTTGATACAATCTAAAAAAACATTAGGATTTTGATAGGAAACACTTGGATTTCCAAGTGTTTCTCACCAAAACCAAGTAGATCCAATGTGAAACTGCTGTCCACAGCAGAAATCAAACAAGAAACAGGGAAAAACAGGAAGAATATGCTAGAAAACTGAGAAGAAATCACGGAAATCAATTGTATTCCAATAGTAGAAGCAAGACAATAAGAAATATACAATGTTCTTCGATTCGAGAGGAAGAACAACTCTCCGACAATCTCCGGCAACGCCAAGAGCCCAAGCAAGAAAACCTAGATCTCAAATTACATTCAAATTCAAGATGAGCCCTTCTCCCTCCTAATCCTCCTAATTAACAATAAAGGATTCCTACAAATTACCTAAACAGCCCTTTGCATTCAAAAATTTCCCTCCCACATAATCAAATCAGCCCCAAGTGGGGTCCACCTTGTCCGCCCCCTCCTCTGGGCGTTTCCGCCTCCGCCTGGTGTAGACCCGGGCTGAACCGGGTCCAGCCGGCCCCTCCTGGGCCGGTTCAAGCGTAACATTACTCCACTCCCAAAAACTCACCTTGTCCTCAAGGTGAAAAGAAGGGAATTGCTCCTTCACTCTTTTAAAAGGCTCCCATGTATCGTCGAAATCAGGGAGGCCTCTCCATTTGATCAGCACTTCTTTGTTGCCCATTTTATCTGGTCGGACTCCTGCAAGCTCTAGTGGTTCTAAAACCACTTCTAAATCCTCCGTCATAGTGGCTGGTAGTTCTGCACTCACTGCATGCTCCCCAATGGCTCTCCTCAGCTGAGACACATGGAACACTGGATGTATAGTGGCTGAGGGGGGTAACTTCAATCTGTATGCCACTGCTCCAATCCTATCCAACACTTCATAAGGTCCAAAGTACCTTGGTGCCAATTTCTCGTTCTGCCTTCTAGCCACTGTCCTCTGCCTATAGGGTCGTAGTTTTAGGAACACTTTCTCCCCCACTTCAAACTGCATGTCTCTCATGTGTGAGTCCGCCTGTTTTTTCATGATTTGTTGTGCCCGCAGCAGATGTCTCTTTAGTTCTTCCAGTATCTTGTCTCGTTCCTTCAGGTACTGCTCCACAGACGATACTGGTGTGCTTTCTCTTCCATAGTGCACTAGGTGCAGAGGGTCCCTCCCATATAGTACCTTGAATGGGGTCATCTGGGAAGCGGAATGGAATGAGGTATTGTACCAATACTCAGCCCATGGCAGCCACTTTGCCCACAATCGTGGGGTTTCGGAAACAAAGCACCTCAAATAGGTCTCCAAGCTTCGATTTACCACCTCCGTTTGTCCGTCTGTCTGTGGGTGATAGGCTGTACTTCTCTTTAGAACCGTGCCCTGCATCCTGAACAGCTCCCTCCAGAACTGGCTGAGGAACACTTTGTCTCGATCAGACACAATCGATTCAGGCACCCCATGTAGTCTCACCACCTCCCTGATAAAAGCTGCAGCTACTGACACTGCGGTGTATGGGTGTCTTAGGAGAACGAAATGTGCATACTTACTAAGCCTGTCAACCACCACCATAATGACTGTGAACCCCTCCGACCTTGGTAGGCCATCATTGAAATCCATGGATACTTCCTCCCAAACTCTGTTTGGAAGTGTCAATGGTTGTAGTAAGCCTCCAGGAGCCATGGCCATGTACTTGTTTCTCTGACATACTTCACACCTGGCCACCATCTCCTCCACATCTTTATGCATCCCCTTCCAGTAGAGCTCGGATGCTAGCCTCCTGTAAGTCTTCTGAACCCCTGAATGACCCCCAACTGCACTGCCATGAAACTCTTGCAACAAGTGGGGAATGTGTATGGAAGTCCGTGGCATCACAAATCTCCCCTGGTACAATAGTCTCTCCCCCTCAATATAGTAGCCCGGATGACTACTCTTGTCCTTCCCTAGATCCTCCCTGATCTTCCTCAACTCTTCATTCAACATACTTTCTTCCTTGATGGACCCCCAATCTACCATTAAAGGAACTGACAAAGCTAATTCCTGGAGCTCCCCCACACATCTGGATAAGGCGTCGGCTGCTTTATTTTCCAGACCAGGCTTGTATTGGATCTCAAAATCATAACCTAGTAGTTTAGATAATCACCTCTGATGTTCCTCAGTCACCATTCTTTGTTCTAGCAGGTATTTCAAACTTCTCTGATCAGTCCTTACAATGAAATGTCTTCCCAAAAGGTACGGCCGCCATTTCTGTATAGCCAAAACGATGGCCATTAGCTCCCTCTCATATACTGACTTCAATCTAGCTCTGGCTGACAGTACTTGACTGAAGTAAGCTATTGGCCGGTGGTTCTGCATCAACATTGCCCCCAGCCCATACCCTGAAGCATCTGTCTCTACCACAAAGACTTGGCTGAAATCAGGAAGTGCTAGCACTGGGACTGTAGTCATGGCTACCTTCAGTTTCTCAAATGCCTGCGTTGTTGCTTCTCCCCAAGAAAACCCATCCTTCTTCAGTTGCTCCGTCAATGGCCATGCGATAGCACTATATCCCTTCACAAATCTCCTGTAGTATCCAGTCAACCCTAAGAACCCCCTTAACTCCTTTAGGTTCCTAGGAATGGGCCACTTCTGCATTGCTTCTATTTTATTCTGATCCGCTGCTACTCCTTGGGACACCACGTGCCCCAAATACTCTACACTGGTCTGGGCAAAGCTGCATTTCTTCAGGTTGGCTTGTAACTGGTGTTCCTGCAATACTCCCAAAACCACCTTCAAGTGTTCTAAGTGTTCCCCCTCAGTTTTGCTGTACACCAATATATCATCAAAGAATACAAGTACGAACTTCCTGAGGTACTCCCTGAAGACCCTGCTCATCAGAGACTGAAATGTAGTAGGAGCGTTGGTCAAACTAAAGGGCATTACCAGAAATTCATAATGCCCTTCATGTGTCCTGAAGGCTATCTTTGGAACATCCGCCTCTTTCATTTTGATCTGGTGGTATCCGGATTTTAAGTCTAGCTTGGAAAACACCACTGCCCCAAATAGTTCATCCAACAGTTCATCAATCACTGGAATTGGGAACTTTTCTGGTACAGTGCCTTTATTTAGAGCCCTGTAGTCCACACAGAATCTCCAACTCCCATCCTTCTTCTTGACCAGGAGGACTGGACTAGAGAAAGGGCTTACACTTGGCCTTATGATCCCTGCCTCCAACATCTCCCGGATCAGCCTCTCTATCTCATCCTTTTGGATCTGAGGGTAGCGGTAAGGGCAAATGCTGATCGGTGTCTCCCCTTCCTTCAAAATAATGGTGTGCTCCAGCTCCCTCTGAGGTGGCAAACCCTGTGGAGGTTGAAAAACCTCCCTGAACTGCTGTATGACCGGTTGCACTTCAAGAGGAATGTCTCCCTCTTCCCCTACACTGACTTTCTCCAATCGTTGCAGCTCCACCAAGTATCCACCCCCAACCTCCTGGATGGTTCGGATCATGGACTTGAGAGACACCTCCGTCCTAGACAGGCCGATATCTCCCTGTATCACCATTCTCCTCCCCCCACTACCAGTTCCATCCTCAGTTCTCCCCAGTTCACCTTAGTCTCCCCCAAAGTCTGCAGCCACTTCATTCTCAAAATCACATTAGTACTTCCCAATTCTAAGGGAAGAAAATCCTCCCTCACCTGTATCTCCTGAATAGTCAGCACCACTCCTTTACAAACTTCTCTCCCCATTTCCACCTTCCCCGTGCCCATCATCACCCCATAGCCTCCGGTATCCACTAGCGCCATACCAAGCAACTCAACAAGCCGGGTGGAAATGAAATTGTGGGTTGCCCCACTATCTATCAGAACCACCACCTCGTGGTCAGCTATCACCCCTTTCACTTTCATAGTGTGACTCGAAGTGAATCCCACTACAGAGTTCAGGGAGACTTCTGCCACATCCAGGTGCAACTTCTCCTCCCCCTCCACTTCTGACCTGCTCCCACCTTCCTCTTCGTCTTCCTCATCTTCGCAAACAAGGAGAACTTGAAGAGTCCGGTCCTTGCACCTATGTCCCGGCATGTACTTCTCATCATATCTAAAGCACAATCCCTTGGCCCTCTTCTCCTGCATCTCCTTATCAATAAGCCTTTTAAAATTTCCCCCAGGCCCTCCTCCTTCAGACCTCTCCTTTGGTACTTCTCGTGTACCCCCCGATGCAGCTCCCTTTGAAGCTAAGAAAGTGGTCGTCATCCTGTAGGATCCCCCAGAGCTGCTTCCACGAGCCCCCCTCTCCAGATGCTTCTGGTCCTCGACCAACTGTGCCAACTCCATGGCCTCCCCCAGATCGTGTGGTCTCATCACTCTAACAGCTGCCTTGATTTCTGGTTTGAACCCCTTCATGAAGTTCCCCTCCAGCACGGTCTCAGAAAGACGATCCAACCTGCTAGCTAGGTACTCAAACCGATCCCGGAACTCTGCTACTGTCCCTTCCTGTGTCAGCGCAAAGAACTGTTCGTAGAAGTCTCCTCCCCTGCTGGTTCGGAAACGCTCTAGCAGACAATCCTTGAACTCCCTCCAGCTTCGAATGGGTTGCCTCATGTCTCGCCACTGGTACCATGCCAATGCCTTCCCTTCCAAACATAGTCCTGCCGCTGTCAGTTTCTCCTCCTCCGTCAACCTGTTGACTGCAAAATACCGTTCCACCTTGTAGATCCAGCCATGACCATCCTCGCCCTCAAAGATGGGCATCTTCAGTTTCCTCACCTTGGGATCTCCTCCGTACCCTCGGTATCCTCCGAATCCTCTCATTCCTCGAGGCGGAGGTGCTCCCCAAGTGTCCCGATCGTCCCTCCGACGATTATACCCAAACCCTTCCTCATATTCCCCTCTCCTACCTTCGAATTCCGCACCTCGACGCTGAAAATCAGCACCTCGACGCTGGAATTCCTCTCTTCTACCGCCAAAATCAGCATCTCTTCCTCTCTTCTACCGCCAAAATCAGCGTCTCTTCGATCGTACCCCAGACTCATCTCCTCTCTAGAAAGCGGTTCTAGAGGAGGCATATCGTCTTCCCCCTCAAGGATCTCCACCTCCGGATTCCTCCTCCCCTGGACCAGGTTTGGATTTCCTCCTACACCATGGCCTTCGGTGGTTTCTCTTACTTCCGATGCCGCCGGATGGGTCTTCATTTCTAGTAGTTTCTTCATCATTTCTTCCATCGCCGCGAACCTCCCTTCCAACCTGTCATTGTTGGTGGAGATTTCCAGGAACTTTCCCTCCAGATCTGTCTTTAGTTGTCCGAACTCGCCTTCCAATACTTCTACCTTCTTTCCGGTCATCTTTCTTCCCAACCGATCTCAACAATTTCACTTCCGGAAGCCGAAAGCTCGCTGAAAATCAGAATTTCAGCTGCCTAAGGTCCCAAAAACGTGGCTCTGATACCAATTTGATAGGAAACACTTGGATTTCCAAGTGTTTCTCATCAAAACCAAGTAGATCCAATGTGAAACTGCTGTCCACAACAGAAATCAGCCAAGAAACAGGGAAAAACAGGAAGAATATGCTAGAAAACTGAGAAGAAATCACGGAAATCAATTGTATTCCAATAGTAGAAGCAAGACAATAAGAAAGATACAATGTTCTTCGATTCGAGAGGAAGAACAACTCTCCGACAATCTCCGGCAACGCCAAGAGCCCAAGCAAGAAAACCTAGATCTCAAATTACATTCAAATTCAAGATGAGCCCTTCTCCCTCCTAATCCTCCTAATTAACAATAAAGGATTTCTACAAATTATCTAAACAGCCCTTTGCATTCAAAAATTTCCCTCCCACATAATCAAATCAGCCCCAAGTGGGGTCCACCTTGTCCGCCCCCTCCTCTGGGCGTTTCCGCCTCCGCCTGGTGTAGACCCGGGCTGAACCGGGTCCAGCCGGCCCCTCCTGGACCGGTTCAAGCGTAACAGATTTCAAAGTAAAGTCTTTCTTTCCTTAAAACATAGACAAACACATAGAACAAAACAATACTATTATATTCCATAATAACTTAAACAAACAGAACCACACCTTACAACTTCAAATAAAAAGACACAACACCCTATAACTTCAAATATAAAAAAAAGACACAATAACACCATACGGCTAATCATAGTTTCGAGAATAAAGATACATGTGGAATGAGAACTATGGAGAGAAGAAGAATATAGAAGTCTAAGACAAAGTTTTAGAAGATAGGGAGGTAGAGGAAAATTACTTGCAAGCTATATAAACCAGCATGTTTCACATTCCAAAAATTCTTCATAATTCATTCTCTATTTTTCTCCAAAGGAAATCAATCACCTTATATAGGAGAAGACAGAGAAAAAAAGTATTAAATGCTCTCCTTAATGAGTCACCCAAATCAGCCAATAGAATAAACCCAAAACAAACCACTTAATGAGAAATTAAAACACTTTAGCATAGGAATCAACAAGGAACACACACGAACAACCAACATATGGAAAAACAGGACAACAACATGAGAGAAATAAATAGCTAGCATAGGGAAAAGCAGGACAACAACATGGGAAAATAAACAGCTAGCATAGGGAAAGTCAGCGACAGGGAAAATAGACTCAACATGGGGAAAACCATCAACCAAAATATGGGAAAATCGAAAGGCTAACAATAGGAAATCTAAAAGCCAGCAGGGAAAACAAGGAATCAGAAAGGGAAATTGAGAAGTCATGCAAGAAAACTAATAAATTGCAAGTATTGATTGCCACATTTGTTGTGTTAGAACAAACGTCCCTTGAATCCCTCACATATCACTATTTATTTTTAAAGAGCATGAAACATTGAATGGTTTTTAGATCAACTCGCAAATTTGAGAAAATTATTTTCTTGCTTTGTATGAGAATGTTTGATCAATATGCTTGACTGACTAAGTTACCATTGCCGATAATAGTTTGTTTTAAAAGGTTGAGATTGATATTAGACTACTTATTATAAATTCCATACCAAATTCATGAATTATATACAAAATTCATAAATTGAATAATTTGAATTAATGAATTCTAATTATATTTTTCTGATGCTAAGGAGTTTCCCATAAACAACATTCAACCTGCAATCTCAATTGTGTTGATGAGTACGATTTGTTTAGGATGTCATTTACAAGTAGCACTATAACTTATCCTGCGTGTGGGGAGCGGTAGGCACAAGTTGTTCAAGATTTAACTTATAAGAACCTAAACTAAAATATTATACTTATAATATAATACTTGGTGACTTTAAATAGAAATGTTAGAAATTTGTTCAACCATTAGAAAAGGTTTAATAATTTATATTTGAAAAAAAAAAGAGAAGGGAAATAATTGAAAGATACTTAGAAACATTATATGTTGGGAAGATTAATAAAAGAACGAGGTAGGGATTGTTGTGGAATGTGGATAGGTATAGGTTAAATATAAAATTATTTTGGGTGAAATTATAGTTGAGAATTATTTTGGGTGAAATTATAGTTGAGTATGCTAAGAATATGGTTAGTATTTATGCTCATTCAAGTTAGTTTGCATGATCATTTGAGGAATTAATTTCCAGAAGAAATGTATGAACTACTATAATATGTAAATATGATAGATGGAATAAGTATTGGTGATGACCTAAATGGATGTGGATTTTAGTGGGATGATTTTTGAGAGAAATTATTGTGGTTTTATATTAGGATGCGAAAAGATGCTATGAGAGCTTGACTGAGGCTTTGTTTGGTTACCAAGTACCTTTTGTAAAAGGTAGTTTTAAAAACGTTGATTGAGAAAATGAAGGTTTCTAGAGAAGAAGAAATACCAAAAAGCTTTTGAAAATAGCAGAAAAATGAAATTTTGTAAAACACATTTTTACAAAAGTGTCACATTCAAACATCAACCCAAAAATAATTTTGTCGTTTCAGAACAAAAAGATAAAATTAAACCCTCTTAAACGAGGCCTTAATTTCATAGAAATGTTAATCTTATAGATTAAACTTGTAATTTAAAAATGAGAAGATAAGAAAGTTACTTTGAACATAATAGATTGAGAGGTTGTTTGGTTGTGAGGCGCAAAAAGATGAGGGAGAAGATAACAAAATATATATATATAAAGAATTTTAATAAGAGGAAAATGAATTTAATCATAAATTTTTATATAGATTAATGCAAAAGGTAAAGTTCAAATATGTGAATGACGAAAACAAGTTTGTCATTGGGAAGGTGTTGTGATGCCCAAAAAGATGAGGGAGAGTGATGTAGAATGGGTATGGGGTTTTGAGTCCCACGGGTCTTGAATAGTAAATCATGAGGTCTAAACAGTAGCTTTTGGTTCTTAGAAGTCTTGGACAATAACTCGTAATGTTGGGGATCTCTGAGGACAAAGGTGAAATGAAACTCCAATCTTCACTGAACAGCAGTTGGGAAGTCTTCTTGGACAGCCTCCTTGCTGATTTTGTCGTTTCGGAATTGATGGTAGCAACCTGTGATTATCCGATCAGCTGGATAGCAGCTGTGAGGCCTCCTTGGACAGCTTTCTTGGCTGATTTTGGCACTTCTGGATGGGGGACAGCAATCAGGGATCTACCAACCAGTTGGATAGTGATGCGGGCAAAAAATATAGGGGTGTCTATACCCTTCGCCCATAAGAAAAGCAAAACTAAGCGACTGGACTTCTACCCTGGAAAAATGACTAAAGACAAGAAAAGGAAGAACAAACTCTTACATTTCAAATCTAAGACCGACTTAGAAATTAAAAACAAAATTACGACGACTTATAAACTCGACTCAAAATTAAAAGACACCCAAAAGTTGCTTCACTTAGAGAAGAGGGATACAGATGGAGTGGCACTTGCGGAGAGACGAAAGAGGTTAGAAGCCCGAGAAGAAAGGTTGGAAAGAGCCCGCAGGATTTCCTGAGGGGATGAGAAAGAAGGGTGGAAAGAGCCCGTAGGATTTCCAAAGCAAACTCGCAGGTTATAGCTTTTCCAAAAATCATATTTCATAACTAACTTAGAAATAATACATAACCCCTCATATTTATAGGTATGAAAGGGGAATACAAAGAGACTCCTAATAAATTCCCATAGGAATTCCAAAAGACAAACATAAAAAAAACTAATGCTTTTCACGGAAAAACAGCCCAAGCCAAGAAACCGAGGGAGCAGCCACAGGATCCTAAGAGGCCCGCCAGAACCGAGGCGCCAAAAGCCACGGGAAAGGCCACCAGCATGGAAAACCAGCAGCCACCGGAATCCCAAGGAGCAAATGCACAAAATACTAAAAGCCATAGAGGAAGCCAATGAGCCACCTCATGGGAAAAGTAAATCTTGGAATTCCAAAGGCCGGTTTAGAATTCCAAGAGACAAACATGATTACAAACATAAAAAGCATAAAAAGAACATTTAATATAAGATAACTATGAGCTAAAATCATAGCTAATAATGTGCTAACCCTTAGTTCAATAAGTGAACTAAAGACCAGCTCATAAATGAGCTAAAATTTCAGCTCAATTTTGATTGAGCTAGTAGACTCAAGGGAAGCAAAAAAATTTAATTATTTTTGACATTGAGTTGACCCCCCCCCCCCTTGTCTACATCAGATAGCAGATCATAATGTAGGAAAAAATCGTGACAACCTTTGGGAACTATCTAAACAGCAGTAGAATAAGTTTAGGTGCTAGGATTTGATGTACGGCGGGTAGAGAGAAAGTGAGAGGGTGGACCGGTGGCATGAGGGGCGAAAGAGAGGAATTAGGTGAGAATTTAATGGCTTGCCTAATTAATAACTTCCAATTAGGATTGATTGGATTAAATCACTCATTCAAATTTGAATTGACCTAAATTTAGGGAGTGATTATGGACCATTAATAGCATGGATTAATGAGAAAGAGAGAGGGGTGGGCCGGCCTAGAGAGGGGGGAATTGTGTCCAAATTCAATGAATGTGGACCAAGCATTGAATTGTAATTAATGACTAAATCTGAGAATTAATCTCAGGTTTAGGGTGATTGATGATTATTTCCTTCAAGGGCATATGCTTAATTATAAAGCATTTGAAATTCAAGTTATTTTGAATTTGAATTCAAATCCTTTCCTAAAACACAAGGGGCTAAATATGGAAGGTATTAATGGGGAAGTTAATGTGGGATTCAAAGCTTTCCTAAATTAATAAACTAAATTTGGAATGAAAGATTTCATTCCAATTTAATTCAAAATTTAAATAGGCTATGAATTAGTAAGTTTCCTAAAATAGGATTGATAAATTAGACAACTATTCAAATTCAAATAGATTTGAATTTGATCATTAAGATAGTTACCTAAAATATGAAAACTAATTTAGGAAAGTCTTGATGGCAAGTGGAGATGGGAGGAAACCAAGTGGAGGGCCGGCGGCTTGAGGCTTGGCCGTAAGTGGTGGTGGAACTAGGGCCGGTTTGGTGGAAGTGGGGAGAGAATGAAGATGACGACTAGGAACAACAAGAATGAACAAAAATAAAAGATAAAACCGCGAGCCTTGGACTCTTCCGAAGACTGACGGGTGATACGTTGCCCTTCTCCAAGGGACTTCACGCCACGAGCCCGGACCCATCCTGCGGCTTGTGAAAACTCAGATTCCCCCCATAGGAATCTCACTCAAGTTCTCTCCAAAGAACACAAGTGCAAACAAAATTTTATTAATAATCCATCATTGATCTAATACAAGAGCAAGAGCCTCTATATATAGGCTTTAAAAGAAATTAAAAGACAACTTTGCCCCTTAGGCTTACATAAGACAAAACTTTTAAATTAGGGTAAAAACGAGAAATGCAAAATTAAATCAAAATACAATTAATAAACTAAGATAAAAAAGGAGTGATCTAAGCCGTCAATCTTCGTCTATTCCTTTGATTAACATCCACCGTCGGATGTCCGCATCATTCTCCCGACGTGGAAAAGAGCTCGACTCCGTTGAGTCCTCACCCCGGTTAACCATGCTCTGATACCAAACTGGTGTAGAACGGGTATGGGGTTTTGAGTCCTACGGGCCTTGAAGAGCAAATCATGAGGTCTAAACAACAACTTTTGGTTCTTAGAAGTCTTGGACAACAACTCGTAATGTTGGGGATCTCCGATGACAAAGGTGAAATGAAACTCCAATCTTCACTGGGCAGCAGTTGGGAGGTCTTCTTGGACAGCCTTCTTGCTGATTTTGACGCCCCGGAATTGATGGCAACAACCTGTGATTATTGGATCAGCTGGATAGCAGCTGTGAGGCCTCCTTGGACAACTTACATGGCTGATTTTGGCACTTCTGGATGGGGGACAACAATCAGGGATCTACCAACCTGTTGGACAGCAGATCACAATGCAGGAAAAACTCGTGACAACCTTTAGGAACTATCTAAACAGCAGTAGAATAAGTTTAGGTGCTAGGATTTCATGTGGGCGGCGGGTAGAGAGAAAGTGTGAGGGTGGGCCGGTGGCATGAGGGGGGAAGAGAGGAATTAGGTGAGAGTTTAATGGCTTGCCTAATTAATAACTTCCAATTATGATTGATTGGATTAAATCTCTGTTTAAAACTGCGCAATTCTTGCAAAAAATGCCTCGAGGCGTGCGCAATTGCTGGCATTGTTGAGGCGTACGCCTCACATTGGCTGAGGCGCGCCTCTATTGCGCAATTGCGCAATTTTGAGGGAGGCGTACGCCTCAGCCAAAAGGCCCCACCTACTTAAAATGACTCCTCCTTTTCCCCCACACCCGATCGGCTCACTTGATTCCCGAATTGTTCCGCCCGTAAGCTCCAGATCGCGAAAAACTGAGGAGCCCGTCCGGTCGGCCAACCTTCCCGCCGCCTCTCCAGCCAGCGCCGCCTCTCCCGCCGGCGCCGCCTCTCTCCGGCGAAGTTGAAGTGTCCGGCCGCCTTGTAGGAGAAGTCCACAAAGGATTTTAGGTATTTTTTTTTACTTTTTGGTTAGATTTTTGAAGTGAAAGAAATTTTAGGGTTTTAGATTTTTGGAAATTTTTTGTGTGATTTTCGATTCTTTCATTAGGGATCATGGTAAGAGGCAAGGAAAAGGGGTCTTCGTCATTGCGGAGGGATCCTTCTTGGAAATATAGTGTACAAGTTGACATTGGCGGCGGAGAGAAGAGCTATGTCTATTTAAAATGCAATTTTTGTGAGAAAGTGGTGAAGGGCGGAGTAACCCGCATGAAGGAGCACTTATCATGCTCTCACAAGAATGTAGCACCGTGTGCAAAAGTGCCGGACAATGTGAAGGAAGAAATAAGTGCTTACATGAAGAAAAGTACCACTGCTAAACACTTATAACAGGAGCAATTTGATGAAAGGGTCGAGCATGGTACTTATTTTGGGAGCGAGAGTGGAAAGGGCTCTTCCTCCACTATACATAGTAGAGGTGCACGGGGTCCTATGGATCAGTATATGACTACTCTAGGAGCGGATAGAGGAGAAGCAGAGATGATCCCTGCAGCTGGTACTAGAGAGGGTCGGCGACAGGTGTGCATGGACATTGGGAGGTTTTTTTTTGAGAATGCAATATCATTTAATGTTGCTACATCGCCTGCCTACTTCAGTATGTTGCGGTCTGTAGGATTGTATGGAAGAGGGTTGAAGGCACCTTCCATATATGAGTTGCGAACATGGATTTTAAAAGAGGAGCTGCAGAACACAGAGCGGAGCATTCAGGAGATTAAAAGAATATGGATTGAGACTGGTGTGACTATTATGTCAGATGGATAGTCTGACATGAAGAGCAGGAGCTTGATTAACATCCTTGTCAACAATCCCTACGGCACGGTGTTCTTACGATCAGTTGATGCTTCAGAGGAGGTGAAAAATGCTACATTCATCTTCAATTTACTTGATGGGGTCATTGATGAGATTGAGGAGCAATTGGTTGTCCAAGTAGTGACTGATAATGCCAGTGCATACAAAGCAGCTGGTCAGATGTTGATGGAGAAGAGGACACACCTATATTGGACACCATGCGCAGCACATTGTATCGATCTCATTTTGGAGGATCTTGGTGACTTACCTTAGCACAAGAGTGCTCTTTCTAGGGCGAAGAAGATTACGAAGTTCATCTACAATTACTCTTGGGTCTTAAGCTTGATGAGAAAATTTTCAAAGAAAGAAATCATTCGCCCTGCAACCATTAGGTATGTTCTTAATTTTGTACATTGCAAATCATTCATATTGTATGTTCATAGTTCTTACATTTGTGCACTCTGAATCTATAGGTTTGCCACATCCTATTTGACACTGCAGAGTTTGATGGAGGTGAGGCAACCTTTGGAAGCAATGTTTACATCTACTGAATGGCTAAATTCTGCTTGGGGGAAGAAAAGTGAGGGGAAGGAAATAAGAAAGATAATTCTGAATGATAAATTTTGGGCTACTGTAACCTATGCCATTTTGAGCACGAGACCCTTAGTGCAAGTTCTACGCTTAGTGGATGCAGAGAAGAAACCAGCTATGGATTTTATTTATAATGCTATGGATGAGGCCAAGGAGATGATTGCTCACAACTTGGGTGGTGAGGAGGCAAGTTATAGGGAGATTTGGGATATCGTTGATGCTCGGTGGGAGGTGCAGTTACACCGACATCTACATGCAGCGGCATATTATCTCAACCCTCAATTTCAATATTCAGAGAAGAAATCTTCATATCCTGAGGTGAAGCTTGGTCTATATCATTGTATGGAAAGATTAATACCGGAGCAGGGAGTAGGGAGCTTGCAGATTTACAGCTTGTTCAGTTCCGGAATAAAGAGGGTTTTTTTGGATTGAATGCAGCAAAAGCAACCATTTCTAAACGATCTCCAGGTATAATTTTTTTGGTAAATGCAAAACACTTTATTCAGTTCTGATTATGTTTTTTCTTGAAAACAGTTGAATGGTGGATCCAATTTGGTGATTTCACCCCTGAGTTACAAAGTTTTGCTATAAGAGTGTTGGGCCTCACTTGTTCTTCTTCTGGGTGTGAGCGAAACTGGAATACATATAGCCAAGTGCAAACAAAGAGAAGAAATCGGCTATCAACACTCAGAATGAACTCTCTCGTATATATTATGCACAACAAGAGGTTGAGAGAGAGGAGGTAGAGGAATAAGGGGTTAAAGGATGATGAGGACCCATTAGTGTGTGATGATGTGTCGTCTGATAATGAGTGGTTCATAGATGATGAGACAGATTTGCCATTATTAGACTTACAGTTAGAAGATCTAAGTGTGGATGTCTTGAGGGGCGAAGCAGATCAAGTTGGCACATCCACTAGTACTGCAGTTGCACATCCACTAGCTCTGCAGCACAACAATCAAGTAAAGGTATTCCACAACTTCTTATATGCTATTACATTACTTTTATGTCAAGTGAGCAATGAACATGAATACATGATAATGATCTTTTATCTTAATGAACAGGGTAGAGAAAAGTGAGTCATGTTGAAGATGAAGATGACATGGCATTCATAGATACAATTGGAGAAGAAGATTCACTTGAAGACCCATTTAGTGATGGGATATGATTTCATTTTATATGTTTTTTTGTATTTTGGGAGTTTTGTTAAACTAATATTTTGTGATTTTATACTTTGGGACATGATTTTATTGCATCTACATTCTTATTTTTCACTATTGCTATTATTTTCCTGCTAAAACCCTTAATTTTTCATTTACGCAATTCTGTGTTCGTGAGGCTTACGCCTCAGACCGCCTTGAGGCTTACGCCTCGCCTCACGGACGAAAACCGCCTCGAGGCGCAGTTACGCAATTTTAAACCTTGGATTAAATCACTCATTTAAATTTGAATTGACCTAAATTTAGGGAGCGTTTATGGACCATTAATAGCATGGAATAATGAGAAAGAGGGAGGGGTGGGCCGGCCTAGAGAAAGGGGGGGGGAATTGTGTCCAAATTCAATGAATGTGGACCAAGCATTGAATTGTAATTAATGACTAAATCTGAGAATTAATCTCAAGTTTAGGATGATTGATGATTATTTCGTTCAAAGGCATAGGCTTAATTAGAAAGCATTTGAAATTCAAATTATTTTGAATTTGAATTCAAATCCTTTCCTAAAACATAAGGGGCTAAATATGGAAGGTATTAATGGGGAAGTTAATGTGGGATTCAAAGTTTTTCTAAATTAATAAACTAAATTTGGAATGAAAGATTTCATTCCAATTTAATTCAAAATTTAAATAGGCTATGAATTAGTAAGTTTCCTAAAATAGGATTGATAAATTAGGCAACTATTCAAATTCAAATTGATTTGAATTTGATCATTAAGATAGTTACCTAAAATATGAAAACTAATTTAGGAAAGACTTGATGGCAAGTGGAGATGGGAGGAAACCAAGTGGAGGGCCGGCGGCTTGAGGCTTGACCGTAAGTGGTGGTGGAACTAGGGTCGGTTTGGTGGAAGTAGGGAGAGAATGAAGATGATGACTATGGACAACAAGAAGGAACAAAAACAAAAAGATAAAAGATAAAATCGCGAGCCTTGGACTCTTCCGAAGACGTACGGGTGATACGTTGCCCTTCTCTAAGAGACTCACGCCACGAGCCCGGACTCATCCTGCGGCTGGTGGAAACTCAGATTCCCTCCCATAGGAATCTCACTCAAGTTATCTTCAAAGAATACAAGTGCAAACAAAATTTTTTTAATAATCCATCATTGATCTAATACAAGAGCAAGAGCCTCTATATATAGGCTTTAAAAGAAATTAAAAGACAACTTTGCCCCTTGGGCTTACATAAGACAAAACTCTTAAATATGGTAAAAACGAGAAATGCAAAATTAAATCAAAACACAATTAATAAACTAAGATAAAAAAAGGAGTGATCTAAGCCGTCGATCTTCATCTCTTCCTTTGATTAACATCCACCGTCAGATGTCCGGATCAGAGAGAGTGAGTCTTTGATTCTTGTTACTTCCCGAATCTCTTTAGGGATGACGGAGGAGGAAAGGAAAGGGAAGGAAACCTGCATGAGTGAGGATTGTTATCAAGAGGTGGTTTGTGTGGCTCAAGAAAGGGAACAATGGAACATGCATCTCTTTAGGGATGAGGGAGGAGAAAATATGCGAATAATGGAGGTTTATATATTTCAACTTTGTAGTTTATGTCTATGATGAATTGAAGGAAGGATGCATTAGAAAATGTGAGAAATGTACATTTGCATTAGTCATCCACCTCTAAACTTGGAGGGTTTCAACGGACAAAGGGAGAAGATCTTGTACTAGGAGAAGAGCCCCTCTTTACATGAGTTCAATTTCAATATTCTCTTGATCTTTTACGAACTCTTAATTTATTCATGTCCAAGTGAATGATTCTTTTTGGTTGTCTTAAAAAGTCATTATAATCAACTAAAGAGATGCATTGTTCTTTTTGTTCTTTATTAATAAGTGTTTAGGTATGAGGACACATATTTTCTCTTGATAAGTTACTAAAAGGTTTTATTTTGGTTGGCTCAGAAGTGGGCAATAATATGTTTAATCTAATGTCAATAATTTTGATGGGCTTCATGCACATTTTGATAGGAGGCATTAAGATTATTGGGGAGACTTCAAAAGCATTGACGAGATTCAACTCATCCTATAGTTTAGGTTGCTCGTTGGGGAAGTAAAAGTTTAACGTGGATCTGACACAAACATGATGATACACAATTTTCTTGAGAATTGTCCTAACGATCCATTTTTTATGTCAATTTCCAACGGGTGTTGTTATCAAAAGAGGCATTAGGATATGAGCGTGACATCTTGACTTAGAGAGAGGTGCTAATAACATTTCTAATTTTTGACCCGTTTGAATCATCGTAAATAGTCGCTCTTTTCTCGAGGGAGCTATTGGGTTCAATGCAAGAGCAGGATCTAGGCATCATTCATCCACCTTAGGGATGAAACATTGTGAAGCTTTAGACAACATCATAGATGGAGGCACTGAGGGTGGTTGTGACAACTTGCTGTTTCTTGTTCTAAGTTGAGGGGCTCGAGTATTGTTGAAGGAATGGCTACAAATATGGATGTCATCTTTGTAGATTTGGGGGTTAAGTCCTGGAGGCTGACAGACCTACAAATATAGATATAGGATCTATATAAAAAGGTAGATCCATAATGATTTTGGTGGCCTAGTTGGAGGACCTAGTTTGCCCTTAATATTAATGTTAATTAAGTTTGCTCAAAAAATTTAGGGAAAATTGAAGTCAATGTTGATTTGCTTGCTAAGGTTAGACTTAATAAGCTAAATCAAGAACCAATCAATCTCTAATTCTTAAGCTTATGTTTTAATCATACATTTTAAGTACTCTCTTTCATTTAATAAATTTTTTATTTGCTTCCATAATTAATTTGATGAAGGCTTATTAGCTAAAGCATGCCAGATCGTACTTGGATTTATCTTGATGACATGCATAGAACTAAGTGTTAAAAACTCACACATCTCTCCAACATTTATGATGATTATGCTCATGCAATGTCCATGTCTCATGATAGCCTTCATGTATGATCTTCGCTACTATGTTCTCACGATTGTACGCTATCTCCTTTGTTAAAATCTCATTAAATACTCACCCTTTTTTTTCACTATTGCTCTTTTTTTCTCTCTTGGCCTCACTCTAATCTCTAG
The DNA here is from genome assembly GCA_022539455.1 of Dendrobium nobile. Classification (NCBI taxonomy): domain Eukaryota; kingdom Viridiplantae; phylum Streptophyta; class Magnoliopsida; order Asparagales; family Orchidaceae; genus Dendrobium; species Dendrobium nobile. The sequence continues at coordinate 80,382,886 of CM039726.1, read as the reverse complement.
AGAGTCATTGTGCTTTTTCTAATATAAGGCTCGCACTCTCTCTCACTCTCTCATCAACAAACCTGCCTTGAATTATCGCGTCTACCGATTTTGCAGCTCTGCTACATTACTACTACATTTCAAGCTCTTTCATGCTATACAATGCCCACATCCTCATTTCTTTTGGTACTTGCCAAGGAATACCATGTTGCTGAGCGCATTGTTGCTTGCATACACACTTGTGATCTCCCAAGCTTGTATACTCTCATTGATTGATGATATGCTCATCCCTTTCAACTCCTAACTTGGTGCCTGTTCCGCCACACTTGCATGTGACTAACACTGCAATTCCCGCATTCCTCTACACACACATTGCTCGCCTTCCCAATTTCTTTGTAGTTGCTCCTTAGCTTCTAAGCTTTATGTGATCACTAGCCCACTCATGAATCAAGGAACCCAAAATTATTATGTCATGAACTCTCAATTGACTACACTTCTCTTGAGCACATGTATAATTTTGATCTTCTTTCTAGTAGCAAATCCTTGACACACACATGCAACTAGGCCCTCCTTAACTTTCTACGAATCTTGTGATTGCTTACCATTATATGACCTGGAGTCATGTTTGATCTTCGACTAGATGAAGTCTATGGAGGTAGTGTAAGGAGCGCCCAGATTAGGTGTTACTTCGAGGGAGGGTCTAATTGAATTTGGCGCTGAAGAGTTGCTTCAAGTTTGTCAAAGTTCTCGTTCTCTTGAGCACATGTATAATTTTGATCTTCTTTCTAGTAACAAATCCTTGACACACACATGCAACTAGGCCCTCCTTAACTTTCTACGAGTCTTGTGATTGCTTACCATTATATGACCTGGAGTCATGTTTGATCTTCGACTAGATGAAGTCTATGGAGGTAGTGTAAGGAGCGCCCAGATTAGGTGTTACTTCGAGGGAGGGTCTAATTGAATTTGGCGCTGAAGAGTTGCTTCAAGTTTCTCAAAGTTCTCGGTTGGTCATTCCATTATAAGGTTAGCAACTACACTATGGAGTGAATAATTTGGAGTTCATTGTGTAGGGATTTAACTAGTAATATATATATATATATATATATATATATATATAATGATGAAATAAAGCCTGATTTTGAATTCATTATATGTTGCGTTTTCTAAAATTATTATTTTACTTGTTTATATGGTGTTCTTGTTGTCTTTGTATGGTACTTGTGCTATGGCTTTCCATTCATGCATTTGGATGTTTCTTTTTAAATGATTGTGCTTTTGCTATATAGTTACATTGAGTAAGATGATGGGTGATAAGTCATAAAGCAGAAGAGTTGTTACAAAAAAGTAATGACTGTTGATCTATCAATGTTGAAGTTAAAAGGGCTGATGAATGTGGTGCCTTTGGTTGGCGAGGAAATTGCTAAAAGGGCAATGAGAGAGGCAACTGATGTATCCCCGTTGACTTATAAAGATGAAGATTGAGGTGACGGTTACGATTTTGTGACTTCTGTCTGGTGATAGGGACCACCAGATGTATACACTACATAGTTGAGAAAATCTACATAAGTTGATTATGACATTTTACCTGGCACGATGGTCATGATGGCCCTTATTTTCATGAGGATGAGATGATGATTTAACTTTTGATGTGATGTCTTTTAACAAAAAATTTCTTTTTAAATTTAGGTGTGTTACACAACAGTTATTACTTTATGCCCTTGGTCTTTAAAGTTCTTTTGAGCCATGATTTCCAGCTCAGAGGCAGGCGTCAACTCCAAGGTTAGATTGGTGGGAGGAAGACTTTCTTTAACTTCGTGAACAAGGCTTATTGCCATTGACTCTAAATTACGACGTGTTGAAGGCATAGTAAACAAAATTCAAGTTCTTGGTGTCCGCTACTCCAACTGTAGCTTCTTGCTTTCATTTAGCAAGGATTTATAGGAACTTCTCACATGGATTAGTGTCATTCAGACACAACTGATTGTGATCTCCTCGCCATCATTCTAGTTGTTGTTTGGCTCTTGATGATGAACTATGCGAGTTGGGAGCCAACTAAGTTATCTCTCTCTTATGATTTCCTATGGTTCTCAGTAACTTCCTCTGTTTGACATTCCAACATTCATCAATCATTGAGTCATTAGTCCTCATCAACCCCATCAAGGGTGGGAGAAATATTTCTTTATGAAAATGGAAGTTGATGATTAGGGTTGTTTGTACCAAACCCACTAAGTCATCAGCAAAGATCAATTCCAGGTATCCCAACGTGGAGGCGATGGAATGAACTAGGGTGTTAAGAAGGTTGCCCTAGTGTTGGAGGACTCGATGTACTCAAAGTTTGTATTGAAAGATCTAGAGCAAACTAATGATAAAATCGATGTGAAGAAAGTAACAACAAAACTAGAAGACTGCCATGACCCAAGGTGGCGGCTGATAAAGTTGGTGATTCCATAAGAAAGTTCTATCGGCCAAGAGGAGGCAATTGAGGTCCATTTTTTATGTTAAGAAAGTTGTCAATAGTGATAAAGAGCATCAAGAAGGAGTAATTCAATTTTTATATCGTTTGAGTTGGACTTAATAACTAAGCAGCTTTAGCGATGAGGAGGGCGCCACCCTGCTATATGAGAGGGCGTGGACAATGTGCTGCCATGACTAAGGATGGCAATGCCGATGATGTTGAGTGAGGTGACACCACCTTTCTGCTAGGGCATTGCAGAGTAGGAAGTCTACTTGTTTTTGACTTAGGCAAGATCGAGCTTATGGAAAGGCAATGTTTCCCACATGCTTATTGTTCAAGGTGTCCACCTGTGGCGGGATGCCATCTTGATTTTGACTTCTCACCTATGAAAATGACAAATTAGAAAATAATTTTAACAAAAGAGAATAGACTTATTTAGGGAATATAGGGTATGATGTTGCCTGCCTGTAGGACAATTAACCAATATGTGAAGGTAATAAGGCATACTACTTAGTTTAGAGGACTGACGAGACCTAATAGCTCACTAAAACCTGACAAGACTAGTGGTCGATGTGGTAGCACGTTTTTAGATAGTCTTCTAGCTTTGTTCAAATCATGTTTGAACCAAGTCATGCCATTCTTCTATCTTTGTTCAACTTTCTTAGAGAAGAATTTGGGTGGTGGCATCTTCAATCAAGGAGGAGCTGAGGGGATCGAACTATATGGTTTTGTGCTGGTTGGATAAGTTGATTTTTATGTTGAAGTAATTATTGAAAATTTTCATAGAATCATGAAAGAATCTTGTTTTTATTTTATTGATCTCAAAAAGAACATATGATCAAGTATCACAATAATTTATTTACTGGACATAAGGACAGAAGATAAATCAAATATATGTTGAAGTTTTTGAAGATTTGTATGATGAAGTAATAATTTACATTAGAAATAGAAGTTATGTGGAATTCTAAATAATTATTAATAACAAAATAATTATATCAATTATCATTATTAAATTCATATATTCTAGTATTTATTATGGAGATTTATATTAAAGATAAGTAGTTTATCATGATGAGGCGGGCCTTTTCTTTATTAAGAGAAAAGTTAGAGTAATAGATGATGTTTACATAAGGGCCTTAAAGATTGGTAGAATAAAGGTTGGATACATGCATTTTAATTATAACAGGGTCAAAATGATGGGTCAGTTTTATTGGATGATGAAATGATTATCTAGCTATCATAGATTTTAGTACCTTTGACCATCAACAAAAGAATGATGATAGGGGTAAGGATATAGATTGTATATATAAGATAAGCGTCATATTTGATAAGAGATTATATTAGAGACTGTGAAGATCATAAAATATAAGTAAATTGGAGATGCTATATGGATTTGAATGTTGGCAAAAAATTTTATAGTCAATTGAGTATTGCAAAAAATGAGAATAGTAAGATAGATGCTTAGTAAAACTAGATGTAAATGGATTGGAGTTTATTATATTAGAGATTGTGCGAGTTATAAAAATAAATGACCATAATTTGGGCATGTATAGCAAATGGAAATTTCTCCAATAAAGTTGTTAGATAGAATAATGTTGAAGAGTTGGATGACTAAATGTAGACCAAGGGAAATATGACCAAATGCTTTCAATAGAGACTATAACGTTAATATCTCTTGTGGTACTCGAAAAAAAAAATGGATGGAAGATTCATAAACAACCACAAAATAGATAGGATATGGCTAATGATGATGACAAAAAATAATAATTATGCTTTTTAGCTATTTGGTGCAAAACATGCTTGGTTTGTGATGCTTCCTTTTGTTCAATAGTGGGTAACAAGGTGGAGGGTATGGGCTCTATATGATTTTTTATGATTTTGAAATATTACATACTGTTTCTCTTTTTTCAATAATTTTGAAATATTACATATTGTTTCTCTGTTTTTTATAATTTTGAAATATTACATATTGTATCTTTTCTATTTTTTGAATAAAAAGTTACAACCTTTCCATATTACTTATTAAGATTTATGCAACTTCTAATCATCTCTAACAACCTTATTTTCTTACATCAGCGTCAATGGATTCAACAGCTCAGACTGGACATAATGGTGAAGATTGACAAGAAGAGGTTTATCAAAAAGTAAGAATGATTTATCAACTTATTATTGTTTTATATCTTATATTGGTATACTGATGTTTCTGGTTTTTCTTAATGCATAGAGAGCATATTTTATTTAATTTTTTGGATGAATCTTAGAACCTAAATATCTTTAGGTTAATATCATTTGATTCCCTTCAAGATTATACTTGATGCCCGAGACTCTTGTTAGTATGAAGGTCTCAGGTGAAATTGATGTAGAACTATATATGCAAGTGATGTTGATTTGGAAATTTTGCGTGTTTGAACAGAGCTTAACAATTTATTAACTCACAATGAACTTAAGCAATGACTTTAACATGCAATGGGGAAATCAAGTTTACGAAAGCAATCACATGCTAATGGGAGGACCATTAAATAATAGATTAATTAATAACATGCTCGTGTGGTGTTTCAAAGACTATCCCTAAGTTAACAAATAGATTAGTCACTACGAAGGCCCACTCACACAACGCTCTTGGTGTGGACTAAAACGATGCCACGATTGAGGAGGAATAAAAAAAGTACAAGAGGGGAGGGGGGGGGGGGGAGAGTTTAGCTGCATGGAAGAAGATGCTAAGCTACGGAGAAGTCGTTTGGCTACCTATGTGGAAAAAACAACAATACGAACCCTCTTGCACGCTCGGACAGCACTCTAATGTCTCTGGAAATTTTGGACAACAACTTTGTGGGCACCAAATCCTGGAACAACTGGTAGTGGGGTTGGAAAACGGGCTGATCCTATATTTCAGCAGCAGGCGGCTGTCTTTGGGATGATTTGGGAGGGAAACAACAAGCTACTGGCATGAAATTGGGGGGCGACAAGCACTAAATGATTAGGGGGCTGATTTGGGGCCTTAGTGTAGTTGTCAGCTATAACTTACTAGTTAAGGAAAGAGGAATTAATTCAGATTTTTAATCAATACTTAGATTTGCGGATGGGGATATCCTTTCAAACGTAGGACAACAATTTAGAAAAGGAATTCAAGGCTTGTAGGAGAATTCAAATTTGAATTCAAATTCCCAAAATTAACACTAGGCTAATTCAGGAAGGGGAATTTATGGGATCTAAGATTCAAAAGCCAAGAAGAAGAACACTAGGGACAAACAGAACAAAGCTCAACCCAAAAAAAGGTTAATAAACTATCGACAAAGAAACAAACCGATGCAAGAAACATAAAAGAGGACTTAGAAAGAAAAGACAAAATTATAAAAATACTACCCTCATAACAACCTTAAAGGTCACCTCGCATGTATCGATATAATTAGGAAAAATTAGGTGCTTTAAAGAACATTCAAACCAGTGGTCCACCACAACAATCTTGATCCAAAGACTGTCGGCACTCCTCCGACAAAATAACAACAAACTGGCATACAACACCACTCACACTTTATGTAGATCAGAAAGATAAAATGGAAAGGTACTTGTAGAGAAAAGAAATAGATAGAAGACTAAAAGAGGAAATAGGTGAGAAAGAAGTAGCTCTCATGCTAGGAAGAGAAAACCCTCAGGTTTTAGAAACAATTTCTGATAATTCAAATCCTTCATACAACAGCAAACAACACCCTATAAATAGGGAAAACGAATACAAACAACCCCCTTAAAAGGTGCCACCCGAAGCCTCCAATGGGAGAGGCCAAAGAATGGAAAATTCCCAAGAGAGAGGCGCGACCATCCCAGGAATCAAACATCCAGAAAACCAACAGCCAGCTCAGCCGTGTGCGAAGCAACCGAAGCATTATGCATAAGGGTCCGAGTGGTGTCGATGATGTGCATGTGTTTGCGTTCAGCCAGGCCGTTCTGCACAGGTGTGTAGGGACATGAGAGTTGATGGTGAATGCCATTTTGAGTTTGGAAATTTTGAAGATGGTGATTGATGTATTCTTTCCCGCCATTAGTGCGAAGACATTTGATTTTATGAGAAAGTTGATTTCAATAAATATTTTGAAGTTTATAAAAATGGCGGGAACTTCATATTTCTGTCGCATTGGAAATATCCATGTGAAGCGAGAGTAATCAAAAACGAATATCACATTTTATCTATACCCTTGAAAGGACGTGACGGGGGACGGACCCTAGACATTTGAGTGAAGCAGAGCAAGGGTATAGTTTGTCTATTTAGCGAATTGTCAAACACAAGTTTATGGCCTTTTGAGGCTTTACAAGAATTGGAAATAGAAGAAAGAACAAGTAATTGAAGATGTAAAATGTTCTTGAAAATAGATTGAAGAACTTGATTATTGGGTTGACCAAGACGATCGTGCCATAGGCTGGAGAGAGAACTTGTGGCAGTAGCAGTTGGGTTGTTGGTCATGTCATGAAGCAAATAAAGACCATCATGGCATGGTCCGGTGAGAAGAGTTTGATGATTCTTCAAATCCTTAAAAACAAAGCCATTAGGTGTAAAGATAATATATATGTTATTATCTTTAGTTAGCTGAGAAATTGAAAACAGGTTATAGTGAATATTAGGAATATGCAAAAGTTTGGATAAATGTAGCTTACGAGCCGGATTCGCCAGTGTGCGCGATTTGAACGGACCTACCATCGCCTATGGTAATGGCCTCCGAACCTTGTATGGTTGTGCGAGAGAAAGATTATCGAGAGAGTTTGTGATATGGGAGGATGCGTCGGAGTCAAGGTACCATTCTTGAGAAGATTGTTCGGTGTTCGCTACCATGGTTTTGTTCGCTGCAGCAAGCTGTTGAGGAGTGTACTGGGTGTTCAATCTGTGCCAGCACGTGGTGGCCGAATGACCTCTTTTGTTGCATATTTGGCAGGTAATGGATGAGTTAGTGCGAGAAGTGGACATGTTGTTTGACTGAACTCTGCCCCGGCCTCGTCTGCCCCAGCCTCTGTTTGAATATAGCGCAAGATTGGGATCGGGCAAGGTGCTGTTGCGAGCAGTTTCCATAGACAAATGGATCTCTTCACTTAAAAGCAGTGAATAGAGATTATCAAGGGTATTGGGGTTGATCATAGTACGAATCGAGGTTTTGAAAGCTTGGAATGAAGGTGATAAGCCATTCAAGATATATAGGATTATATCTTTCGTGTCTATGGTGGAACCGGCTACAGCTATATTGTCGACCAAGGTCTTGATCTCGGTAAGGTATTGTGTCATCATGGAGTTTTTTATATATGTGTTGTGTAGCTCGTTTTTGAGCTGGATTACACGTGATCTATGATTGGAACCAAACCTCTAAGGATGCCCAAATGGCAGATGTAGTGTCACGGTTTAGAATGTATGGTAGAATCGAAGACAAGATAGACGTGCAAAGAGCGGCGGCCATGTTTTGATCCGTAAGAATCCACTGGTGATAGGCGAGATTTGGGATGGTAGAGCTGTCCGCCTAGTGAACCAGACGGGAAAGGGATTTGGATGAAGTTTCAAGAAACGAAAAGAAGACATTGGCACGGAAGATCTTGATGATCTGCAACCTCCAGAGTGAGTAATTGTCTGTGGACAGGTGATTGGGAGCAAGATTCTTTAGGTTAGAGACAACAAACTTTAGAGATGAGGGAATGTTGGTGATGTCGAGAGCCACTTGATCCGTTGGATCTCTTGTCTGGGACATCTCCGACGTAGCCATGGGAGCACAATGAGGCTACGCCCGCTCTGATACCATGAAGAGTCTAATGGAAAGAGAAAGAGAGCAGCCGAAACTCAAGAACCCGAGCAGAACAGAAGACAGGAAGAAGAGAAAAGTAAATCTTGTATTAAGTCCAGTACATGAGATACAATATATAGGCACATAATGAATAGGTAGTAAGGAATGCCGCAGGAGTAGAATAAGCTAATTTGTTACATAGTTTTATTATCTTAAGCATTTGCACTTTGTGTATGCTCTAATACAGACAAATCATTCCATGACTTACAACTCTCTTACAGGCAAAGCAATCTACACTTCAAACTATGTCAAGGCTACTGAAAGTTCCTCCTCCATAAAAAATATGGCACCCGGCTTCATCTTCCAGTAGCTGTTGAGATTTGGTAGCATTGACGATCCTCTCCACAGCAAATGCAGCAGCAGCAGTGACCGAAGAAGTGGCCTGGAATGGTAACTCAAACTACGGCTTGGACAAATTCTGCAACTTAGACCTAGTTTGTTTCGACTTTTTTTGTGCTTATTCCTTTTTAAAACGGTAAAGTTATTTTATCTTTACTGTTTGGTTCCTCAAACCACGTTCCCAATAACATCATATTTTTTTATTTTTCTGCTGTTTTGAGAAAGCTTTTTGTATGCGCTTTCTCCGTTAGAAAACTTCTTTTTCTAATCCAATGTTTCTTAAAACTGACTTTTACAAAAATATGGAATAAACAAACGGTGCCTTCACATCAAATTTTTGCGGTATTGTTATCGCCACAAATGTCTTCTCAACAATGGCCACAGCCATCTATTTTACTGTGCTTGTGCTTTTCATTGTCTTCATTCAAAACAATTATTACGTCCTCTGTCCGGACGTAGATCTACGTCCGGTATTTGATCGGTATTGATAGGTATTGTTTGATAATATGGAGGAATACCGCTCTGGGAAGACCAATACTGAGTTATACCGAGTTATATCAAAAAACACCGAGTTTTTCTCGGTATTTTTTGGTATAACTCGGTATTTCGTCTTCACCTAATGATATTTTCTCGTTATTATTGGTATTGCTCGGTATTTCTCATTTTGTGCATGCAATCTTAGTGCCGACCGGACGTAGCTCTACGTACGTTCACCGGACCAAATAAAAGTTCATTCAGAACAATTATTAAGTCCTCTGACCGGATCTACGTCCGGTCAGAGGCTTGTTACTTCATTCACAGGAGATCTCAATATTGAAATTTGATATGAATTTGTGGTTTGTTGTATGCTTTTTATTTAATTCGAATAACAATCATAATTTTTTTTCTTTTTAAAAAAATTGTACTAAAAGTTGCTTTTTAACAGCATTAAAAAGCTACTTTGTCTAAGCAACTTCACAAAATAGTAAGAAAATTATCCTGAATGAAATCTTAGTGCGAAAGAAGATCAACTTTGTTGATGATGGAGATACAATAGTAACAAAAATTCTATGCTTGTATTTTTTTTATAGAACTACCGTATAAATTGAAAAGAAAATTTAATAAAATACTTGCATATAATTATGAATTTATTAATTTTTATAATTATTTTAAAATTTATAATAAAAGTTCGGACTAAACTCTCAAGTGGAATAAAAAAAAAAGGAGAAACTTTCACTACTCATTATTGTTAATACTAATTAATATATGGTGTAAGGTTATTTTGATAAATAATTTATAGTAAAAGATTATGCATATGTATTTATAAATGAAATTTAAAAATTATTAAATACTTATGTATTTATTAAATAATTTATTTATTTTTTAAAAGAATATTTTTTATTAAAATTATATAAATGAAGTTATAGTTAGACCTTCAAGAAAAAAAATTAAAGCTTTTTTGCAACAAAAATTTTTGTTTTATGGTGGTTTTTAGGATTAGAAAAAAATAATAAAAATAATTTTTTTTTAATATTTTGATCAATTAAAATAAACTCAAATATATAATGTAAACACAAAAATTTAAATTTAAGACCCGTTAGTTTGAAAGGTTAAGCAACAGTTCAAAATGAGTGGTCTAAAATCTAAATAAAGTTTTTGACATAGATCTGTCGCACTTAAGTTATTGTAGGGCTTCTCTTTTCCCCATCTCCCCCGGATGTCTCCCTCCGACTCCGGAGCCGCCACCTTTTGGTCTTTTCATATCGACCAGGGCGAGCCTCCCTCGATGGAGAGTAAAAACTTGCAGCCCGCCCAGGATGAGCCTCCCTTCATCGACGTCTCTTCCTCCGACTGGCGCTCCCAACTCCAACCCGAAGCGAGGCAAAGGATCGTTAATAGGATGTGAGACCAATTATCTCTCTCTTTACTTCGTTCCTGATCGTTATCCATTTATCCCTCACCTTGATTAGGTTATACCTAGCTCAAGTTGGTTGGGCAGAGCGTTTTCGGGTAGGTCGGGTGTCTGTACGCTGGTGATAGATATTTCAACGATATGAGGATTGAGGAATATGAATACTTGTTCAGTATGTAATTATATCCTTGTTGCGTCCTGGAATATTCGCGGCGGTAGAGAAATATATGGTTTAACGTCTTAGCATTGTACGAAGATCCAGCACACAAGCAGATAAGAGAGGGGGTGCAGCATTCATATGAGACACCAAAGTTTTTACGTGGAAAACCCCTGAAAAAGGGGGAAAAACCACGGGGCCTGGCCCGGTTTGAATGAATCCACTAGTATTTGTAGTCGATTACAAATGAGGCCCTTCCTTAGGAGAAGGCCTTGGATTGATGTAGCAAATGTATATCATATAGATTGCATTACATGGTAAGAGTTACATATACAGGTTTGTTTGGCCTAAAAGACCGTAGTCGGCAGGAGACCGTAGTCGGCCGGAGACCGTAGTCGGCAGGAGACCGTAGTCGGCCGGAGACCGTAGTCGGCCAGAGACCGTAGTCGGCCGGAGACCGTAGTCGGCCGGAGACCGTAGTCGGCCGGAGACCGTAGTCGGCCGGAGACCGTAGTCGGCCGGAGACCGTAGTCGGCCGGAGACCGTAGTCGGCCGGAGACCGTAGTCGGCTGGAGACCGCTGTCTGGTGATGGAGGTCGGACGGACCGTAGTCGGCCGGAGACCGCTGTCTGGTGATGGAGGTCGGACGGACCGTATTAGGCGACAGTGGTCAGAAGGACCGTAGGCGGTAGGAGATAAGGAGTCAGGTGTTAGTCCCAGTGTCACTTGGAAGATCGGATGTTGATGGTCTGGCCTTGAGCAGGACGTCGGGTCTTAAGCAGGACGTCAGGTCTTCAGCAGGACATCGGGTCTTCAGCAGGACGTCGGGACTTAACGTCGGGCCTTGAACAAGACGTCGGGTCTTTGGCAGGAAGTAGGGACTGAGTGTCAGGCCTTGAACAAGACGTCGGGTCTTTGGCAGGATGTAGGGATTGAGTGTCGGGCCTTGAACAAGACGTCGGGTCTTTGGCAGGACGTCGGGGATGAACGTCGGGCCTTAAGGTGGTGGTCCGGCGAGGTTTTGTGGTGGTCCGGCGAGGTTCCTGCGGTGGTCCGGCGGTGGTCCGACGAGATTCCTGCGGTGGTCCGGCGGTGGTCCGGCGAGGTTCTGCGGTGGTCCGGCGGTGGTCCGGCGGCTGTCGAGGAGGAACTCCTTCCTTCTCTTCTCTTCTTCTCTCTCTTGCTTGGATCCCCTCTTATGAGAAATGAGGGCTCTATTTATAGATTTTCTGGAGTGGCATGGCCCGTAAATAGGCATGAGATCAGGGGCGAATAGGGAGTGGTCAAATGGACGGCCGATATTGAATCCTATGATCATGCACCGTTCGTTGGCCATTTGGAGGCCTTAATGATGTCGGAATTTAGTGATCTTGGGCTCGTTGGATTTGTCTCGTCGAGCCGTTCGATTCAAGTATAAGCTCGTCAAAATCAAAGACCGTTTGGTAACTCAAATTGTGGTTTGAACCTTCCGACAGCGCTTTGAACCCTTGATTCGGACTCATTTGGGCTCGGATTGGGTCGATCTTGGTGTCGTTGGGTTCGTATTTCCGAGACGCTCAGTTTGACTATAAGCTCGTTGAAATCAGAGTTCGGATGCTCCCGGATTTAATTTTTGAAGTCTCCAACTAGCTTTTGCCTCGAGATTGTGTCCGATCAAGCTAATTTTGTGATGATGTATCAATCCTGAATCAAGGGTTAGGGCTTTTTCTTTTTAACTCATCGGATGATGCGTCGTGACAGAATGAATTCGGTAAATTCATAAAAAAGCTTTCCCGCACCTGTGAGAATACTCTGCTGCTTTATATTTTACTTCTCAAGAAAGAATTTTGTTGCTCTCAGAGAGAAGCAGCCTTGAAATGTAACACTATCTAGATATACTTGCTAGCCTTTTAAATGACTACAACATCTATTTAACGTAACCTTTCTGTTTGAGAGATCTGAGATTCTAATTGATGATTACTTTCTGAACCTTTTGCCATCTATTTAACTGTTCACCCAAATGGAAATGTATTGATGTTATAATTACTTTTTAGTAGATTCTCAATTGTTTACACTATGGCTTATAGTTTTTTTTTCTTTCTTTCTTTTGTGTCTAGAGTGGACACTCTAAGGAGGCATTCCCCTGTTGCTGCTCCTGAGGGAACGACTGAGCTCAAGAAAAGTGCAGTAGGCTTTGAAGAAAAGATTTATGCTGCTGCTGTCAATCAGGTAAATGCATTTTCTGTATAACAATGTCGTCCTATAGCTTATGATTGTCTTTACATAAATTGGCATCCAACATATAACAGATGTCCTAAAACATTAGTACTGCTTTTTTTGGCTGGTGAAGAAGGGCCAAGTAGGTCTATATGTATGCATTACACTAACTGGAATTTGTTACGTAGTAGTATCAAGTTTCATGTTAGTGCAACCTTCCAGAGTGTTTTCCCACTGTGCATAACTATTGATGAAATCAATCATTATGTTTTCGAGAAAATGTTACACTTTCAAGAGGGTTGTTTCATGACAAATTATTCTGTGCGGAGTCCGGACGGCATTCAGAGACCAATAAAAATGCGTCACGTCACCCCAAAAGTGTACCTCACTCGGTATCAACCTCGCTCGGTACCGAGCGTGATACCGAGTGATACCGAGCGCCGATACCGCTCAGTACCAAGTAGTATCGGACGGTTCTCTCATCCGGTGTCCACACAGAATAATCTCTCCTGTTTCATAGCCTCATGTTTTGTTTGATTTGGATTTTAAATGGAGCTGGTAGCGCATTGACGTTGGGCTTCAAATTATGTTTTATCGTTAATACTATATTGAAAAAAAAATGAATTCACGTTTTTACTACTATCGTCTTTTCATCAACATGAGACTCACCTCTTGTACTTATTTCCGTATTTTCACTATTTTCATGATCTCAGTCAGATTATCTGAGAAAGATTTCCTTGAAATTGCTCTCCATGGAGTCTAAGACCCAACAGAATACTCCAATGAACCCTTTACCTGGCATTAACAAAAATTCTACCGACGCAGGTAACAAAATTTTAAAATATATTTCCAGCAATGAATGATAAAATTTCTTTTCGTTGTACTACTACCAGAAGCATTATAAATGAAATATTGGTTTCAACTTAGATGATTTTCATGACTGTTTACTGCTTCCTTGAAAACTTGCATATTTGTTATCCATGATGATTCAAAAAGCCCTCTATGTTATTGTTTATGTATCAGAAAATGATAAAATTTTTTATCATGTTTTAAAATGATGGTGAATGAACCTCTCATCCCATCTCAATTATTTCACATACACATAGATCACCTTCCTCCGGTTGAATTAGAGGAAATCACTCTTACACTTTTTAAGTTTCATCAAAACAACTAGTGATTTTAGAACTCTTGATTTTTGGAGTGAAGACCCCTGGTAATTTATTCAAGATATATTAACCTATTGCAGCTTAATTAATATATGAAGCCCTTATGTTTTTGACTATGGGCTATTTGTTTTAACGTTTTTAGTCTTTCTTTCTTTTGAATACATGCAAATTAGATAAAATTCTTAGATACAGATACATTTCAGGGTTGTTTTCCATCATGTTTTCATTTTTATTGCTTTATATGTTCTCCCATTTCCTTTGAAGGTGGATTATATGGTCTATTTATGGCTTTTATACTGTACCGACCCATAAAAGTAGTGAATGTGACCTCTTTTTAATGGCTGTTAAATATCCAAGGTGCGGTGGGCGAGGCTGGCAACTCGCGTGGAGGTGCGACCTCAGAAGAGACCGCAGCAGCTGCGACGACTAAAGAAGTGGCCTAGAAAGGTAACTCACTACGGCTGGAACAAATTCTGCAACTTGACAGCATATTTTTGCGGTATTGTTATGGCCTCCAAGGCTCCAATGTCATCTCAACAATGGCCGCTTCCATCTATTTTGTTATGATTGTGCTTTCCCACCGTCTTTCACAGGAGATATTAGTATTGGAATTTGTTGTTTCTTGTATGTCTTTTATTTAGATTTTTGTATCTGAATGTATATATGTTTGTGCGCTTTCATTTTGCTACATGTATGTGTTAGACCGGTCCACTGGACCGGTCCGCACGGGACCGGCATTTCGCAAACATGCAGGATCTCCGCCTCCTGCGGAGATTGAGTGGCCCGACCGCCCAAGCGGAGCTTTTTAAGAAGCTTTTTTGAGAGTTTTGAGAGGGAAATTTGAATGTAGGGACTGTTTAGGGATTTCCTTTTGATTTGTATGCATTAAATACTTTGTTTTCCTAGGATTTGGGTATCTAGAATTTGGCTGAAATGTGAGATCTTTTAGATTTAGGTTTTCTTTGGGCTCTAGCGGCGTCTAGAGATTTGGGAGAGATCGATCCTCCTCTCGAATTAAGGAGCAAGTGTATCTTGCTATTTTTAGTGTTCCTTTCATCAAATAATACAAATTATCTACTGTTTTTGTGATTTTTGTGCGGATTCTCGTGAAGATTCTCGCTGTTTTGAGAAGATTGATAGGAAATACTCGCGATCTACAAGTGTTTCCTATCAGTATGGTGTGTAAGTATTCATCTAATAATATGAAAGATTATGAGTATTCATGGGTGTTTAGTATTCATCTTGGTTGAAGTACTCTTAGGCTTCGTTTGGGATTGTTTTTTTATTGCTTCATAAAGCAATTTTTTAGTACAAAATTTTTAATTTTTGTACCGGTAAACAGCTTTAACAAGCAATAAGAAAGCCGTTCCAAATGAAGCCTTAATTAATATTTTTGAATTGAGTTGCTTTAAGTTAGAATCATGTCGATTGACCTGAAATGATTGAACCTTTTCGGTCTGTTATTTGGCATGTTGGTTTAAAATAGGCACGCAAAATAGCTATATTTGACAAGCATGATCAATGGTTCGCTGGTTGGCAACACAAATTATCGTTTTTTGTTAGTTGGTTTCAACTTATCAAATTGACTCTCTATGTAAAACTATCTTTCGCACCTAAATGTGTGTTTAGGGAGGTGATTAGCTTGCTTTGTAGATTTCTTTTATGATAATGGTTCTCTTAGCAGGCTACATATCATATCCTCGTATGAAACTACACTTTCCAAATTCAAATGTGGATTAGGATTTCTCTCTTTTAATATGCTCAATATTACTTATAAAATGAAATTTATTTGGAAGCATTTTTGTGCTGCTTTTGGTTTCAATTGAAATAGAAGTTTCTGTCAAGATTTCTCACTGTTGTGTGGATGGTTTTCCTTCTCTTTTTGGCAATGGCCAAAGCTTCTTCCCTCTTCAATGATTCAGGGTTGAATAATTGTTCATTAAGGGAATTTATGGGTTCTTAACTGAGTTTTATTTTTAATCTCAATACTAAGACTTATGTGAGGGACATCTGACAGAGAATGGTCTCTTCCCTTCCATTCCTCTCTGAAAGAAGCTAACTGTTTCAGTCTCAATGAATTAGCTCTTAACTTCTTATTCTTGCTAACAAAGATAAGCTACTTTGGAATGAGAAAAATAAAAAACAGCCTTTTTTTTGGGAACGGGGTATCGGCATGCTGTCACGTCAACTTTTGACGCGCTTGGCGATGTCTACTAATCCCTCGACGAGTCTACCAGCGACCAACCCCACAGGTGCATGACCCACAGTTCTTTTCTCTCCACTTAAGGAGTCGTGCCGTATGAGAGGGGATTCGAATTTGGGATGGGGGGTTCCCAACCAAGCACGCCCACCAACCCACCTAAGCTTGGTGGGGGAACTTCCTACTTCTTGAACCCAAAAAAGGCTATTCTCTTTGAAGATTTTAACCTTCCACGGACTAAAGTTTGGTTTGAGACTCTTTTTTTTTATTGCGTTGCTATTCAAATTATATTTTTTTACTGTTTTTTTTTTAATATTTTTTTGTTAAATAGATTTTGTATATAGCAGTTTCATATCATAAAAATTTCCTAAAATATAAAAAAAATTATCAAATTGAAATTATTGTTATGATCTGAAAAATAAAGTAGTAAAAAAATTATCCAAAATAAACCTAAATTTGCATGGCAACGAGGTATGCAACGTGAAATTATAGGTGTATTTGGATGGTATTTATTAATGACCTTAAATTATCTATTCTTGATTGGTTGCCATTGTTCAATAAAAATATTTAAATGCATATTATTCATGCAAAATAAAATCATGATTTCTGATTAAAGAAAATATGCAATTCAGACCAATATTTGAGCAAAGGCTTCATTTAGGATAAATTTTTACTTTTTATAAATTATGTTAAATTTTTTTAAGAAAATAATAAGTTGTCCACAAACAAAATTTAAGACCAAAAGATAAATGTAATCAGATGTAGACAAAATTTTTTAAACCAATATTGTTCTGGAGAATCTCTATTTAGCTTGATGAAGGTTTTTAGATTATTATAAGTTATAAATGTAATAGTTTCACTACAATGCATGTTGCGATTTAAATGGACCAATCATATTCTTAAAAATATGCCTAATATTATGATTAAGATTAAAGGTTTGTTTGAGAAGATTGCAGTTTTTTATAAATGTGATTATAAATCTGCTGAGAAAAAAGTTTCTTTTTTGAAAGTTGCTACAGTAAACAAATTTCTAGCACACAAAGAGAGAAGTAAAACAACAGATCTTTTTTAACGTAAAAAATCTGAAGAGGGAAAAATCACGGGGCCTCGTCTATGTGAAACTATTTTACTAAATTTCAATGAATTACAAAGTTTGACCCATCCCTTGACTTGGAAGCGGTTGAATTACAGTAGTTTTGGAGAGTTGGATTAAGGTCTGATGACGGTTGGGTGGAAGACTGGCATTGTCCGAGTAGAAGTTCAACTGACGGGGAATGATTTGATGATGGCCAGGAGGAAGTCTGGCAGCGGTTAGCAGCTGGGTGGAAGTCTGGTGATGGACAGCGGCCTAGCAGTGGTCTGATGAAGGTCAGGCAGAAGTCCCACGACGATCGGTGGATAGGTGGAAGTCCGCCGGCAGCTGGGCAGAAGTCTAGTGATGGTCAGCAGCCGGGCGGAAGTCTGGAGGTGGTCGGGGATGGGTGGTGGTCCAACAGAGGTCAGACTGAAGTCCGACGATAGTTGACAGTCAGGGAGGTGGTCAAATGATGGTCAGGCTAAAGTCCGTCGACTACCGGGTGAAAGAAAGGTGGCGGTTGTAGGCTGTGTGGTGGTTTAACGATGGTCATACTAAAGTCTGGCGGCGATCGGCGGCCGGGTGGAAATTCGACGATAGTTGGATCATGGTCAGGTGAAAAGTTCGGCGGTAATTGACAGCTGGGCAGTGGTCCGATGATAGTCAATGGGGGTTCGCGGATGGTGGTGTTGGAGCTCTTAAAGCCTCATAGCTCTTTCTAATCTCGAGCTAAAGGTCTCCTTCTTTTAGATAGTGGGAGTTTATTTATAGATTTTTATGAGTGGCACTAGGGGTGTAAACGAGTCGAGTCGAGTCGAGTATCTGGCTTATCAAGCCTGGCTCGTTTAACTCTCCATCAGCTCGAGCTCGAGCTCGAATTCGAGCTCGATTAATAAGCTCGAGCTCGACTCATTTCAAAAATACCAAGCTCGAGATCGACTCGAAAACTCGAGCTCGAATCGAAAGCTAGAGCTCGTTTGAAAAGCTCGAGCTCGAATCAAAATTTTAGTTTTTTTTAAATTTTTTTTATGACAGTTAATTAAATTTTATTTTAAATTAGGAAGAAATAAATATATAATGTAAACAATATAAATATATAATGAAGAAATTTATTTCTAACACAACTTTAACTTTTAACTTCTTAAAAAAAATAATTGTAGAAGAAATAAATATATAATGAGCAATCTTCAAATTTCATAACCTCCGTTTTTTCACTTAATTTTTCCTTATAAATGTAATAATATATTAACATAATTTTCTCAAAGATCATATTCTACTTTATTTTAAAAAAAAAAATCTTAAAAAAATGATTAATATCAAGAGCAATTTTTATGCAATTAAATACAATTAAAACTTGATAAATATGGAAAAAAGCATTAATATCAAAGTTACACCAAACTGCATATCATTACATTATTACAAATAAAATGATAAACTAAAAAAAGGTAGAACTATTTTTCAGCTCCAAAAAAAGTTTCAAGATATAATAAAAATTAAAACTCAACAAAAGATAGAACTATTTCTCCTTTTTCTATCTGATAATTCAAATGCTTGAAACTCTTCCATCTCTACTCTCTAGTACAAATTAGTATGCAGCAAACCTGAAAAATAAATAAAGATAAAAAACCAGCTTCATATGCATGTTTTATATTAAAATAAATAAAGATAAAAAAACTAAGAATTAAAATAAATAAAACAACGTACATTATAATCAGCAAATATTAAACAATTTCAACCTAGCAGAAAAAACTAATTACACGGCATTTAATTTATGCCTAATTGAAAAGTTTCAGATAAATATAACAGAATATATATTAACTATGTAGACATTATACTAAGTATGCAATTTTTTTAGAGATAGAGTAATGACTGAGTGCTTAAATGCTAGTAGGAAGCTTAGTTGAAGACAAGAAGAAATGTGCTGTTAAAATAAAAACTTCACTGCTAATGTCTTAAGTGTATTAAAAAATAGAGGCAAAACCATTAGTTCTGGAATATTTCTCATCACCTAAGCGAATAAGTGAAATTTCAATCTCATCATCTGTGACTATAACATGCAACAGCCAGAATTGGCCAACAATAGCAAGCAGCGACGAGGCTCCCCATAAATATGAATTTGAAATCCATTTAAATTAAATTAGCAGATACTTCTAAATAAAGTTGACTTTTACTCAATATTAACTTCTTCAACTCAGCACGGTTCTGTGCAACAGCTTCAGCAACACATTTAAGAGAGAATAAAGAGCAGAAACCGTAACTATGGAACCAACTGCAGAAATCATAACTATGAAAAAATGCAGAAACCGTAACTATGAAAAAATGCAAATGCAGAATAAAGAGCCATGAAGAATATATTTCTAACCTCAAATTTTCTCATGTAATCGGTAGGACAATCTCCACCTCTTCATCCTCTTCCTCCTCCTACAAAAGCAAAGATAATTGAATATTCATATGTAAGTATTTGGGATACGATACATGTGTTCTATCTTGTATGTAACATCATTACCTTAACCCTTCCCTTCAAGCCATAGTGGCAGCGAACCCAGTTGGAGCCACAAAGGAGAGCTTGCACAGTGTCAACCCCTAATTTTGATCGATATGTATCAACTACTCTTTCTCCAGCACTGAAAGTTGATTCTGAAGCAACTGTACTAACAGGGATGGATAAAATATCCACTGCCATTCGCGAAAGTATGCGGTATTTGGCTTGATTGTTTTTCCACCATGCTATCACATCAAACTTCTGTCCTTCACTACAAAGTTCTAAGCCATCTTCCAAGTAGTTGTCTAAATCTAATTTTATAGGCCTGGTGCTTGTTTTGGATGAGACAAATGAGATGAAATCATGCCAACCACTATATTTTTTAGAATTAGTTTGATGGTCTACAAACATTGACTTAACAATAATTTGCTATAAGGAATATAAAAACATATAAACATATAAAAAAAAACAATTGAAAGGAAACCTCTACCTCAGGAAAATGTGGACTAGAAAAAAAGAATACAAACAAAATCTCATTTAATTTTCATAGGGAAGTTAAATTATAAATCTTGGTAAAAGAAATAATGATTGGAGACTTGGAGTAGAAAAACAGCTGTAAGTAATATTCCAATTTTTCTCGAGGCAAAATATATCGTCTAATTTTCTTAAGTCACATTACAAGTTTTGCTAGAAGAAATAGTAATAATTCAACCATCTATTCCCCAAACAGATTTAAAAAACTATCTTGGAATACAACTAGAGGAGCATAATCACAGTCTGTTTAATTCAATACATATATTCCCCAACTAGAGGAGCATAATCCTTTCAAACTTACGAGAATCATTACAGCAAAAAAAAAAAAGAATATCGCAGGTACTAATAGAACTCCGGCGACTCCGATCTATTTACTGAACTTTGCATGTAGATCTTCAAAAATCATCCAGAATATTTTCAGAAAAAATAAATTTGTTTATTTATAGTATACCTATCAAACTGCTTCAACGAAAAATTCCTTAGACGACCTCGTGATGTCCTCAGGACCTCAACTGCACGAACACAAGAAGAATTTCACGGGGAAAAAAAAATGAAGCAAAGTAAATAGAAATCCGAACTTACCAAAACTGGAGCAGATAACAACTCGATCACCTGATGAACGAAGGCAAGAAGCGATGATGAAGGCAAGAATCGGCCTAACCAGAGCAGTTAGCAACTCAAGTACTCGAAAAAACAAAGTCAAGTGATGATGAACGAAATAAGCTAACTCACCGGAGAAGATAGCAGGTCGAGCCGTCGAGCACCGGAAGAACAAAGGCAAATGACGATGCCCTGAGGAAGGAGCGCCGCTGCCGCATTCTACCTCACGAAACGAAATGAAGTGAACCGGTTATTCGCTTCTTTGAATTGCTGTTTATTTACTTAAGTTTCAAATTTCATCCGGTTCAAATTTCATCCCGTCCAGCACTCCAGCGCCACGCCGCCATCCTCAGTTCGTTTGTAATTCGGTCGCCCGCCCAAATTAAACGAGCCGGCTCGACGAGCCTTCGAGCCGGACAATGTATATATCGAACTCGAGCTCGTTAATATATCGAGCTCGAAATTAAGCTCGAACTCGAGCTCGAAGCTCGATAAGCTCGACTCGCGAGCTCGTTAACGAGTCGAGTTTGAGTCGGCTCACGAGTCAGCTTGGCTCGTCTACACCCCTAAGTGGCACACCTTGTAAATATAGAGAATATTCAAGGCAGGTTCGGGGTGCCCCATCAGATGACTCGTATTGATTTTCCTGATCATAGAGCTTTTTTAAACTACTTAGGTTCCTTAACAATGTTAGAATCCAGCGATCTTTGGCTCGTTGGATTCATCTCGCCGAGCCGCTCGATTTAACTATAATTATCCCATATTTGAATATCGTTTGATCATCCAAATAATACTTTGAACCTTCCAAATATGATTGAGGCCCTCGATTCATATCCATTTGGGCTCGGATTGGGCTGATTTTGATGTTGTTGTGTTTTTCTTTTTGAGACGTTCACTTTTATTATAAGTTTGCTGAAATTATAATTCAGATGTTCCCAAGTTTAATTTTGTAACTTTCCAACTTGAATATGCCATGTGATTTTAGCATTGTGCGAAGTCAGGGCATTAATTGGAGCAAAAAATGTGAAAGAAGTTTACTACAAAATTTTTGAACTTGCTTGATATTAATTTCAGAGGCTCTGATGGGCTCCAAAAGTATTAAAATTGAGTCTAATAAGTCCAAAAATAATTGCGAGGTTCCAAAACGTCTAAATTGGAATTTCTGGAAACAAATATAATTAACTAAATTAATTCTATATTTAATAATATTTACTTTATATTATATTGAGTAAGTTAATTATATTAATTTAATTAATAATTGTTTAATTAAGTCAAAATTAGATAATTAATTTATGCAATAATTATAAATTAATTATTTAATTAATTTACTTATATTTTAAAATATATTAATTAAGTTAACCTTAGGGCTTGCTTTTCAATTTTCATCTCGTTTTTTCGGTGTCGCGGTTTCGCTTCCTTGCTTCGCAGGAGTTGTAAGATTGCACCAGTGGCTTCTTCGGCTCCTTCGTCGTTTCGACTTCGCACCTTTGACGACGTTCACTTTTCCTGTGGGATAAATCCCGTTTGGTAAGATTTACGCTAGATCCTGCTCAAATCCGGCATACATCCTGTTGCCAAACAGCCCTTACGGGGGTGTTTGATATCAACTTGGATTCAATTTTAGTACGATTTACTAAATCCTGTAAATCCAGATTTAATAAATCCTATGCTCATAAATCTTAAATTGTGTTTAGTCTGACAACTTTTAAATCCTCTTAAATCCAAAGAAGTTTTTTTTTCAACATATTATAAGATTTAAAATAGTTGGAGATCTAAAATTGAAGGAGTAATATGAAGCCACTTAATTCGCTTCCGCATCAAGTTATAAATTTATTTGCTCTTTATCAAATATTATATAATAATTATTCTATTAAAAATTATATTTAATCATACTAATTATTTTGAAATAACTAATTATTTAACTAATAATCCTACTAATTATTTAATTACTATTTTATAAGTTTAATTATAAATTATATTATTAATTATCTCATTAATCACGTAAGAAATCTAATGCTCATTAATTATTTAATTATTATTTATATTATTAGTTATATGTTTAATAATGTATATTTTAAATTATATTAATTAAGATAATTATACTAATTTTTCATTACTAATTATATTACTAACTATGTAATTAAGTTAAATTAGATAATTAATTTATATACTAATTATACTATTAATTATTTAATTAATTACTTAGTTATTAATATTTTAAATTATATTAATTAAGTTAACCAGTAATGGCTGAGGCATCTAGGGGCTGTTTGGTATCGGATTTACAACGAGATTTAAGTCGGATTTACGCTAAATCTAGCCAAACAGTTTTTGTGCACGTGTTAAATCACGGGATTCGATAAATCTCGTATTTACGGCTTAAATCCGGGATTTAGTAAATCCGAGGACGGGATTTATGGGAAGAAGCGCGCGAAAGGGAGAAAGTTACCTTCACAGCCAGCGAGCTCGCGTTCTTGGTTCCGATCAAAATGTCAGTAGTCGCAGGAGCGAAGTCGAATAGCCACGAAGGAGCCGCAGAAGCGACGCCTGCAATCTATACACCTGCAAAGCAATGAAGTCGAATAGCAATGACAAAAAGAGAAGACGAAAGACAAACCATAGACGCCTCTAAAAAGTTATTATTGATTAACTTAGTTAATATAATTTAAATTATTAATAATTAAGTTAATTAATTAAATAATTAATTGTATAATTAGGTCATAAATAAATTATCTAATTTAACTTAATTATATAATTAGTAATTAAATATTAATATAATTAAATTAATTAATATAACTTAATATATCTATTATTAAATATATAATTATTTGTGTAAATAATAATTAATGAGTAATTTGTATTAAACATATTATTAAAATTATAAATCATTATATTTTTTATTTTTAATTATAAATTTATTTTTAAGTTATAATTATTTTCTTTATATTTAAATCTCTAACTGCTATAAATCCTGAAATATGTTGTCAAACAATTTCTCAGAATTTAACAGAATTTAACATTTGACATACCAAATAGTGTTCAAATTTAACACATTTCAAATTTGCAAAATCCGAATTTACAGGATTTACTAAATCACACTATTAAATCCCACTCGTTGACAAACAGCCGCCTAGGGTTTGCTTTTAATCTTCTATTGTTCGTCCTTGCTGTTTGGCTTCGTTGCTTCGCAGAAGGTGTGGAGATTGCACGAGTCGCTTCTTCGGCTCCTTCGTTGCTGTTCGACTTGGCTCCTTCGACGACGTTCCCTTCCTGTCGGATCGGACGTTACAATATTTTGATCTGAAGCAACGACGGGAGCTCGCTCGCTCGCTGTGAAGGTTCCCTTTCGCGCGCTTCTTCGGCCAAATTCCGTAAATCCGTCTTCCTCAGCAAGTGCAAGTTGCGTTAAATCCGAGTAGAAACAGGATTTGGATTTACAAGGATTTGCCGGATTTACAGAGCCCCGATTTGCGTTTGGCTGGATTTACCATAAATCCTACTTAAAACGGCGAATAAATCCGATACCAAACACCCCCTCAAGAATTTCTTCGCCTCCTTCGACGACGTCGGATCGGAAACCACGACTAGAGGCCTTCCTCCGACACTCTTTGATCACTGCTATCGACATCTTCTTTTTCTCCGTCGGGAGCCGCCACTTTACCCAACGCTACTTTGCACGATGGAGAATAACAACTGGCGGCCTGCCCAGGGCGAGACTACCTCCATGGAAGTCTCTTCCACCGACTGGAGGTCCCAACTCCAACCTGAAGCAAGGCAAAGGATCGTTAATAAGATGTAAGACCAATTTTTTCTCTTTTTACTTCGTTCCTGATCGTTATCCATTGATCCATCGCCCTGATTAGGTTTTACCTAGCCCATGTTGGTTGAACAGAGCGTTTAAGGGCAGTTCTGGTGTCTATACACCGGGGATAGATTATAGATATTAATGATATGAGGATCATGATTACCTGTTAGGCTGTTATATACATAATTCATTAGTTTTTTTTCCCCCCCCTTTACTCCTCGGATTTGTGCGTGGCAGAATGAATGCGGCAAATTCATAAAAAAAACCTCTCAGGTGCCTGTGAGAATATTCTGATACTTTATGTTTTAATTCTCAAGAAAGAATTTTTTTGCTCTCAGAAAGAAGCAGTCTTGAAATGTAACACAATACAGATATACTTGCCACTTGACAGCCTGTTAAATTGTTTACAGTATGGCTTATATATTTCATTCTTTTCTTTTTTCTTTTCTGTTGCTAGAATGGACACTCTAAGGAGGCATCTTCCTGTGGTTGCTCCTGAGGGGATGACTGAACTCAAGAAAATTGCAGTACGATTTGAAGAAAAGATTTATGCTGCTGCTGTCAATCAGGTGCATGCATTTTTTGTATAACAGAGAATTCCAATGGCTTCTGATTGCTTTTACATAAATTGGCATCCATATAACAAATGTCCTGAAACATTAGGACTGCTTTTGGTTGGTGAAGAAGGGTCAACTAGGTCAATATACCTTGCACCAACTGTAATTTGATAATTAATTGCATCAATTTTCATGTTAGTGCAATCTTTCAGAGTGTTTTCCCACTGTGCACAACTATTGAGGAAATCAATCATTATGTTTTCGGGTAGAAAATGTTATAAGTAGCACTTTCAAGAAAGATGTTTCATAACTTAATGTTTTATTTGGTTTGGATTCTGAGTGGAGAATGGTAGTGCGTTGGTGTTGGGCTTTAAATTATGTTTTATCTTTTATACTATATTGTAAAAAAAAAATTACATTTTTGCTACTATTGTCTTTCCCTTTAGTACTTATTTTCTCATTTTCACTCTTTTTATGAATTCAGTCAGATTATCTAAGAAAGATTTCATTAAAAATGCTCTCTATGGAGACAAAGACCCAACAAAACGCTCCAATGAACCCTCAGCCTGGCGTTAACCAAAATTCTACAGACACAGGTAACTCAGTTTTTTTTGTCTACTACCAGAAGCATTATAAATGAAATCTTTGTTTCAACTTATATGATTTGTATTGACTTTTTATCGCTTCCTTAAAAACTTGCATATTTGTTATCCATGATGATTCAAAATTCCCTCAATTTATGGTATTGTTTATGGATGGGATAATGATATAAAATTGTTTATCATGTTTTAAGATGTTTTATGTTTTATTAGAACAACTAGTGATTTTGGAATTCTTTGTTTTTAAAGTGAAGATCATTTTCACTGATAATTTATTCAAGATAAGTGTTAAATTTCAAATTAGTCCCCCGACTATTCATATATGGTCATTTTAGTCGCAGAGTATAACATTGCTCCAATTTTGTGGCTCGAATATAGAAAATTTATCCAAAATAGTTCATTTGGGATTAAATTGGGATCAATTTTATATTGCAATTACAACTTGAGGGACTATTTTGGATTAATTCTCTATGATCGAGGGAGTATATTGGGCAACATGATACTTTCGGACAAAATCATTCATACACCAATAGTCTGGATACTATATTAAGATTTTTCTGTAAATTTAATTATGTACCAATTTTGTGGTCGTGGAGCTTACCCTATTGCCACTTGATTATCAAACAAAGCGCTTATGTTCTGACTAACCGAGGTCTATTTGATTTAAGCTTTTAGCCTTTCTTTCTTTTTAATTCATACAAATTATATAAAACTCTAAGAAACAGATGCATTTCAGGGTTGTTTTCCGCCATGTTTTCATTTTATTGATTTTTATGTTCTCCCATTTCTTTTGAAGGTGGATTATATGGTCTATGCATGGTTTTTATAATATACCGACCCATAGAAGTATTGATTTTGACCTCTTTTTAATGGCTGTTGAATCATTATACTTCATAATAGCGTGTTTTTATGGTTATTCTAAAAATTGTTGACAAGAAATTTTGTAAAATTCAACTATTAGACTTGCTGAATTTATAATTTTCTAATATGATGAGAACAAAATGTGAGTGAAAAATAATCTAAAAAGAAAAGAGCTAAAGGGCAGAATTGTATTTATCATGATCAGTGACGATTTGCTGTACTTGAAGAAGCTTTCAATATCTATATCCATCCATATGAAAGTTGATGATGATGTGTGAAAATTCATTAATACAACAGCTTTTTTTTTAATGTTTGAGTGAAAAATCTGCTTTCCGGAGAAATGAAACCATCTTAGAAAGTGAAAATGCAGTTTCTCATGCTTGTTTGTACCATGATAGAATGATTCTAGTCTTACAACTTATGTTTTTTGAAAGCGTAGCAAATTTATTGGTTGTCATGAAAGTACCATGATAGAATGATTCCAGTCTTATAACTTTTTTTTTTGAAAGTGTAGCGAATTTATTGGTTGTCATGAAAGGGAGTGTAGAAGTTAAGTTTTTAAAACACAACTGGCATTCTTTCATGTGTGAGGATAAGAGCCTCTATCTTTCTGTAAGGATAGCGGTCTGTCTATTTGTTGGATCTCAGCTTTGTTGGCGTTCTGTAGGGCTAGGGCCAGCAAATTTTTTCTTAAAGGGATATCACACATATCTATGCGCTATTTTTATTTTTTTTTGCAGTAGTAATTTTATTGATAAAGTCGTTGCAATTTTTTATTGCCATATTGTACACTCATCTCACAAAATTGTGTTTTATGCATGTTTTGCTCTTTAATAGGATCGCTAGCCATTCCACCACAAGTGAACAGTCAAGGACAACCACTGCCACAGATTCCTCTAGTGGGTCCACCTTCAGGAAGGCAGCAGCTTTTACCTCAAAGCCTGCAAAATAACACTCCTGCTTCCATGCAAGGTTCTTCTAGTCTTTCTGCAGCACCTTCTATTACGGGGCTTTCTCAGTCAACCATAACAAACTTTGGTCATACATCTAACATGCAAAACATGCCAGGGATCTCTCACAGTTCTGTAAATAATTCTTTAGCACAGGGAACAACAGCAGATATTTATGCCAATGCGCCGAGGCATATGCAAGGAAGGCAGCAGCAACAATCACAAAATCCACTTATGTACCAAAATTCGCATCAACCGCAATTGAAGAAGATACACAATACTGCACTTCTGCAACCATCTATGCCGCAGCAACAACAACAACAATCTTTATTGCAAACAAATCAACTGCAAACTTCTCAGCAGTCCACAATGCAAATGCCATCTGGTCTAACATCTGGGCAGTCCTCTATTCAGCAGCCACCAGCGACATCCATTCAATCTGCTTCCCAGCCGGCCCTTCAACAGAATCAGCTGAACGCAATTCAACAATCAGTATCTCCCTTACTCCCACAACATGTGCAAGCGTTTCCTAGACAATCACAGCAACCGCAGTCTTCTCTTCACCAGCAAACAAATTTGCAGCAGCAGCAGCAGCAGCAGCAACAACAACAGTTGATAGGACAACAAGCAAACATGTCAAACATTCAACAAAATCAATTACTTGGTCAGCAAAACAGTATAGTTGACATAAAGCAGCAACAACAAAGATTGCCTGTCCAGCAAAATAATCTTATCAACATGCAGCAGTCTCAACAGTTACTTAATCAGCAATCATTGTCTTTGCATCAGCAGCAGTTAGGTCAGCAAACTAACATGCAGGGTCTCCAGCAGCAGCAACAACCGCAATCCCAGCAGCAACAACAGTTACTTGGTTCACTACAGAACATTTCGAATATGCAATCACATCAACGTTCAATGCAGCTTCTTCAACAGTCTAAAAATATGTCACAGGCACAACAGCAGTTGCAGCAACCTTCTATCTCACTGTTGCAACCACAAGGTCAACAAGCACTTCATCTGTCATCACAGCAGCACTTGATGTCACAATTTCAGCCTCAAGGACAATTGCAGCAGCCATTGGCAATGCAACAGCAATCAAATGGTGGCATGCAAAGGGAGATACAGCAAAGGATTTCTTCAGGCACATTGCTTCAGCCTCAGAGTGCACTGGAGCAGCAGAAGCAATTCATGCAGTCACAAAGGGGGATTCCTGAAGTTTCATCCAGCAGTAAGTCATTGCATGCGATGCATTTTTATAAGAATTTGACACGCCATTCCTTCATTTTTGTTGATACAATCTAAAAAAACATTAGGATTTCAAAGTAAAGTCTTTCTTTCCTTAAAACATAGACAAACACAGAAAAAAACATTACTATTATATCCCATAATAACTTAAACAAACACAACCACACCTTACAACTTCAAATAAAAAGACACAACACCCTATAACTTCAAACATAAAAAAAAAGACACAATAACACCATACGACTAATTAAAGCTTCGAGAAGAAAGATACATGTAGAATGAGAACTATGGAGAGAAGAAGAAGATAGAAGTCTAAGACAGTTTTAGAAGATAGGGAGGTAGAGGAAAATTGCTCGCAAGCTATACAAACCGACATGTTTCACTTTCCAAAAATTCTTCACAATTTATTCTCTATTTTTCTCCAAAGGAAATCAGCCACCTTATATAGGAGAAGATAGAGAAAAAAAGTATTAAATGCTCTCCTTAATGAGCCACCCAAATCAGCCAATAGAATAAACCCAAAGCAACCCACTTAATGAGAAATTAAAACACTTTAGCATAGGAATCAACAAGGAACACACAAGAACAACCAACATATGGAAAAACAGGACAACAACATGAGAGAAATAAATAGCTAGCATATGGAAAAGCAGGACATCTACATGGGAAAATAAACAGCTAGCATAGGGAAAGCCAGTGGCAGGGAAAAACAGATCCAACATGGGGAAAACCAACAACCAAAATATGGGAAAATCGAAAGGCTAACAGCAGGAAAACTAAATGCCAAGGCATGCAAGAAAACTAATAAATGGCAAGTATTGATTGCCACATTTGTTGTGTTAGAACAAACGTCCCTTGAATCCCTCACATATCACTATTTATTTTTAAAGTGCATGAAACATTGCATGGTTTTTCGATCAACTGGCAAATTTGAGAAAATTATTTTCTTGCTTTGTATGAGAATGTTTGATCAATTTGCTTGACTGGCTAAGTTACCATTGCTGATAATATTTATTTTTAAAAGGTTGAGATTGATATTAGACTACTTATTATAAATTCCATACCAAATTCATGAATTATATACAAAATTCATAAATTGAATAATTTGAATTAATGAATTCTAATTATATTTTTCTAATGCTAAGTAGTTCCCCAGAAACAACATTCAACCTCCAATCTCAATTGTGTTGATGAGTAAGATTTGTTTAGGATGTCATTTACAAGTAGCACCATAACTTATCCTGCATGTGGGGAGCGGTAAGCACAAGTTGTTTAGGATTTAACTTATAAGTGATACATTACAATTTAGCTCAATTACAATAAAAATTAAGTAAGGATTAACCTAAACTAAAAGATTATACTTATAATATAATATTTGGTGACTTTAAATAGAAATGTTAGAAAATTGTTCAACCATTAGAAAAGGTTAAATAATTTATATTTGAAAAAGGTAGTTTTAAAAACGTTGATTGAGAAAATGGAGGTTTCTAATGAAGAAGAAAATACCAAAATGCTTTTGAAAATAGCAGAAAAATGAAATTTTGTAAAAAGCATTTTTACAAAAGTGTCACATTCAAACATCAACGCAAAAATAATTTTGTCGTTTCAAAACAAAAAAAGATTAAATTAAACCCTCTCAAACGAGGCCTTAATTTCATAGAAATGTTAATCTTATAGATTAAACTTGTAATTTAGAAATGAGAAGATAAGAAAGTTACTTTTAACATAATAGATAGAGAGGCTGTTTGGTTGTGAGGCCCAAAAAGATGAGGGAGAAGATAACAATATATATATAAAGAAATTTAATAAGAGGAAAATGAATTTAATCATAAATTTTTATATAGATTAATGCAAAAGGTAAAGTTCAAATATGTGAATGACGAAAACAAGTTTGTCATTGGGAAGGTGTTGTGATGCCCAAAAAGATGAGGGAGAGAGTGAGTCTTTGATTCTTGTTACTTCCTGAATCTCTTTAGGGATGACAGAGGAGGAAAGGAATGGGAAGGAAACCTGCATGAGTGAGGATTGTTATCAAGAGGTGGTTTGTGTGGCTCAAGAAAGGGAACATGCATCTCTTTAGGGATGAGGGAGGAGAAAATATGCGAATAATGGAGGTTTACATATTTCAACTTTGTAGTTTATGTCTATGATGAATTGAAGGAAGGATGCATTAGAAAATGTGAAAAATGTACATTTTCAACGGACGAAGGGAGAAGATCTTGTACTAGGAGATGAGCCCCTCTTTACATGAGTTCAATTTCAATATTCTCTTAATCTTTTACGAACTCTTAATTTATTCATGTCCAAGAGAGTGATTCTTTTTGGATATCTTAAAAGTCATTATAATCAACTAAAGAGATGCATAGTTCTTTTTGTTCTTTAGTAATAAGTGTTTAGGTATGAGGACACATATTGTCTCTTGATAAGTAACTAAAAGGTTTTATTTTGGTTGGCTCAGAAGTGGGCAATAATATGTTTAATTTAATGTCAATAATTTTGATGGGCTTCATGCACATTTTGATAGGAGGCATTAAGATTATTGGGGAGACTTCAAATGCATTGACGAGATTCTACTCATCCTATAGTTAAGGTTGCTCGTTGGGGAAGCAAAAGTTTGACGTGGATCTGACACAAGCATGATGATACACAATTTTCTTGAGAATTGTCCTAACGATCCATTTTTTATGTCAATTTCCAATGGGTGGTGTTGTTATCAACAGAGGCATTAGGATATGAGCGTGACATCTTAACTTAGAGAGAGGTGCTAATAACATCTCTAATTTTTGACCCGTTTGGATCACCGTAAAGGCATAAATAGTTGCTCTTTTCTCGAGGGAGCTATTGGGTTCAATGCAAGAGTAGGATCTAGGCATCATTCATCCACCTTAGGGATGAAACATTGTGAAGCTTTAGACAACATCATAGATGGAGGCACTGAGGGTGGATGAGACAACTTGTTGTTTCCTGTTCTAAGTTGAGGAGTCCGAGTATTATTGAAGGAGTGGCTACAAATATGGATGTCATCTTTGTAGATTTGGGGGTTAAGTCCTGGAGGCTGACATACCTACACATATAGATATAGGATCTAGATGAAAAGTTAGATCCATAATGATTTTGGTGGCCTAGTTGGAGGGGCACAGTTTGCCCTTAATATTAATGTTAATTAAGTGCCAAAAAATTGAGGGAAAATTGAAGTCAATGTTGATTTGATTGCTAAGGTTAGGCTTAATAAACTAAATCAAGAACCAATCAATCTTTAATTCTTAAGCTTATGTTTTAATCATACATTCTAAGTACTCTATTTCATTTAATAAATTTGTTATTTGCTTCCATAATTAATTTGATGAAGGTTTATTAGCTAAAGCATGCCAGATCGTACTTGGATTTATCTTGATGACATGCATAGAACTATGTGTTAAAAACTTACACATCTCTCCAACATTTATGATGATTATGCTCACGAAATATCCATGTCCCATAATAGCCTTCATGTATGATCTCCACTACTATGTTCTGACGATTGTACGCTATCTCCTTTGTTAAAATCTCATTAAATACTCATCTTTTTTTTACTATTGCTCTTTTTTTTTTTCTCTTGGCCTCGCTCTAATCTCTAGTGAGTCATTGTGCTTTTTCTAATATAAGGCTGGCACACACACACTCTCTCTCATCAACAAACCCGCCTTGAATTATCGCGTCTACCAATTTTGCAGCTCTGCTACATTACTACAACATTTCAAGCTCTTTCATGTTATACAATGTCCACATCCTCATTTCTTTTTGTACTTACCTAGGAATACCACGTTGCTGAGCGCATTGTTGTTTTGCATACGCACTTGTGATCTCCCAAGCTAGCCTACTATCATTGATCGATGATATGCTCATCCCTTTCAACTCCTAGCTTGGTGCCTATTCCGTCACGCTTGCATGTGACTAACACTGCAATTCCCGCATTCCTCTGCACACACATTGCTCGCCTTCCCAATTTTTTTGTAGTTTCTCCTTAGCTTCGAAGCTTTATGTGATCACTAGCCCACTTATGAGTCAAGGAACCCAAAATTATTATGTCATGAACTCTCAATTGACTACACTTCTTTTGAGCACATGTATAATTTTGATCTTCTTTCTAGTAACAAATCCTTGACACACACATGCAACTAGGCCCTCAACTTTCTATGAGTCTTGTGATTGCTTACCATTATATGACCTTTTGTCATGTTTGATCTTCGACTAGATGAAGTCTATGGAGGTAGGGTAGGGAGCGCCCAAATTAGGTGTTACTTCGAGGGAGGGTCTAATTGAATTTGGCGCTGAAGAGTTGCTTCAAGTTTGTCAAAGTTCTCGGTTAGCCATTCCATTATAAGGTTAGCAACTACACTATGGAGTGTATAATTTGGAGTTCATTGTGTAGGGATTTAACTAGTAATATATGTGTGTGTGTGTGTGTGTGTGTATATATATATATATATATATATATATATATATATATATATATATATATATATATATATATAAATATATATAAAATGATGAAATAATACCTAATTTTGAATTCAGTATATGTTGCGTTGTTTAAAATTATTATTTTACTTTTTTATATGGTGTTCTTGTTGTCTTTGTATGGTACTTGTGCTATGGCTTTCCATTCATACATTTGAATGTTTCTTTTTAAATGATTGGGCTTTTGATATTGAGTTACATTGAGTAAGATGATGGGTGATAAGTCATAAAGCAGAAGAGTTGTCACAAAAAAGTAATGACTGTTGATCTATCAATGTTGAAGTTAAAGAGGAATGATGAATGTGGTGCCTTTGGTTGGCAAGGAAATTGCTAAAGGGGCAATGAGAGAGGCAACTGATGTATCCTCGTTGACTTATGAGAATGAAGATTAAGGTGACGGTTATGGTTTTGTGACTTAGGTCTGGTGATAGGGACCATCAAATGTATACACTATATAGTTGAGAAAATCTACAAAAGCTGATTATGACATTTTACCTGGCATGATGGTCATGATGGCCCTTATTTTCGCGAGGATGAGATGATGATTTAACTTTTGATGTGATGTCTTTTAACCAAAAATTTCTTTTTAAATTTAGGTGTGTTACACAAGAATTATTTCTTTATGCCCTTGGTCTTTAAAGTTCTTTTGAGCCATGATTTCCAGCTCAGAGGCAGGCGTCAACTCCAAGGTTAGATTGGTGGGAGGAAGTCTTTCAATTTTTACATCGTTTGAGTTGGACTTAATAACTAAGCAGCTTTAGTGATGAGGAGGGAGCCACCTTGCTATATGAGAGGGCGTGGACAATGTGCTGCCATGAGTAAGGATGGTGGCAATGCCAATGATGTTGAGTGAGGTGACACCACCTTTCTGCTAGGGCATTGGAGAGTAGGAAGCCTACCTGTTTTTGACTTAGGCAGCGTCGAGCTTATGGAAAGGGAATGTATCCCACTTGCTTATTGTTCAAGGTGTCCACCTATGGAGGGATGCCATCTTGATTTTGACTTCTCACCTATGAAAATGACAAATTAGAAAATAATTTTAACAAAAGAGAATATACTTGTTTAGGGGATATAGGATGGGATGTTGCCTGCCTGTTGGACTATTAACCAATATGTGAAGGTAATAAGGCATACTACTTAGTTCAGAGGACTGACGAGGCCTAATAGTTCACTAAAACTTGACAAGACTAGTGGTCGATGTGGTAGCACGTTTTAAGATAGTCTTCTAGCTTTGTTCGATTGATGTTTGAACCAAGTCATGCCATTCTTCTATCTTTGTTCAACTTACTTATAGAAGAATTTGGGTGGTGTCACCTTCAATCAAGGAGGAGCTGAGGGGACCCGAACTATATGGTTTTGTGCTTGTTGGATAAGTTGATTTTTATGTTGATGTAATTATTGAAATTTTTCATAGAATCATGAAAGAATCTTGATTTTATTTTATTGATCTCAAAAAGAACATATGATCAAGTATCACAATAATTTATTTACTGGACATCTGGACAGAAGATACATCAAATATATGTTGAAGTTTTTGAAGATTTGTATGCTGAAGTAATTATTTACACTAGAAATAGAAGTTATGTGGAATTCTAAATAATTATTAATAACAATAATTATATCAATAATCATTATTAAATTCACATCTTCTAGTATTTATTATGGAGATTTATATTAAAGATAAGTAGTTTATCATTATGAGGGCGGGCCTTAAGAAGAGAAAAGTTAGAGTAATAGATGATGTTTATATAATGGTCTTAAAGATTGGTAGAATAAGTGTTGGATACATGCATTTTAATTATAATAAGGTCAAAATGATGGGTCAGTTTTATTGGATGATGAAAAGATTATTTAGTTATCATAGGTTTTAGTACCTTTGACCATCAACAAAAGAATGATGATACGGGTAAGGATATAGATTGTAGATATAAGATAAGTGTCATATTTGATGAGAGATTATATTAGAGACTCTGAAGATTATAAAATATCTGTAGATTGGAGATGTTATATGGATTTGAATGTTGGCAAAAAATTTTATAGTCAATTGAGTATGGAAAAAAATGAGAATAGTAAGATAGATGCTTAGTAAAACTAGATGTAAATGGATTGGAGTTTATTATATTAGAGATTGTGCGAGTTATAAAAATAAATGACCATAATTTGGGCATGTATAGCGAATGGAAATTTCTCCTATAAAGTTGTTAAATAGAATAATGTTGAAGAGTTGGATGACTAAATGTAGACCAAGGGAAATATGACCAAATGCTTTCAATAGAGACTATAAAGTTAATATCTCTTGTGGTACTCAACCAAAAAATGGATGGAGGATTCATAAACAACCACAAAATAGATAGGATATGGCTAATGATGATGACAAAAAATAATAATTATGCTCTTTAGCTATTTGGTGCAAAAACAGGCTTGGTTTGTGATGCTTCCTTTTGTTCAACAGTGGGTAACAAGGTGGAGGGTATGGGCTCTATATGATTTTTTATAATTTTGAAATATTACATATTGTTTCTCAGTTTTTTATAATTTTGAAATATTACATATTATATCTTTTCTATTTTTTGAATAAAAGATACAACCTTTCCATATTACTTACTAAGATTTATGCAACTTCTAATCATCTCTAACAACCTTATTTTCTTACATCAGCATCAATGGATTCAACAGCTCAGACTGGACATAATGGTGCAGATTGGCAAGAAGAGGTTTATCAAAAAGTAAGAATGATTTATCAACTTATTGTTGTTTTATATCTTATATTGGTATGCTAATGTTTCTGCTTTTTCTTAATGCATAGAGAGCATATTTTATTTAATTTTTTGGATGTATTTTAGAACCTAAATATCTTTAGGTTAATATCATTTGATTCCCTTCAATATTATACTTGATGCCCGAGACTCCTGTTAATATGGTCTCAGGTGAAATTGATGTAGAAGTAGAACAATATATGCAAGTGATGTTGATTTGGAAATGATGCGTGTTTGAACAGAGCTTAACAATTTATTAACTCACAATGAACTTAAGCAATGACTTCAACATGCAATGGGTAAATCAAGTTTACGAAAGCAATCACATGCTAATGGGAGGACCATTAAATAATAGATTAATTAATAACATGCTCGTGTGGTGTTTCAGAGACAATCCCTAAGTTAACAAATAGATTAGTCACTACAAAGGCCCACTCACACAACGCTCTTGGTGTGGACTAAGCGGATAAGCTTTCATAATAAAACGATGCCACGATTGAGGAGAAATAAAAGAAGTACAAGGGGGTAGGAAGAGTTTACCCGCATGGAAGAAGATACTAAGCTACAGAGAAGTCGTTTGGCTACCTATGTGGAAAGGAAAACAGTACGAATCCACTCGCACGCCCGGACATCACTCTGATGTCTCCGAAAATTTTGGACAACAACTTTGTGGGCACCAAATCCTAGAACAACTGGTAGTGGGGCTGGAAAACGGCCTGATCCTATATTTCAGCAGCAGACGGCCGTCTTTGGGATGATTTGGGAGGGAAACAACAAGCTCCTGGCATGAAATTGGGGGGCGACAAGCACTAAATGATTAGGGGGCTGATTTGGGGCCTTAGTGGAGTTGACAGCTATAGCTTACTAGTTAAGGAAAGAGGAATTAATTCAAATTTTTAATCAATACTCAGATTTTTTGATGGGGATATCCTTTCAAACATACGACAACAATTTAGGAAAGGAATTCAAGGCTTGTAGGAGAATTCAAATTTGAATTCAAATTCCCAAATTTAACACTAGGCTAATTCAGGAAGGGAAATTGATGGTATCTAAGATTCAAAAGCCAAGAAGGAGAATACTAGGGACAAACAGAATAAAGCTCGACCCAAAAAAAGGTTAATAAACCACCGACAAAGAAACAAACCGAAGGAAGAAACATAAAAGAGGACTTAGAAAGAAAAGACAAAATCATAAAAACACTACCCTCAGAACAACCTTAAAGGTCACCTCGCATGTATCGATATAATTAGGAAAAATTAGGTGCTCTAAAGAACATTCAAACCAGGGGTCCACCACAACAATCTTGATCCAATGACCGTTGGCACTCCTCCGACAAATAACAACAAACCGGCCAACAACACCACTCACACTTTATGTAGAATAGAAAGATAAAATGGAAAGGTACTTGTACAGAGAAGAAATAGATAGAAGACTAAAAGTGGAAATAGGTGGGAAAGAAGTAGCTCTCATGCTAGGAAGAGAAAACCCTCAAGTTTTAGAAACAATTTATGATAATTCAAAACCTCCATACAACAGCAAACAACACCCTATAAATAGGGAAAAAGAATACAAACAGCCCCCCAAAAGGTGCCGCCCCAAGCCTCCAATGGGAGAGGCCAAAGTATGGAAAATTCCCAAGAGAGAGGCATGACCAGCCCAGGAACCAAACATCCAGAAAACCAACAGCCAGCTCAGGATCCGAATAGCCAGAAAAATCCAACTGCCAGCTCAGGACCCGAACAGCCAGAAAACCCATCAGCCGAAATAACAAAACACCAAGCAGCCAAGGGAAAATGGGCCAAGCCCAATAGGAGAATTTCAGCCCAACAACAAATAACCAAAAATCAAAGAAAGCTAGCAAACCAAAGGAGCGAAATGTCCTAAGAGCACAAATCCTAAACATGTTCATAGGTTGTCTTCCATCATAGGGTAAATAAAATAAAACATAAGATTCCAAAATTTCAAATTGATCCTCTAACATTTTCCCCCCAACATTTCCACCTCCTAATCTTCCCATCTCCTTATCAGATTAGGGTTTCCTCCACTCGCTTGGCCGCTGGCGGCTCCCTCTGCCTCCGATGACGTCGTTTTGATTTGGAACTCTAGCATCTTTCTCATCATCTCCTCCATAATGACAAATTTCTCATCAATATTTTCATGGTTGGTTGAAATTTAGTTTTTGAAATCTGAAACCTTTTTTACAAAATCATATTTCAATTGTTTGATCTCCTCTTCCAGCACTTCTACATTTCTTTCTGCCATAAGTATCAGATCTAGGCTCCAAACAATAGAAGGAACAAAAAACAACAAATATGATCTTCCAACAACAAAAATCAGCAAGACAGAGGGATCAAACGCAGCAAAAATTAGCGAGGAAGACTTGCATTTCAACTCAGGACACAACTCTGATACTAATTTGATAGGAAGTATATGTAATTTCAGCAAAAGCAAAGAACGACAGAAGAAATTTAGGAAGAACGCGCAAGAACTCTTTTTTATTGAAAGAATTAACAAGGAAAACACAAGATATAGTTTAATCTTCAATTGGAGAGGAAGACATAGCTTTCCCAAATCCCTAACCATTGGCTATATCCCACTCAACCTAAGCAAAACTAATTCCATCAAAATCAAGCATAATTTGAATTCACCTTATATTTAGTCTTAAATAGGCTCTCGTAATTCCTTCTCAAATCATCCCCATTTCCCTGAACAATTTCCTCTCAGAGAATTCAATTATGATCTCTTTACCTAATTAATTCTCTCGGAATTGTTTTTAAAACTTTCCTAAACAATTCCCCATTGATTCCTTCTTACATAATGAATGTTAACTCTCATATGCTTTCCTTAAATAATTCTCTCATATTTGAAATTCAAATTAGATTTATTTCCTTAATTAATTCACTCGCAATTGTAATAAAAACATTTTTAAACAATTTCCCCTCTTCTTGTCCGTCGCCCACCCTAGTGGGACCACTGGCTCAGTAGCTAATCCATCAAAATCCTAGAGTCAAACAGACATCTCTTCCCAAATTTCAACCAACATTCTTCAATAGAAGTTCCTCGAAGTATAATACCATTTAGATGCAAGAAGTCAAGTATAAAAGGAAGAGAAGCTCATAAATGTTCCCAAGCAAATAAAACCTTCAAATTTTGATTAAAATGAAAAAAAGATGAGTGCAAGTTTTTAATTGTTTGCATACAAATCTACATCAATGGCGACAAATTTGCAAGTCTTAAAATTGTGATGTAACGGTAGCAAGCAATTGATGCTCAATCTTATTAGTCGGTGACTCCTCTTCAGCTCAAGTCAATGTAGTTTTGTCATCCAATATTGCTCGATGTTCTTTTCCTTTTACTCGAGTGTGCCTATCATTCTCCACTTGAAGTTCTGTCTTACAAGACATCAAATACATTCTCCTTTTGAAGATTCTTTATCTTGGAGGAGAAGCTCTTGAACTCAATCGTGATGCTTGCTGACCTATAGTGATGATGCCTCATGGCCACAGTATGAATCTCAAATTCGTCATGCACAAAGTCAATTGCTTCCCGATAATGAGATTCTAGTCTATATAATGGCGGGAGACTTTAGGAGTTCAAGAAAGAACTTTACCTCCTAGTGTACCCCTCCAAGTATTCCAAATCGAAATCATCCAAATTGAAATGAGCTAAAAATTCAATGTGATGTAAGCAATCCAGGATCTAGTCTAAAATCAACTCTTGCAAAAACCTCAAACTGCCATCTTGTATGCGCCTATTTCATAGGTCATTGGCTGAAGAGTATGTATAACAAATCTTAGATTGATATTTTACTTCTTTAAATGTTATATAAATATTATTATTGTATAAGATAAACGGAAGCAAGATAAGTGAAAATCATGAAGGGGAACAAAATGTACCTGAGCTAAATGCTTCGAAAATTAAATGCACCTATTGACGAGCTCCTCGTTAGGAGGGGCACACTTGAAGTGACAACCAAATATCAAACACACTTCTAGTCCAAGAGGTAATAAAAATGGGGGCGCACACATCCTCATTAACTCCTGTCTCTTTCCAAGTGTTCTTGTGTACTTGCAAGATGTAAGAAGCCCATGTTAGATATTTGTAAGAAGGGCTTGAAAGCTGCCCCAACCTGAGAATCTTTGGGCTAATCTAACGAATCAGGCTGTAATTGGTGGTGACATAATAATTTTGACTATGCAGTCCACTCCATAATATTGGCGGTTGGCTCGAATATGGTGCAACACCTTCTAGCTCAATTGATCAATTGTGATCTCTAATGGATTGAATTCTTCACATTCCATTTTATAGTAATATCCTTTTTGTGGGCTCCATATGAATGGAGGAATCATGCTCCCATAATGGAAGCATGAATGATCGCGTGAACAAATCATCGTAAATGCTTCGAGCCCACAACATCTTCTCATTTAGCTCAAGTATTTCTACACGTCACAATTTAGTTCATCTCATGCGTTGATATTTAAGAACATTTTAAGGGAACCCATGACATCAAAATTCTTTACACGACACTTAGAAGAATTCTTGGAGATTCGTGGTGTTAATCTTTTTACAACAAATACGGTTCACTCTAGGTGCATATCGAATTTGTTGAAGTGGGCATTTGTTAACCTTTATATCTCTTTCATAATCAATTTGAGTGAACATGATGGGAATGATGGTGAACTAGCACTACATCTTGCATGCTGGTTCTAAGTGCCTTATATGTGATCGAAATCACTCAAGCATCGTTTATCCATAAAACGTACTATGTCGATCCATCCAGAGTGTTGAAAACACCAAAGTACCACTCATCCTTATCAACGATGAATGGCGCTCCACAGCACAAATTTCTCTATGGAGCCATGACGCATGGCGCATGGCATGACACATGCCATTTTAAATATAACGCACAATATAAAATAATTGAAAAAAATATATTTATTAATATTAAATACCATTAAATAACTAATAACATGTAAAATTTAATCTTAAATATTTTGTCAAACAATAAAAATGACAAACTTTAATTCCTACAAAAACTTACATCAATAGATTTGAGCAAGATTTAAGCATAACTTAGCCTAGATTTTGCCAAATAGCAAAACTGACATCTTTAAATCCTACAAAGAAAGTTAAAATCCTTTAAATTTTTTGATATATATTTTTTTTAATTTGATATTTAATTAATTAATTGTGAATTAATATATTAACCTTAAAAAATTTAATTATAATTTAAATTTTCAAATTTAAAACATGTTTACAAAATGGCGCGTGCTGTTTGCACCTTTCCCCATTGCGCCCATGCATAGCACAAATAGTGCGTGCTATTTTGATGTGATACGATGCGCAAAGCAAATAATGTCATGTGTGCCGCAGTGCCGTTTGCTTGTTATTTTGCACCACTGACATTTATGGTAGCACTCTCCACACTAAATTCTTTTGGACATGATGAAAAATACGTACAACATATGCGACATAGTACAAAAGTCACTATTTGCAAAAGAAAGGACCTCTCACGCATACTTCGCTCAAACACAACAAAGATGTCTTGCAATTATGCAGCATCACATAAAATATCACTCAAATGTCGTTCATTTGCAAAACGGATTCCACCGATATGTTTAGAATGTCAAAATTATGTAGAAAGGACATTCATGTTTCTTGGATTGTTGCATAAAAGCGAAACATAACATTTACCGTCATGCAAGATGGCGGCATGAATTTCAAGGCATGTAAAAAATGAGGAATTGTGCACAAATATAAACACATCCTTTTAATTAATTAAAAATAAAATTACTATTATTATTATTTAAAAAGTAAAAATATCGAAATAATTTAAAATTTCATTTTCTTGGCCCAAAAGTCTCGATAATACTGCTTGAAACAAGTGTTGTTGCGATGCCCGCCTTCATGTTAGAATCAAAACAAAAAAAGACCCAACTTAATTCACACAACCCAATCCCACCTCCCTTTATCTCTTTCTCTCTCTTTGCTCCCAAGTTGCACATCCTGTAACTCCCCGGCCTCCCTCTCTCGCACCTTAGGTAATCCCAATTCATCTCTCTCTCTCTCTCTCTCTCTCTCTCTCTCTCTCTCTCTCTCTCTCTCGTCTATGCCTTAGCCTTTTGGCAAGGCCCCTATTGCTCGCTTTTCTCTTGCTCATCGGGCTCAACTGCATCTCCGACAATCTCCTTGACGCCAACCTATCTTCTGTCCCTCCTCCTAGCCATTGTTGACACCAGCCTTACTTTGTACTCCATCCTAGCTGTTATTGGCACTATTTGTACCTTCTCCATCCTAGTTGTAGTTGTCGCTTACATTTCTCTTCTTGCTTGCCACATGATCTAGTTGTTGTTGAGCTGACCCTCGTTATTGAACCCCAACCATAGGTGAACTTAAACCCATCGATCACCATCAACCCCTCATTCGACCAGCCTCCCTCTATCCCTACTTCACTTTGTCTCTCACTCCCATCTCTGGCT
Organism: Dendrobium nobile; assembly: GCA_022539455.1. NCBI lineage: Eukaryota > Viridiplantae > Streptophyta > Magnoliopsida > Asparagales > Orchidaceae > Dendrobium > Dendrobium nobile. The sequence continues at coordinate 80,340,244 of CM039726.1, read as the reverse complement.
TCTGTACCCTCTCTTTCGCACTCTAAACGGAGGGAGAAAACTTTGTATACACTCTCTTTCTCTTTCTACCCTTTTACTCTTCTCTCTCTCTCTCTCCTTGTTTTCTTCACTCTCTCTCTCTTCTTCTCTCTAAACAGAGAGAATACCTTAAAAGGCAAAAAAAGAAAAGAAATCATATATATATATATATATATATATATATATATATATATATATATTCTCACCTCGCAAATCTTTTCGCCTTGTCATTCTTGTCGGCATGCGTGAAGGTAAAACTCGCAAACACTTTAAATTTCTAAAGCCTTATTATGATGCATTTGACAAGATGAGTCGAACTTGTGTATGTTTTTCTAAGCATTACATGTAAAATAGTAGGTGATGCTCGCGATGTAGTGAGTGGTCCCTGCACATGCTTTTGTAAATATGGCAGGGAAAATACATATTGTGAAGATCCTTTGTGCAGGTACCTCGCGCACTTCTATTTTTGTCGGTGGGTTTTTGAAATTTTAGCCACGATGTCTTTGTTCATCAACTACATGCACATTGTTCTACTTGCTCAACAGGCTTTAGTCTCCTCATAATGTCCCTTACATAGGGGAGATGCCGGGATTCCACTAGAATTTGGGCTGAATGAATTTTCAAAGAACAAAATAAAAATGATTTTTTTTTACTTGATAACACAATCAAAATTGAAAATATAATTTTGAAATTGCAAAAATGAAATATTGAACACACAAATAAAAGAAATGCACATCAAGTCATATGAACAATAATGACCAAAATTGAACACGAACACTGAATTGAAATATAACTTACAGAACTCATTAGTGAATGCTTTAGTTTGCCTACAAGTAGAACTAACCTCTCTGCACTGCTAGAGTCCTCTTGAATTGTTAAGAATTTTCAAGGACCCTCTCAATGGGCTAGGAGCTAGGGAGCGCCCCTACTTATAACAAGAAATTTGGTATTGTTGTGGGACCCATCATGCAAGATTACAAGCTTAACTAGATGAAATTGCCTTCTATGCCACCAGACCCGCAATACATACATACAAGTAGATAGAAGGTAGTGGCGTGGCCTTCTAAAATGTAAAATTGAAATTGTTCATGTGTTTCAATGATAAACATTTACACAAATAATTAAAATCCAAATCCAAATATTTTAAAATCATGCACATAACATCACAATTCACAACTTTAAATTCAAGTATAACTTTCTTGAGAAGTGTGATGTATTTTGAGAAGCCTGCTTGTTAATTTGAGAAACATATAGCTGGTTCAAGGAGTTTACTACTCCCTTGAAGTGCATGCCACCCCTTAATAAGTATGCAGTTGGCTTGAGAAACGTGCAGGTACCCTAACAAGTGTGTCATCATTCTAAAAGCGTGCAAGTGCATTAAAAAACAGGTAAATTCTCTGCATAAATGCATCAAAAAGCATGCAAATGCACGATATAGGCAGTTACGCACGTCGAAAGTGAGTAAATGCATAATGCAAGAAATATCATTGTTCAACTATTTTAAGAAGTGCGCAAATATGTTGTGTCGGCACATTGAAAAGCACTCAAGTATATTGAAAAGAGGGCAAGTACACTTCAAATGCATAAAAAATGTGCCAGTGCACAGTATCGGCACATCAAAATGCGAGCAAACTTTGAAAAGTGTGTGAGTACACTGTCCTTGAAAGATGAGTGCACTGTCCATATACACCAAAAAGTATTTAAGTACATCATGTAAGTGCAAGAAAAATCACGCAAGCGTATTGTGAAATATGTAAATGCGCATTGTGAATGTATCAAAAGATGTGTAAGTGTATTGTGTTACTGTATCATGGGATCACATCAAAAAATGTAAAATGCATTTAAAGGCTTGCAACCATGCATATCACTTCATCAAAATCAATTTTACTTGCATGTTTTTCAACAAATGCGCTACTATATTTGGATTCACGCTACTCTAAGAATATTGTAATTTTTTTTTAGAAACGAGCAACCATATTTTGAAATTTTAAAAACTCCCTTCAATTTAAAATTTATGCTGTCATTTTACACATTATTCTCTAGTGGGCCACCCTGCCTACATGATAGGGTTGTAAGTTCCACTCTTGAAGTCTAATCTTTCATGTCCCAAAAAAATGGAGTTGACAAGATTTTCACCTCTTATTAAATTACCGTAATGTTAATTGAAACATAATTTTATAACTGAGCGAGTTTGCAATCAAATATTTAATCTTGATATTCACAATAATATTTTATCTCACTAATATAACTGTAGAATAAGTCAAAGACCCAATCCTTTGCAAGCAAATTGATAAAGTTGACAAGGTTTAAAGTGACAAAAATGAATGTGTTCAAAGTCTTGATGATGGTCGTGTTAATAGTAAAATTCAACCGGAGGAATGCGCCCCCAAATTTCAATGCTACTTTTTTAGGACTTAAGCTCTTAGAAAATTTAATGAATCCAATATTTGCAAAAATCAAGTATTTTCAAAAGGCTCCCTACTCATTTAATTACATCAGCTTCTCACCTGCCATATTTAGCTGGATCTTTTATAGTCTGATAGATATGCATTTTTGGTAGATACAAGTCATGAAAGAGGCACATTTAGCAGAGCTGCAGGAATTCCATCTGAAGATCTCCCAGAGATATCAGCAGGTTCTTATTTACTCATCAGTTTCTTTTCCGGTTCAGTAATTCAATAAATGTTCTACATTGGGAGACTATGTTTAGCACACTTATTGATATTTCTTTTTGCTTTTTGTCCTTGAATTAGAGTGAGATGATGCCTCAAGCAAAGCAATCTGGAAATTTTGAGAAATTGAAAAGCTTCAAAGTGTTGCTGGAACGCGTGCTAGCTTTCCTTCAGATTTCTAAGAATAGTATTACAATTGTCTTGAAAGAAAAGCTCCCTACTTATGAGAAACAAATTCTTGGCTTGTTAAATACAAACAATAAGCAAAAAATAATGCCCTCACAGCTGCAAGGCCAGCAGCAGCAGCTCCATCATCCTGGTGGACTTGCTCAAAGTACTCCCCAGCATCAACCATCTCAAGTTCTACAGATGCAACAACATGAAAATCTTGGAAATCAGGTGCACCAAATGAATATGGCTGGTTCTATCACAAGTATGGGCTCACTGCAACAAGGTACGATGGGCTCATTACAACAGAGTGGTGTTGGGCCTTTGCCGAATTCAGTTAGTGCTTCCCAACAAACAAACCTTAACAATCTGTCACAAAGCTCCCTGAGTTCATTGCAACCTAATGGGACCTCAGTGCAAAATTCTAATGTTCTGCAGCAGCAACATCTTAAGCAACAGCAGCAGGAACATTTATTGCAAAATCAGCAACAATTAAAGCAGCAACTGCAGCAACACCAAATGCAGCAACAATTACTTCAGCAGCAACAAAGACTGCAGCAGCCGCTGCAGCAACAGGTGCATCAGCAACAAAAGCAGCAGCAACCTTCACAATTGCCTGTGCACCAGATGTCACAACTTCATCCTATGAATGAACTAAATGAACTGAAGGCCAGGCAAGGATCTAGTATTAAACCAGGAATATACCAACAGACCTTTACAGGAGTCCAGCGCCCTAACTACTATCCTCAACAACTTAAACCTGGTGCTTCCTTTCCAATTTCATCTCCCCAAAGTCTGCAGGCATCATCCCCTCAGATTTCTCACCATTCTTCACCTCAAATAGAGCATGCTTTGTTACCAACCCATGCAAAACCTGGTACACCTATGCAATCAACAGGGTCACCCTTTGTTGTGCCTTCTCCTTCTCCTTCCACTCCCATTGCCCCGTCTCCCATACCAGGTGACTCTGAGAAGCTATTATCTGCTGCCGTTTCACTTCCAACTACAGGACAAGCTACCAATCAGCAAGCTGCTAGCGCGCCACTTCAATCTCAGTCAATTTCTGTTGCGACGCCTGGAATATCAGCCTCCCCTTTACTAGCAGAATTTCCAAGTCAGGAAGGCAACCTCACTAATGCAACATCAAGAGTTGGTGCTTCTGAGAGACCATTGGAACGCTTAATTAAGGCGGTTAGTTCTCTTGCCTGGCTACTTGTGTGATGTATTATTATGGGATTACTGCTATAGAAATGTTGTGATGATAGAATGAATTTATTTCTTTGATGGCAGGCACCTCTACTTTTTTCCATCGATTCATGCCATGTAAAGCTTAGCTATTTTCGTTTTTTAAACCATTCCTTTTACTCTTGAAGCATGGCATGGGATTCTGCATCCCATACAGGGTTTTGTTGGAATGACCTGGCTTACTGAAATTTGTTGTGGATTAGTCCAAGTATTTTAATGGTATCTTTTGTAATTATTTGATTTTGTCACAATCAGTGATTTCCGACACAATTTGTTATCCCTTCAGTATCTCCAGTAAAGCTTCAAGTCTTAATTAGCTTTATGCATATTCAAAAGATAGCATTATTTAACTTATTTGGATCTACTTGAGCCTATTTCATGATTAAATCCCGTCCAAAACATTAAAAAAAGGTTGTTTTTATGGTGATTTTATTGATTCGGGAATTCAGTCCCACTTTGCAGAGGCATCATATGCTTCTTTTCTCCGGCTACTTGCGAGTTTGGTGAGGTTGAGAAAAAAATTAAGATTTTGGAGTTTTTGAATTTCCAAATCCTCGTGAAATGAAGTATATAAGCTTTTCGCAGTGTAGTTCTTGTGAGGTAGGGCATCTAAATTTCACAATAGCTCGCATTTTGCTGTTGTTCAGAGCAAAGGCCAACATGTACTAATCATACGAGCTTGTTTTTTCATGTGGTGGGGAGTTTCCTGTTGCTTTACTTCAATTATTTTGCAAATTTGTTAGGAATTTATCAAAACCTATACAAACCTTTTGTGGGCGTGGTTGAAGATCTTTTGTTTGTCCTTATGGTAGGTTTCCTATATATGCCTTTCTTGGCATTATGAGAGTAAGCAAGCCTACAGGCATATGTGTCTCTGTCCATTTTCTTATATTGATCTCATTATTTTAAAAGGATTGTTAAATGAAATATTCAAATGTAAAATGCAGGGAGAAAAAAGGCAATGTAAGCATGCATTTAAGTGAGGTAAAATGATGTTCCTTTTAGTGGACTTCACCGTTAGTTTTTTTTTTTTAAATTGACCTCAATATTTAAAAATAGTTCATGAGGATTGTAAAGCAAAATATTGACAAATAAAATTTCGAAGAGAAAAAAAAGGCAGTGTAAATAAATATTTAGGCGGGGAAAATGATATTCCTAGTAGTGTAGTGTGCAGGAAATTAAGCATTTTTCCGTTTTGTACTCGTTTGAATTTATTGCTATGGAACTGAGAAGGAGATTTATACTACTAGTTCTCACTTTCGTTTACTAATTGATGTGGTGAAATGGCAACCAATCTTTTCTCGATTTATGTTACCAAGTTTGGCGAATCTTGAGCCATTATCCAAGCAAACCTTACGCATAAAATTTAGTATTGCTCAATAATGAATTTTCTAATACGCTTATTATTTGGTAGCGTTAAGTTTATGATCATTTGCAATTAATTGAACAATTCAATGATATATGATGTTACAATATCAAGTTGGAAGTCTTGGCAAATACAGTTTCAATGATGATGCTCGTCCCAATTTCTTTTACTTACGCAACTGTAAATGACATTCTAATTATATGAATATTGAAGTATAATAAATTTGGATTATTCTCTTTTTGTTGGTTTTTGGTGTCCATCAACAGTTTTTTTTTCTAATGTTTGTTTTTAAGGATTGGGATTTCATTGTTAGTCTTAATTGGTTACATTTACGATTATGTCAGCTTGTTCTCCAGTGATTTTCCATACTTATATGAATGTTGCATTTATAACATGTCATTTTTAACTTTTTTTAGGTGCAATCAATGTCTCCAACTGCCCTTAGCTCTGCTGTTAGTGATATTAGTTCTGTTGTTAGTATGATTGACCGGATTGCTGGTTCAGCACCTGGCAATGGCTCAAGAGCTGCTGTTGGTGAAGATTTGGTTGCAATGACTAAGTGTCGTCTGCAAGCAAGGAACTTCATGTCGCAAGATGGAGGCACCACCACGAAGAAAATGAAGCGGCATACAAGTGCCATGCCATTAAATAATGTTTCATCAGCAGGCAGTGTAAATGATAACTTTATGAAATTTGGTAGTCTTGATTCCCCTGAATTGGAATCTACGGCAACTTCTCATGTCAAAAGGAGGAAACTTGAGGTACTTTCACTTTATATCTTTATAACGGCAACAATCCCATAGAAGATACTGTAGTCGTTGTGTGGTGATAGAAATTGCAGAAAACTCAGCTTTTTGGCTTTTAGTATAACAATCCGATGGTACTAGTTGTGGATATGCAAAGTCAACATGTGCAGAAACTAGAAACAAACAAAATCATATATCTCCATCTATAAAGTTGGGGAGCAATAATAGGGATTGAAGGTTCACGAAATTCAGATGTAATTACCTTTAGATAAATCTCCAATTTTTAACAATATCGGCTGCATCATCATTACTATAGAAAACTCTGCTTCAAGCTTAGTTAGGCTTGATATCAATCACTTGCTCGACTTTATATCGATCATCATTAACGAATGATAATTTATCTTCATAGCCTCTAGATCATCACAATAATATTTTTCATTGGCTAACTCAAAACATGGATTAGATTGACATAGATGTTTGAACTGTCGGTTTCAAGATCATGGTTGATAACTGAATGATTCCTTGAAAAAGATCCCAATAATTCAAGCAATATTTTTTTAAATATTCTTGATCCATATCTAAGTCATATTTGTAAGAGTTTTCCTAGATGTAATAATTATAACCTTGATGAAATATAGCAACAAAAGAATATGTATTTTGAATATCCACAAGCAAACTTTTGTGCTTTTAATATATTCTCCTTCAATAAATTGTTCATCTTGAATAAATCCTTGGTTGTGCTGTCTGATTTTGCAGGTCAACCATGCTTTGCAGGAGGAGATCAGGGAGATAAACCAGCAGCTTATTGACACAGTGGTTAGTATATGCGATGAAGATTCCGATTCTGCTGCTGCTGCTGCATCCGAAGGTGTTGGAGAGGGGACGATCATTGAATGTTCCTTCAATGGTGTCGCTTTCAGTCCTAGTTTAAAAGCTCATTTTGCTTCAATGCATATGGTTAGATTCTAAGAAAAGTAGACATTCTTCCCATCAATCAATTTCAGTATAGTAAATATCATCTTTATTCTTTACAGTGCCCAATAGCTCCTTTGAGATTGCTGGTTCCTTCCAATTATCCAAAATGCTCTCCTCTACTTCTTGACAAACTTCCAATCGAACCTAGGTAAACTCATGCAGAACTTTTATATAGTTATCTAAGATTAATGTGCTTTGTTGTCTTATTTTCAAAATTTTGTCATTGTAAATTCTCAGCAAGGAATTTGAAGATCTATCTATCAAAGCAAAGTCGAGGTTCAGCATCTCACTTCGAGGCCTTTCACAGCCTATGTCGCTGGGAGAAATGGCCGGAACTTGGGATACTTGTGCGCGGAAGGTGATTGTGGAATATGTTCAAAAGACTGGAGGGGGTAGCTTCAGCTCAACCTATGGTGCCTGGGTAAACTGTGTTGGTGCTTGATCTGCTTCAATGAACTGTCTTCATTTATTTATTCCCCTTGAAATACGTACCTTTTACAAGGAATTCCGCAGATTATCAGCTCTATTCAGCCAATAAACAGAAGGAAAAAAAGTTTAAATTATATTTATCGTCTGTAATATCCCACCAAGTTCCTTTTGTAATATTTATTAGCAAAGGAGGGCACTGTGGCATTACTCTAAATGTTTCAATTAAGGATGTGACCGTTGTCCTGCCATATTGTTCATTGTATGATTTGTCGATTAGGATTTCATTAATTTAGTGATGTGTTGTTTTTATGTGAATTGTAATACTATTTGCTTGCCATCTTGTATGTTCATCTGTCTTCATCTTCTGTACATTTTTAAACTTTTTATCCAGGGAAGTTATATTTCATTCAAAATTACATAAGATTTTTCGTCTAAAGAGAAGGAAGTTTCATCATAAGTAAGAGTTTATAGTTACTTATATGAATTCAAACTATCTTAATTTACATATGAATTTGTAATATAATTTCACATGAAGCCAACCCTTGCATTGCCACATAAAGCAGCATTTCCTTGATCACCTCTGCAAGCTTCACTTTAGCTTTTTGGGTTTTAAAAATCTGCGCCCAACCTCTTGTTGGGAAGAAATTATTAGGTGCGGACACCGGACAGGAAGAATTATCTAGATTTTTTTCTGTGTACAATAAAAGCATAGTTAAAGGTACACAGAAATTCGGATGGTTCTCTCTGTCCGGTATCAGCACATAATAATTTATCCTTGTTTTGAGTCTTAAAGAATTGTTTCGGGTTAGATTTTGTTGATATATTGTGTTTCAAATGAAAGTTTTGCTTGTGGATTTTGTCTTCATTTCATGAGAATATTGTTATCTGATTTTAGGTTTTTAACGGGTGTAAATCCTAATGATTAATTATCCCTTCCAGGTTAGTGTTTAGATGGACATTGAGTATCACTTGTGATTAGAATATGCAATTGTTCATCCCTCCCAACTGCTCCAATTGAGAGTTAGTATAACTCTAAAATTGATTGCATGATCTATATTTCTTAGCTCCTCACTTGATCTGGATATGCACTAGTTACTTCCGTCTTCCTTTTCAGCTAATTTCTTTGTCTGAGAAGAGACGGTGATGGAGGTGCTTTCATCCATTTATATTCTCAACTCTCTGGTTGCATGTTCTCATCCTCTTAGGGTTCGACCTACACTTACTCGCCTCTTCTTGAGCTCGTTTGATGACAAGAAGCTCACAGGATTGTTGACTCCTCCTCCTGAGGCCAATCAAGAGATGTCATGAGTCCTAATCTTAACGTGTAGCATTATATATGTATCTATGTATAGCTTATGTTTTGCCTTTTTATGTGTGGCATTATTTGTAGCCTTCACAACTCTATAAATATGGGTGATGAGGAACATAAAAGGGAACTTTTCTAATACTTTTTTTTTAATCAATTTTTTAGCTTTTAGCCTCTTTGAAGACCCCCTTCACCTTTTGGGCTTTGAACTTATTCTTGTACTTTAAATTGTGATTCTTGAATATAAAAGACTCAAATTTACACTTTAATAGCAAGACAATAGAGGAAATAAAGATCTCATCATCTAACATGGAGTATATCACTCTATATAAGTAAAAGGAGAAAAAAGATTTTTTTTTTTTTTTTAAAGGAGAATGGTGTTTAATTTAAATATGGCATATATATATATGAAGGAAGACCGCTTTTTTAATTAACTTTATTAATTAAATAAACTATTAATTCTATATTTAATAATATTTATTTTATTTTATATTAATTAAGTTAATTATATTAAATTTAATTACTAATTGTTTAATTAAGTTAAAATTAGATAATTAATTTATGCATTAATTATAATACTAATTATTTAGAAAATTTACTTAATTATTAATATTTTAAATTGTATTAATCAAGTTTGCCTTAGGGCTTGCTTTTTAATTTTCATCTCATTTTTTCGTGGTCGCGGTTTGGCTTCCTTGCTTCGCAGGAGGTGTAAGATTGCACGAGTGGCTTCTTCGGCTCTTCGTTGTTGTTCGACTTCGCTCCTTCGACGACGTTCACTTTTTCTTGTGGGATCGAAAGACATTTCAATCGGAAGTAAGGACGGGTGCTCGCTCGTTGTGAAGGTTACTTTCTCTCTTTCGCGCGCTTCTTCGGCTAAATCCCGTAAATTCGCCGAACTACAGGATTTAGTAAATCCAAGATTCAGAGATTTGCGTCGAGCTGAAATCCCGTTTGGCAGGATTTACGCTAAATCCTGCTCAAATCCGACGTACATCCTTTTGCCAAACAACCCCTAAGAGACTGTTTGGCGACAAGTGGGAATTAACTTTAGTAAGATTTAGTAAATCCTATAAATCTGGATTTAGTAAATCTGAAATGTGTTAAATCCTGAAAACTGTTTGGTATGCTAAATGTTAAATCCTGTTAAATCCCGAGAAACTGTTTTGTAATATATTTTAAGATTTATGGCGGTTAGGGATTTAAATATGAATAAGATAATTATAAATTAAAAATTAAGCGTATAATTAAAAATAAAAATTAATGTGTTATGAATTAATAACATGTTAAGTATAAAGTATTAATTAATTCTTGATTACACTGTTAATTATATATTTAATAATATATATTTAAGTTATGTTAATTAAGCTAATTATATTAATATTTAATTACTAATTATATAATTAAGTTAAATTATATAATTAATTTATGCACTAATATACAATTAGTTATTTAATTAAATTATTTAATTTACTTAATTATTAATACTTTAAATTATATTAATCAAGTTAATCAATAATAACACAGAGGCATCTAGGGTTTGCTTTTCATCTTCTCTTTTCGTCGTTGATGTTCGGCTTCTCGTTACTTTGGAGCCTTGGAGGAGGTGTATAGATTGCACGTGTCACTGGCAGTTTGAAATACCAAACATATACATAAAACAAAATACAAATGCACAATTTTCTCAAAATGCGCAAGTAAAGTGCAAGTGAATGTGCAACAAAGGCGCAATAAAGGCGCAACTTATCTCGTACCTTTGATAAAATGCAGCCTTCTCCCAACTTCGCCTATCGCCGACAAGGTCCTGAAGAATGAAAATGCCAAAGGTTTTGAAGAACTGCTGAGAACCTATGTCGGAGAGTGGAAATTATAGTCGATTTGTTTTGCGTCTTTCTGTATTCATAATTTCAAATATATCGGGTTGTCAGGCGGGGCGGATCGGTCGGGCTGATAAGACATAAAGCAATAATAGTAAAGAAATAAATTCCACCATTAATGTCAACATATTATTGGCTTACAAAGCAGAGATAGGTCCGGTGACCAGACCTAATAATTTACCCGCTTCTTTAGCTCCTTCTTGGTTGTTCGATTTCGCTCCTTCGCCGCCTTCCTATTGGATAGGAAGTTACGACATTTTGATCATGTTATGTCCTAGAGTATTTGTGGGGGTAGAGAAATATAAAGTTTAATGTCTTAGCGTTGTACGAAGATCCAGCACGCAATCAGATAAGAGAGAGGGTCTAGTATTTATGAGACACTAATATTTTTACGTGGAAAACCATTGAAAAGGAGGAAAAACCATGGGGTCTAGCTAGCCCAGTTTGAATGAATCCACTAGTATAGCAGTTGATTACAAATGAGGTCATTCCTTGGGGGAAGGCCTTAACTTGATGCACATCTTATAGAGTACATTACATGATGTGAATACAAAGAATCATTATGGACATATTCGTTTGGTCGGAAGGACGGCAGTCAATGGGCGACGCAAGTCGGAAGGATCGTAGTCGATGGGCGACGTAAGTCGGCAGGACCATAGTCGGCGGGCGGCAAAGGTCGGAGGGACTGTAGTCGGTGGGTGACGTAAGTCGGCAGGCGACAAAGGTCGGAGGGACTGTAGTCGGTGAGCGATGTAAGTCGGTAAGATCGTAGTCGGCGGGCGACAGAGGTCGAAAGAACTGTAGTTGGTGGGCGACGTAAGTCGGCAGGACCGTAGTTGGCGGGCGACAGAGGTCAGAATGACTGTAGTCAACGGGCAACTTATGTTAAAAGGATGGTAATCAATAGGCGACAGAGGTTAGAAGGACTGTGTCAGGTAGAAGTCCAGTAATGGATAGAAATCCAGCATCGAATAAATGTCCGGCAAAAATCTAACGACGGATAAAAGTCCAGCGTCTGGTTGAAATCTGGCTACGAGCAGAGGTCCGATGTCGGATAGAAGTCTGACGTAAGTCAGCGGCCAGGGAGAACTCCAGTGTTACATGATATTCAAGCAAAACTCTAGAGTTACTTGAAGATTGGGCGAAATTCCGACGTCTAGTAGAAATTTGGCGACAAGCGAAATTCCGATGTCACTTGGAAGTCATGCGGAATTCCGGCGTCCCATTGAAGTCGGGCTGAATCCCGACGGTGGTCGAGGAGGATTTTCTTCCCTCATAGTCTTCTCTTCTTCCTTCTCTTATTCTCTTATTATTGTTTTGCTCCTTGCTTGGGCCCCATCTCAAAAGAAATGAGGGGTATATTTATAGATTTATAGAGTGGCATGACCTGTAAATATATGAGAGATTAGGGGTAAATGGGGAGTGGTTGGATGGACGATCGATATTGAATCCCTTGATTGTGTGTCGTTCGTTAGACATTTGAAGATCTTAACAATGTCGGAATTCGACAATCTTGAGCTCGTTGAATTCCTCTCGTCGAGCCGCTTGATTAGACTATAAACATGTTATGTTTTGAAACTGTTTAGTAACTGAAACTGTGGTACGAACTATCCAAAAGCTCTTTGGGTCCTTGATTTGGACTCATTTGGGCACGAATTGAGTCAAATTTGGTGTCGTTGGGTTCTTATTTTCGAGGTGCTCAGTTCGACTATAAGTTTGCTGAAATCGGAGTACAGGTGATCCTAGATTTAATTTTTGAAGTTTTTAGCTTGATTTTAGCCTTGAGATTCGTGCCCAATCAAGATAATTTTTTGATGATATATCAAATGCCCCCCTATTTTCGGACGTTGAAGTTTCAGGAGTCCGAAAATATATGTGTTGACATTTTATATTGTCCGAATCGCAAAAAATTGTGTCCCAAAATTAAAATTTGGCTTAAACTTGATCATAGAGGTCTCATTGAGCTCCAAAAGTGTCAAAATTGAGTCTGGAACTTCAAAAAACCTGTTTGGGAAACTCAAAGATGTCAAATTTGGATCGCCAGGTCCAAAAATTGGGCCCGGACACACGTAGGAAGTCAAATCGATTGGCCGGCCGCCTCCCGCTGTTAGCTGCAGGTTGCGGCATGCCTGTCGCGCGTGAAACGCCACGTCCGGCGTACTGGATCGTGCGGTTATGTTTTTATTTTTTTTGTGTGGAGCTCACGTCATTTCAAAAAATTTCAAAAAAATCATAAAAAATCCCAACAAATTATAGAAAATTTTGAAAAAAAATTAGAAAAATCGAGAAAATTACACAAAATTCCAAAAAACTCTGAAATTTTTTTTCTTCCCAAACAAAGGCTATAAATAACCCCTCAAAGCTAGGGGGAAACATATACCTTATTCTTTTCTCATTCTATCTTTCTTACTGTGGAGGCATTCCACTGTTTTTCGTAGGTGACTTTCCCTACTTAAATTCAATGCATCTCTTCGGCACAGAAGGAAAATTTTTCTCTTTCCACTATCTTCTTCTATGTCAATCTTCTTACAGTTGAGGCTTTCCATTGTTTTTCGTAGGTGACTTTCCCTACTTAAATCGGTACCCCTCTTCTTGTACATAAGTTAGAAATTTCTTGGCCTCGTTTCTTTTTTTTCTCCTCCCACGTTCTTTCTTATAGTTGAGGCATTCATCTATTTTTTGTCGTAGGTGACTTTCCTTATGCAAAATTCAGGGCCCCTCTTTTGGTGTAGAAGTTAGAATTTTTGTAACATTTTTTTTTCTTCTAGTCTTCTTCTTACATTAGATGCATTTCACTGTCGGAGATTGGTGACAATCCCCTATCAAGCTTCAATGCCCCACTTCTGTCTAGAAGGAGATTTTTTTCTGTTCTTCGCTTGCGTTCTTCTTCTTGCATTAGAGGCATTCCACTGTCGGAGATAGGCAGCATTCTCCTATCAAACTTCAATGCCCCTATCTTGTACAGAAGAAGTCGCTATGAGAGACTATCTTCTAAATAGATAATCTGTGAAAGAAGGAGATCAATTGCTTCTTGTATGCGAGGGTGATTTGAGAAGATCTAGCGGTAATAGTGTACGAGAAGAGAACCATAAGTGATGAGTAGACGGGGAGACTTTCAATGCTATTTGAGAAGAAGTTCATCAGCGATGGACGATCGAGTGGAAGTCTATTGGCAGTCAACGACCGAGTGGAGAGCTGAAGGAGAGAGTTGGATGGTGTGCTACTATCAGTAGTTTTAGCTAGAAATTGATGATGGCTGATATGAAGTAAAGGACTAACGGCGAACATCAGTCGAAGGACCGATGATGACGGTGGTCTAGTTGCATTCTGCTAAGGTTATATGTATCCATATTGACATGTGCAGACATAAGATATTCCTTTCTTTGAAGAAGAAATTATAGGAGATGCTTATATGCAGCAGAGAAGAAGTCGCTTGAATCCACCAAAGATACTTGACTATTTTAAAGTTTCTTGTTGCTTGATGATAGTAGTTTGTAGGGATGATACCAATGTACTTTTTACTTTGAAATTCTTACAAAAATGAACTTGATGTATAATTTTTGCAATGTAACTCTAGTGATATTGTATATGAAGTCGAGATCTCATCCCTCAGAGGAAATTGAATTATTTATGCATATTTGAGTCATGATTTGATATATTACCCCCCATATTTTTGGAGGCATTATTAGACTACTAAGGCCTTTATATGAGTGTTTATTTTATCAACTCCTTGCTTTCATGCAATCTTTATAGAGAGAATTTTATTTTCTCATAACAATGCTCGATGATGTAGACTTCTGTATAAGAGGTCGAGAGAATCCAGTAAGGATGTATGACCTATCCAAGATTGCATATCAGAGCTATGCTCGATGACGTTAACCTATATGAAAGAGGTCGAGAGAATTCACCAATGATGTAAGACCTATCCGAGGTTGTATGCCAGAGCCTTTGGTTGATGACGTTAACCTATATGGAAGAGTAGACCTGTCAATATTGGAACCGGCCTAAAAACCCGACCTGAAAATTTTGGGTTTGGGTTGACCCGAACCCGAAGCGGGTCGGGTTCGGGTTCTGAAAACCGACCCGTTTGAAAAATCGGGTCGGGTTCGGGTTGACCCAGGAATAACCCGAAATGATCCGGAATGCACACAAATATGTCTGCCAGGAGTGATCCTGCCTGTTTCCTGGCTGCCCTGCCTGCTCGGTGCGTCACGTCACGGTGTGTCCCGAGGCTGCCTCGCCTCGCATCGCGTCTCGAGGCCATGTCGGGTCGCGTCCGCTCCATTTTCACGATAGTTTCACACCGCATCTAGCGTCCGCAGCAGTCCCGCGTCGCTTCCGGCGTTTGCGTCCAGCAGTTCCGCACCGCTTCTGGCGTCCAGCATCCGCATCCAGCAGTTTCGCGCCACATCCAACGTCTGTATCCAGCGGTTCCACGCCGTTTTCGCTTCCGGCGTCCAGCATACGCGGGTCAGGTCAGGTTGACCCGAACCCGAAGCGGGTTAGGTTCGGGTCCAGAAAATCGACCTGTTGCAAAAACGGGTCGGGTCGACCTGAACCCGAGTAGTGCCGGGTCAGTTTTGGGTTCGACCCGAACCCGACCCGTAACCCAAAATTTATAGGTCTATTGAAAGAGGTCGAGAGAATCCACCAAGGATGTAGGATCTTATCCGAGGTTATATGTCAGAGCCCCGCTCAATAACGTTAACATATATGAAAGATGTCGAAAGAATCCAGCTAGGATGTAAAACCTATCAGAGGTTATATGTCAGATCACTGTTCGATGACGTTAACCTATGTTGAAGAGGTCGAGAGAATCCACCAAGGATGTGAGACCTATCTGAGGTTGTATGTTAGAGCTCTGCTCGATGATGTTAACATGTGTGGAAGAGGTCGAGAGAATCCACCATGGATGAGAGACCTATCCGAGGTTGTATGTTAGAGCACTGCTCGATGATATTAACCTGTGTGGAAGAGGTCGATAGAATCCACCAATAATGTGAGACTTATCTGAGGTTGTATGTCAGAGCCCTGCTCGATGACGTTAACCTGTGTGGAAGAGATCAAGAGAATCCACCAAGGATGTAAGACCTATCAGAAATTTTATGTTAGAGCCTTGTTCGATGACGTTATATGGAAGAGGTTGAGAAAATTCACCAAGGATGTAAGACCTATCTGAGGTTATATGTTAGAGCCCTGCTCAATGACATTAACATGTATGGAAGTGGTCAAGAGAATCCACCAAGGATATGAGACCTATCTGAGGTTGTATGTTAGAGCCCTGCTCGATGTCTTTAACCTGTGTGGAAGAGGTTGAATCGAATCTCCCTGGGATCATTTTTTCCTTAATTGGGAGGGGGTGAGCGCCGCGTGTATCCCGAATCAAAGGTAGAGACTGATCTATCTTTAGACTATTACTATCTTTTTGAGATCATGATTAAGACCTTGCTCAAGGAATAGAAGTCCAGTAATTGACTATATAAAGCTTATAATTGATTGGAAGTATCCTTGCTATTGCTGGGATATTCCTGAAATATCATCTGGATATTGAAAGCATTGGAGAATTTTTTTTTTACCACGGTTGGAGACAAAGTTAGCCCCCCCCCCCCACAACCCCCGTCCGCATCTGATTCTTATGAAATTGATGCAACAATGATTGATGTTAGGAAGTTGACATGAATGACCTTCTGAGTTTGGAGCAAATTTTGCCCCCCAGTTGGGAACCATGTTCCCACAAACGACGCCAAACTGTTGCGTCATAGAGTATTCGCGGCTATAGAGAAATATAAAGTTTAATGTCTTTGCATTGTACGAAGATCCAGCATGTAATCAGATAAGAGAGAGGGTCTAGCATTTATGAGACACAGATTTTTACGTGGAAAATCCTTGAAAAGGGGGAAAAATCACAGGGCCTAGCCTAGTTTGAATGAATCCACTAATATAGCAATTGATTACAAATGAGGCCCTTCCATGGGGGAAGGCCTTAACTTGATGTACATCTTATAGAGTACATTACATGATGTGAATATAAAGAATCACTATTGACGAAGTCGGCGGGCGACAGAGGTCGGAGGGAATGTAGTTAGTGGGTGACATAAGTCGTCGGGCGACAGAGGTCGAAGGGACTGTAGTCGGTGGACGACATAAGTCGGCAAGACCGTAGTCAGCGGGCGACAGAGGTCGGAAGGACTGTAGTCAGTGGGCTACGTAAATCGGCAACACTGTAGTCGACGAACGACATAGGTCGGAAGGTTAGTAGTCGGCGGGCGACGGAGGTTAGAAGGACTGTGTTAGGTAGAAGTCCAGTAATGGATATAAATCCAACATCGAATAAATGTCCGACGAAAATCTAATGACGGACAGAAGTCCAGCGTCAGGTTGAAATCTGGCGATGAGCGGAGGTCCAGGGTCGGGTAGAAGTCTGACGACAGTCGGCGGTTGGGGAGAACTCCGACATTAGATGGTATTCATGCAAAACTCCATAGTTACTTGGAGATTGGGCGGAATTCTAGCATCAGGTAGAAATCTCGCAACGAGCAAAATTCCGACGTCACTTGAAAGTCGGCAGAATTCTGGCGTCCCGTGGAAGTTAGACGGAATCCCGGCGGTGGTTGAGGAGTTTCTTCCCTCCTAATCTTCTCTTCTTCCTTCTCTTCTTCTTGCTTTGCTCCTTGATTGGACCCCCTCTAAAGAGAAATGAGGGGTCTATTTATAGATTTCGGGAGTGGGATGGCCTATAAATAGATGAGAAATCAGGGGTAAACGAGGAGTGGTTGGATGGACGGCCGATATTGAATCCATTGATCGTGTGCTGTTCGTTAGACATTTGAAGGTCTTAATGATGTGGGAATTCGGCGATCTTGGGCTCGTTGGATTCATCTCGTCGAGCCGCTTGATTCGACTAAAAGCACGTTATGTTTGGAAACCGTTTGGTAACTCAAATTATGGTACGAACTTTTCAACAGCGCTTCGGGTTCTTGATTTGGACTCATTTGGGCACGGATTGAGTCAAATTTGGTGTTGTTGGGTTCGTATTTCTGACGCGTTCAGTTCGACTGTAACTTTGCTGAAATTGAAGTTCAGGTGATCCCAGATTTAATTTTTGAAGTTTCAGGCTTGATTTTAGCCTCGAGATTCGTGCCCGTTAAAAGATAATTTTTTGATGATATATCAGATCGGAAGCAAGAACGGTAGCTCGCTGGGTGTGAAGGTAACTTTCTCCTTTTGGCGCGCTTCTTCGGCTAAATCCCGTTAAATCCGCCGAACCGAGAGATGTAGTAAATCCGAGAGTTAAGTAAATCCGTTGGCTGGACTTAAATCCCACGATAAATCCGATACCAAACAGCCCCTAAAGAATTTCTTCTCCTCCTTCGACGTCGGATCGGAAATCACGACGAAAGGCCTTCCTCCGACTCTTGTTGATCACTGCCATCGACACCTTCTTTTTCTCCGTCGAGCCGCCACTTTTCCCATCGCTACTTTGCTCGATGGAGAATAACAACTGGCGGCCCGCCCAGGGCGAGACTCCCTCCATGGAAGTCCCTTCCTCCGACTGGAGGTCCCAACTCCAACCCGAAGCGAGGCAAAGGATCGTTAATAAGATGTAAGACCAATTTTTTCTCTCTTTACTTCGTTCCTGATCGTTATCCATTTATCCATCGCCCTGATTAGGTTTTACCTAGCTCATGTTGGTTGAACAGAGCGTTAAGGCAGTTCTGGTGTCTATACCCCGGGGATAGATTTTAATGATATGAGGAGCATGATTACCTGTTAGGCTGTTATATACATAAGTTTTTTTTTTTTTTTCCTTTACTCGGATGGGTGCGTGGCAGAATGAATGCGGCAAATTCATAAAAAAGCTCGCAGGTGCCTGTGAGAATATTCTGACACTTTATGTTTTAATTCTCAAGAAAGAATTTTGTTGCTCTCAAAAAGAAGCAGTCTTGAAATGTAACACAATACAGATAAACTTGCCAACCTTTTAAATGACTGCAACATCTATTACTAGATTCTCAATTGTTTACAGTATGGCTTATATATTTCATTCTTTTCTTTTTTCTTTTCTGTTGCTAGAATGGACACTCTAAGGAGGCATCTTCCTGTGGCTGCTCCTGAGGGGATGACTGAACTCAAGAAAATTGCAGTACGATTTGAAGAAAAGATTTATGCTGCTGCTGTCAATCAGGTGCTTGCATTTTTTGTATAACAGAGAATTCCAATGTCTTCTGATTGATTTTACATAAATTGGCATCCATATAACAAATGTCCTGAAACATTAGGACTGCTTTTGGTTGGTGAAGAAGGGTCAACTAGGTCAATATACCTTGCACCAACTGGAATTTGATAATTAATTGCATCAATTTTCATGTTAGTGCAACCTTTCAGAGTGTTTTCCCACTGTGCACAACTATTGAGGAAATCAATCATTATGTTTTCGGGTAGAAAATGTTATAAGTAGCACTTTCAAGAAAGATGTTTCATAACTTAATGTTTTATTTGGTTTGGATTCTAAGTGGAGAATGGTAGTGCGTTGGTGTTGGGTTTTAAATTATGTTTTATCTTTTATACTATATTGTAAAAAAATAATTTACATTTTTGCTACTATTGTCTTTCCCTTCAGTACTTATTTTCTCATTTTTCACTCTTTTTATGAATTTAGTCAGATTATCTAAGAAAGATTTCAATAAAAATGCTATCTATGGAGACAAAGACCCAACAAAATGCTCCAATGAACCCTCAGCCTGGCGTTAACCAAAATTCTACAGAGACAGGTAACAAAATTTTAAGATAAAATTCCCAATAATGAATGATAAACTCGGTTTTTTTTTTGTCTACTACTAGAAGCATTATAAATGAAATTTTTGTTTCAACTTATATGATTTGTATTGACTTTTTACCGCTTCCTTAAAAACTTGCATATTTGTTATTCATGATGATTCAAAATACCCTTAATTTATGGTATTGTTTATGGATCGGATAATGATATAAAATTGTTTATCATGTTTTAGAATGTTTTATGTTTTATTAGAACAACTAGTGATTTTGGAATTCTTTGTTTTTAAAGTGAAGATCATTTTCACTGATAATTTATTCAAGATAAGTGTTAAATTTCAAATTAGTCCCCCGACTATTCAGACATGGTCATTTTAGTCGCAGAGTATAATGTTGCTCCAATTTTGTGGCTCGACTATAGAAAATTGATCCAAATAGTCCCTTTGGGATTAAATTGGGATCAATTTGATATTACAATTACAACTTGAGAGACTATTTTGGATTAATTCTCTATGATCGAGGGAGTATATTGGGCAACATGTTATTTTGAGACAAAATCATTCATGCACCAATAGTCTGGATACTATATTGAGATTTTTCTGTAAATTTAATTATGTACTAATTTTGTGGTTGTGGAACTTACCCTATTGCCACTTGATAATCAAATGAAGCGCTTATGTTCTGACTAACTGAGGGCTATTTGATTTAAGCTTTAAGCCTTTCTTTCTTTTTAATTCATACAAATTATATAAAACTCTAAGAAACAGATGCATTTCAGGGTTGTTTTCCGCCATGTTTTCATTTTATTGATTTTATGTTCTCCCATTTCTTTTGAAGGTGGATTATATGGTCTATGCATGGTTTTTATAATGTACCGACCCATAGAAGTATTGATTTTGACCTCTTTTTAATGGCTGTTGAATCATTATACTTCATATAGCGTGTTTTTATGGTTATTCCAAAACTGGTTGACAAGAAATTTTGTAAAATTCAACTATTAGACTTGCTGAATTTATAATTTTCTAATATGATGAGAAAAAAATGTGAGTGAAAAATAATCTAAAAAGAAAAGAGCTAAAGGGCAGAATTGTATTTATCATGATCAGTGGCGATTTGCTGTACTTGAAGAAGCTTTCAATATCTACATCCATCCATATGAAAGTTGATGATGATGTGTGAAAATTCATTAATCCAAGGGCTTTTTTTTATGGTTGAGTGAAAAATTTGCTTTCCGGAAAAATGAAACCATCTTAGAAAGTGAAAATGCAATTTCTCGTGCTTGTTTGTACCATGATGGAATGATTCTAGTCTTACAACTTATGTTTTTTGAAAGCGTAGCAAATTTATTGGTTGTCATGAAAGTACCATGATAGAATGATTCCAGTCATAATTTTTTTTTTTTGAAAGTGTAGCAAATTTATTGGTTGTCATGAAAGGGAGTGTGATGTAGGATCCTGCACTAGAAAAACTTCAAGTAAAGCAGATTAAATCAATAGAACAGTAAAGTTCTAGTAAGCTGCCGTGAGCAGGTAATTTCTATTCCAAAGTAAAAACTAAGTATCTCCTCTTCTTCACTTCCTAAGTAATTCTTCTCAACAGAGAAGAACCAAAATTGGTTAGCCAAATGCAAAGCTAACACAAGGGCTGCTGAACTAAAAACAGAAATAAAGTGTTAGCACTATTCTAGAAAAGCAGAATTGAAAATATAATAATACTATACTAATATGCTGCACCCCCGACACCCATAACTATCGTGCTCCGCATCATTCGCCCGTGCCATCAGAAGAACTGCTTTCTCCTGAAAGCATAACAATGTCGCCGTCATCTGGAGGTGTATAAGGATATAGATCCGCCACATTGAATGTTTTGGACGTCTGGTATTCAGGCGGTAAGTCAATAACATATGCGTTATTGTTAATGCGCTGAGTGACGGTGAAGGGACCGAACTTGCGTCGAGTAAGTTTGGAGTGATCGCCCGGTGGTAGACGCTCCTTCCTCAATCTGACTAGCACCAAGTCTCCCGGATTAAAAATCTTCTCCCGTCGGTGGCGATCTGCACTTTGCTTATAAGCTTGGTTTGCTTCCAATAGTTTCTTCCTCACTTTGGCCAACATTTCCGAAAATTGATCAGCAAAACTCGCCGCCGCTTGGTTGGTGCATTTTGGTATGGCTGCAATGTCAACAACTGTGTTTGGAATTTTAGTATAAACAATACTAAAAGGTGACCTACCAGTTGAACGGTTCGCCATGGAATTAAAGGCAAATTCACATTGCCCGAGCACTTCATCCCAGGCCTTCGGGTTCTCCTGCACCACACAGCGTAATAAGTTCCCAAGTGTTCTGTTCACCACTTCTGTCTGCCCATCCGTCTGTGGATGGTATGACGAGCTAAGTTGTAGTTGAGTGTTCAGGCGCTTCCACAATTCACGCCAAAAATGACTAATGAACTTAACATCACGGTCAGATGTTAGAGATCGGGGAACGCCATGCAAACGCACTATTTCACGAAAAAACAATTTTGCTATATTTAGTGCGTCAAAAGTTTTCTTACAGGCTATGAAATGCGTCATTTTTGAGAACCTGTCCACAACCACCATAATGGAGTCGTTTCCCCGTCTAGTTCGCGGCAAGCCCATCACAAAGTCAAGGCTGAGATCCTCCCAAATTGTCTCCGGCACTGGCAATGGTAAGTACAATCCCATATTCTGTCCGCCCCCCTTGTACTGCTGGCATACTGAGCAGCGTTCTACAAACTTGGTTACATCTCTACGCAAATGTGGCCAGTAAAATTTGGATTGTACTTGATTTAAGGTGTTGTCTCTTCCCGCATGAGCTGCCAATCCCCCACAATGAACTTCTTTGATTATTTGTTGCCGCCAAGATGATTTTGGAATACATAATAAATTTCCTTTAAAAAGGAATTCATGCCTTAAGGAATAGTCTTCCCACGGTTCTCTGTTTGAGCACTTATGCCAAATGACACCAAAATCTTCATCCGTCTTGTACAGTTCCGTCAATCCTTCCAATCCGAGAAATTCGGTTTGTAATTGAGTGACAAGTGCTGAACGTCTGCTCAAAGCATCCGCAACCCGATTTTGCTTACCACTCTTGTGTTTCAACACAAAAGTAAACTTTTGTAGAAATAAAATCCACCTCGCGTGCATTCGATTTATATTCTTTTGCGTGTTGATGTACTGCAAGGCTTTGTGATCGCTGCACAGAACAAAATCCTGCTGAAGTAAATAGTGCTCCCATTGTCGTAATGCTCGCACGACTGCATAAAGTTCTTGTTCATAGACGGTCCACCGTTGCCTCGGGCCACTTAGTTTCTCACTAAAGTACTCAATTGGCCGACCATCTTGTGCTAACACTGCTCCGATTCCCACATTAGACGCGTTCGTTTCTACAGTAAACGGTTTTCCAAAATCTTGCAATGCAAGTAAAGGCGCCGAAGTAAGTGCCTCTTTAATACGTTCAAAACTTTCTTGCTGTTCTGCACCCCACTCAAATTTCTTCAATTTAAGTATATCAGTTAGAGGAGCCATCAGGACACTGAATCCTTTAATGAACCTCCGATAAAAATTTGCCAGCCCATGAAAACTTCGAATATCAGTGAATGTCTGCGGCGTCGGCCAATCTCGGATAGCCATAACTTTGGACGGGTCAGCACTAATTCCTTCACCTGAAATTCTGAATCCCAAAAATGATACTACAGAGGTTCCAAATTCACACTTGGTCACATTTAAAAACAATTTGTTTTTCCTTAATGCTTCCAGAATTTTTCTCAGGTGATCTAAATGTGCCTTAAAATCACTGCTAAACACTAAAATATCATCAAAATAAGCAACACAACAGCGATTTAAAAAGGGTTTAAGAACCTCATTCATCATCCTCATGAACGTGGCCGGAGCGTTGCACAGCCCAAATGGCATCACCTTCCATTCATAAAGCCCCTCTCTTGTTTTAAAAGCTGTCTTCCACTCGTCGTCGGGCCTGATCCGAATCTGGTGATAGCCACTACGAAGATCCAACTTTGAAAATATTGTTGATCCAGCTAGTCTTTCCACCATTTCGTCCATTCGGGGCATAGGAAACCTGAATTTGACAGTGATTTTATTGATCGCTCTGCTATCCATGCACATTCTCCAATTCCCATCCTTCTTCGGCACCAACAGAACCGGTACGGCACATGGGCTTAAACTGTGTTGAATCAACTGCTTGTCGAGCAATTCATCCACTATACTTTGCAAAATTTTGTTCTCATTTGGACTGAGTCTATAATGCGGCAGATTCGGTAAAGATGCACCAGGCATTAGATCTATTTTATGCTGAATTGTCCTCATCGGTGGCAATTCCATAAGCTGACGTTCTGAGCAAACGTCATTGAACTCCTCAATTAGCTTCTGCATTTCCACTGGTGCTCTGGCCATAGAAGTGTTCTCAGCCACTTCCTTAACAATTAATGCCAAAATGCTGGATGTCTCCTTCCAAGCCGTCATCATGGCTGCTACTGAAACCGAGTGAAGAGCATTATTGCCTTGAGGCGTTTTGGCATCCTGTCCAACATTAGGCAGTAATCTCAGGCGGCGTCCTTTCCAGTCGAACGCGTAAGTGTTAGCTCTTCCGTCATAAATCGCACCCACATCATATTGCCACGGCCTACCCAAGATGACATGGCATACATCCATTTCAAGCACATCACATAGTACCTCACTAGCATAGTATTTGCCGATTGAGAATGACACCTTGCATAAATCCGTCACGGTCAATTCCACGCCCTTCTTAACCCAGCTGATCTTGTACGGATTCGGATTCTTTGTGGTTTTAAGTTGCAATGCCTGTACCATAGATCTCGACACCACATTCTCCGTGCATCCACTGTCGATCAGTAAGTCACACACCTTGCCGCCAATGGTGCATTTGGTTCGAAATAAGGCATTGCGTTGCGATTTGTTTGGTTGTTTTGGTGCCAACAACAACTTTTCCAGCACACAAATAAGAGGCTCCCCCACATCTCCGGATACATCTTCAACTTGATTTTCTGCTTCCGCCTCGGCTTCATCTTCCCCATCTTCTGCTTCGACGTCAACTAATTGTAATTGGGGTCTTATCGGACACTCATTGGACTTATGTCCTTGTTGGAAACAACGGAAGCATTTGACACTAGTGGGCTTAGCATATGGATTTTCTCGAGCCAGAGGAGACCGAAATTTCTGCACAGATTTTGGGTCTATGGCCTTGGCAGCTGCATTGCTAGAACCGCCACTTCCTGCATTAGTAATTGGCTGCTTCAGGTTCTGATTAACATTGGAATAAGTTTGCTTTGCACTGTTTACTGTCTGCTCTAAATTTCTTCTAGATGACGTGGGACGACTGTGTCGTTGAAGTTACATCTCTACCTTCAATGCATAATTAACGGCCTGCGACAACGACCACACAGAGTTTAATTCCAGCTTGTCTTGTATTGTTTCCTTCAATCCCCCAATATATCTTGCAACTAACTGATTGGTATTTTCGTTCAAGTTATTTCGTGCACTTAAACGATAAAACTCCTCTTTATAGTCATTCACTGATCGCTGTCCTTGTGAACATTGCTGGTACTTCATATAGAGCATCTGCTCATAATCCGTGGGCAGGTAGTGTCCGCGCAATAGCTGTTTCATTCTCTGCCAACTGCGAACCGGTCTCCTTCCTTCTCTTCTTCTAGTCTGCAGAACTTGTTGCCACCACGCACTAGCTCCACCTTTAAGTCTACATGCCACATATTTCACCTGTCTTTCTGATTCAATCTCCATGTATTCAAAGAAATTTTCGACAGACCGTTCCCAATCTAAATAGTCTTCGATGTGCAGTTTGCCGTCGAAAAAAGGTATGTCTAATTTAATCTTGTACTCACCATGATTTCGGTCTCTGTTCCGTGCCCGCCTCCGACGCCCCGCTGGGACGTCATCTCCTGAGTCTGAATCCTCAGCTTGATCCATAAAATCGAGCACATCTTCCGAATCAGAGGCTTCTATGATCTGTGGATCCCGGTGCCTCAGCCTTTCCGGTAAGGCTTCTCTCCTCCGCTCCGGATACACCGTTTGCTGAACATTCCGAGCTAACTGCAATCGTTCTAACCTGGCATTGATATCCCGCAGTCCTTGGCGCAATTCATCGCGAATACGATGAATGTCCGATGCTATCTCTTCGGTGTGTTGTGCTAACTTGTTGTGCTCACTCCACAGAGTTTCCAGGCTGTTGATTTCCTCGGGAGCCACCCGCCTGCTACCTTCAGCCATCTAGCTCTGATACCAATACTGATGTAGGATCCTGCACTAGAAAAACTTCAAGTAAAGCAGATTAAATCAATAGAACAGTAAAGTTCTAGTAAGCTGCCGTGAGCAGGTAATTTCTATTCCAAAGTAAAAACTAAGTATCTCCTCTTCTTCACTTCCTAAGTAATTCTTCTCAACAGAGAAGAACCAAAATTGGTTAGCCAAATGCAAAGCTAACACAAGGGCTGCTGAACTAAAAACAGAAATAAAGTGTTAGCACTATTCTAGAAAAGCAGAATTGAAAATATAATAATACTATACTAATATGCTGCACCCCCGGCACCCATAACTATCGTGCTCCGCATCATTCGCCCGTGCCATCAGAAGAACTGCTTTCTCCTGAAAGCATAACAACGTCGCCGTCATCTGGAGGTGTATAAGGATATAGATCCGCCACATTGAATGTTTTGTACGTCTGGTATTCAGGCGGTAAGTCAATAACATATGCGTTATTGTTAATGCGCTGAGTGACGGTGAAGGGACCGAACTTGCGTCGAGTAAGTTTGGAGTGATCGCCCGGTGGTAGACGCTCCTTCCTCAATCTAACTAGCACCAAGTCTCCCGGATTAAAAATCTTCTCCCGTCGGTGGCGATCTTCACTTTGCTTATAAGCTTGGTTTGCTTCCAATAGTTTCTTCCTCACTTTGGCCAACATTTCCGAAAATTGATCAGCAAAACTCGCCGCCGCTTGGTTGGTGCATTTTGGTATGGCTGCAATGTCAACAACTGTGTTTGGAATTTTAGTATAAACAATACTAAAAGGTGACCTACCAGTTGAACGGTTCGCCATGGAATTAAAGGCAAATTCACATTGCCCGAGCACTTCATCCCAGGCCTTCGGGTTCTCCTGCACCACACAGCGTAATAAGTTCCCAAGTGTTCTGTTCACCACTTCTGTCTGCCCATCCGTCTGTGGATGGTATGACGAGCTAAGTTGTAGTTGAGTGTTCAGGCGCTTCCACAATTCACGCCAAAAATGACTAATGAACTTAACATCACGGTCAGATGTTAGAGATCGGGGAACGCCATGCAAACGCACTATTTCACGAAAAAACAATTTTGCTATATTTAGTGCGTCAAAAGTTTTCTTACAGGCTATGAAATGCGCCATTTTTGAGAACCTGTCCACAACCACCATAATGGAGTCGTTTCCCCGTCTAGTTCGCGGCAAGCCCATCACAAAGTCAAGGCTGAGATCCTCCCAAATTGTCTCCGGCACTGGCAATGGTAAGTACAATCCCGTATTCTGTCCGCCCCCCTTGTACTGCTGGCATACTGAGCAGCGTTCTACAAACTTGGTTACATCTCTACGCAAATGTGGCCAGAAAAATTTGGATTGTACTTGATTTAAGGTGTTGTCTCTTCCCGCATGAGCTGCCAATCCCCCACAATGAACTTCTTTGATTATTTGTTGCCGCCAAGATGATTTTGGAACACATAATAAATTTCCTTTAAAAAGGAATTCATGCCTTAAGGAATAGTCTTCCCACGGTTCTCTGTTTGAGCACTTATCCCAAATGACACCAAAATCTTCATCCGTCTGGTACAGTTCCGTCAATCCTTCCAATCCGAGAAATTCGGTTTGTAATTGAGTGACAAGTGCTGAACGTCTGCTCAAAGCATCCGCAACCCGATTTTGCTTACCACTCTTGTGTTTCAACACAAAAGTAAACTTTTGTAGAAATAAAATCCACCTCGCGTGCATTCGATTTATATTCTTTTGCGTGTTGATGTACTGCAAGGCTTTGTGATCGCTGCACAGAACAAAATCCTGCTGAAGTAAATAGTGCTCCCATTGTCGTAATGCTCGCACGACTGCATAAAGTTCTTGTTCATAGACGGTCCACCGTTGCCTCGGGCCACTTAGTTTCTCACTAAAGTACTCAATTGGCCGACCATCTTGTGCTAACACTGCTCCGATTCCCACATTAGACGCGTCCGTTTCTACAGTAAACGGTCTGTCTATTTTTTGGATCTCAGCTTTGTTGGCGTTCTGTAGGGCTAGGGCCAGCAAATTTTTTCTTAAAGGGATATCACACATATCTATGCGCTATTTTTTTTTTTTTGCAGTAGTAATTTTATTGATAAAGTCGTTGCAATTTTTTATTGCCATATTGTACACTCATCTCACAAAATTGTGTTTTATGCATGTTTTGCTCTTTAATAGGATCGCTAGCCATTCCACCACATGTGAACAGTCAAGGACAACCACTGCCACAGATTCCTCTAGTGGGTCCACCTTCAGGAAGGCAGCAGCTTTTACCTCAAAACCTGCAAAATAACACTCCTGCTTCCATGCAAGGTTCTTCTAGTCTTTCTGCAGCACCTTCTATTACGGGGCTTTCTCAGTCAACCATAACAAACTTTGGTCATACATCTAATATGCAAAACATGCCAGGGATCTCACACAGTTCTGTAAATAATTCTTTAGCACAGGGAACAACAGCAGATATTTATGCCAATGCGCCGAGGCATATGCAAGGAAGGCAGCAGCAACAATCACAAAATCCACTTATATACCAAAATTCGCTTCAACCGCAATTAATGAAGAAGATGCACAATAATGCACTTCTGCAACCATCTATGCAGCAGCAACAACAACAACAATCTTTGTTGCAAACAAATCAACTGCAAACTTCTCAGCAGTCCACAATGCAAATGCCATCTGGTCTAACATCTGGCCAGTCCTCTATTCAACAGCCACCAGCGACATCCATACAATCTGCTTCCCAGCCGGCCCTTCAACAGAATCAGCTGAACGCAATTCAACAATCGGTATCACCCTTACTCCCACAACATGTGCAAGCGTTTTCTAGACAATCACAGCAACCACAGTCTTCTCTTCACCAGCAAACAAATTTGCAAACCCAGCAGCAGCAGCAGCAGCAACAACAGTTGATAGGACAACAAGCAAACTTGTCAAACATTCAACAAAATCAATTACTTGGTCAGCAAAACAGTATAGTTGACATAAAGCAGCAACAACAAAGATTGCCCGTCCTGCAAAATAATCTTATCAACATGCAGCAGTCTCAACAGTTACTCAATCAGCAATCATTGTCTTTGCATCAGCAGCAGTTAGGTCAGCAAACTAACATGCAGGGTCTCCAGCAGCAGCAACAACCGCAATCCCAGCAGCAACAACAGTTACTTGGTTCACTACAGAACATTTCGAATATGCAGTCACATCAACGTTCAATGCAGCTTCTTCAACAGTCTAAAAATATGTCACAGGCACAACAGCAGTTGCAGCAACCTTCTATCTCACTGTTGCAACCACAAGGTCAACAAACACTTCATCTGTCATCACAGCAGCACTTGATGCCACAATTTCAGCCTCAAGGACAATTGCAGCAGCCATTGGCAATGCAACAACAATCAAATGGTGGCATGCAAAGGGAGATACAGCAAAGGATTTCTTCAGGCACATTGCTTCAGCCTCAGAGTGCACTGGAGCAGCAGAAGCAATTCATGCAGTCACAAAGGGGGATTCCTGAAGTCTCATCCAGCAGTAAGTCATTGCATGCGATGCATTTTTATAAGAATTTGACATGCGATTCCTTCATTTTTGTTGATACAATCTAAAAAAACATTAGGATTTCAAAGTAAAGTCTTTCTTTCCTTAAAACATAGACAAACACATATATCCCATAATAACTTAAACAAACAAAACCACACCTTACAACTTCAAATAAAAAAACACAACACCCTATAACTTCAAACATAAAAAAAGACACAGTAACACCATACGACTAATCAAAGCTTCGAGAAGAAAGATGCATGTGGAATGAGAACTATGGAGAGAAGAAGAAGATAGAAGTCTAAGACAAAGTTTTAGAAGATAGGGAGGTAGAGGAAAATTGCTCGCAAGCTATACAAACCCGCATGTTTCACTTTCCAAAAATTCTTCACAATTCATTCTCTATTTTTCTCCAAAGGAAATCAGCCACCTTATATAGGAGAAGATAGAGAAAAAAAGTATTAAATGCTCTCCTTAACGAGCCACCCAAATCAGCCAATAGAATAAACCCAAAACAACCTACTTAATGAGAAATTAAAACACTTTAGCATAGGAATCAACAAGGAACACACACGAACAACCAACATATGGAAAAATGGGAGAACAACATGAGAGAAATAAATATCTAGCATAGCAAAAAGCAGGCAAAAAGCAGGACAACAACATGGGAAAATAAACAGCTAGCATAAGGAAGGCCAGCGACAGGGAAAAACAGACCCAACATGGGGAAAACCAACAGCCAAAATATGGGAAAATTGAATGGCTAACAACAGGAAAACTAAAAGCCAACAGGGAAAACGAGGAATCAGAAAGGGAAATTGAGAAGTCATGCAAGAAAACTAATAGATGGCAGGTATTAATTGCCACATTTGTTGTGTTAGAACAAACGTCCCTTGAATCCCTCACATATAACTATTTATTTTTAAAGAGCATGAAACATTGAATGGTTTTTAGATCAATTGGCAAATTTGAGATAATTATTTTCTTTCTTTGTATGAGAATGTTTGATCAATTTGCTTCACTGACTGATTTACCATTGCCGATAATAGTTTGTTTTAAAAGGTTGATATTGATATTAGACTACTTATTATAAATTCCATACCAAATTCATGAATTATATACAAAATTCATAAATTGAATAATTTGAATTAATGAATTCTAATTATATTTTTCTAATGCTAAGGAGTTCGCCAGAAACAACATTCATTCTCCAATCTCAATTGTGTTGATGAGTAAGATTTGTTTAGGATGTCATTTACAAGTAGCACCATAACTTATCCTGCATGTGGGGAGCGGTAGGCATAAGTTGTTTAGGATTTAACTTATAAGTGATACATTACAATTTAGCTCAATTACAATAAAAACTAAATAAGGATTAACCTAAACTAAAAGATTATACTTATAATATAATACTTGGTGACTTTAAATAGAAATGTTAGAAAATTGTTCAACCATTAGAAAAGGTTAAATAATTTATATTTGAAAAAAAAAAGAGAAGGGAAATAATTGAAAGATACTTAGAAGCATTATTTGTTGGGAAGATTAATAAATGAACAAGGTAGGGATTGTTGTGGATAGGTATAGGTTAAATTTAAAATTATTTTGGGTGAAATTATAGTTGAGTATGCTAAGAATATGGTTAGTGTTTATGCTCTTTCAAGTTAGTTTGCATGATCATTTGAGGAATTAATTTCCAGAAGAAATGTATGAACTACTATAATATGTAAATATGATAGATGGAATAAGTATTGGTGATGACCTAAATGGATATGTGGATTTTAGTGGGATGATTTTTGAGAGAAATTATTGTGGTTTTATATTAGGATGCAAAAAGATGCTATGAGAGCTTGACTTAGGCTTCGTTTGGTTACCAATTACCTTTTGTAAAAGATAGTTTTAAAAATGTTGATTGAGAAAATGGAGGTTTCTAACGAAAAGAAAATACCAAAAAGCTTTTGAAAATAGCAGAAAAATGAAATTTTGTAAAAAAGCATTTTTACAAAAGTGACACATTCAAACATCAACCCAAAAATAATTTTGTCGTTTCAAAACAAAAAGATAAAATTAAGCCCTCTCAAACGAAGCCTTAATTTCGTTGAAATGTTAATCTTATAGATTAAACTTGTAATTTAAAGATGAGAAGATTAGAAAGTTACTTTTAACATAAAAGATTGGGAGGCCGTTTGGCTGTGAGGCCCAAAAAGAAGAGGGAGAAGATATATATATATATATATATATATTTTAATAAGAGGAAAATGAATTTAATCATAAATTTTTATATAGATTAATGCAAAAGGTAAAGTTCAAATATGTGAATGACGAAAACAAGTTTGTCATTGGGAAGGTGTTGTGATGCCCAAAAAGATGAGGGAGAGAGTGAGTCTTTGATTCTTGTTACTTCGCGAATCTCTTTAGGGATGATGGAGGAGGAATGGAAAGGGAGGAAACCTGCATGAGTGAGGATTGTTATCAAGATGTGGTTTGTGTGGCTCAAGAAAGGGAACATGCATCTCTTTAGGGATGAGGGAGGAGAAATTATGCGAATAATGGAGGTTTACATATTTCAACTTTGTAGTTTATGTCTATGATGAATTGAAGGAAGGATGCATTAGAAAATGTGAGAAATGTACATTTCATTAGTCGTCCACCTGTAAACTTGGAGGGTTTCAACGGACAAAGGGAGAAGATCTTGTATTAGGAGACGAGCCCCCTCTTTACCTGAGTTCAATTTCAATATTCTCTTGATCTTTTACGAACTCTTAATTTATTCATGTCCAAGAAAATGATTCTTTTTCGTTGTCTTAAAAAGTCATTATAATCAACTAAAGAGATGCATAGTTCTTTTTGTTCTTTAGTAATAAGTGTTTAGGTATGAGAACACATATTGTCTCTTGATAAGTAACTAAAATGTTTTATTTTGGTTGGCTCAGAAGTGGGCAATAATATGTTTAATCTAATGTCAATAATTTTGATGGGCTTCATGCACATTTTGATAGGAGGCATTAAGATTATTGGGGAGACTTCAAAAGCATTGACGAGATTTAACTCATCCTATAGTTAAGGTTGCTCGTTGGGGAAGCAAAAGTTTGACGTGGATCTGACACAAGCATGATGATACACAATTTTCTTGAGATTGTCCTAACGATCCATTTTTTATGTCAATTTCCAACGGGTGGTGTTGTTATCAATAGAGGCATTAAGATATGAACGTGATATCTTGACTTATAGAGAGGTGCTAATAACATCTCTAATTTTTGACCCGTTTGGATCACCTTAAACAGTCGCTCTTTTCTCGAGGGAGCTATTGGGTTCAATGTAAGAGCAAGATCTAGGCATCATTCATCCACCTTAGGGATGAAACCTTGTGAAGCTTTAGACAACATCATAGATGGAGGCATTGAGGGTGGATGTGACAACTTGTTGTTTCCTGTTCTAAGTTGAGGGCCCAAGTATTATTGAAGGAGTGGCTACAAATATGGATGTCATCTTTGTAGATTTGGGGGTTAAGTTCTGGAGGCTGACAGACCTACACATAGATATAGGATCTATATGAAAAGTTAGATCCATAATGATTTTGGTGGCCTAGTTGGAGGAGCATAGTTTGCCCTTAATATTAATGTTAATTAAGTTTGCCCAAAAAATTGAGGGAAAATTGAAGTCAATGTTGATTTGATTGCTAAGGTTAGGCTTAATAAACTAAATCAAGAACCAATCAATCTCTAATTCTTAAGCTTATGTTTTAATCATACATTTTAAGTACTCTATTTCATTTAATAAATTTGTTATTATCTTCCATAATTAATTCGATAAGGCTTATTAGCTAAAGCAGGCTAAATCGTACTTGGATTTATCTTGATGACATGCATAGAACTAAGTGTTAAAAACTTACACATATCTCCAACATTTATGATGATTATGCTCACGCAATATTCATGTCTCATAATAGCCTTCATGTATGATCTCCACTACTATGTTCTCACGATTGTACGCTATCTCCTTTGTTAAAATCTCATTAAATACTCACATTTTTTTTACTATTGCTCTTTTTTTTTCTCTTGGCCTCGCTCTAATCTCTAGAGAGTCATTGTGCTTTTTCTAATATATGGCTCACACACTCTCTCTCATCAATAAACCTGCCTTGAATTATCGCGACTACCGATTTTGCAGCTCTGCTACATTACTACAACATTTCAAGCTCTTTCATGCTATACAGTGTCCACGTCCTTATTTCTTTTGGTACTTGCCTAGGAATACCACGTTGTTGAGAGCATTGTTTCTTTGCATACACACTTGTGATCTCCCAAGCTAGCATACTCTCATTGATTGATGATATGCTTATCCCTTTCAACTCCTAGCTTGGTGCCTGTTCCATCACACTTGCATGTGACTAACACTGCAATTCCCGCATTCCTCTGCACACACGTTGCTCGCCTTCCCAAGTTCTTTGTAGTTGCTCCTTAGCTTCTATGCTTTATGTGATCACTAGCCCACTCATGAGTCAAGGAACCCTAAATTATTATGTCATGAACTCTCAGTTGACTACACTTTTCTTGAGCACATGTATAATTTTGATCTTCTTTCTAATAACAAATCCTTGACACACACATGCAACTAGGCCCTCCTTAACTATCTACGAGTCTTGTGATTGCTTACCATTATATGACTTGGAGTCATGTTTGATATTCGACTAGATGAAGTCTATGGAAGTAGGGTAGGGAGCACCCATATTATGTGTTTCTTCGAGGGAGGGTCTAATTGAATTTGGCGCTGAAGAGTTGCATCAAGTTTGTCAAAGTTTTTGGTTGGCCATTCCATTATAAGGTTAGCAACTACACTATGGAGTGAATAATTTGGAGTTCATTTTGTAGGGATTTAACTTATAAAGCCTAATTTTGAATTCATTATATGTTGAGTTGTCTAAAATTATTATTTTACTTGTTTATATGGTGTTCTTGTTGTCTTTGTATGGTACTTGTGCTATGACTTTCCATTCATGCATTTGGATGTTTCTTTTTAAATGATAGGGCTTTTGTTATTGAGTTATATTGAGTAAGATGATGGGTAATAAGTCATAAAGCAGAAGAGTTGTCACAAAAAAGTAATGACTGTTGATCTATCAATGTTGAAGTTAAAGAGGGCTGATGAATGTGGTGCCTTTGGTTGGCGAGGAAATTGCTAAAGAGGCAATGAGAGAGGCAACTGATGTCTCCTCGTTGACTTATGAGGATGAAGATTAAGGTGACGGTTACGGTTTTGTGACTTCTGTCTAGTGACAGGGACCATCAGATGTATACACTACATAGTTGAGAAAATCTACAAAAGCTGATTATGACATTTTACCTGGCATTATGGTCATGATGGCCCTTATTTTCACGAGGATGAGATGATGATTTAACTTTTGATGTGATGTCTTTTAACCAAAAATTTCTTTTTAAATTTAGGTGTGTTACACAAGAATTATTTCTTTATGCCATTGGTCTTTAAAGTTCTTTTGAGCCATGATTTCCAGCTCAGAGGCAGGCGTCAACTCCAAGGTTAGATTGGTGGGAGGAAGTCTTTCAATTTTTACATCGTTTGAGTTGAACTTAATAACTAAGCAGCTTTAGCGATGAGGAGGGAGCCACCTTGCTATATGAGAGGGCGTGGACAATGTGCTGCCATGACTAAGGATGGAAATGTTAATGATGTTGAGTGAGGTGACACCACCTTTCTGCTAGGGCATTTGAGAGTAGGAAGTCTACCTGTTTTTGACTTAGGCAGCATCGAGCTTATGGAAAGGCAATGTATCCCACCTGCTTATTGTTCAAGGTGTCCACCTATGGAGGGATGCCATCTTGATTTTGACTTCTCACCTATGAACATGACAAGTTAGAAAATAATTTTAACAAAAGAGAATATACTTATTTAGGGGATATAGGATGGGATGTTGCCTGCCTGTTGGACTATTAACCAATATGTGAAGGTAATAAGGCATACTACTTAGTTCAGAGGACTGACGAGGCCTAATAGTTCACTAAAACTTGACAAGACTAGTGGTCGATGTGGTAGCACGTTTTAAGATAGTCTTCTAGCTTTGTTCGATTGATGTTTGAACCAAGTCATGCCATTCTTCTATCTTTGTTCAACTCACTTAGAGAAGAATTTGGGTGGTGGCACCTTCAATCAAGGAGCTGAGGGGACCCGAACTATATGGTTTTGTGCTTGTTGGATAAGTTGATTTTTATGTTGAAGTAATTATTGAAATTTTTCATAGAATCATGAAAGAATCTTGATTTTATTTTATTGATCTCAAAAAGAACATATGATCAAGTATCACCATAATTTATTTACTGGACATATGGACAGAAGATACATCAAATATATGTTTAAGTTTTTGAAGATTTGTATGATGAAGTAATAATTTACACTAGAAATAGAAGTTATGTGGAATTCTAAATAATTATTAATAACAAAATAATTATATCAATAATCATTATTAAATTTATATCTTCTAGTATTTATTATGGAGATTTATATTAAAGATAAGTAGTTTATCATTATGAGGGCGGGCCTTAAGAGAAAAGTTAGAGTAATAGATGATGTTTATATAAGGGCTTAAAGATTGGTAGAATAAGTGTTGGATACATGCATTTTAATTATAATAAGGTCAAAATGATGGGTTAGTTTTATTGGATGATGAAATGATTATTTAGCTATCATAAGTTTTAGTACCTTTGACCATCAACAAAAGAATGATGATAGGGGTAAGGATATAGATTGTAGATATAAGATAAGTGTCATATTTGATGAGAGATTATATTAGAGACTCTGAAGATTATAAAATATATGTAGATTGGAGATGCTATATGGATTTGAATGTTGGCGAAAAATTTTATAGTCAATTGAGTATGGAAAAAAATGAGAATAGTAAGATAGATGCTTAGTAAAACTAGATGTAAATGGATTGGAGTTTATTATATTAGAGATTGTGCGAGTTATAAAAATAAATGACCATAATTTGGGCATGTATAGCGAATGGAAATTTCTCCAAAAAAAGTTGTTAAATAGAATAATGTTGAAGAGTTGAATGACTAAATGTAGACCAAGGGAAATATGATCAAATGCTTTCAATAGAGACTATAAAGTTAATATCTCTTGTGGTACTCAACCAAAAAATCGATGGAGGATTCATAAACAACCACAAAATAGATAGGATATGGCTAATGATTATTACAAAAAATAATAATTATGCTTTTTAGCTATTTGGTGCAAAAACAGGCTTGGTTTGTGATGCTTCCTTTTGTTCAACAGTGGGTAACAAGTTGGAGGGTATGGGCTCTATATGATTTTTTATAATTTTGAAATATTACATATTGTTTCTCTGTTTTTTATAATTTTGAAATATTTCATATTGTATCTTTTCTATTTTTTGAATAAAAGATATAACCTTTCCATATTACTTACTAAGATTTATGCAACTTTTAATCATCTCTAACAACCTTATTTTCTTACATCAGCATCAATGGATTCAACAGCTCAGACTGGACATAATGGTGCAGATTGGCAAGAAGAGGTTTATCAAAAAGTAAGAATGATTTATCAACTTATTATTGTTTTATATCTTATATTGGTATGTTGATGTTTCTGCTTTTTCTTAATGCATAGAGAGCATATTTTATTTAATTTTTTTGGATGTATCTTAGAACCTAAATATCTTTAGATTAATATCATTTGATTCCCTTCAAGATTATACTTGATGCCTGAGACTTCTGTTAATATGAAGGTCTCAGGTGAAATTGATGTAGAACTATATATGCAAGTGATGTTGATTTGGAAATTATCCGTGTTTGAACAGAGCTTAACAATTTATTAACTCACAATGAACTTAAGCAATGACTTCAACATGCAATGGGGAAATCAAGTTTACGAAAGCAATCACATGCTAATGGGAGGATCATTAAATAATAGATTAATTAATAACATGCTCATGTGATGTTTCAGAGACAATCCCTAAGTTAACAAATAGATTAGTCACTACAAAGGCCCACTCACACAAACTCTTGGTGTGGACTAAGCGGATAAGCTTTCATAATAAAACGATACCATGATTGGGGAGGAATAAAAAAAGTACAGGGGGGAAGAGTTTACCCGCATGGAAGAAGATACTAAGCTACGAGTCGTTTGGCTACCTATGTGGAAAGGACAACAGTACGAACCCTCTTGCATACCCGGACAGCACGCTATTGTCTCCGAAAATTTTGGACAACAACTTTGTGGGCACCAAATCTTGGAACAACTGGTACTGGGGATGGAAAACGGGCTGATCCTGTATTTCAGCAGCAGGCGGCCGTCTTTGGGATGATTTGGGAGGAAACAACAAGTTCCTAGCATGAAATTGGGGGGCGACAAGCACTAAATGATTAGGGGGCTGATTTGGGGCCTTAGTGGAGTTGTCAGCTATTGCTTACTAGTTAAGGAAAAAGGAATTGATTCAGATTTTTAATCAATACTTAGATTTGCTGATGGGGATATCCTTTCAAACATAGGACAACAATTTAGGAAAGGAATTCAAGGCTTTGAGTAGAATTCAAATTTGAATTCAAATTCTCAAAATTAACACTAGGCTAATTCAAGAAGGGGAATTGATGGGATCTAAGATCCAAAAGCAAAGAAGGAGAACACTAGGGACAAATGGATCAAAGCTCAACCCAAAAAAAAAGGTTGATAAACCACCGACAAAGAAACAAACCGATGCAAGAAACATAAAAGAGGACTTAGAAAGAAAAGACAAAATTATAAAAACACTACCCTCAGAACAACCTTAAAGGTCACCTCGCATGTATCCATATAATTAGGAAAAATTAGGTGCTCTAAAGAACATTCAAACCAGGGGTCCACCACAACAATCTTTATCCAATGACCGTTGGCACTCATCCGACAAATAACAACAAACCGGCCAACAACACCACTCACACTTTATGTAGAGTAGAAAGATAAAATGGAAAGGTACTTGTAGAGAGAAGAAATAAATAGAAGACTATAAGAGGAAATAGGTGGGAAAGAAGTAGCTCTCAGGTTAGGAAGAGAAAACCCTTAGGTTTTAGAAACAATTTTTGATAATTCAAAACCTCCATACAGCAGCAAACAACGCCCTATAAATAGGGAAAAAGAATACAAACAACCCCCAAAAGGTGTCGCCCCAAGCCTCTAATGTGAGAGGCCAAAGCATGGAAAAATTTCAAGAGAGAGGCACGACCAGCCAGGAACCAAACATCCAGAAAACCAACAGCCAACTCAGGATCCGAATAGCCGGAAAAATTCAACAGCCAGCTCAGGAACTGAACAGCCAGAAAACCCATCAGCCGAAATAACAAAACACCAAGCAGCCAAGAGAAAATGGGCCAAGCCCAATAGGAGAATTTCAGCCCAACAACAAATGACCAAAAATCAAAGAAAGCTAGCAAACCAAAGGAGTGAAATGTCCTAAGAGCACCAATCCTAAACATGTTCATAGGTTGTCTTCCATCATAGCGTAAACAAAATAAAACATAAAATATCCAAATTACACAAGACCAAAATAAAAATTTAAAAACATTCGAATAAAAAAAAATATGCTGATAGATATTGAATGCATCAGGAATTAATTGGGATGTCCAATTAATATTCAAATTGATTGATTGGGATATCTTCCAAAACATGACCCAACAATTTGGGAAAGGATTTCAAGGCTTTAAGAGATTTCGAATTTGAATTTTAGATTTTCCAAAATTAACACTTGGCTAATTTAGGAAGGGGAATTAATTGAGATTTCCAATTAATATTCAAATTGATTGATTGTGTTATATTTTCAAAATAACCCAAATTTTAGGCTTTAGGAGATATCGAATTTGAATTTCAGATTTTCCAAAATTAACAGTAGGCTAATTTAGGAAGGGGAATTAATTGGGATCTCCAATTAATATTCAAATTGATTGATTGTGATATATTTACAAACATAACCCGATAATTTGGGATAAGATTTTAAGGCTTTAGGAGATTTCAAATTTGAATTTCAGATTTTTCTGGAATTAATGCTAGGCTAATTTGGGAAAATGTTAGAGGATCAATTTGAAATTTTGGAAGGAAAGGGAAGAGGGGGTCATGATGGTTTCGACCATGGGAACAAGGAGGTGGTCAGCTGCTATGAAGGGGGTGGAAAGGAGTGTCTATGCATAGTCAACGCTAGGAGGAGAAAAGAGGTGGTTAGTTGGAGCTTTGGGAGGAGATGACAGTGGCGACAAGCTCAATGGGGGTGGAGGAGGACATAAACTGTGAGCCCGGACACTTCTTGCGGCTGGCGGATTTTGCTTTGCCCTCACCTAGCTCAAGGCTCTCAAACACACCTAGACATGAACTGTAGAAATTTTCATTCATAATAAAGGGGAGATGAGGCCTATAAATAGACAAAATATAATAAAACATCAAATGACAAAAGTTCCCCATGGGGTCGCATAAATCTACTCCCTCAAGTGAGGGTAAAAGCGAAAAATTACACATAATAAATCAAATACAAATTAATGCATAGATATAAAGTAATCCAATCGTAGTTGTAGATCTCCGGCCCTTCCTCTGATAAACTTTTCACGGCCGTATGTCCTCATCATAAATCCTATACCAAAAATTGATATTCATGCTATGCCATCATATATTGTTCTGTTACTATGTTATTGTTTTACAAATAATTTAAAGGTACACCTTTCTCTAATGTATAAGGGAGCTTCACATTATAAAAAGGTTTTAAAAAACCCTTTGTTTGGGTTCATGTGATATACAAAATACATCACTTTATTATTTTCATTAATCTAATCATTATTAGAAAATAAAATGTCCAAATTGTCTTTTTTTTTTCAAATTCTCTTGCTGAAAAAATCAAGTCATCTTGTTTTACCTTCTAGCCCTCTCGCTTCCCTCCCTTTTTACTCTTGTTGTTTGGAAATTGAAATGGTACCCTAGGGTAAAAAGCAGGCGGCGTATTAGAAGGTGCCAATGGGGAAAAATAGTTCTGGTAACTAAGGATGGTGCCATTGGTGATGAAAAAAAAAGGAGGCCAAGAAGAAATAAGACGCATACATTATTTTTGATATATTTCCCACCCAAAAACTTTACCATTACATACCTTCTCATAAAATTGCTTTACTATAAAAAATGATTTGTTGAAGTTCTTGATGACGACGCTAACATTGATCACAATGGCTTGGCCAGATGTGCAATGATATTCTTGCAATGTAAGATTATCTATGCTCCTAAAAAAGTAATGACAGGGCAGATCTTCGCAAATTTTCTTGTCACATCCTAGTCACATGGATTCACTTCTCCATGATGATTTACTTGGCGAGCAATTTTTTCTCATTCATAAAAATAAAAGACTGGGCATTTGAAAACTATATTTTGACAGAACATCAATGTTCAAATTTACCCAACCACTAAACCTTCCAAAGACATGAGCTCGTATTGGTTTCATCTTTGTAAC
Source organism: Dendrobium nobile (assembly GCA_022539455.1). Classification (NCBI taxonomy): domain Eukaryota; kingdom Viridiplantae; phylum Streptophyta; class Magnoliopsida; order Asparagales; family Orchidaceae; genus Dendrobium; species Dendrobium nobile. The sequence continues at coordinate 80,299,345 of CM039726.1, read as the reverse complement.
GCTTCATGAAGGTTTAATGAGATATTCCTTCGGTTTGACTAAACTTCAAACTAATATTCAAAACTTTAGTGGTATGTCTCAACATTGTCGTTTCAATAAGAATCCAAACGATTCACATTTCTTCAATGATTCCTAGCTTGTCATTGTTGAAGTATCGGGCGTATACAAGATTAATATGCTTGAGCTAGCTTGTTACCATCAGCAAATTATTACCATATGCAGATTCTTGAGCTCATGAAATAATTTTAGAACATCAACTTAACCTGACTCTCATGAGCTTTGAAAGCCAGACAATTTCCTTAGTTTAATTGGCCAAAGAAATATCGACCATTAACAACGATTATCGATTGATTGGAGTTAATAATCATTGAGTGCTACAACCAGTAATTCTACAAACGCATAGGTAGAGTGATCGTCAAATTCAAGTCTGCACAACTGTAGTTCTTCTTTACTCTCCACCACCAGTCATTTTGCAATGCCATCAAGAGGAGCCTTTGAATGCTCAAGAAGAGTATAAATATGAAGAAGCTCTAGAATTGCAACATGTGACCTTCATGATAGAAACGCAAGATGATTGGAGACAGACTTTCATCAATTATTTCAAATAAGACAAATCTATGATGGACCGATGATTTTCTTTAAGAAAGTATGCAGTGTCCAATACGTATTGAGCACGAATATACCTCTGACATGTGTTAGACATGGCGAAGATGTGTAAATTAAAATAATATTAAAAATTGGATGCACATGTTCTAAATGTTTTATAAATAAAACTTCTTTTAAATATAATTTCTTATATTTCAATTTTTATGTATTAAAAAAGAACATCGACGCTTGATTGTTGGCATTCTAATCATAATCTTTTTAATCACAAATTATAATTAAACAACTTACCATTTTTATTATTTTTAATATTATGCTTATTTAATTTCCATTTCCTATTTTTAAGCTATAAAAATTATAATGTTATGTTCAATATGTATTTGTGTCTTATATTTTTAATAATTGATGTGTCCCATATTTGTATCATATCTTGTTCGGGTTGTTGTATTCGTATTTGTGCATCCTGGAGGCAAATTACCAACAACCGAATCATTAACCGCCCATTTTGGAAGAATACTGTTGTAGTATGTGTTTGTCAACAACACTTTTTGCTGCAGATCTTTTGATCAAATGTTGCTATAATGTTTGAGGATCGAAGAAACTGATAAGAACAATCAAAATTCATGAAAGATTTTATGGCGTACACAATCAGGATCCAAGATGCCTATTAAAATAAAAAGAATGAGATATTATTGACCATCGATGATAAAATATTGCATCAATCATATAAATAAGAGTTATGAATCTTAAGTTCTTGATAACACCATATTACTCCATACATTAACCATCAAATTTATTGCACCCTACAATCGCATTTTGACCATTTGTTGGGGTACGTGTATAATTGAACCAATCAATCCATCGTCATTAGCTAGATAACACTTCATTTTAGTTGTAATTGACTAATTTTTAAAGTAGGTTGAAGCATCTCTGAGAAGTTGACGAATAATTCGAAATCACACTATAGTTAACCTTAAATAGGCTCCCCTAATTCCCTCTCAAATCAGTTCCCTTTCCCTAAATAATTTTCGATCATATTTTAATTCAAATTAGATCTCTTTCACTTATTAACTCTCTCTCTCCCAATTGTAATTAAAACTTTCCTAAACAATTTCCTTTAGATTCTTCCTTACATAATGCATACTAACTCTCCTGGGCTTTTCCTAAATGATTCTATTTCAGATTTGAAATTCAAATTAGATTTTTTTCCCTAATTAATTTCCTTCTAATCGCAATTAAAATTTTCTTAGATAATTCCCCCTCTTTTCTTGCCTTTCACCCACCCTAGTGGGGCCATCGGCTCAGCCATCGGTCCATCAATACTCCTCTCCCAAAGAGCACTTTGTTCTCAAGGTGGAACAAAGGAAACCGTTATTAAAGCACTAGAATAATATAGCAGTGGACTAGAAAATGGATTGATATTGGGTCGAACGATCCCATCCTTGAGCATCTCCTTGATTAATCTCTCAATTTCTTTGTTCTAGATTTGGGGATGACTGTACAGACATACATTGATAGACGAGACTCTTTCCTTCAAGATGATAGCATGTTCTCATTCTAGCGGAGCAGGCAACCCCTAAACTGGTTGGAACACTCCTCGATATTGTTGTAGGGGTTGATGAATCATGTCCGGTGTTTCTAACTTCTCCTCATCTTTTCCTCCTTCGAAACTCTGCAACTTCACCAAGAATTCAAGTTGGATGGATGAAGTAGAGGAATGCATCGGGCTTGTCGTGTGATAGAAAAGTACTACTCAAACTTAAGGGAAAATTTTATAAGATGGTGGTTAGACTTTCAATACTTTATGGCGCAGAATGTTGGCCATTAAACGAGAAGCATAATATTAAGTTATTGTTGCAGAGATGAGGATGCTCAGGTGGATGTTTGGCTTTACTCTTAGAGACAGGATACGGAATGAGCATATACGTGAAATGGTTGGAGTAGCTCCAATGTTAGATAAGATTAGAGAGAGTCGCCTGAGATGGTTTGGTCACATAAAACAACCGCCTTCTAATGACACGATTAGGAGAGTAGATGTTTTAGATTTAACCTATGTTAAGAAAGGTAGAGATAGACCTAAAAAGACTTGGTTAGAAAATATTAGAAATGACCTTTATTAGATCAAAATGAGAATTTGACTTTTTATCAGACACAATGGAGAAAAAAGATTCATGTATCCGACCCCACGTAGTGGGGTTGTTGTTGTTTTCACCCTTTCCCCTCCTTGGAAGTGGCTCCAAAAGTGGCATCTCCTATTTTCCCCCCAACATTTCCACCTCCTGATCTTCCCCTCTCCTTATCAGATTAGGGTTTCCTCCACTCCCTTGCCCGCTGGCGGCTCCCTCTGCCTCCAATGACGTCGTTTTGATTTGGAACTCTAGCATCTTTCTCATCATCTCCTCCATAATGACAAAATTCTCATCAATATTCTCATGGTTGGTTGAAAATTAGTTTTTGAAATCTAAAACTTTTTCTTCAGAATCATATTTCAATTGTCTGATCTCCCCTTCCAGCACTTCTACATTTATTTTTGCCATAAGTACCGGATCTAGGCTCCAAACAATAAAAGGAACAAAAAACAGCGAATCTGATCTTCCAACAACAAAAATCAGCAAGACAGGGGGATCAAACACAACAAAAATCAGTGATGAAGACTTGCATTTCAACCCAGGACACAACTCTGATACTACTTTGATAGGAAGTATATGTAATTTCAGCAAAAGCAAAGAACGACATAAGAAATTTAGGAAGAACATACAATAACTCTTTTTTATTGAAAGAATTAACAAGGAAAACACAAGATATTAGTCGGTGACTTCTCTTCAGCTCAAGTCAATGTAGTTTTGTCATCCAATATTGCCCGATGTTCTTTTCCTTTTACTCGAGTGTGCCTATCATTCTCCGCTTGAAGTTCTGTCTTACAAGACATCAAATACATTCTCCTTTTGAAGATTCTTTATCTTGGAGGAGAAGCTCTTGAACTCAGTCGTGATGCTTGCTGACCTATAGTGATGATGCCTCATGGCCACAGTATGACTCTTAAATTCGTCATGCACAAAGTCAATTGCTTCCCGATAATGAGATTCTAGTCTATATAATGGCGGGAGACTTTAGGAGTTGAAGAAAGAACTTTACCTCCTAGCGTACCCCTCCAAGTATTTCAAATTGAAATCATCCAAATTGAAATGAGCTAAAAATTCAATGTGATGTAAAGAAATTCAGGATCTAGTCTAAAAATCAACTCTTGCAAAAACCTCAAACTGCGATCTTGTATGCGCCTATTTCATATGTCATTGGCTGAAGAGTATGTACAACAAATCTTAGATTGATATTTTACTTCTTTAAATGTTATATAAATATTATTATTGTATAAGATAAACGGAAGCAAGATAAGTGAAAATGATGAAGGGGAACAAAATGTACCTGAGCTAAATGCTTCAAAAATTAAATGCACCTATAGATGAGCTCCTCGTTAGGAGGGGCACGCTTGTAGTGACAACCAAATATCAAACACACTTCTAGTCCAAGAGGGAATAAAAATGGTGGCGCACACAACCTCATTAACTCCTGTCTCTTTCCAAGTGTTCTTGTGTACTTGCAAGATGTAAGAAACCCATGTTAGATATTTGTAAGAAGGGCTTGAAAGCTGCCCAACCTGAGAGTCTTTTGGCTAATCTAACGAATCAGGCTGTAATTGGTGGTGACATAATAATTTTGACTATCTAGTCCACTCCATAATATTGGAGGTTGGCTCGAATATGGTGCAACACCTTCTAGCTCAATTGATCAATTGCGATCTATAATGGATTGAATTCTTCACATTCCATTTAATAGTAATATCCTTTTTGTGGGCTCCATATGAATGGAGGAATCATGCTCCCATAATGGAAGCATGAATGATCGTGTGAACAAATCATCGTAAATGCTTCGAGCCCACAACATCTTCTCATTTAGCTCAAGTATTTCTACACATCACAATTTAGTTCATCTCATGCGTTGATATTTAAGAACATTTTAAGGGAACCCATGACATCAAAATTTTTTACACGTCACTTAGAAGAATTCTTGGAGATTCGTGGTGTTAATTTTTTTACAACAAATACAGTTCACTCTATGTGCATATCGAATTTGTTGAAGTGTGCATTTGTTGACCTTTATATCTCTTTCATAATCAATTTGAGTGAACATGATGGGAATGATAGCGAACTAGCACTACATCTTGCATGCTGGTTCAAAATGCCATATATGTGATCGAAATCACTCAAGCATCGTTTATCCATAAAACGTACTATGTCGATCCATCCAGAGTGTTGAAAACACCAAAGTACCACTCATACTTATCAACGATGAATGGCGCTCCACGGCACAAATTTCTCTATGGAGCCATGACGCATGGCATGACACATACCATTTTAAATATAACGTACAATATAAAATAATTAAAAATATATATATTTATTAATATTAAATACCATTAAATAACTAAAAACATGTAAAATTTAATCATAAATATTTTGTCAAAAAATAAAAATGACAAACTTTAATGCCTACAAAAACTTACATCAATAGATTTGAGCAAGATTTAAACATAACTTAGCATAGATTTTGCCAAATAGCAAAAATGACATCTTTAAATCCTACAAAAAAGTTAAAATCCTTTAAATTTTTTGATATTTTTTTTAATTTGATATTTAATTAATTAATTGTGATTTTAATATATAAATCTTAAAAAATTTAATTATAATTTAAATTTTCAAATTTAAAACATGTTTACAAAATGCCGTGCGCCGTTTGCACCTTTCCCCATTGCGCCCATGCATAGCACAAATAGTGCGTGCTATTTTGATGTGCTACGATGTGCAAAGCAAATAATGTCAAATGTGTGCCGCGCCGTGCCGTTTGCTTGTTCTTTTGCACCACTGACATTTATGGTAGCACTCTCCATGCTAACTTTTTTTGGACATGATGAAAAATACGTCAACATATGCGACATAGTACAATAGTCACTATTTGCAAAAGAAAGGACCTCTCACGCATACTTCGCTCAAACACAACAAAGATGTCTTGCAATTATGCAGCATCACATAAAATATCACTCAAATGTCATTCATTTGCAAAACAAATTGCATCGGTATGTTTAGAATGTCAAAATTATGTAGAAAGGACATTCATGTTTCTTGGATTGTTGCATAAAAGCGAAACATAACATTTACCCTCATGCAAGACGACGGCATGAATTTCAAGGCATGCAAAAAAATGAGGAATTGTGCACAAATATAAACACATCCTTTTAATTAATTAAAATTATTATTATTATTATTATTTAAAAGTAAAAATATCAAAATAATTTAAAATTCCATTTTCTTGGCCCAAAAATCTCTATAATCCTGCTTGAAACAAGTGTTGTTGCGATGCTCGCTTTCATGTTAGAATCAAAACAAAAAAAAGACCCAAATTAATTCACACAACCCAATCCCACCTCCCTTTATCTCTCTCTCTCTCTCTTTGCTCCCAAGTTGCACATCCTGTAACTCCCCAGCCTCCCTCTCTCGTACCTTAGGTAATCCCAATTCCTCTCTCTCTCTCTCTCTCTCTCTCTCTCTCTCTCTCTCTCTCTCTCTCTCTCTCTCTCTCTCTCTCTCTCTCTCTCTCTCTCTTATGCCTTAGCCTTTTGGCAAGGCCCCTATCGCTCGCTTTTCTCTTGCTCATCGGGCTCAACTACATCTCCGACAATCTCCTTGACGCCAACCTATCCTTTCGTCCCTCCTAGCCATTGTTAACACCAGCCTCACTTTGTACTCCATCCTAGCTGTTATTGACACTAGTTGTACCTTCTCCATCCTAGTTGTAGTTGTCGCTTACATTTCTCTTCTTGCTTGCCACATGATCCAGTTGTTGTTGAGCTGACCCTCGTCACTGAACCCCAACCATAGGTGAACTTAAACCCATTGATCACCATCAACCCCTCATTCGACCAGCCTCCCTCTTTCTCTACTTCACTTTGTCTCTCACTCCCATCTCTGGCTTCCGTGCCCCTCTCTTTCACTCTCTAAACAGAGGGAGGAAACTCTATATACACTCTCTTTTTCTTTCTTACCTTTTACTCTTCTCTCTCTCTCTCTCTCTCTCTCCTTGTTTTCTTCACTATCTCACTCTTTTTCTCTCTAAAAAGAGAGAATGCCTAAAAAGGCAAAAAAAAAAGAGAAAATAAATCATATATATATATATATATATATATATTGAAAATATATATTTATTCTCACCTCACAAATCATATCGCCTTGTCATTCTTGTCGGCTGCCTCATGCATGAAGGTAAAACTCGCAAACACTTTAAATTCCTAAAGCCTTATTATGATGCATTTGACAAGACGAGTCGAACTTGTGTATGTTTTTCTAAGCATGACATGTAAAATAGTAGGTGATGCTCGCGATGTAGTGAGTGGTCCCTGCACATGCTTTTGTTGGTATGGCGGGGAAAATACATATTGCGAAGATTCTTTGTGCATGTACCTCATGCACTCCTATTTTTGTCGGTGGTTTTTTAAAATTCTAGCCACGATGTCTTTGGACACCAACTACATGCACATTGTTTTACTTGCTCAACAGGCTTAAAACTCCTTGTAATGTCCCTTACATGGGGGAGATGCCGGGATGCCACTAGAATTTGGGCTGAATGTATTTTCAAAGAACAAAATAAAGATGATTTTTTTACTTGATAACACAATCAAAATTGAAAATATAATTTTGAAATTGCAAAAATGAAATATTAAACACACAAATAAAAGAAATGCACATCAAGTCATATGAACAATAATGACCAAAATTGAACACGAACACTAAATTGAAATATAACTTACACCGGAGTCATTAGTGAATGCTTTAGCTTGCCTACAAGTAGAACTAACCTCTCTGCACTGCTAGAGCCCTCTTGAATTGTTAAGAATTTTCAAGAACCCTCTCAATGGGCTAGGAGCTAGGGAGCGCCCCTACTTATAACATAAAATTTGGTATTGTTGTGGGACCCATCATGTAAGATTACAAGTTTAACTAGATGAGATTGCCTTCTATGCCACCAGACCCGCAATACATACATAGTTACATACAAGCAGATGGAAGGTAGTGGGGTGTCCTTCTAAAATGTAAAATTGAAATTTTGCATGTGTTTCAATGATAAACATTTACACAAATAATTAAAATCCAAATCCAAATATTTTAAAATCATGCACATAACATCACAATTCACAACTTTAAATTCAAATATAACTTTCTTGAGAAGTGTGATGTATTTTGACAAGCATGCTTGTAAATTTGAGAAACATATAGCTGTTTCAAGGAGTGTACTACTCCCTTGAAGTGCATGCCACCCCTTAATAAGCATGCAGTTGGCTTGAGAAATGTGCAGGTACCCTAACAAGTGTGTCATCATTCTAAAAGCGTGCAAGTGCATTAAAAAACAGGTAAATTCTCTGTGTAAATGCATCAAAAAGCATGCAAATGCACGATATAGGCAGTTAGGCACGTCGAAAGTGAGTAAATACATAATGCAAGAAATATCTTTGTACAACTATTTTGAGAAGTGCGCAAATATGTCGTGTCGGCACATTGAAAAACACTCAACTTATTGAAAAGTGTGCAAGTACACTACAAATGCATAAAAAACATGCAAGTGCACAGTATTGGCACATCAAAATGCGAGCAAACTTTGAAAAGTGTGTGAGTACACTGTCCTTGAAAGATATTTTCCTTGAAAGATGAGTGCATTGTCCCGATACACTGAAAAATATTTAAGTACATCATGTAAGAGCAAGAAAAATCACGCGAGCGTATTGTGAAATATGTAAATGCGCATTGTGAATGTATCAAAAGAGGTGTAAGTGTATTGTGTTACTGTGTAATGGGATCACATCAAAAAATGTAAAATGCATTAAAAGGCTTGCAACCATGCATATCACTTCATCAAAATCAATTTTACTTGCATGTTCTTCGACAAATGCGCTACTATATTTGGATTCACGCTACTCTAAGAATCTTGTAATTTTTTTTAGAAAACGAGCAACTATATTTTGAAAATTCAAAAACTCCCTTTAATTTAAAATTTAAACTCTCATTTTACACATTATTCTCTAGTGGGCCATTCTGCATACATGATAGGGTCGTAAGTTCCACTCTTGAAGTCTAATCTTTCATGTCCAAAAAAAATGGAGTTGACAAGATTTTCACCTCTTAGTAAATTACCCTAATGTTAATTGAAACATAATTTTCTAACTGAGCGAGTTTGCAATCAAATATTTAATTGATATTCACAAAAATATTTTATCTCACTAATATAACTGTAGAATAAGTCAAAGACCCAATCCTTTGCAAGCAAACTGATAAAGTTGACAAGATTTAAAGTGACAAAATGAATGTGTTCAAAGTCTTGATGATGGTTGTGTTGATAGTAAAATTCAACCGGAGGAATGCGCCCCCAAATTTCAAAGCTACTTTTTTGGGACTTAAGCTCTTAGAAAATTTAAAGAATCCAATATTTGCAAAAATCTAATATTTTCAAAAGGCTCCCTACTCATTTAATTACATCAGCTTGTCACCTGCCATATTTAGCTGGATCTTTTATAGTCTGATAGATATGCATTTTTGGTAGATACAAGTCATGAAAGAGGCACATTTAGCAGAGCTGCAGGAATTCCATCTGAAGATCTCCCAGAGATATCAGCAGGTTCTTATTTACTCATCAGTTTTTTTTCCGGTTCAGGAATTCAATAAATGTTCTACATTGGGAAACTATGTTTAGCACACTTATTGATATTTCTTTTTGCTTTTTGTCCTTGAATTAGAGTGAGATGATGCCTCAAGCAAAGCAATCTGGAAATTTTGAGAAATTGAAAAGCTTCAAAGTATTCCTGGAACGCGTGCTAGCTTTCCTTCAGATTTCTAAGAATAGTATTACAATTGGCTTGAAAGAAAAACTTCCTACTTATGAGAAACAAATACTTGGCTTGTTAAATACAAACAATAAGCAAAAAATAATGCCTTCACAGCTGCAAGGCCAGCAGCAGCTCCATCATCCTGGTGGACTTGCTCAAAGTACTCCCCAGCATCAACCATCTCAAGTTCTACAGGTGCAACAACATGAAAATCTTGGAAATCAGGTGCACCAAATGAATATGACTGGTTCTATCACAAATATGCAGTCGGCAGTAACCTCCAGTATGCAACATGGATCCATGACATTACCGAGTTTAGTCAACTCTTGCAAAAACCTCAAACTGCGATCTTGTATGCGCCTATTTCATATGTCATGGCTGAAGAGTATGTACAACAAATCTTAGATTGATATTTTACTTCTTTAAATGTTATATAAATATTATTATGTTAAGATATAACGGAAGCAAGATTAGTGAAAATGATGAAGGGGAACAAAATGTACCTGAGCTAATGCTTCAAAATTAAATGCACCTTAGATGAGCTCCTGTTAGGAGGGGCACGCTTGTAGTGACAACCAAATATCAAACACACTTCTAGTCCAAGAGGGAATTAAAATGGTGGCGCACACAACCTCATTAACTCCTGTCTCTTTCCAAGTGTTCTTGTGTACTTGCAAAATGTAAGAAACCCATGTTAGATTTTGTAAGAAGGGCTTGAAAGCTGCCCAACCTGAGAGTTTTGGCTAATCTAACGAATCAGGCTGTAATTGGTGGTGACTAATAATTTTGACTATCTAGTCCACTCCATAATATTGGAGGTTGGCTCGAATATGGTGCAACACCTTCTAGCTCAATTGATCAATTGCGATCTATTATGGATTGAATTCTTCACATTCCATTTAATAGTTATATCCTTTTTGTGGGCTCCATATGAATGGAGGAATCATGCTCCCATAATGGAAGCATGTGATCGTGTGAACAATCATCGTAAATGCTTCGAGCCCACAACATCTTCTCATTTAGCTCAAGTATTTCTACACATCACAATTTAGTTCATCTCATGCGTTGATATTTAAGAACATTTTAAGGGAACCCATGACATCAAATTTTTTTCACGTCACTTAGAAGAATTCTTGGAGATCGTGGTGTTAATTTTTTTACAACAAATACAGTTCACTCTTGTGCCTATCGAATTTGTTGAAGTGTGCATTGTTGACCTTTATATCTCTTTCATAATCAATTTGAGTGAACATGATGGGAATGATAGCGAACTAGCACTACATCTTGCATGCTGGTTCAAAATGCCATATATGTGATCGAAATCACTCAAGCATCGTTTATCCATAAAACGTACTATGTCGATCCATCCAGAGTGTAAACACCAAAGTACCACTCATACTTATCAACGATGAATGGCGCTCCACGGCACAAATTTCTCTATGAGCCATGACGATGGCATGACACATACCATTTTAAATATAAAGTACAATATAAAATAATTAAAAATTATATATTTATTAATATTAAATACCATTAAATAACTAAAAACATGTAAAATTTAATCATAAATATTTTGTCAAAAAATAAAAATGACAAACTTTAATGCCTACAAAAACTTACATCAATAGATTTGAGCAAGATTTAAACATAACTTAGCATAGATTTTGCCAAATAGCAAAACTGACATCTTTAAATCCTACAAAAAAGTTAAAAATCCTTTAAATTTTTTGATATTTTTTTTAATTTGAAATTTAATTAAATAATGTGATTTTAATATATAAACTTAAAAAATTTAATTATAATTTAAATTTTCAAATTTAAAACATGTTTACAAAATGCCGTGCGCCTTTGCACCTTTCCCCATTGCGCCCATGCATAGCACAAATAGTGCGTGCTATTTTGATGTGCTACGATGTGCAAAGCAAATAATGTCAAATGTGTGCCGCGCCGTGCCGTTTGCTTGTTCTTTTGCACCATGACATTTATGGTAGCACTCTCCATGCTAACTTTTTTTGGACATGATGAAAAATACGTCAACATTGCGACATAGTACAATAGTCACTATTTGCAAAAGAAAGGACCTCTCACGCATACTTCGCTCAAACACAACAAAGATGTCTTGCAATTATGCAGCATCACATAAAAATCACTCAAATGTCATTCATTTGCAAAACAAATTGCATCGGTATGTTTTGAAATGTCAAAATTATGTAGAAAGGACATTCATGTTTCTGGATTGTTGCATAAAAGCGAAACATAAACATTTACCCTCATGCAAGACGACGGCATGTAATTTCAAGGCATGCAAAAAAATGAGGAATTGTGCACAAATATAAACACATCCTTTTAATTAATAATATTATTATTATATATTATTAAAAGTAAAAATATCAAAATAATTTAAAATTCCATTTTCTTGGCCCAAAAATCTCTATAATCCTGCTTGAAACAAGGTGTTGTGGATGCTCCTTTCATGTTAGAATCAAAACAAAAAAAAGACCAAATTTATTCACACAACCAATCCCACCCCACTTTCTCTCATCACATCCTTAATCCCACTCTCTCTCCTCATTATCCCTTTCTCTCTCTCTCTCTCTCTCTCTCTCTCTCTCTCTCTCTCTCTCTCTCTCTTCTTATGCCTTAGCCTTTTGGCAAGGCCCCTATCGCTCGCTTTTCTCTTGCTCATCGGGCTCAACTACATCTCCGACAATCCCTTGACGCCAACCTATCCTTTCGTCTCCTCTAGCCTCTAGTTACACCAGCCTCACTTTGTACTCCATCCTAGCTGTTATTGACACTAGTTGTACCTTCTCCATCCTAGTTGTAGTTGTCGCTTACATTTCTCTTCTTGCTTGCCACATGATCCAGTTGTTGTTGAGCTGACCCTCGTCACTGAACCCCAACCATAGGTGAACTTAAACCCATTGATCACCATCAACCCCTCATTCGACCAGCCTCCCTCTTTCTCTACTTCACTTTGTCTCTCACTCCCATCTCTGGCTTCCGTGCCCCTCTCTTTCACTCTCTAAACAGAGGGAGGAAACTCTATATACACTCTCTTTTCTTTCTTACCTTTTATCTTCTCTCTCTCTCTCTCTCTCTCTCCTTGTTTTCTTCACTATCTCACTCTTTTTCTCTCTAAAAAGAGAGATGATGCTAAAAAGGCAAAAAAAAAAAAAATAAATAATATAATATATATATATATATTGAAAATATATATTTTTTCTCACCTCACAAATCATATCGCCTTGTCATTCTTGTCGGCTGCCTCATGCATGAAGGTAAAACTCGCAAACACTTTAAATTCCTAAAGCCTTATTATGGCATTTGACAAGACGAGTCGAACTTGTGTATAGTTTTTCTAAGCATGACATGTAAATAGTAGGTGATGCTCGCGATGTAGTGAGTGGTCCCTGCACATGCTTTTGTTGGTATGGCGGGGAAAATACATATTGCGAAGATTCTTTGTGCATGTACCTCATGCACTCCTATTTTTGTCGGTGGTTTTTTAAATTCTAGCCACGATGTCTTTGGACACCAACTACATGCACATTGTTTTACTGCTCAACAGGCTTTAAACTCCTGTAATGTCCCTTACATGGGGGAGATGCCGGGGTGCACTAGAATTTGGGCGTGAATGTATTTTCAAAGAACAAAATAAAGATGATTTTTTTACTTGATAACACAATCAAAATTGAAAATTAATTTTGAAAATTGCAAAATTTTGACCATTTGCTGGGGTACGTGTATAATTGAACCAATCAATCCATCGTCATTAGCTAGATAACACTTCATTTTAGTTGTAATTGACTAATTTTTAAAGTAGGTTGAAGCATCTCTGAGAAGTTGACGAATAATTCGAAATCACACTATAGTTAACCTTAAATAGGCTCCCCTAATTCCCTCTCAAATCAGTTCCCTTTCCCTAAATAATTTTCGATCATATTTTAATTCAAATTAGATCTCTTTCACTTATTAACTCTCTCTCTCCCAATTGTAATTAAAACTTTCCTAAACAATTTCCTTTAGATTCTTCCTTACATAATGCATACTAACTCTCCTGGGCTTTTCCTAAATGATTCTATTTCAGATTTGAAATTCAAATTAGATTTTTTTCCCTAATTAATTTCCTTCTAATCGCAATTAAAATTTTCTTAGATAATTCCCCCTCTTTTCTTGCCTTTCACCCACCCTAGTGGGGCCATCGGCTCAGCCATCGGTCCATCAATACTCCTCTCCCAAAGAGCACTTTGTTCTCAAGGTGGAACAAAGGAAACCGTTATTAAAGCACTAGAATATATAGCAGTGGACTAGAAAATGGATTGATATTGGGTCGAACGATCCCATCCTTGAGCATCTCCTTGATTAATCTCTCAATTTCTTTGTTCTAGATTTGGGGATGACTGTACAGACATACATTGATAGACGAGACTCTTTCCTTCAAGATGATAGCATGTTCTCATTCTAGCGGAGCAGGCAACCCCTAAACTGGTTGGAACACTCCTCGATATTGTTGTAGGGGTCGATGAATCATGTCCGGTGTTTCTAACTTCTCCTCATCTTTTCCTCCTTCGAAACTCTGCAACTTCACCAAGAATTCAAGTTGGATGGATGAAGTAGAGGAATGCATCGGGCTTGTCGTGTGATAGAAAAGTACTACTCAAACTTAAGGGAAAATTTTATAAGATGGTGGTTAGACTTTCAATACTTTATGGCGCAGAATGTTGGCCATTAAACGAGAAGCATAATATTAAGTTATTGTTGCAGAGATGAGGATGCTCAGGTGGATGTTTGGCTTTACTCTTAGAGACAGGATACGGAATGAGCATATACGTGAAATGGTTGGAGTAGCTCCAATGTTAGATAAGATTAGAGAGAGTCGCCTGAGATGGTTTGGTCACATAAAACAACCGCCTTCTAATGACACGATTAGGAGAGTAGATGTTTTAGATTTAACCTATGTTAAGAAAGGTAGAGATAGACCTAAAAAGACTTGGTTAGAAAATATTAGAAATGACCTTTATTAGATCAAAATGAGAATTTGACTTTTTATCAGACACAATGGAGAAAAAAGATTCATGTATCCGACCCCACGTAGTGGGGTTGTTGTTGTTTTCGATCTTTCCCCTCCTTGGAAGTGGCTCCAAAAGTGGCATCTCCTATTTTCCCTCCAACATTTCCACCTCCTGATCTTCCCCTCTCCTTATCAGATTAGGGTTTCCTCCACTCCCTTGCCCGCTGGCGGCTCCCTCTGCCTCCGATGACGTCGTTTTGATTTGGAACTCTAGCATCTTTCTCATCATCTCCTCCATAATGACAAAATTCTCATCAATATTCTCATGGTTGGTTGAAAATTAGTTTTTGAAATCTAAAACCTTTTCTTCAGAATCATATTTCAATTGTCTGATCTCCCCTTCCAGCACTTCTACATTTATTTTTGCCATAAGTACCGGATCTAGGCTCCAAACAATAAAAGGAACAAAAAACAGCGAATCTGATCTTCCAACAACAAAAATCAGCAAGACAGGGGGATCAAACACAACAAAAATTAGTGATGAAGACTTGCATTTCAACCCAGGACACAACTCTGATACTACTTTGATAGGAAGTATATGTAATTTCAGCAAAAGCAAAGAACGACACAAGAAATTTAGGAAGAACATACAATAACTCTTTTTTATTGAAAGAATTAACAAGGAAAACACAAGATATTAGTCGGTGACTTCTCTTCAGCTCAAGTCAATGTAGTTTTGTCATCCAATATTGCCCGATGTTCTTTTCCTTTTACTCGAGTGTGCCTATCATTCTCCGCTTGAAGTTCTGTCTTACAAGACATCAAATACATTCTCCTTTTGAAGATTCTTTATCTTGGAGGAGAAGCTCTTGAACTCAGTCGTGATGCTTGCTGACCTATAGTGATGATGCCTCATGGCCACAGTATGACTCTTAAATTCGTCATGCACAAAGTCAATTGCTTCCCGATAATGAGATTCTAGTCTATATAATGGCGGGAGACTTTAGGAGTTGAAGAAAGAACTTTACCTCCTAGCGTACCCCTCCAAGTATTTCAAATTGAAATCATCCAAATTGAAATGAGCTAAAAATTCAATGTGATGTAAAGAAATTCAGGATCTAGTCTAAAAATCAACTCTTGCAAAAACCTCAAACTGCGATCTTGTATGCGCCTATTTCATATGTCATTGGCTGAAGAGTATGTACAACAAATCTTAGATTGATATTTTACTTCTTTAAATGTTATATAAATATTATTATTGTATAAGATAAACGGAAGCAAGATAAGTGAAAATGATGAAGGGGAACAAAATGTACCTGAGCTAAATGCTTCAAAAATTAAATGCACCTATAGATGAGCTCCTCGTTAGGAGGGGCACGCTTGTAGTGACAACCAAATATCAAACACACTTCTAGTCCAAGAGGGAATAAAAATGGTGGCGCACACAACCTCATTAACTCCTGTCTCTTTCCAAGTGTTCTTGTGTACTTGCAAGATGTAAGAAACCCATGTTAGATATTTGTAAGAAGGGCTTGAAAGCTGCCCAACCTGAGAGTCTTTTGGCTAATCTAACGAATCAGGCTGTAATTGGTGGTGACATAATAATTTTGACTATCTAGTCCACTCCATAATATTGGAGGTTGGCTCGAATATGGTGCAACACCTTCTAGCTCAATTGATCAATTGCGATCTATAATGGATTGAATTCTTCACATTCCATTTAATAGTAATATCCTTTTTGTGGGCTCCATATGAATGGAGGAATCATGCTCCCATAATGGAAGCATGAATGATCGTGTGAACAAATCATCGTAAATGCTTCGAGCCCACAACATCTTCTCATTTAGCTCAAGTATTTCTACACATCACAATTTAGTTCATCTCATGCGTTGATATTTAAGAACATTTTAAGGGAACCCATGACATCAAAATTTTTTACACGTCACTTAGAAGAATTCTTGGAGATTCGTGGTGTTAATCTTTTTACAACAAATACAGTTCACTCTAGGTGCATATCGAATTTGTTGAAGTGTGCATTTGTTGACCTTTATATCTCTTTCATAATCAATTTGAGTGAACATGATGGGAATGATAGCGAACTAGCACTACATCTTGCATGCTGGTTCAAAATGCCATATATGTGATCGAAATCACTCAAGCATCGTTTATCCATAAAACGTACTATGTCGATCCATCCAGAGTGTTGAAAACACCAAAGTACCACTCATACTTATCAACGATGAATGGCGCTCCACGGCACAAATTTCTCTATGGAGCCATGACGCATGGCATGACACATACCATTTTAAATATAACGTACAATATAAAATAATTAAAAAAATATATATTTATTAATATTAAATACCATTAAATAACTAAAAACATGTAAAATTTAATCATAAATATTTTGTCAAACAATAAAAATGACAAACTTTAATGCCTACAAAAACTTACATCAATAGATTTGAGCAAGATTTAAACATAACTTAGCATAGATTTTGCCAAATAGCAAAACTGACATCTTTAAATCCTACAAAAAAGTTAAATTCCTTTAAATTTTTTGATATTTTTTTAATTTGATATTTAATTAATTAATTGTGATTTTAATATATAAATCTTAAAAAATTTAATTATAATTTAAATTTTCAAATTTAAAACATGTTTACAAAATGCCGTGCGCCATTTGCACCTTTCCCCATTGCGCCCATGCATAGCACAAATAGTGCGTGCTATTTTGATGTGCTACGATGTGCAAAGCAAATAATGTCAAATGTGTGCCGCGCCGTGCCGTTTGCTTGTTCTTTTGCACCACTGACATTTATGGTAGCACTCTCCATGCTAACTTTTTTTGGACATGATGAAAAATACGTCAACATATGCGACATAGTACAATAGTCACTATTTGCAAAAGAAAGGACCTCTCACGCATACTTCGCTCAAACACAACAAAGATGTCTTGCAATTATGCAGCATCACATAAAATATCACTCAAATGTCATTCATTTGCAAAACAAATTGCATCGGTATGTTTAGAATGTCAAAATTATGTAGAAAGGACATTCATGTTTCTTGGATTGTTGCATAAAAGCGAAACATAACATTTACCCTCATGCAAGACGACGGCATGAATTTCAAGGCATGCAAAAAAATGAGGAATTGTGCACAAATATAAACACATCCTTTTAATTAATTAAAATTATTATTATTATTATTATTTAAAAGTAAAAATATCAAAATAATTTAAAATTCCATTTTCTTGGCCCAAAAATCTCTATAATCCTGCTTGAAACAAGTGTTGTTGTGATGCTCGCTTTCATGTTAGAATCAAAACAAAAAAAAGACCCAAATTAATTCACACAACCCAATCCCACCTCCCTTTATCTCTCTCTCTCTCTCTCTCTCTCTCTCTCTCTCTCTCTCTCTCTCTCTCTTATGCCTTAGCCTTTTGGCAAGGCCCCTATCGCTCGCTTTTCTCTTGCTCATCGGGCTCAACTACATCTCCGACAATCTCCTTGACGCCAACCTATCCTTTCGTCCCTCCTAGCCATTGTTGACACCAGCCTCACTTTGTACTCCATCCTAGCTGTTATTGACACTAGTTGTACCTTCTCCATCCTAGTTGTAGTTGTCGCTTACATTTCTCTTCTTGCTTGCCACATGATCCAGTTGTTGTTGAGCTGACCCTCGTCACTGAACCCCAACCATAGGTGAACTTAAACCCATTGATCACCATCAACCCCTCATTCGACCAGCCTCCCTCTTTCTCTACTTCACTTTGTCTCTCACTCCCATCTCTGGCTTCCGTGCCCCTCTCTTTCACTCTCTAAACAGAGGGAGGAAACTCTATATACACTCTCTTTTTCTTTCTTACCTTTTACTCTTCTCTCTCTCTCTCTCTCTCTCTCTCCTTGTTTTCTTCACTATCTCACTCTTTTTCTCTCTAAAAAGAGAGAATGCCTAAAAAGGCAAAAAAAAAAAAAGAGAAAATAAATCATATATATATATATTGAAAATATATATTTTTTCTCACCTCACAAATCATATCGCCTTGTCATTCTTGTCGGCTGCCTCATGCATGAAGGTAAAACTCGCAAACACTTTAAATTCCTAAAGCCTTATTATGATGCATTTGACAAGACGAGTCGAACTTGTGTATGTTTTTCTAAGCATGACATGTAAAATAGTAGGTGATGCTCGCGATGTAGTGAGTGGTCCCTGCACATGCTTTTGTTGGTATGGCGGGGAAAATACATATTGCGAAGATTCTTTGTGCATGTACCTCATGCACTCCTATTTTTGTCGGTGGGTTTTTAAAATTCTAGCCACGATGTCTTTGGACACCAACTACATGCACATTGTTTTACTTGCTCAACAGGCTTAAAACTCCTTGTAATGTCCCTTACATGGGGGAGATGCCGGGATGCCACTAGAATTTGGGCTGAATGTATTTTCAAAGAACAAAATAAAGATGATTTTTTTACTTGATAACACAATCAAAATTGAAAATATAATTTTGAAATTGCAAAAATGAAATATTAAACACACAAATAAAAGAAATGCACATCAAGTCATATGAACAATAATGACCAAAATTGAACACGAACACTAAATTGAAATATAACTTACACAGGAGTCATTAGTGAATGCTTTAGCTTGCCTACAAGTAGAACTAACCTCTCTGCACTGCTAGAGCCCTCTTGAATTGTTAAGAATTTTCAAGAACCCTCTCAATGGGCTAGGAGCTAGGGAGCGCCCCTACTTATAACATAAAATTTGGTATTGTTGTGGGACCCATCATGTAAGATTACAAGTTTAACTAGATGAGATTGCCTTCTATGCCACCAGACCCGCAATACATACATAGTTACATACAAGCAGATGGAAGGTAGTGGGGTGTCCTTCTAAAATGTAAAATTGAAATTTTGCATGTGTTTCAATGATAAACATTTACACAAATAATTAAAATCCAAATCCAAATATTTTAAAATCATGCACATAACATCACAATTCACAACTTTAAATTCAAATATAACTTTCTTGAGAAGTGTGATGTATTTTGACAAGCATGCTTGTAAATTTGAGAAACATATAGCTGTTTCAAGGAGTGTACTACTCCCTTGAAGTGCATGCCACCCCTTAATAAGCATGCAGTTGGCTTGAGAAATGTGCAGGTACCCTAACAAGTGTGTCATCATTCTAAAAGCGTGCAAGTGCATTAAAAAACAGGTAAATTCTCTGTGTAAATGCATCAAAAAGCATGCAAATGCACGATATAGGCAGTTAGGCACGTCGAAAGTGAGTAAATACATAATGCAAGAAATATCTTTGTTCAACTATTTTGAGAAGTGCGCAAATATGTCGTGTCGGCACATTGAAAAACACTCAACTTATTGAAAAGTGTGCAAGTACACTACAAATGCATAAAAAACATGCAAGTGCACAGTATTGGCACATCAAAATGCGAGCAAACTTTGAAAAGTGTGTGAGTACACTGTCCTTGAAAGATATTTTCCTTGAAAGATGAGTGCATTGTCCCGATACACTGAAAAATATTTAAGTACTGTTGACGAATATTTTCGCACCGACCCGACCCCGAACGAGCCCGACTAGGCTCGATCGCGCTCGATCAACTCGGTCGATCGACGTCGAGACAAATTCGACTCAAATTGGACTCCAATTTAATTAAATTAAATCAATTTAATTAAATTAAAATTAAATCAAATCAATTCAGACCCCGTCGAGCATCGTCGAACCTAATTCGACGTGATTCGACACCGATTCGAGTTCAATTTTATGGAATTAAGTTGGTCGAACCCAATCGGACCCAAACCGACCCAAATCGGTTCGGGTCGAGTCCAATCTCGACTCAATTTCGACCCTAGCTAATGAGATCATAAGCTGATTTGATTTCCAAAAATCAAATTTCTTGATCTAGGGCTGAGATCTCTTCTCAAATCCCACTCAATTTCACTTCAAGTGGGCAACCAAAATCTACTCAAGTAGATTTTCCCTCGTTACACGGAACGAGGAAGGGAGATGGGACGGAACGGGCGGCTATCCGCTCGGTGCTTGTGTCCCTAAGGAAAGGAGATGGAATGAGGAGCCTCATTCGGCTCCCCTTTTTTTTTTTTTTTTTTTTTTCTCGTTTTTCCGCTCCCGTCCCGCGATCCAGAGAGCCAGAGAGCGAGCGAGCGAGAGAGGAGATCGGAAATCCCCTCTCATACGCGACTCCAGGCGGAAGTTCCTCCCCCGCGCGCGACTCAACCCGGCGAAACCGAGGACCCCTGCGTGCGGCTCCTTCGTGCGTCTCCACCGTGTCCTGTCGCCCCTCTTCCAGCAAGCCAGAAGCCTTGCTCGTGGCTCTTCTAGTGGAAGGAAGAAGAAAAGTTCAAGGTTTTGAGCTCTTTCCTCATTCCAAAGGAGGTTAAGCCTCCCATTTGCTTCCTTTCTCAAAGATCAACGAAGTAGGAAGGTTTCTAGCTCTTCCTCCTTCAACTCCGGCGACCTCGAGACGAGTTGGGAGCTGTTTGAAGCCTCCAAACAGCAAAAGGAGGCTCCTAAACCTCCCAAACAGCAGTTTGGAACCTTCGAAACGTCCCGGACAGCAGCGGCGACGTCCGGAACGGCTTGGACAGCGGATTGGAGCTTTGTGCGGAGCTTGGACAGCAATCGGAGCTTGGAGCGGAGCTTGGACAGCAGCTTGGACCTTGGTTTGGAGCGCTTGGACAACCCGGGAAGGTATACCGTTGAACTTAGGCGAAACCTAGGGTCTCCCAAGGCCAATTGATGTGTGGTTGACGCTCCCAAAGCCTTAGGTCCTTAGAAACTTTAATTTTTTGATCCCCCAAAACCTTTATGTTGGCTGTCCACTTCGCAAAGGCTATGGAAATTAGGAAATTTCCATTAGTTGACTCTTATGTAAGAGTTCGGAGAGGATTTTAACACGCGTAGAGGCGTCGGGTTGTTATCCGACATCTCTCAAATGTATGTTATGCATCATATTGAGCTTAGCACCTTCGCCTACATTTAAACCTTAGGGCATGATACTTGTTGTAGCTAAAACATAGTGGATAGCTCACATCTTTTCCCAAATCTCACATTGTGTACATGTATCTATACAACACTAGTGTCATGCGCTTAATAGACATATGATTTAGGAATTTTGTGGAGCTTGTGGGGTTGTCATAAGCCTTGCAACATATCCAAAATATTTGTGATGACTTATTGTAGGATCTAGTGTGAGTTCCAAAGATTCACTACGAAAATCCTAGAGCAAGTGTTTTTTGATCAAACTCGCCTTTGGATGCGTTGTATGGTTTGTGATAGAAAAGTTGATGGCTAATCATTTTTGTTACGCAAATATTCCAAAGTTTGGAAACTCATTTTAATGTTTTTAATGGGTCAAATCATGCCAAAAGTGATTTGATCCCTTAAAGGCTTTAAGATACATGTTTCCCTACTAAATCATGATTCAAGCCATATGTTATTTATTCCTTGCTTAAAATTAGTGAATGTATTAACTTGCAAATTTTCATAAATGTGCTTACTTAATCCTAAGTGTTGGTAAGATTGATTTGGAGCATTTCATGGACCTCAAAGGCCCATGATCAATGCTCCATCATATTAAGGGGTTATTTAAGCTCATTTTTCCTAATTTGCAAGATAATATAACCAAATACAAGCTCTCAAATTTCCAAATCATATTAGGTACGATTTAGGGGAAACCACCTTCTTATAGAGCTTTGATAATATTATAGGTTGTCTTCCAAATTCAAATTGTATGACCAATCTTTCTATCCAAATTATGCCAAAATTGATTTGGAAACCTTTTCATTGAGTTGGAAGCTCTCTAATAGTCTTTCCTTTCTCATGTATGGAATTTTGGGGCATCTTAAAGTGTCAATTTTCCATTGCGTGAACAAATCTTAACCTAGGACCCCAAAAAATCCTAGATTCAACTCTCTTTGCTTGTAGATACAAATTCTACAATCACTCACCTAACTCTCCCTCATGCATGGTAATTTGGAGCACCACGGAGCTCCATCTTTTCATTGCATGATTGTTCTCAACCTAGGATTCCAAAAGCCTAGGTTCCACTACATGTTTGTTCTTAGGTCCCTCTTAGATCTTGCCAAAATAGATCTTTAGGTTTCTCCTAGAAACTTTCAAGTCCCCAAAATCATATCAAATTTGATTTAAAAAAAACCTTCCACGCATTAGGAAGTTAGCTTTCCCTCTTTCAAGCAAATCCAAAACATTTGTAGGAGAGTTGGAAGTCCTCGTCCTCATATACATGTCCCTTGCACTTAATAGTTGGGACGTTCTCTAAGTCCCA
Organism: Dendrobium nobile; assembly: GCA_022539455.1. Classification (NCBI taxonomy): domain Eukaryota; kingdom Viridiplantae; phylum Streptophyta; class Magnoliopsida; order Asparagales; family Orchidaceae; genus Dendrobium; species Dendrobium nobile. Next base: position 80,276,467 of record CM039726.1, on the reverse strand, counting down.
ATTATTATAGTGCATGAATCAAGGTTTTAGGAAAACAAATCCTAAGCCTCTCTCCCATATCCATTTGCTAACAACACAAAGTTAGCAAATAAATGTTTCTCCCTTCATAAATGATGATTTGGAATTCTCTAAAATTCCAAACCTATCATTATATGAAAATCTTGTAGCTTAGAGCCAAAAAACCTAAGTTCTCCCCTTCTTTCATTTTGAGACTAAGATCAATGAAAGAATTCCTTTTTAGGCTTAGGATTCTAAAATCTAGCCTATTTCATTTGCCTAACCTATATAGGTAGATGACCCCTTAATTTGTAGTCCAAAAACTATAAATTACATCTCTTATGCGATGTTATTTGGAGCGTCCCAAGCTTCAAATATCTCATTGCATGTCTCTTAGTCTATCGTAGGAGCTATCACCCACTTTCATCATGTGTTGCATTATGAATTCCCAAAAGGCAAAAGTCCTTAATGCATCATGTTATAAGTTTTAGAAACTTGGAGCCAAAATCCAAGTTTTCTTACATCTCTTGTTGGAACCCCAAAACCAACAAGTATCCTCTCATGTGAGGTGAATTGAAGCCCCTCAAGTCTTCAAGGATACCCACATGAATCGTTGTAGTTTGGAACTAAACTCTAAACTATCAACCCATTCTCTTAGCCTAAATTAAGTGAATGTGTGTCCTTTTCTTTGAACACCAAATGCTCAAGGAAATTCCTCTAACTTGCAACTTCCAAGTTGCACATGATTTCCCCTTTTCTACAACCCGAAAGTTGTAGGAAGGCCATCTTCCTCCTTCAACCCCAAAGTTGTAGGAAATTCACTAAATCACTTATTCATTGGGATACAAACCAATGAGTAATCCTCTAAATTTAGGACTCAAATTCTAGTCTTTCTCATTTGCTTAGCCCAAAGTTGAGCAAATGATAATCTTCCTTTGAGTACCAAATGCTCAAAGAGACTTCACCATTTACTTAGCCTAAATTAAGTAAGTGGTCCTCCCTAACCTCTAACTTACAATTCATAAGTTGTATTTCGTATCTTCTTTTCCTACAAGTTGTAGGGAAACCTCCTCCTTCCTACAATCCAAAAAATTGTAGGAAACTCTTTCATTCTCTCAATCCAAGTTTTGAGAATGCACCCTTCTCCTTTGGATACCCAATGTTCAAAGAATCCTCTAGGGGTTGTAACTTCCAAGTCACCTCCCCTCTCCTTTTCTCCTCCAACCCAAAATTGGAGAGATGAAACTTTTCTTTTCTTTGGACACCACATGTCCAAAGAAATTCCTCCAATTTGCAATCTCTAGATTGCACATTGGAGTATTTCTTTTTCCTACAAATCTAGATTGTAGGAAACCTCCAAAATCCTCTTCATTTCCCTTAACCCAAATTAAAAAAAATGAAATTCCTCTTTGAATACAAAAAATTCAAAGAACCACCTTCTTGATTTGTAACCTTAAAGTTACAAATCCTCTTTCACTCCTATAGACTCCAAAAGTCTTAAGGAATTCTTTACCTTAGCTCAAAACCATGGGTTCTTTCACTTTTCATACAACTCAGAAGTTGTATGAAGCCCACTTTCACTCAACCTATATTGAGTGATCCATTTTTGTCCCAAATTATCTTACTTGTTGAACCAAAAATAACAAGTAATTTCACCCCAAGCTTAGGATTCAAGTCCTATTTCTCCTTGTCCTTCCAAACTCAAGTTAGAAGGGGGCAATTCCCTCTTTGGACATCGAAATGTCCAAAGGCCTTAATGAATTTGCAACCCAAAAGTTGCATTTTCTTCCAATCCTCCTCCGACTCCAAAGTTGTAGGAGATTTCCCCCTTTCTTTAGCTCCAAACGCTAGAGGGAGTTCTCCTACATTTAGCTCAAAAGCTAAATGTTGGATCTCTACTTTCTCTTCTTAGCCCAAAAAGCTAAGGGGAACTCTTCCAACACTTGGCCCAAAAGCCATGTGTTGGATTCTCTCCCTTTCCCTTTCTTTAGCTTCAAAGCTAAAAGAAATGTTCGTTCCCTTTCTTGCTCCAAAAGCTTGGGGGGGGGGGGAATTTCTCCAACGTTGAGCTCAAAAGCTAAATGTTGGATCTCTACTTCTTCTTCTTAGCCCCTAAGGCTAAGGAGAATTTCTCCCCAACAAGTGGCTCCAAAAGCCATATGTTGGATGTTCCTCCCTTAGACCCAAACTCTAGGAGGACCCTTAGTGTGACATACCACACAAGCCCCACACACTTAGGTGCACAGCCCTTTAGGCATGCTAGGATTAGGATTTTTCTTTGTGTGCGCATGTGATTGACGTTGTGGATTGATTGCCCTTGGATTGTCTGCGTGTGGGCACTTGCCCTTAAGTGGTTAGTATAGAAATATATATGCTTTTCTGTGCAGGTGGTCATGTCCAAGAAGGGGGTAAATGTCATAATTTTTTTAATGCTGTTTGCTTGCAGGCGCTGCTTAATACCCCCCAGGAGACATGGCCAATAGGGTAGAAGCAGGGGGCCTAGCACTTAGCACTCTAAGTGTTAGGCCAATTTTGAGATGATTACATGCTTAATTATATAAACTGCCTCCTAACTCTGTTTTGCAGATTTGAGTCTTTTTTTTTTTTTATCATGTATTTGGTAGAAATAGGATGTGAACTTGTGGGGGTTTGGAGCAAAGGAAGGGAGCAAAGAAGATGAAGCCCAAAAGAACTTTTGTAAAGCTTGAAGACCCCACAAGTAGAGTCTGTAAATGTTAACTGGGTTGTATAATGGCAGGCAACTCAGCTGCCAAACATGTTTGTAATAACTGGGACATTACTTACATTTCTGTCTTAATATATATATAAGCATGCGTTGTTTGTTTACTGGGTGTGCAATAGAAAAGCATGTTCTTTCCTAGGTTTCTTTCCTTGCTTTTGTTTGGGCGTGGCCTGGACTTGATTACGTTAGGCTCTTAGGATAAATTAAGTTTTCTACCCCTTAAAATGTAAACAACCTAAAAATGAAACTAGGCTCCAAAGTTTTTTTTTTTAACAAAAGAAAATTTGCATGGCTCCCTTCAAGGAGCCAAGTTTTCAAAACGAAAATAAACATGCATAGCCAAAAAAATGTGTCACATGTAGAATGCCTCAACTTAAGGACTAGATAATAAAATCTTTTCTTTATGAGTCAACATTTTGCATACCCACATAAAAAGGCATCTTGGCCTCAAAGCCAAGCTATAAGACCTACCCTCTAAATAAAAACAACCCTACCACTCTACATTTGCATTGAGACCGAATAGCATGGTTTTAAAAGCGATTAGGGGGAGTTTAGCTGGTAGTCCCTTCCAGGCGGGATAATAAATCCAGAGGTCGGGCGGGTTATGCCTCTTGTGAGGTGTAGCTTGTAAGTCCCTCTTTGCACTCGTTAGATCTAGGTTCGAGGCACTACCTCTCGGTAGTCCTCACCTTAGTCTTAGGGTCCAAGGCACGGGTTGATTCCAAATCACCCTATAAGCCCTCAACTTTCGGGCAATTCCTCCAACAAGTGTTGTTGGGATGTAAGCCCCAATCTTCTAATAAAATACCAACTTAAACCAAAATTAGGTTGCTAAAATGTAAAGCCCAACATAGGATAGTTTGGGCACCTCTGAGTTTCATCTCAGAATCAAGTGCCCCTACTTCAACTCCTTTGGCTTTCTTTCCAAAAAAATCCAAATCTAAGTTGATCCACTTCTTGAAATTCCTAAAGGACCAAAACCTTTAAGCAAGACTTTCACAGATTTTAAAATAAAACAAAAATCAAGCTTTAGCCAATATCTAAATGACTTCCAAATGAAAGAAAACCACTAGTTTAATCAAAAGTTTTCCCAAATCAAATTTGGGAAGTAATTAACCATAGGGGCTTGCCCCTATGGGATGTCTGTACCCCAGAATAAATAAACCCCACTCAACCAAACATTGAGTGGGGGAATCTCTGTTAAATAATTGTAAATTTTATTATTGAGCCCATAAGAAAATGGTATTTTTACCCTTCGGGGTAATATATCGTATTCTTATGCCGTGCCTGATTATAAAATATGCAATCCGTTTGAGGATACAAAAAATTCTCCAACAAGTACATCATGTAAGAGCAAGAAAAATCACGCGAGCGTATTGTGAAATATGTAAATGCGCATTGTGAATGTATCAAAAGACGTGTAAGTGTATTGTGTTACTGTGTAATGGGATCACATCAAAAAATGTAAAATGCATTAAAAGGCTTGCAACCATGCATATCACTTCATCAAAATCAATTTTACTTGCATGTTCTTCGACAAATGCGCTACTATATTTGGATTCACGCTACTCTAAGAATCTTGTAATTTTTTTTAGAAAACGAGCAACTATATTTTGAAAATTCAAAAACTCCCTTTAATTTAAAATTTAAACTCTCATTTTACACATTATTCTCTAGTGGGCCATTCTGCATACATGATAGGGTCGTAAGTTCCACTCTTGAAGTCTTATCTTTCATGTCCAAAAAAAATGGAGTTGACAAGATTTTCACCTCTTAGTAAATTACCCTAATGTTAATTGAAACATAATTTTCTAACTGAGCGAGTTTGCAATCAAATATTTAATTGATATTCACAAAAATATTTTATCTCACTAATATAACTGTAGAATAAGTCAAAGACCCAATCCTTTGCAAGCAAACTGATAAAGTTGACAAGATTTAAAGTGACAAAATGAATGTGTTCAAAGTCTTGATGATGGTTGTGTTGATAGTAAAATTCAACCGGAGGAATGCGCCCCCAAATTTCAAAGCTACTTTTTTGGGACTTAAGCTCTTAGAAAATTTAAAGAATCCAATATTTGCAAAAATCTAATATTTTCAAAAGGCTCCCTACTCATTTAATTACATCAGCTTGTCACCTGCCATATTTAGCTGGATCTTTTATAGTCTGATAGATATGCATTTTTGGTAGATACAAGTCATGAAAGAGGCACATTTAGCAGAGCTGCAGGAATTCCATCTGAAGATCTCCCAGAGATATCAGCAGGTTCTTATTTACTCATCAGTTTTTTTTCCGGTTCAGGAATTCAATAAATGTTCTACATTGGGAAACTATGTTTAGCACACTTATTGATATTTCTTTTTGCTTTTTGTCCTTGAATTAGAGTGAGATGATGCCTCAAGCAAAGCAATCTGGAAATTTTGAGAAATTGAAAAGCTTCAAAGTATTCCTGGAACGCGTGCTAGCTTTCCTTCAGATTTCTAAGAATAGTATTACAATTGGCTTGAAAGAAAAACTTCCTACTTATGAGAAACAAATACTTGGCTTGTTAAATACAAACAATAAGCAAAAAATAATGCCTTCACAGCTGCAAGGCCAGCAGCAGCTCCATCATCCTGGTGGACTTGCTCAAAGTACTCCCCAGCATCAACCATCTCAAGTTCTACAGGTGCAACAACATGAAAATCTTGGAAATCAGGTGCACCAAATGAATATGACTGGTTCTATCACAAATATGCAGTCGGCAGTAACCTCCAGTATGCAACATGGATCCATGACATTACCGAGTTTAGTTGCTCCATTAACCCAACAAAATGCTACAAATTCAGCCCAATCTGCCCTTGATTTGGATCCAGTCCAAGTGAACTCTTTTGGCTCACTGCAACAAGGTACGATGGGCTCACTACAACAGAGTGGTGTTGGGCCTTTGCCGAATTCAGTTAGTGCTTCCCAACAAACAAACCTTAACAATCTGTCACAAAGCTCCCTGAGTTCATTGCAACCTAATGGGACCTCAGTGCAAAATTCTAATGTTCTGCAGCAGCAACATCTTAAGCAACAACAGCAGGAACATTTATTGCAAAATCAGCAACAATTAAAGCAGCAACTGCAGCAACACCAAATGCAGCAACAATTACTTCAGCAGCAACAAAGACTGCAGCAGCCGCTGCAGCAACAGGTGCATCAGCAACAAAAGCAGCAGCAACCTTCACAACTGCCTGTGCACCAGATGTCACAACTTCATCCTATGAATGAACTAAATGAATTGAAGGCCAGGCAAGGATCTAGCATTAAACCAGGAATATACCAACAGACCTTTACAGGAGTCCAGCGCCCTAACTACTATCCTCAACAACTTAAACCTGGTGCTTCCTTTCCAATTTCATCTCCCCAAAGTCTGCAGGCATCATCCCCTCAGATTTCTCACCATTCTTCACCTCAAATAGAGCATGCTTTGTTACCAACCCATGCCAAACCTGGTACACCTATGCAATCAACAGGGTCACCCTTTGTTGTGCCTTCTCCTTCTCCTTCCACTCCCATTGCCCCGTCTCCCATACCAGGTGACTCTGAGAAGCTATTATCTGCTGCCGTATCACTTCCAACTACAGGACAAACTACCAATCAGCAAGCTGCTAGCGCGCCACTTCAATCCCAGTCAATTTCAGTTGCGACGCCTGGAATATCAGCCTCCCCTTTACTAGCAGAATTTCCGAGTCAGGAAGGCAACCTCACTAATGCAACATCAAGAGTCGGTGCTTCTGAGAGACCATTGGAACGCTTAATTAAGGCGGTTAGTTCTCTTGCCTGGCTACTTGCGTGATGTATTATTATGGGATTATTGCTATAGAAATGTTTTGATGATAGAATGAATTTTATTTCTTAGATGGCAGGCACCTCTACTTTTTTCCATTGATTCACGCCATATAAAGCTTAGCTATTTCTTTTATTTAAACCATTCCTTTTACTCTTGAAGCATGGCATGGGATTCTGCGTTCCATACAGGGTTTTGTTGGAATGACCTGGCTTACTGAAATTTGTTGTGGATTAGTCTAAGTATTTCATTGGTATCTTTTGTAATTATTTGATTTTGTCACAATCAGTGATTTCAGACACAATTTGTTATCCCTTCAGTATCTCCAGTAAAGCTTCAAGTCTTAATTAGCTTTATGCATATTCAAAAGATAGCATTATTTAACTTATTTGGATCTACTTGAGCCTATTTCATGATTATATCCCGTCCAAAACATTAAAAAAGGTAGTTTTTATGGTGATTTTATTGATTCGGGAATTCAGTCCCACTTTGCAGAGGCATCATATGCTTCTCTTCTCGGCTACTTGCGAGTTTGGTGAGGTTGAGAAAAAAATTAAGATTTTGGAGTTTTTGAATTTCCAAATCCTCGTGAAATGAAGTATATAAGCTTTTTGCAGTGTAGTTCTTGTGAGGTAGGGCATCTAAATTTCACAATAGCTCGCATTTTGCTGTTGTTCAGAGCAAAGGCCAACATGTACCAATCATACGAGCTTGTTTTTTCATGTGGTGGGGAGTTTCATGTTGCATTACTTCAATTATTTTGCTAATTTGTTAGGATTATATCAAAACCTATACCAACCTTTTGTGGGCGTGGTTGAAGATCTTTTGTTTGTCCTTATGGTGTTATAGGTTTCCTATATATGCCTTTCTTGGTATTATGAGAGTAAGCAAGCCTATAGGCATATATGTCTCTGTCCATTTTCTTATATTGATCTCATTATTTTAAAAGGATTGTGATGTGAAACAACAGGAGTTACTTAAGAAATTAAAGAGAGCAAATTAACAAAATAATTCCAAAATAAAGTTATTACTTATAACAAAGATTGATCCTCGGAGTTCCAAGTTTTTAACTTGCTTTAGGCAAAGAAGAGCGAAGTCGATTAATCAAGCAATTCAAGAAAATGTAAAGAGTAATTGTAAAGCTACGACGATAAACAATCCACGATTTAATAAGAAAAACTTTCACCTTTGGAGCCCATACGCTCAAATAGTCTAGGATTTAGCGGAAGAAGAGTCTCCACATTAGAATTGATGTCACTCCGAGGAAGAAGAAACCTAGGATCGTCGTTCTTGGATAGGTGGCCGGAGTGGTGGAGGATGATTGTCGTCCAATGATGATCCAACGTCCCTTTAACCTTTGCTCGTCGATCACGTCAACTAAGGTATAATGGATACGGTCGATGTATTCTTCAACGGTGTCGTCGAAATCAAAGCCCACGTCAAAGAACGGCGATTGGGGGATGTCGACTTGACCTCGATCGTCATGCACAAATCCAAAGTTCCATTCAGTTTCCGATATGCATCCTTGTCGGGAGATGAAGGAGCACCGTTGGAAACTAGGGGAAGAGGAGGGGTGGAGGTGGCGGCTAGGTGTGGGAGGTTTAGCCGTGAGCTAGAGGGAGGGGGGAATTTTAGGAAAACTGAAATTAAATTCAGCTCCAAGTGGTTTTGGAGGGAGATTAATTTGAAATTTCAAATTAGTTCAGTAATGACTAGGAGCGTTAATTGAGGTGGTAATTGGGGCTGATTTGGTGGAGCTTTTAATTTAATTTGGGAGAGAGAAAAACCCATTAAAGGGTGCCGGCCACATGGAGAGAGGGGAGAGCACAATTGTCATAAATAGAGTGGGGACCACAACTTTAATCAAGGATTTAATTAAAATATGAATTGATTCTCATAAGTAACTCCCAAATTCAAATGAAAATAAGAGGGAATTTGAATTCGAATTTCAAACGTGTGTAACTCCTCTTAATTAATTTCCCAAATTTAATATGGCTTAATTAGGAAAGTCATTAAGAGAGGGGAATTCGAAATTCAAAGGGGCGAGCTAGTGGGGGCTGGCGGCAAGGGGGTCCAGTGGGTGGCCGGCGGGCTGCTGGCCGGCGGGTGGGGGTTTGCAGGTCGGCGGCCTGGGCGGCTCAAGGGGAGGCGGCGGTAAAGAACAAGGGGAAGGGAGGAGGGGAATTTTCTAGGGATTCGATTTGCTACAAATCCACTCACCTCAATTATCTTCAATCTGGATCTCCATGAAAATAGCTTGGCAAAAATCTAGAACTCTTGAAGACAAAAATAGTTTGGCAAAAATCTAGAACTCACAAAGAGATCTATCCTCTCCGACTGATGCGGACATCCAACCGTCCATGCTTATCCGAAGAGCTGAAGATCGACGACCGAGATCACTTTGTTTTATTTTAGTTTATTAAGTGTATTTTGATTTAATTTTGGAATTTCCCTTTTTACCCTTTTGTCTTATGTAAGCCCAAGGGGCTAATCTGTCTTTTAATTTCTTTTTAGGCCTATATATAGAGGCCCCTTCTCTTGTATTTGGGATGATGGATTATTAATAAAAAAAATTTGCGTTTTGCACTTGGGTTCTTTGGGAAGAACGTTAGTGAAATCCCTATGGGAGGGAGTCGGAGTTTCCACCAGTCGCAGGATGGGTCCAGGCTCGTGGCGTGAAGTCCCTTGGAGAAGGGCAACGTAGTACCCGTCAGCCGCAGGATGTGTCCGGGCTCGCGGTTGTATCTTTGATATTTTGTTTATTTGCTTTTGTTCCTTCTTATTGCTCTTCGTCGTTATCTTCATCTTCTTCCTCCTCCCCATCTTCGTTTGGCCGCCGGATTCTAGCCCCTCCACCTTCCCCCATTACCTCCTCCACCGCCGGCCACCCTTGTTTGTCTCCATGAATGAGGAGTCAATGTCACCTTAATGCTTACCTAAAGAGTTCAAATAATTTAGGAAATTATTTTCATCCTTTGAAATTCAAATTTTGAATTTCAAAATAAGTTTCCTAAATTAGAAAGCTATTTTAAGAAAGTATTGAATCTCATTCATGACGTAATTCAAATTTAATTTGGGTGATTAAATTTTGGGCAGTTTCAAAATTCAAATTCAACTAATTTGAAATTTGAATTCTTTCCTAATTTATCATTCTATTTTTGGAAAGTTACAAAATCCATTTTATTTGAATTTCAAATTCAAATAGAATTTATTTATTTCTTTCCTAAATCCTAATCCCAAATTAAGTAACCACAATTGAGTACATTAAACCCATATTCCCATTTGGATGCCACCGGCCCACCTCACCTCCACCTTGGCTTTAATTAATCTTTGTTTCCTATTCTCCCAATATTGCTTTTGGAAACTAATTTCAAATTCCTTTACATTGCCTCAATCAGATTTTTTTTTTCCTAAGCTCTATTTCCCAAATCAATTCACTGGTTTTGGAAATAGAAATTCATCAGATTTTTCTATTCTTTTTCACCGTCCCCCTCCTCTTAATTGATCCAGATTTCTTCCCTAATCAAGAACCGGTGGATTGGAATCTTTCCTCTCAGCTTTTCTCCCTCACCATTAGTTCTAGCCATTATTTCCTTCCCAAAACTGAGAAGTGGAATAAGGAAATAATTCTCAATTCTTCTCTACAGCCCGCCACTCCTCTTCACTGAATTTCTCCACTCCCTCTCAATCCCGTGATCCCCTCTTCCTCCTTTATTCCCCACCTAATTTCTAAAGCCTTTTCCTCATCTGTTTCCTCTACTTCCTAAGCACAAAATCTGAGAACTTTTTCCCAGATTTCGGAGAGGAAATCTGAAGTTGTTTTTCAACCCGTACTACTTGAACTTGAGATTTCCTTCTCAGGTTTTAGAAAGAAAACCTGAAGTAATTCTCAGAATATTGGGAAAAGGCGTGAAGCTATTCTCCAACTCCAATTCTCTCAGATTTTGTGAGAAAAATCTGAAATGTTTCAGATTTCCTGATAGGAATCGTAATAGATTATTGCCTTCAAGCTCTCCCTAGCAAAGCCCTCATCCTCGTTCTACATCACCGACGAACTCACTAAGAGATCGAGGAGGGTTGAACTCACAAAGAGATCACCAAGAAGCAAAAGCTTTTCATTTAATCATCAACTACTCATTACAATGCATGAGGCCTCATATAAGTAGGCCAAAATGAAATAAAATGAAATGACACAAATGCCCTTCCGGGCTACATAAGCGAATCAATGCTCATAGGGGCAAACTAGGAAACAAGAAATACAAGCATAAAATAAAATGCAAATAAATCAGAAGTAGAGGCTCTGGATCGTACCCATCGATCTGCGTCTCCGATAATGGTACACGTGTCGAAATCTGATGTCCTCATCAGATTGTTAAATGAAATATTCAAATGTAAAATGTAGGGAGAAAAAGGGCAATGTAAGCATGCATTTAAGTGAGGTAAAATGATGTTCCTTTTAGTGGACTTCACTGTTAGTTTTTTTTTTTTTAAATTGACCTCAATATTTAAAAATAGTTCATGAGGATTGTAAAGCAAAATATTGACATATAAAATTTCGAAGAGAAAAAAAATGCAGTGTAAATAAATATTTAGGCGGGGAAAATGATATTCCTAGTAGTGTAGTGTGCAGGAAATTAAGCATTTTTCCGTTTTGTACTCGTTTGAATTTAATGCTATGGAACTGAGAAGGAGATTTAGTATTGCTCAATAATAAATTTAGTATTGCTCAATAATGAATTTTCTAATACGCTTATTATTTGCTAGCGTTAAGTTTATGATCATTTGCAATTAATTGAACAATTCAATGATATATAATGTTACAATCTCAAGTTGGAAGTCTTGGCAAATACAGTTTCAATGATGATGCTCGTCCCAATTTCTTTTACTTGAGCAATTGTAAATGACATTCTAATTATATGAATATTGAAGTATAATAAATTTGGATTATGCTCTTTTTGTGGGTTTTTGGTGTCCATTAACAATTTTTTTCCTAATGTTTTTTTTAAGGATTGGGATTTCATTGTTAGTCTTAATTGGTTACATTTACCATTATGTCAGCTTGTTCTCCAGTGATTTTCCATACTTATATGAATGTTGCATTTATAACATGTCATTTTTAACTATTTTTAGGTGCAATCAATGTCTCCAACTGCCCTTAGCTCTGCTGTTAGTGATATTAGTTCTGTTGTTAGTATGATTGACCGGATTGCTGGTTCAGCACCTGGCAATGGCTCAAGAGCTGCTGTTGGTGAAGATTTGGTTGCAATGACTAAGTGTCGTCTGCAAGCAAGGAACTTCATGTCGCAAGATGGAGGCACCACCACGAAGAAAATGAAGCGGCATACAAGTGCCATCCCATTAAATAATGTTTCATCAGCAGGCAGTGTAAATGATTACTTTATGAAATTTGGTAGTATTGATTCCCCTAAATTGGAATCCACGGCAACTTCTCATGTCAAAAGGAGGAAACTTGAGGTACTTCCACTTTATATCTTTATAACGGCAACAATCCCATAGAAGATACTGTAGTCGTTGTGTGGTGATAGAAATTGCAGAAAACTCAGCATTTTGGCATTTAGTATAACAATTCGATGGTACTAGTTGTGGATATGCAAAGTCAACTTGTACAGAAACTAGAAACAAACAAAATCATATATCTCCATCTATAAGGTTGGGGTTCACGAAATTCAGATGTAATTACCTTTAGATAAATCTCCAATTTTTTACAATCTCGGCTCATCATCATTACTATAGAAAACTCTGCTTCAAGCTTAGGCATGATATCAATCACTTGCTCGACTTTATATCGATCATCATTAACGTATGATAATTTATCTTCATAACCTCTAGATCATCACAATAATATTTTTCATTGGCTAACTCAAAACTTGTATTAGATTGACATAGATGTTTGAACTGTCGGTTTCAAGATAATGGTTGATAATTGAATGATTCCTTGAAAAACATCCCAATAGTTCAAGCAATATTTTTTTAAATATTCTTGATCCATATCTTAGTCCTATTTGTAAGAGTTTTCCTAGATGTAATTTATAACCTTGATGAAATGTAGCAACAAAAGAATAGTTATTTTGAATATCCACAAGCCAACTTTTGTGCTTTTAATATATTCTCCTTCAATAAATTGTTCATCTTGAATAAATCCTTGGTTGTGATGTATGATTTTGCAGGTCAACCATGCTTTGAAGGAGGAGATCAGGGAGATAAACCAGCAGCTTATTGACACAGTGGTTAGTATATGCGATGAAGATTCCAATTCTGCTGCCGCTGCTGCATCCGAAGGTGTTGGAGAGGGGACGATCATTGAATGTTCCTTCAATGGTGTTGCTTTCAGTCCTAGTTTAAAAGCTCATTTTGCTTCAATGCATATGGTTAGATTCTAAGAAAAGTAGACATTCTTCCCATCAATCAATTTCAGTATACTAAATATCATCTTTATTCTTTACAGTGCCCAATAGGTCCTTTGAGATTACTGGTTCCTTCCAATTATCCAAAATGCTCACCTCTACTTGTTGACAAGCTTCCAATTGAACCTAGGTAAACTCAAGCAGAACTTTTATATAGTTATCTCAGATTATGTGCTTTGTTGTCTTATTTTCAAAATTTTGTCATTGAAAATTCTCAGCAAGGAATTTGAAGATCTATCTATCAAAGCAAAGTCAAGGTTCAGCATCTCACTTCGAGGCCTTTCACAGCCAATGTCGCTGGGAGAAATGGCCGGAACTTGGGATACTTGTTCTCGGAAGGTGATTGTGGAATATGTTCAACAGACTGGAGGGGGTAGCTTCAGCTCAACCTATGGTGCGTGGGTAAACTGTGTTGGTGCTTGATCTGCTTCAATAAACTATCTTCATTCATTTATTCCCCTTGAAATACGTGCCTTTTGCAAGGAATTCCGCAGATTATCAGCTCTATTCAGAATAAACAGAAGGAAAAAAAAGTATAAACTCTATTGAGTCTTATTTATCGTCCCACCAAGTTCCTTTTTGTAATATTCATTAGTGAAGGAGGGCACTGTGGCATTACTCTAAATGTTTCAATTAAGGATGTGACCGTTGCCCTTCCACATTGTTCATTGTATGATTTGTCGATAAGGATTTCATTAATTTAGTGATGTGTTGTTTTTATGTGAATTGTAATACTATTTGCTTGCCATCTTGTATGTTCATCTGTCTTCATCTTCTGTATATTTTTAAACTTTTATGAAGGAAAGTTATATTTCATTCAAATTTACATAAGATTTTTCGTTTAAAGAGAAGGAAGTTTCATTAGAAGTAAGAGTTTATAATTACTTATATGAATTCAAACTATCTTTATTTACATATGAATTTGTAATATAATTTCACATGAAGCCAACCCTTGCATTGCCACATAAAGCAGCATTTCCTTGATCACCTCTGCAAGCTTCACTTTAGCTTTGTGGGTTTTAAAAATCTGCGCCCAACCTCTTGTTTGGAAGAAATTATTAGGTGCGGACACCGGACAGAGAGAATTGTCCAGATTTTTTTCTGTCTACAATAAAAGCGCAGTTAAAGCACAGCAGCTACAGTAACTGCGCTTTTATTGTACACAGAGAGAAATTCGGATGGTTCTCTCTGTCCGATATCCGCACATAATAATTTGTCCTTGTTGGGAGTCTTAAAGAATTGTTTCGGGTTAGATTTTGTTGATATATTGTGTTTCAAATGAAAGTTTTGCTTATGGATTTTGTCTTCATTTCATGAGAATTTTGTTATCTGATTTTAGGTTTTTAACAGGTGTAAATCCTAATGATTAATTATTCTTTCCAGGTTAGTGTTTAGATAGACATTAAGTATCAATTGTGATTAGAATATGCAATTGTTCATCCCTCCCAACTGCTTCAATTGAGAGTTAGTACAAGTCTAAAATTGATTGCATGATCTATATTTCTTAGCTCCTCACTTGAACTGGATATGCACTAGTTACTTGTGTCTTCCTTTTCAGCTTATTCTTTGTCTGAGAAGAGATGGTGATGGAGGTGCTTTCATCCATTTATATTCTCAACTCTCTGGTTTCATGTTCACATCCTCTTAGGGTTCGCCCTACACTTACTCGCCTCTTCTTGAGCTCGTTTGATGACAAGAAGCTCACAGGATTGTTGACTCCTACCCCTAAGGCTAATCAAGAGATGTCAGGAGTCCTAATCTTAACGTGTAGCATTATATATGTATAGCTTATATTTTGCTTTTTTCTTTGTAGCATTTTTTGTAGCCTTTGTAATCCTATAAATATGAGGTGATGAGGAACATTAAGGTAATTTTTCTAAATCTTTTTTTTATCAATTTTTAAACTTTTAGCCTCTTTGAAGACTCCTTGACCTTTCGGGCTTTGAATTTATTCTTGTACTCTAGATTGAGATAGTGAAGATATCGTTAGCGTACTCTTTTCTATTTTTTATTTTCCACTCATCTTCCTTCTCCATCATCACTAAATAGGGTTCTCAAGCTTATCATGCAAATTTGCTAGTAAAGTCTGATATCATCTATTGAAAAATATGGATTCAAGAGAAAAAAATTGTGATTGCCGAACATAAAATACTCAAATTTACGCTTTAATAGCAAGACAACATAGTAAAGAAAAGATCTCATCATCTAACATGGTGTGCATCACTATGTAAAAGTAAAAGGAGAAAAATATTATAAAAAATGTGAAGAGTCAAAAGAATGTAGTATTCATTAGTCATCTTCAAAGACTAAATTTGAATATCACTTTCTATCCTTTATTTTTTGATTGTCTATAGAAATATTGAAATAAAAATTAAATAATAATATCAATCCCGTTATGTCTAATATTTTTAAATTATTATAACAATATTAAATTTGTAACCTACTATTGTGGTCGGTAATATGAATTATTTTTCACAATTTTGTCTTCTTAAGAGCATATTTTTAAATTATTAGATTTAATTAAAATAAACTATTAAATATTATATTTATCTTAAAATAAATTTAATAATTTTAAAATTCATAATCATGCATCAAACCCGGATAAAAACTAAAAAGAGGAATTTTTAAGCTTTTTCTCTCCCAAATAAAAGAGTTTGCTGGCAGCTCAGGGTTGAACGAGGTGGTCGTGGCCTTCGCCGCCGCCTCCACCCATCACCTCACCATGCAATCCTCCTCCTCTATCTCTCTTCTTGCTCCTCAATACCTCCCTACCTTCCAATACGTACCCAGTATAGCCTCTCCATCCCATCGCCATGGCCGCCGCCTCCGCCCTTATCAAGTTCAAATTCCCCTTCCGTTTCCTCCTTCTCCGCCGCTTCTCCGAATCACCGGCGGAGCCTCTGACAATGGAGACGTCCCTCCCCTTCTCCGCCCACAAGTGCGACCCGCCTCCACGTTCCGTCACCACATCCCCCAGCGAGCTTCTCTCATTCTTCCGGAATATGACAGTTATGCGGCGCATGGAGCTTGCAGCCGACTCCCTCTACAAGGCTAAGCTCGTCCGTGGCTTCTGCCACCTCTACGACGGCCAAGAGGCCGTCGCCGTTGGCATGGAGGCTGCCATTACTCGCCGAGACGCTATCATCACAGCCTACCGCGACCACTGCATCTATGTCGCGCGCGGTGGCAGCCCATTTGAGGTCTTTGCCGAGCTCATGGGCCGCCGTGCCGGATGCTCTAAGGGAAAGGGCGGATCCATGCACCTCTACAAGAAGGATGCCTCATTTTACGGTGGCCATGGAATTGTTGGAGCCCATGCACCCCTCGGCTGCGGAATCGCTCTAGGGCAGAAGTATTCAAAAGAAGGGACTGTAACTTTTATGATTTATGGCGATGGCGCCGCCAACCAGGGCCAGCTCTACGAGTCGCTCAACATGGCGGCGCTCTGGGATCTGCCGGTTGTTCTGGTCTGCGAGAACAATCACTGTGAGTTTCTTTCAGCGTACTAGTTAATTCTCTCAAGGGGTTTTGATTTGTGCGTTGCGAATGATCGGGCTTTGGATTTGGTTGCAGATGGAATGGGAACGGCGGAGTGGAGGGCGTCGAAGAATCCAGCTTATTATAAGCGTGCAGACTATGTTCCTGGTCTCAAGGTTCTTATTTTTGTTCTCTGTTGAAGTTGGCTTGAACATTTTCTTTTTGAATGTGCCTTTCCTATTTGCTGGTAGAATTTTTGTATATCCGACTTTAGAAAATTGTGTAAATCATATGCTTTAGTTGAGATTATGCACACTATTGTATGATAATGACAACCTATTAGATGAAAGGTAGTTGATTTTTATTTTGCTAAATACATGAAATATGTTCAAGTACGGATAAAAAAAAGATCCGGACATAAAAATGAAGATTACATGCAAAATAAACATCATTTTTGTATGCTCGCCTAATTGATGATGATTAAGTTAAAAAAATGTTGTACAAGCGTCGCAGCGCTCGAGCACTTCAAGCTTGGTATGAAAACAGAGAAAGGAGCGTTATGATGCTTCAAATCCTGGTGTCGTGGCGCTATAGGCTGCAATGCCACGGCACTGCATGGTGGACCCAAAGACTGAGAATGAAGTGCCACAACGCTACTAGATTGGTAGAGCAGTTTTTGTTCCCTATTTTTATTGTTTCACTTGAAAAGTTGAATCATTTTGTTTATTAAAAGGTGACTCTTTGTTTGTTCGGAGATAAGAATGAAAAGAGAAGTGAAGAAAGATGAGGGGCTGTTTGGCAACAAGTGGGATTTAACTTTAGTGGGATTTAGTAAATCCTGTAAATTCGGATTTAGTAAATCCGAAATGTGTTAAATCCTGAAAACTGTTTGGTATGTCAAATGTTAAATCTTATTAAATCCATAGAAACTGTTTGGTAATATATTTCAGGATTTATGACACTTAGGAATTTAAATGTGAAGAATATAATTATAAATTAAAAACTAAATTTATAATTAAAAATAAAAATTAATGTGTTATAAATTTAATAACATATTAAGTACAAATTATTCATTAATTATTATTTACACTATTAATTAAATATTTAATAATACATACATATTAAGTTATATTAATTAAGCTAATTCTATTAATATTTAATTATTAATTGTACAATTAAGTTAAACTAGATAATAAATTTATGCACTAATTATACAATTAATTATTTAATTATTTTACATATTTATTAATATTTTAAAATATATTAATTAAGTTAATCAATAATAACTTAAGAGGAGTTTAGGTTTGCCTTTCATCTTCTCTTTTGGTCGTTGCTGTTAGGCTTCGTTGCTTCCCAGGAGGTGTCGAGATTGCATGCGTGGCTTCTTCGTTTCCTTCGTGACTGTTCAACTTCGCTCCTTCGACGTCTTTCCCTTCCTGTCGGATCGGAAATTTCGACATTTTGATCGGAAGCAAGAACGGGACCTCGCTGGCTGTGAAGGTAACTTTCTCCCTTTCGCGCGCTTCTTCGGCTAAATCCCGTTAAATCCGCCGAACAGAGGGATTTAGTAAATCCGGGATTTAAGCCGTAAATCCCTAAATCCGGGATTTACGGAATCCCGGGATTTAACGAGCACACAAAAACCGTTTGGCTGGATTTAGCATAAATCCGACTTAAATCCCACTGTAAATCCGATACCAAACAGCCCCTGAGAGAGGCTGAGAAGAGAGATTTGTACAATTTATTCAAATTTTTATAGTAAATTTTTTGATGCAGTATGACTCTAGGGTTTTTTTTCCTATTTTGGAGTTTTTCACATTAAATCTTGTATTCATTTTCAATATTTTCTTATCTTATTTATTTCGTTTCGTGTTTTTTCTTCCCAACATATTATAAGTTTGTTTAATTCTTCTCCTTTTCTTCTTGAATAGTGGAATATTTTAGAGTCGGTTTGATTTAATGACATCCTTAAGGAATATCCATATTGATATATCATCAAAAAATTATGTTGATGGGACACAAATCTCGAAGCAAAATCAAGTTCGAAATTTCAAAAATTAAATCGAAGACCATCTGAACTCCGATTTCAGCAAACTTATAGTCAAACTAAACGTCTCGAAAATACAAATCCAACGACATCAAATTCAACTCAATCTGAACCCAAATGGGTCCAAATTGAAGAATCGAACCATATTTGGAAGGGTCAAACCATAATTTCGATTACCACTCTCAGAAAACTATTGATAGATCCATCTTTTCTCATGGAGGAGGAAGAAGCGAAGGAAGAGAAAGAAGAGTTCTCTTGCCACCAAAGTCCTCGACCACCTCCCGCCACCGAACTACGCCAGACTTTTGTCCATCGTCAGACTTCTACCCAATGCCGGACGCCAGCCTTCCGCCCGTCGTCGGATTTCTACCCTACGCCGGACTTCCGCTCGTCGTCAAACTTTCGGAGGACTTCTACTTGACACCGAACTTTGGCTCGTCGCCGGACTTCTGCCTGTCGTCGGACTTCCGCCCATCGCCGTATTTCTATCCAACACTGGACTTATTCTCGTCACCGGACTTTCGTCGGACTTCTACCCGACGCCAAAGTTTTGCCCGACGTTAGACTTTTGTCCGACGCCGAACTTCCACCCGATGCCAAACTTCCGTCAGTCGTCAAACTTCTTCCAGTCATCAGACTTTCATCGGGCTTCTACCCGACGCAGAACTTCCACCCGTCGTCGGACTTCTGCCTGTCGTCGGACATTCGTCGGATTTCTACCCGACACTGGACTTCCGCCAGTCAACGGTCCTTCCGACCTCCATCGCCTGCCAACTGCGGTCCTCCTGACCTCAGTCTCCAGACAATGGTCATTTCTATCTCCTTCGTCCGCCAACTACAGTTCTTCCGACCTCCGTTGCCAGACAATGTTCTTTCCGACCTCCGTTGCCCACCGACTATGGTCCTTCCGACCAAACAAATACGTCAACAGTGGTTCTTCATATTTCCACCATGTAACACACTCTATATGATGTATATTTGTTACCTCAAGCCAAGTGTTCAAATGAGGGGCCTCATTTGTAATCAACTGCAATATTAGTGGATTCATTCAAACTTGGCTAGGCCCTATGATTTTTCCCTTATCCAGGGTTTTCCACGTAAAAATATTGGTGTCTCTTTAAATACTGCACCCTCTCTCTCTCTCTTATATGATTGTGTGTTGGATCTTCATATAAGGCTAAGACATTAAACTTTATATTTCTCTACCGCCGCAAATATTCTAGGATGCAACACATGAATTTCAATTATGAATATGATGGAATCTATTGTTAAGAGCAACCAAGTTGATTGTCACTTTGTTTTCAGATTTAATGAGTTGAATTATAAAACCATTTAATATAACCTCTTTTGCTTCTTCCATTTCTCAATTTTTGCAACAGGTTGATGGAATGGATGTTCTGGCCGTAAAACAAGCTTGCAAATTTGCCAAAGAACATGTTCTACAGAATGGCCCGATTGTGAGTAACTTAGTCGCAGCATATAATTGTCATAGTTAATAACATATCTACACTTTTACAAATATGAGTTGAATTTCGATGCCACGAGCAACTTAGGTTTCATTTGGAACGATTTTTTTACTACTTTCTAAAGCAGCTTTTTAATATAAAAATTTCTTAAACTAAAAAAAATTATGCTAGAAAGTTGCTTCAAAAAGCAGTAAGAAAACCTTCACAAACGAAACCTCAATTTTGGCAGTGAAGCAAGAAGGTTTTATTGTCAAAAATATATTTTGTTGTGTTACGAAGGCATATATGCATGTGACATTAATTTTTCTGTGCAAAAAATGATTATATTAACCAATATGAGAATACAGTCTATTTTTGAAGTTGAAACTAGCAGACTCTGTTCAGACCTTGTCGCCTGTCGGCATAAAACGCTGAACTTTTTCTACAGAATTTTTCTCTGGCTGAGCATGGAGTCACTAATTTCCCTATTAATTATGATTTTCTTTTTCTTTTAGTTGTGGATTGCCGGCTGCTTTGGGCTTCTCGTTTGGGACAGCTTTTTGCTGCTTTTTAAAATGATTTTTTAGTGCAAAATTTTCTTGAATTAAAAATCTTTGTACGAAAAAGTCATTTTAGAAAGCAGTAACAAAGCTGTCCCAAACGAATACTTAGTTGAAAGGTTTTTGCACAGTGTTTGCTTCAAGGAAAAATGTAAATTCTACTTCTTCACAAACGCTAAACATTTCTGATGGTATTTAAATTATGGTTTCATTTGAGACAACTTTATTACTGTTTTCTAAAAAAAAATTTTATTTTCAAAAATTTATAATTCAAAAAAATTTGTACTAGAAAGCAGCTTTAAAAAAGCAATAAAAAGCTGTCCCAAACGAAGCCCATGTCACCTAGTAATTTATCACAACTAACTAAGATTTAAAAGTTCTTTCACAGCACAATTGATATCCAAAATGCTTGGTTGAAGCTTTGATCTCATCCAGTTTTCTCCATCTTTTCATCCAAATGCTAATGTTAGCAACGTTGCAGAACAGAACAAAAAAATTATCTTTAAATATTTCCTTGAACATACAGATTTTTCTCCTTCAATTGTTGTTCATCCTGATGACTAGTATAATTTGCATTCAGGTTTTAGAAATGGATACATATAGATATCATGGGCATTCCATGTCTGATCCTGGAAGCACTTACCGTACCCGCGATGAGATCACTGGTGTGAGACAGGTTTGATGGTTCTGAGCCATTTTTTGTACACATGGACTTCATGCCTATTCTTCAACAGCTTATTTTTTTCATTTACAGGATCGCGATCCAATCGAAAGAGTCAGAAAGCTGATATTATCACTAGAGCTAGCCTCTCCTTCTGAGCTGAAGGTATTTAGTGGAATTAACTGAATGAACTTCATAAATTTAGGCTTCATTTGAGACAACTTTCTTACTGCTTTTTAAAGCAATTTTTTAATTTTTGTACTAAAAACTGATTTAAGAAGTAGTAAAAAGCCGTCCCAAATGAAGATTTAGAAATGGGATGCAATCAGGTTGAGTCAAGCTTGAATCGATGTTAACTGGAGCTTGATTTGATGTGCTAAGTAGTGGCTGGAACTCAAATACAATAATCTCAAATTGATACCCTGAACTTGATGAATGCTTTGAATTGTTTAGGACATAGAGAAGGAAGTCAGAAAGGAAACGGATGAGGCCATAGCCAAAGCCAAGGTAAATTGTTGCATTGAAATTCAGTATCATATCAGTACTAGTACTGTTTCATAATTTGAACTGAGATGCACTGATAGTTTTTCTTCTCTATTTAGGAGAGCCCCATGCCTGATCCTTCTGAGCTGTTCACGAACGTTTATGTTCAGAGCTATGGAGCAGAGGTAATTGAAAGTTTCATACATGAAAGGAGAATTTTGTGGTTTTAATCACAGCTCCAGGTTTCAAATGATTTGGCAAGATGACTATTTGTTGGCTGAAACTACTATTCCGTTGCAGGCATTTGGTCCTGACAGGAAGGAAGTGAAAGCAGATCTTCCATGAATTGCAGCTGGGTTTTGTGGAGAGAAATAAAGACGGTATTGTTAGCTGCTTTTGTTCGTTGGGATCTTATATAAAATGCCAAGTAACTGAGTGTTGCAGAATGTGAACTGAAAGAAATCAATTTTAAACAGTACTCATGCAAACTCTGGAACAGCTTTCATGCAGTTTTTTAAAGCTGTTTTTTAGTACAAAAATTTCTAATTCAATTAATTTTGTACTAAAAAAATGTTTTTTGAAACATTAAGAAAGCTATCTCAATCAAAACCTGAAAGTATCCGCGGACCAGCAAGTGATACTTGTTTGAAGGATATTATACTGTTCAAAATTCAAATAAAATCTGAGTTTTTTTTTTTTTACTTTATATTATATTTCTCTCTCAAATTTTTATTTTATTTGTGGTTATTTTTGTTAGTAAGATTTGATATTACCCGCATTAATTTAAACTCAAAAGAAAAATATATATATACAAGTTTGTACAGCAATCTTCAAATAAGTTTTCTTCATCATTGAGAGAAGATAATAGATCATGATAATTTACTTATTTTGAAATTGTTGCGTCCAGGAGTATTCGCGGCGGTAGAGAAATATCATATTTAACGTCTTAGCATTGTACGAAAATCCGGCAAGCAATCAGATAAGGAGAGAGGGTCTAGCATTTATGAGACACCAAGATTTTTACGTGGAAAACCCCTGTAAAAGGGGGAAAAACCACGGGGCCTAGCGCAGTTTGAATGAATCCACTAGTATTGTAGTCGATTACAGATGAGGCCCTTCCTTGGTGGAAGGTCTTAGCTTGATGTACATCTTATGGAGTACATTACATGATGTAAATACAAAGAATCACTATTGACATGTTCGCTTTGTTAGAAGGACTGCAGTCGGCGGGCAACGTAGGTCAGGAGGACCGTAGTCAGCTGGCGACGAAGGACTGTAGTCGGCGGGCGACGTAAGTCAGGAGGACCGTAGTCGGCGGGCGACATAAGTCAGGAGGACTGTATCCAACGGGCGACGGATGTCGGAAAGACTGTAGTCGGCGGGCGACGTAAGTCAAGAGGACCGTATCCAACAGGCGACGGATGTCGGAAAGACTGTAGTCGGCGGGCGACGTAAGTCAGGAGGACTGTAGTCGGCTGGCGACGGAGGTCGGAAGGACTGTAGTCTGACGACGAAGATCAGTAGAACAGCGTTAGATAGAAGTCCAGCAATGGAAAGAAATGCATCTTCGCATAGATGTCCAGCGAAGTTCGATAACCGGTAGAAGTCTGGCATCGGGTAGAGACTTGGTGAAGAGTGAAGGTCCGACGTCGGGTAGAAGTCCGACGTCTGTTGGTGGTAGAGGAGAAATCCGGCCTCCCTTGGGCAGAGTTTCGGCGTCAGGAGGGAACTCTGTCGTTAAATGAGAAGAATTTCAGCATCACGTGGAAGTTGTGCAAATTCCCGGCGTTTCCTGAAAATTCGGCAGAGTTCCGGCGTCTTCAGGCGGCAGGAAGAGCTCCGGCGGTGGTCGAGGAGGTGAGGAATCTACTTTTTCCCCTTTCTCCTCTTCTTCTTCTCTCTTCTGCGAATTCCTGGCGTTTCCTGAAAATCCGGCAGAGTTCCGGCGTCTTCAGGCGGCAGGAAGAGCTCCGGCGGTGTTTGAGGAGGTGAGGAATCTCCTTTTCCCCTTTCTCCTCTTCTTCTTCACTCTTCTGCGAATTCCTGGCGTTTCCTGAAAGTCCGGTAGAGTTCCGGCGTCTTCAGGCGGCAGGAATAGCTTCGGCGGCGATGGTCGAGGAGGTGGGGAATCTCCTTTTCCCCTTTCTCCTTCTCCTTCTCTTTTTCTTCTCGCTCTTCACTTGAGCCCCCTTTGTGTAGAATGAGAGCTCTATTTATAGTTTTTCTGGAGTGGCATAGCCCGTAAATAGGCGTGAGATCATGGGCGAATTAGGAGTGGTTTGAATGGACGGCCGATATCGAATCCTTTGATCATGCACCGTTCGTTGGGCATTTGAAGGCCTTAATGATGTCGGAATTCGGCGATCTTGGGCTCGTTGGATTCGTCTCGTCGAGCCGTTCGATTCGAGTATAAGCTCGTCAAAATCGGAGAACGTTTGGTAACTCAAATTGCAGTTTGAACCTTCCAACAGCGCTTTGAGCCCTTGATTCTGACTCATTTGGGCTCGGATTGGGTTGATCTTGATGTCGTTGGGTTCGTATTTCCGAGACGCTCAGTTTGACTATAAGCTCGTTGAAATCGGAGTTCGGGTGCTCCCAAAGTTGAAGTTTCCAACTAGCTTTTGCCTCGAGATTCGTGCCCGATCAAGATAATTTTTGTGATGCCGTATCAGAAATAAAATAATATCAATTTAATTAATTAATTTTATATTATGTTAATGTTAAAGTAAACTTGATAATAATAAAAATTATTTGATCAAATTATAAATAAATATATATTTATTTATTTTATTTTTTTACTTGTTGAAATTGTCACTGAAAAACCCAAGAGATTTTCCTTACACAAAATATTTTATAATTTTACATATATGTTATAAAATAAAATGAAATATTCAAACATTATTAATCTCTATGTTAATTTTTTATATATATTATAAATATTGTATACTTTTTTTATATCATGATGCATTTTTTTAACATAAAATATGATTTATTATTAATTAAATTTTAGAACTAGGTTTTATAAAAAGTATTTAATATAATTTTATTTTAGAATTTAATTTCTTAATAATTTGTAAGCACATGTTTTAATATTTAACTTAAAGTTTCTAAAATTTTTCGCAATAGTTACAAGTGAATATTTGATTTATTATTTATATATTTATCTTTCATATATAAAAAATAACATTTCAAATATTTTTTTTTTACATTCAAATAATAAATTACAATTTTTTGCTAATAATTATGTAAATTAGTATTATATGATCAAATAAAATATGTAAATTAGTGTTATTATGACAAAGGGACTATCTTGCTTCAATCATGCCTATTGCGTTGATGTGAATGACCTTTTAAGGTTAACCAAAGGCTGCACCAGTCATGAATAGTTTCCCATATACCGTGTCAAACTGTTGCGTCCTCAAAAATTCATAGCAGTAGAGAGATAAAGAATTTAGCATCATAATTTTATATGAAGATCCAACACACAAATATATAATAGAAAGGGGTGCAGTTTTTATAAAGAGACAATAAATTTTATATCGAAACCCCTAAAAAGGTAGAAAAACCATAAGGTCTTATCTAGTTTGAATAAATCTATTAGTATTTGTAGTTGATTATAAATAATATCATTCCTCATCAAAAGTTGTTAGCTCAATGTAGCAAATATACATCATATAGAGTACTTTATATGATTGGGGATGAAAGCTGTTCTCAAGAGAGTAATGGATTCATTTGGTTGATAGGACTATGTTTGGGCGACATAATTCGAAGGATCGTAGACGGACAACAGTGGTCGGAAGAACCGCAATTGGGCGACAATGATCAAAAGGATCGTAGTTGACGGGTGAGGGGGGTCGAAAAGATCATTGTCGAATGATAGTGATCAAAAGGACTATAGTCTGACAACAGTGGTCGGAGGGACAGTAGTTGGCAGACATAGGTGGGCATCCTTATTTTTTTCTTTTGAAATTTTGCTATATTTTATTGAATAACATGATTAATTTTGAAATTTTGCTATATTTTTGGCAGACATAGGTGTCTAATCTATTAAAAAAAATGATTTAACTACATAGTAATTTTATTATTTTGATTATATTTTTATTCTATTAATCTTTTGGCCAATTGTTTTTTTAATTATGATAAATTTGGTATCATATATTACTAAATTTTAATTATTGTTATTTTGTTAAAATCTTAAACCCATTTGTCCTATAAATTGGGATATAATTGTCGTTTCTATTTCTTGTAATTATAAATTTATTTATTTGATATCTTCATAATAAAATTTAATTTAATTAAATAATATTTACTATTTAAATTTTATTGACATGGCACGTGCAATTATACTGGTTATAAAAAATGCGCTAGAAATCCCTCTAAATTACACATTTACCGCCCTCTCCTTCCTTATGAGTCAAATGATTCACTATGATTGTGATCCGTAGTCTCCTGTATTAAAGGGCAGAGAATCGTCCGGTTGCTGCTGTGCTCGTCTTCCCCTTCCCCTTCCCCTCTCTGTTTTCTCCCTCAAAAGGCAAAGGCGAGATCTTGGAAGGCTTTTTGCGCTCAAGTTCTTCGCTCCGCATCCACTTTACTTGATTTCAGTAGGAAGAATAGAAAGAGGAATCTTGGGCGAGATTCTCCGAATCTCCGATCCCACCTCTTCTGCGCAGGCGCAGCCCATGGCGATCAGAGACGCCGCCGGAGAGGAAGAGCCCCTCCTCATC
Organism: Dendrobium nobile; assembly: GCA_022539455.1. NCBI lineage: Eukaryota > Viridiplantae > Streptophyta > Magnoliopsida > Asparagales > Orchidaceae > Dendrobium > Dendrobium nobile. The sequence continues at coordinate 80,250,087 of CM039726.1, read as the reverse complement.
GAGCGTCGCCGATTCGAACTCCTCCGTGCGACCTCCAAGTCTTCCTCTCAGCTTGCTCTGGTCGGGTCCAGCGTCTCCGCCATAGAAAGCCTCGACTACGAGTATCATTTTCCCTTTCTCCCCGCCTGTGATTTCTTCCTTTTTTATTCCATCCTCTTCGCATTCGATGAATTGGGCAGCGGGCTGGTGTTGCAGGATCGTGGAGAACGAGCTTCTCAGCCAGGATTGGCGAGCGCGCGGCGGTCGGGCCAATGTCTTCGAGTACGTGCTCCTTAAATGGACTCTTTGCTTCCTAGTCGGCGTGTTGTCCGGCTGCGTCGGGTTCTTCAACAACATTGCTATCGAGAACATCGCCGGCATCAAGTTCGTCGTCACCTCCAACATGATGCTTGCCAACAAGTAGGTGGACGGCCGATTTCCTTCAGTTAAACCGCGAAAAAAAAATGCTTTTTTTTTTTTTTATTTCTCGTTTGACTGGTTCGATTCGATGGATGTGGTAGGTACATGTGGGCGTTTGGGGTATTTGCATCTTCTAATTTAGTGCTGACGATGTTTGCTGCGGTCATCACCGCTTACATCGCTCCGGCGGCGGCCGGATCTGGGATACCGGAAGTGAAGGCTTATTTGAATGGCATTGATGCGCCTGAGATATTCTCTTTCAGAACTCTTGTTGTCAAGGTGAACCTTTTAGTTCTTCGACTTCATATTGGCATACTTTGATGGATGTTCATCTCTTTTCCAGATGAAATGTATTATCTTAGGATCATTGATACTTCCTTTTGTTTGCATAAATGAGTGAATCGGTTTCTGTAAACAAGTGGAAAAATATTTGCAATGCAGATAGTTGGTATCGTCAATGCCGTATCAGCTTCACTCCATGTGGGTAAGGCAGGTCCGATGATGCATACAACAGCCTGCATTGCTTCTTTGTTGGGGCAGGGAGGATCTCGCAAATACGGCTTGACATGCCGGTGGCTTAGGTACTTCAAGAATGATAGGGACAGGAGAGATCTAGTTACATGTGGAGCTGCAGCTGGGATTGCTGCTGCCTTCCGTGCACCAATTGGTGGAGTGATCTTTGTTCTTGAATCATTAGCATCATGGTAAACATTATCTTGACTATTATTATTGTATTTTGTTCATTCTTTCTCTTTCTTTCTTTTTTTTGTTCTTGCACCTTTTATTATACTATCTTCCTTGTAACCTTAGCTTTTACATCGAAGAAATTTTTTTTTTGGGACATTTAGATCAATTAAGACAAACTCATACACACACATCACAAGAGTCAAACCTAAGACCTCTTAATTGGTAGCCAAATTTCCAACCAATAGACCAAGATAACTTGCATCTACATCAAAGAAATTATTAGGTACGAATAGCCAATCAGAATATTGTAAACAATGGTGTTTAATGCTTTGATTTGATGACCACATATTTCCACGCTCCATCCACACCTAATAATTTATCCTTATATTGGTCTAGCCTTTCTCTACCTCTCACAAAACGGTCACCAAAATTGTGATCATTAAATTTTAAGTATATGATGGTGTGTTGTTTTTTAGGGCGTTCCTTGGAAGCGACGCATTGTATGACTTAAATACAGTGACAAGTGTGCAAGGGATGTTGCATTAGCGCCCGGGTGCAATTAAATAGGCAAGATTTCTCACACTATGGATGGATGTGGGCAAAGAAATTAGTCCATGAAACTAAAATTAGGATAAGAACTTGGAATATTGATTTGCTTACAAGCAAATTAATGGAATTAATAAATATTATGATTTATAGGAAGATAAATATTTTATGCATTCTGAAAATTAAATGGGTTAGAGAGAAGGCTAAGCAGATTGATAGTTTAGGATTTAAACAATGGTATTCTGGTAGGAGTTGTACTAAAAATGGTGTAAGTGTAATTATAGATAAGAGTTAGAAGGATAATATTGTAAAAATTAATAGAATTGGAGATACAATTATAGTTTTAAAGATTGTATTGATGCTAAGATTATTAATATTATAAGCGATTATGTTCTTCAAGTATGTTTAGATATGTATTTAAAATAAAATTTTTGAATGACCTTAGAACAATTAATACAAAAATATTCCTCTTGAAGAAAGAGTTCTTATTGCAGGAGATTTAAATGGATATATTAATAGAGAGGTAAATGATTTTAAAAGCATTTATGGTAGCTATGACTTTAGAGCGACTAATAAAGGTGGTAAGATCAATTTGATTTTTTTTTAGCCTGTGATTTTATGACTGTTAATAATTTATTTAAGAAAAGAGATAAGCATCTTATCATTTATAAAAATATATATAAGAACATTCAGATTAATTATTTTTTATAAGAAAAATAAATCGTTTTAAATTATAAAAATTGAAAAGTTATTATGAGTGAAAGTTTATGTACCTAACATCACTTATTAGTTTTGTATTTTAAAATGAAGGGGTAGAAAATAAAAAATAAAATAAATGATTGTTCTAGGATTAGATGAGTGCATTTAAAGAGTATTAATAAAAATATTTTTGTGAGTAAGATTCTAGATTTTAAGATTTTATCTTTGCATGAGGGAGCTAATATTATATGGAAAAAAAATAGTTAGTGATATTAAGAATGTTGCAAAAGATGTGCTTGAAATATCAAAGGAAAAAACTACTAATAATAAAAATAATTGGTTGTGGAATCAAAATATATAAGAAAAGATAAAAAAAATAAGAAGATTTATTATAAAAATTGATTTAGCTGTAAAAATTTTGATAATTGCGAAAGACATAAAGAGACCTATAATGAGTTAAAAAAAGTAATATGCAATGCAAAGATTTTAACTTTTAATGATATATAATAGATTATATTCTAATGGGGGTGAAAGATATATATATATATATATATATAAAACTATTAAGGATTTTATTCAAGTGAAGTGTATTAAGGATGAAGATCAAAAAGTACTTTTATTAGAAGAGGATATTCAACAAAAATAAATGAGATATTGTGCTAAATTTTTCAATGAAGATTGTGATAATGCAATTGACTTTAGTAGATTATGCTAATTATAGAGGTATTAAGTTAATGTGTTATACTTTAAAACTATGAGAGAGAGTTATTGAGCATAGGTTGCAGCGTGAGACTAATGTTTCTCAAAATCAATTTGGATTCATGTCAGGTAGGTCTATTATGGAAGATATACATTTATTGTGAGGTTTGATGGAGAAGTGTAGAGAGAATAAGGAGGATCTTCATATAATTTTTATTGATTTAGAGAAAGTAGAGGATATAGTTCCAAGAGAACTGCTATAGAGAGTTCTACATAAGAAAGGAGTTAATAATGCTTATATTCAAATCTTTAAGGATATGTATGCATGAGATATTACTTGTGTTCAGACAAAAGGTGGTTTTACCAAGTATTTTCCTATTCCAATTGGATTACATCAAAGGGTCAATCTTAAGCCCGTATCTTTTTGCTTTAGTCATGAATGTTCTCAATAGACCTTTGCAAGAGGTTGTACTCTTGTGTATGCTTTTCGCTGATGATATTCTTCTTGTTGATAAGAGTAGAGAGGGAGTTGAAGGTAAACTTTAATTATGGAGGTCAAATTTAGAGTCTAAAAGCTTTTGTTTGAGTAGATTTAAAAATGAACATATGGAGTGTAATTTTAGTAATAATAGATCTAGTGGGGGATTGTAACTTTGAGCGATTAAGTCGTACACGTTTTAGATATATTGGGTCTATTGTTCAGAGTGATGGCGAAATAGATGGGGGTATTATTATTAGAATCCAAGTTGGTTGAAGTGGAGGAATGCATCGAGCTTTTTGTGTGATAGAAAATTTCCTCTCAAATTTAAGGGAAAATTCTATAAGATGGTAGTGAGACCTACAATGCTTTATGGTGCACAATGTTGGCCATTATAAGAGAAGCATAATATTAAGTTAAGTGTTGCAAAGATGAGGATGCTCAGGTGGATGAGTGGCTTTACTCGTGGATACATTATACAAAATGAGCGTATACGTGAAAAGGTTGGAGTAGCTCCAGTGGAAGATAAGATTAGAGAGATTCGCCTTGGATGATTTGGTCACATAAAACGGCAATCTTCCGATGACCCGATTAGGAAAGTAGATGTATTAGATTTAACTTAAATTAAGAAAGATAGAGGTAGACCTAAAAAGACTTGGTTAGAAAATATTATAAATGACCTTTCTTTATTAGAATTAGATAAAAATTTGACTATTAATAGGATACAATAGAGAAAAAAGATTCATATAACCGACCCCACATAATGGGATAAAGGCTTGTTGTTGTTGTTGTTGATAGTGTATTGCTTATTTGCTTTTCCTTTTATTGTTTGGAAACATTCTTTTTTACCTTTTTTTATGCTTTTCAGCATTCAAAATTTTACATTTGGCAATTTGCATTTGATATACTAGCTTAGTAGCTTTCATTTGTAAAGTGGATAATGTTGTTCAGGTTTTTTTTCCTTAGAGATGAGAGACCTTAAGATTCTTTAACGGTAAGCAACTTGAATTTTTAGTAACCATTAAGAACCCTTTTGTGTTTCTAACGCATGCTAAATGTCTTCTTGATTTAAATGAATAATTTCATTCTTTCATTTCTTCAAGAAGAAGATCTTTTTGGTATTTATTATTAGAAGTATGACAAATCATTGATAGGTAACATCTTGAATAAATAAGATTCATTTAACCTGTCTTTTTGTGGTAAGAAGACGATGCCTTTCAATAGTTTTAAGTTGTTAGCTTTTACATTTCATCATTCTATTGAGTAGCTTGTTATATACAGAACTTATAGCTGTTATTTATTCTTTCTCTTCATATTTATAGGTGGAGATCTGCACTTCTCTGGAGGGCATTTTTTACAACAGCTGTAGTTGCTGTTGTGCTTAGGGCCTTTATAGATTTCTGCAAAAGTGGAAAGTGTGGATTATTTGGAAAGGGAGGCCTTATAATGTATGATGTAACTGCAGCTAATGTTGCCTATCATGTAGCTGACATACCTCCAGTGATTGTTCTGGGAGTCATCGGTGGCATACTAGGAAGTTTTTACAATTTTCTCTTGCGCAAGGTTCTTCGAATTTACAATCACATTAACGAGTATGATTTGCTCTTTTCATCCCTCATTACTGCAAAAATATTTTTTAAGCTTTTCCCTATTGGTGTAAGTCCCTTTTTTTCAGGAAAGGTCCTGCATATAAGCTGTTTCTTGCTGCTTCTGTGTCCATTTTTACATCTTGTTGTCTATTTGGTCTACCATGGCTGGCATCCTGTATACCATGCCCTGGTGGCATATCTGAAGCTTGCCCGTCAATAGGAAGATCTGGAAACTTCAAGAAGTTTCAATGTGCACCTGATCACTATAATGATCTAGCTAGCTTATTCTTCAACACCAATGATGACACAATAAAAAATCTGTACAGCGCTGGTACGGATAGGGTCTTCAACAAGTATTCTATTCTTTTGTTCTTTGTTACTTCTTATTTTCTAGGAATTTTGAGCTATGGTATAGTGGCTCCTGCTGGTCTGTTTATTCCTGTTATCTTGACCGGTGCAACTTACGGTCGCCTAATCGGAATGCTTATGGGCTCAAAATCATCTCTAGATCATGGCCTCTTTGCGGTGCTTGGTTCTGCCTCGTTGCTAGGTGGATCGATGAGAATGACCGTATCCATATGCGTTATCCTTCTCGAACTAACAAACAATCTCCTTTTGCTTCCTCTGGTGATGTTAGTTGTGCTCATATCAAAAACTGTGGCCGACTGTTTCAATACTAGCATCTATGACACCCTTATCAAACTGAAAGGATTTCCTTTCCTTCAAGGGCATGCAGAGCCTTACATGAGACAGCTTACTGTTGGTGATGTAGTCACAGGTCCCTTACATGTCTTTAATGGTTTGGAGAAAGTTGGTAATGTAGTTCACATCTTGAAGACAACTGGTCATAATGGATTTCCTGTGATAGATGAACCTCCATTTTCTGAGATTCCTGTACTCTATGGCCTAATTTGTCGCAGTCATCTTCTAGTGCTGCTGAAAAAAAAGTGTTTTCTGCCTTCTCCTCTTTCTGTTCAAGTTAATGAGTTTGAGCAGTTATCAGCTGATGACTTTGCTAAACGTGGGTCAGTTAGGCATGAAACTATATATGATCTTGCTTTTACAGCTGAAGAGATGGAAATGTTTATTGATTTGCATCCATTCACAAATACTTCACCATATACTGTTGTAGAGACTATGTCACTGGCAAAAGCTCACATACTTTTCCGTGAAGTTGGTCTAAGACACCTTCTGGTTATTCCGAAGTTACCTTGTGTAAGTAATTTTACTTCAAATTTATTTTCATTTTCTAGCTTCAAGGAAGAAGAATTTGGGTAGTGAAGATTTTGTAACCTTCTATGATTTTGCAGAGGTCGCCTGTGGTGGGAATATTGACGAGGCATGATTTCATGTTTGAGCATGCAAGCCAGTTATATCCTTCTCTGATTGGAGGCAAGGCTAAGCTATTTCAGTTCAGGAAATCAAGCGTCATCAAAATGTTTAGGTCCCTGCAGTGATAAAAAGAGAAATTTTGGATGAGAATAATCTTCATCTGAATTTCCTCAAGATGAACTTTATAACTATCAAATTTATTCTGAGATAAATGTATTATATGATCAATCAATCAATCAAAATTTATATTTTAATCATCTCAAATAAATTTGATGATTTTAAAATTCATCCTTATCAAATTTTAGATCAAGATATCTCAACCTCTAGTTCATAGCAAAGATGAAGTTTTTGAATCATATATTAAATTAGTAAATCAGTTGTGAATGTCCTTCACTGTGAAAATTATATATTAATTTATAATATAGTAAATCAGTTGTGAATGTCCTTCAATGATGTTGTGGACAGACAAAACATCAAGACCTGCTTTGGATCTAAGAATAGAATAAACTTGGTAGCATTATTGAATATGTTCTGTAAACGCAGTAGTTGTAACAAACACAAATGGGGATTAGGTGGTAATCACAGAAAGATTAAAAGCTTAACATTATTAAGACTGGACTAATCAATCCAACAATTTTAATCAAGCTTTTTTTTTTTTTAATGCGTGATATGATTTAACTGATAAAATCTTGACGAAATCAAAAACAGGCTGAGATATTATTATAAAATTTAACACTTATAAGCAATACCAAAGCAACGACTAAGTCTATGGGGAACTTCCAAGTTCCAAACTCAGAAGTTGATAAACAAATCTACTGGTTTATTGAAAAAAGAACAAAGAAACAGTTAAATCTTAAACTCTATCAATGTTTACTTCTAACATCAAAGAGTTCAAGTAAGAATGGCACTACAATAAAGGGCAAAGGTCTTGCTTCAAAGCAATCCAATAATACTATGCAATGACAAGAACTATGGAGGGGAATACAAGAAATCTAGAATAGACAAATCTAACGGATAAGTTGCAAGTAAAAGCAGTGATGTTAAAAGTCCAATGAATGCACGTTTTAGAAGTTGAGCAAAGAGATGCACTTCGCAAGCAACAGGTACAACAAAAGGATGCCCGGGAGCAAAAGTGACTAGAGCTTCGATATTTAAGATGTGTTGTGATAAATAGTATTCTTCGACCTTATTTAAAGATGGTTTGCCCTAGCATTTTTCATGATATTACTATACACAATAACTCGCTGGAAGCTCACACAGATCATTTGTGTATGATATTAAGTTTACTCAAAGAGCTTACGTTGTTTCTTAAGCCTTCAAAATGTACAATTGCCCAGACAAAAATTAATTATTTGAGCTATTTTATCTTAGATGAAGGCGCAGAGATGGATCCTACTAAATTAGATGTTGTGCAAGCTAACAGGTGACGAAACGACCCAAACAACTTTTGATAATCTAAGACAGGCATTTCATAATTAGAACATATCAATGAAGCACCTTGAATTGATGCAACAAGTAATTTAGATGCCGGAATAACAACTATTTTTCGTGAAATTATTGGGTTTTGATAACACTCTCAAATATAAAGTGGTAGATGCATTATCCCGAAAGATTTTTCAAAGAGCTCTAATATCACCACAATAAAAGACAATTCAGCAATTTATTAGATTTTACAAGACAACGCAAAAATAGTTGACCACATATGTCTTAAAACAAAATCATTTATGAAAGCACAGAAGTTCTATTCGGATATCAGAACAAAACAAGGCAAATTCAACAACTTTTATATAGAATTGGCCTCATCTATTATAAATGCTGCATTTTTCTAACAATAGCATCTCCATTAAAAAAAAACTAAGATATTGATGGAGGTTCATTACAGTTCTCTCGATAGATAAGGAGGGCTCACAGAACTTCAACTAATATTATGACACAATTCTCCTGCCCCAATATAATGTAATCACTGGAATGAGAATAGCAGAATGACAAGCAACAAGAAATGTTTCTGTAAAACAGTATTTGTATTTTCAAATGATATTGTGTTCTCTTCTTCCCCCTCTATATATAGTTCTATTTACTATTATATTAGATAATGTTATTACTATGATAACAAACAAAAAGTAGCAATGGTACTATAATAATAAAAATAGTACTACTATAGTGATAGTAACATGAGACTGGTAATGTGTCATGCGCCTTATTGTGTACTGCCCTTCCAAGCTCTGCATCAGTCCTCCGCGACAGCCAAGAAGCTCGACTCCGACTAGCTAATAGAAATAGCAACATCATTAGGAGGGTGATATGGCCAAATGTCAGAGACATTGAACGTAGGAGGCGTGTGACAGATTGTCGGTAAAGCAACAGTGTAGGCATTGTCATTTATCTTGGCAATAATAGGCACAGGGCTAATTTTACGGCGTGTTCGCTTTGAGTAGGTGCTCGGAGAAAAATGTTCACGACGTAGTCTGATCATAACAAGGTCGCCCACATTAAATAGTTTATGTCGTCGGTGCGCGTCCGCAACAGCATTATGGCATTGATTAGACTCGATCAAGTGTTGGTGAACCTCTGCGAGCATTTGTGCATATTGTTTAGTAAACATGGTAGCGGCCACTGACTCGCATTTGGGCAACACAACAATATACAATGCTAAGTTAGGTAACTTAGTGTAAACAATACTAAAAGGGGACTTACCGGTGGAATGGTTCGTCATGGCATTATAGGCAAATTCGATCTGGCTCAACATATCTTCCCATTGCTTGGGATGTTCTTGGACTAGGCATCGGAGCATGTTTCCTAAGGTGCAGTAACAACTTCAGTTTGACCGTCAGATTGGGGATGGTAGGTTGAGATTAAACGCAAATCAATGTTCAAACGCTTCCTAACCTCACGTGAAAAGTGGCTAATAAACTTCACATCTCTATTAGATGTTAGACTTTGAGGCAAGCCATGTAATCGAACAATTTGATGAAAGAAAATATTGGCAATGTGAAGAGTGTTAGATGTTTTCTTACAATATTAAATGTGCCATCTTGGAGAGCCGGTCGACGACCACCATGATCGAATCATTACCATGTTTGGTTCGAAGTAGACCCAAAACAAAATCGGGCTGAGGTCCTCCCAAATGGAATCTCGAATCAGCAATGGCATGTAAAGTTATGTGTTTTGAGATCTGCCCTTGTAGTTATGACAAATGGAGCAGTGATCAACAAGCCTGAAGACATCACGGTATAGACGAGGCCAATAGAAGCATGAATTGAGAAGCTACAGTGTTTTATTGCGGCCGGTATGAGCAGCTAGACCACCACCATGTGCTTCGCGGATTAAATGTTGTCTCCAAGATGAGATTGGGATACAGAGGAGATTATGGCGGAATAAAAAACCATGGCGTAAGGAGCACTCGTCAACAAACTCAATTGTGAGGCACTGTTTCCAAATTTCACCGAAGTTAGGATAGTGATGTACATTTCCTTAAGGCAGTCCAACCCCGTAATTTATGTTTGGAGTTGCATCAGAAGGATCATCTTACGACTAAGAGCATCAGCTACACGGTTCTGACTACCAGACTTGTGCTTTAGGACAAATGAATTTTTTCTTAAAATGTAATCCAACAGGCGTGCATCCTATTAATAGTTTTTTTGAGGTTTATGTACTAGAGTTCTTTATTATCACTACAAATGATAAAATCATGATTTAGCAAGTAGTACTCCCATTGCTTTAGTGTTCAAATTATAGCATAAAATTCATGTTCATACACTGTCCACCGTTGCCTGGCCGGGACACTGTTTTTCGCTGAAAAAGTCAACAGGTTTTCCTTCCTGAGATAACACCACACTAATGCCAACAGAAAACACGTCGGTATCCACATTGAATACCTTATCAAAACTGGGAATCACCAGTACTAGAGTAGAACTTAATGCCTTCTTGATAGCGTCAAAAGCTGGCTTGCTGTTCACCACCCCATTGAAAGGCTTTAGATTTCAAGCATTTTGTTATAGGAGCCATGATGAGACTGAATCCTTTGATTTGCGGTAAAAAATTAGGGAGGGCATGAAAACTTCGGATGTCCGAGAAGGAACGGGGTGTTGGCCAGTCAGCAATGGCAGCCACTTTCTGCAGGTCTAAATGTAATTTGGAGGTTGCAAATGCACACTTTGGTAGATTCAGGAATAGGGATTGTTGTGATGGCACACTTGATTCCTGGAGTATAATTTATAAACCAACAAGATAGACATCAATGCATTTGAAACAAGCGTTCTAGCAACACATCGAGAAAACAAATTATTGATCGCCAAGATATAATAAACGAAAAATGGGATCTTAAACAAAGTGCACAGAATGGTAAGCACCGCAACGAATCAACAAGACAATAGGCTAATAAAGCATACAAACAGCTCATTTAAAAACCGAAGAGAGCCCCAACGAAATTCCGCGGGATATCAAGCGAACTTTGTCCGGGCCTCCACCATGGCTTGTGTGATACCGAGAGCCACAAGCAATTATAAGCGAACGGAGTCACAGAAACCCTTGAAGCATCATCCTACCCTCCCAATCGTAGAAACTTATAATGAATGAGACAAAATCCCCATTTGAGAAAGCTCAAGAGGGAGGTATATTTCATCCCGAAAAGACGAGATGGTTATAAGCATTGGACTAGGGCAAAAGATTATAATTTGCCATGGTCCTTATAGAATGCACAAAATAATATGCTGGAAGGACAAAGGTAGGAATGATGAAGGAGAACTGACCAATGGTGGCGGGGGCGACGGAGGAGGCGTGCGGAGGCAAATGGACGTCGCAGAAGGGGTCAACTTCGAGAACTAATAGCTTCTCTAATTTCTAAAACATCACCATCGACACCATTGAGTGGGGAATATCCACCCTGGTTCCCTCCTTACCCTTAATCGAGCTAGATTTACCCTTGATTGTGCCATCACCGCCATAAATTATTATGTGTGGATGACTTATAAGGGTAAATTAGAATGTGACACGTCATTTTTTGTTCGGTGTCAATATTGGGTACCTAGTGATATGGCGCGTTCTGATTGTCCTCCGGACCATCTAGTATCCACACAGAATAATTTCTCCATCACCACAGATCATCACAACTAGAAGTGTACTAGTAGTTAGGGCATCTCCTGCCGAACTCCAAACGATTGTAAGGCGTAGCTGGTTTGCTCCATTTGAACAGAAAAAATTCATCAATATTGGCATTGCACTGTTCACCAAAACGATTTTTCTGTCTCAATTGAATTTGCCGAAGAAACGCGCGAAAGATGAGAAAGACTGTTACCTTCGTAGAAGCGTAGAAAATGAAGTTCGATTAGAGATGAATCATGACATATTTGAGTTTCATTGTATTTTGGAGTGAAAAATGAGATTTTCGATTGGAGATTGCTCTTAATTTCATTAATTTGCATTAACACTTCTACTTCAAAAACTAATTTGTAAAGTTCTAATTTCTGCTTTGAGAAAATCGTGTTAATTCTCCATAAAATAATGTTGAACCTCTATATATATATGTAATATCTCAAGTACCTAACACTTTATGATAGAAAAAAAAAATTAGTTTCTATTTATTTTATAATTTTTAGATTTTTAGAGTTTATAATCTTAAGAATTTATGAAATTATAATTACATAAAAATATGTTGAAGAGCATATTGATGTACGCACTACAAACAATGAGTACATCATCCTCATCGTCCATTACATTTCTCATACGAAAGATATCAATAAAAGCTCTTCTCTGTGTCCATTTTTGTGCACCTGAGCATAAAAAACTCAGTTAACCTATTAAGATCTCTTGGCTCGATGAATATCTCTTGCGCTTGAGCTAACCCAGACTCGACACATCAGCCTGTGAGCCACTTCATTTAAAAATATTTTAACATAAAATATATTTAGAATATATTAAAATTCAATACTTTTGGTATATATTATTAAGGATATTTAAAATATATGTTTCTTCGTTATGATAAGTGATTCTTTATTATTTATCTTCTAATTTCTCTTTATTTATGTCATGTTATTACAGTAGATGTTCAAATTAGAATCTTCTCCATTTTATAAATAAACTACGTCAAACTTTAAACGTTTTTAGAAAATCCACTTGATTAGCATGAGTATTGAGATAATATTTAATTAGGAGTTTTCAAAAATAAATTTTGGGTAGCCTGAACTCTGATTTCAACAAACTTATAGCTGAATTATGTGACACATACATATTTACCATCTAGATTGACATGTTCTAACATGATTGGAAAAAGTCGTAAGAAAAAGTCGTAACAAACTTTTAGCCGCTTTAGGTCGTTTCAACCGTCGGTCAAGTTCGAAATTTTGTTTGGATCGAGTTAGGTTATATTACGCATATCTCAATTTTCAAAAATACAAAGTTTTTGTCTAATTTTTCGATCAAATTTCTGTTTTTGTTGGTGAAGAACGCGGATAATTTTGCATTCATAAAATTTTTACTACGTAATTTGTTATATATTATAGAGATTTAGATTACAAATTTTTTTAATATTTTCTAAAAAATTTTACCATCGAAGCTTTGGAATTTGTGGGATTTTTATTGAATAGAAATTTATTTGGACTCTGAAAAATAGTGTAGTAGTATGATAACATCTTAATATTTTTTTTACATAATTCATGGTAATTTGGTTATTTTTATAAAAATGTGTATTTTTTCTAGTTGAATTTTCTATTACATGCTATTAGAGAAAACTGTGAAATTCTGACACACGATCAATTGCGCTTTAACTACTATGATATAATGAAAAATGTGCATATGTGATTAAAAAATATATATTTTGGGAGACATAAAGGGCCAGAATATTTTGAGATTATGTATATGTTAGAAAATATTTTGATGTTTATAATGTATGTTCTAATAGTTATATGTTATGTTCTGGTTCCTACAAATATGTTCTAGTGCTATAAGCACAAAATTGAGTCATAAGGTGTCATAATCCTTTAAGATTTTGTCTGAGTCTGAGAAATGTGATATAAACTGCTATATGATATGAATGACAAATTATTCATCTACTTATTATTTTTATTTATTTATTAATTAGATAACTACTATGTTCATATTATATTCTCTATACAATAATTTATTATATTGTATTTAACTAATTTTAAATATTCAACAAAATATTTAATAAAATAATTCTAAAAATTTAGTTCGGCTTGTGTGGCCCCCTGAGTTGTTGTAGCTCAATGTGATTTTGTTTTTGATTTTTAGGCTCTAGAAATGGGAAGGAGTTTGTGGATTAGCAATTCATAACTTATCAAAGTTTATATGTATTTCTCTATATTGATTTTTGTACATTTATGGCTCATTTTTTATTTAGTTATGTAGCTTATGCATGGAGCCATTGACTGCAGTGTAGATACATTTTGAAAAAAATGAAAGAAATTTTACGGATGAGTTTATTTTTAGTATTTGAATATTTTATTAGATATGTACCATGCAATTTATTCAAAATGAATATTGAAAGAGAATCCAAAACATTCTAAAAACAAATCTTGGGATTTGTCTATCACAACTCAACACGATTGGACATGTATTGGTCGAATTGTGTTGTGACAAATTAAATACCTCAATGAGATGAATCCGTAGACATCATAAGTGATCATAACCAACCTGAAATGACTTCCACCCAAACACTTTACATATTTTTAAAAACTTCATGAATTAATTAAAGGACCAAACAAAATTTGAAGCTTGTGTGTTTATACTTAAATAGAGTAACTCCAAGAGACAAATCTAATGAGTAGAAGATTATTTGATTTTAACATGATTAATTACTCAAATGCTTGATAAATAATCTATAATCATAGCGATCAATATGGATTCTTCGATGAGATATTATGGATTATGGCAAAATTTATCATTATTCCCCTCTCAAAAAGGTTACAATTAAGGCCTCAACTTTCGACGTGAAGTGGATTACGAAGTTGATAAAGCTAAAGAATGATATGCATTTATCATCAATTGCCGTCGATGACCACCATCAATTATCGTCATGCAAGAATCACTTGACTCTTGTCATCCGATTATTACAATCTAACTACCAACCCCTTCTATTGTTATCGTATTTCAAACTATATATCAGTGAACACTAATTTTTATGATTACTATGACAGATTCTTATTTCTATAAATATAAAACAGATTATTGCAATTATTCCATACCATTTAATTTTTTATATATTTTTTTTATTTTTTTTCCACATATAAAATTTTAATATTTTTTTATAACTTTTAGCTTAGATATTTAATCTTTCTATTAAGTTAAGATATTAAACTATGGACGATCATAAATCTTTTAGTAGAGCTCAAGCTATGCTAATGGTAACCCTTGTTAAACCACAAGAGTTCACGCTACTGATGAAGAATATGACGTTTTTAAAGGACAACCGGCTGCTTATATGATGAACTGATGAAGGAAGAAAGCGCGCCAACACCTAAAATATTCCAGCGAAAATGCGGCGAGCGTCGGTTCGGGCGGTCACCGCAAGCTTCTGGCAGAGGAGCGCCAAGGCGAGAGATTTGTCGACCTGCAGCAGAAGAGTCCTCGATATGGCATCTCGGGATGGCGAGCTTAGGGTCTTCATAGTTGCCGGCGAGGTCTCTGGTGATTCCATTGCGTCTCGCCTCATGGCTTCCATCAAGAGGATTTCCCCATATCCTGTCCGTTTTTCTGGAGTCGGAGGGTCAGTTCGTGAATCGATGCTGTTTCCTTGTATGCTTATGTAGCGGTGTTCTATCTGGCCGTTCTAGGTTTTATTTATATATTTATTTACCAAGGAGTTTTCTTTGGTCAGTTCTCAAATTGATACTCATTTATTTGCTCTTTCAGGTCAAATCACTATAAAAAATTAAAAGAAAATTCCAGTAATGCTGGATTAGTGGACAAATTTACATTAGAAATATTGATTGTGATGGGTATAGATATAACCCTGTCTTAGAGCAAGTGTTTTGACACCATGAAGCTTCGATTTGTCAACCTGCAATCCCAAAAGGAAGGTGTTAGGAACTCATTCCTAATAAAGCAATTCAAGTTTGATTAAGCTAAAAAAATAGAAAATAGAAATTAAATACGGGAAGGGAACTTCATTCATTATTCTTATATTATCATTCTCCCCAAACTAGGGTATAATACAATGCCTATATGAAGCTAATTACTCTACTAATTAACCCATTGTTAACCATTAAGCTAAATACATCATTACTCCTCTCACAACAACCTTGCCATCAATGTCGAACTTCTAAGTTGCTTTAATGGGGTTGGCAACCATCCATTCAGCCTCAAGCAATTTGTGCTTGTGTATTATGGAGGCCGCAAAATAAAATGTATATAGTTGGGCACTTGAGGAACTCAATTAGTACATCAAGAGAATACATTACGGTTTTTTTGCACAAGTATCCCATCATAAAGAATATTATTAATTGTCATTGAATCAATGACCCCATCAGGCACTTTTACTTGAAACAATACGTTCATGACTTAATCAATAAAATAAATATTATTGTTGGTTCTTAAACTTTACCAAAATTGGGTATGACATGCTATGTCAGGTCATCTATTTGCTTGGTTTGAGTGATAATGGAAGCGAGCAATCCAAAGTTTTTTGTCGAAGGCAGAATTGTGGGGGGAAAATCAGTTGGTTCTTTGAATGTTTTATGTTGAACAGATAATGTAATACATTTTTCAATATTTTCTGATTGCAAGTCAAAATCTTGTAGAATAAGAAAGATGTGCTATATTTGCATTTATATTATCAATTATTGCACAACAATTTAAAAATTCTCGGGCTCCATTAATAGAAATTAGATGAAAGAATTATCGTGACTATCAACAAATTGATTTATCTCTTCAGATCTGAATACATTGTAGCTAGAAACATGTTTTCCCTTGTGTGGAGATTGATGTTGATAGAAACACAGATGTCGGTCTTGCCTATGTGAATTGATCAATAGATAAACACAACTAGGAGATCGATGGTAAATCGTTCTCACTAGTTCTGAGGTTTGGAGATGTCTAGGTGCATGTGGTTAATATTCTTGAAGTGGTAGAAGGCTAGTGTTAGGCTGAAGATTATTTCCATTATGTGATTGGTCAGTTATGGTGATGGACATCATGAAAAAATATAGGAGGTGCAGTAGAAAAGTGATGCGTAGAATGAAAATGGAGGGATCTTTAGAAACCTCTTTGCTATGGTTGCAAGGCTACCTTTTATGTTGGCCGACGAAGGAACCAAGTAACAAGCTGTGACAATGGGTCAAGGTTTAATAGACAAGGGCCAGGGCCAAGAATCTTAGTTATTGTGAGAGTTGGGATTCCAGTTGTTGGTGGATCTTGACCTAATACCAACGACAACTTTGATGAGGAATACATGGATGGTAGAAGGAGTTAACTAGAATATAGAGTTTCTTGGTGAAGATGTCTACAACAAGGAGTAAGTGTGGCTGGCATTGGATCTGGGACTCTGGGTGGGGTGGAGGGTTTACGATGCGGTGATGGTTGTTGGTTGGCTTGACCTGCGCATGATGAGCCTTGGATCCGAGTTCTTGATGTGCTCTTACGGCTGAATTGATGAGAGACATGACATGTGATAATGCGGAGGGTCAGCTATGGGAATATAATACAATATGGGGTTGGTGGAGATTTGCACAGTTGATGATGAATTAGGAAGTTTAAAATTTGACCGATTTTGTGACGTAGTCCAAATCTGGAAGATATGATGGAAAAACTCTCAATTAAAGTACCAATATATAAACTCGATCATAATAGAGTAATTCGAGCTTTCTAAAGCCCTCAAAATAGATAATTAAATATAAATCAGATATAAGAAGGGGTATTCATTTATTATTCTCATATCATCATTCTCCTCAAATGGGCGTGTCTTTAGAATTTTATGACAATCTTAATCTAATTACTCTACTGATTGACCTATTGTTAACCACCAAACTAATTATAAGTGGATTCACATAAGAAGGAATGGTCATTATGTTAATTTATAAAGTTCATCCTAGATTATTGTTCTCGGCCTAGTAATTTCATATGTACAAAGTTACCTTACGTCGTTAATAGTTTTGTCTCCTATGTTAATTTTCGAGTCGAAACCTTTCCTACCATGTAGTTTAAGCTCCACCACTTTTTTTTTAGGATTTGTTTGGTACTGCATTGTTTTGAACAATAACATCAAGACTTTATCCCACTATATGGGGTTGGCTACATGAACATTTTTTCTTCATTAGGTCCTATTAAGAGTCAAATTATCATTTAAATCTAATAAAAAAAATATCATTTCTGATACTTTCTAACCAAGTATTTTTAGGTCTACATCTACTTTTTTAATATAGGCGGGATCTAATACAACTACTCTCCTAATCGGGTCATTGGAATGCCAATGCTTTATGTGATCAAGCCATTTTAGGAGGCTCTCTCTAATATTATCTACCATTAGAGCTCCTCCAACCTTTTCACGTATATATTCATTTTTGCAATCTATCTCTAAGTGTAAGGCCACTTATCCACCTAGGCATCCTCATCTTTGTAACAATTAACTTAATTTTATGCCTCTATTTTAATGGCCAACATCCTGCATCATAAAGCATTGCAAGTTTCACCATCATCTTTTAAAATTTTCTCTTAAATTTGAGAGGTACTTTTATATCACACAACATACGATGCATTCTTCCACCTCAACCATCCAACATGAATTCTACTAATAATATCCTCATCTATTTCACAATTTCTTTGGGCAATAGACCCGAGATATCTAGAACATGCACTCTTTCTAATGGCTTGATCACCCAATGTCATATTCCCACCACTAGATCTATCACTACTTAAATTACAGCCCATGTGTTTGGTTTTAGATCCGCTCAAACGAAAAACCTTTAGACTCTAAGGTTGACCTCCATATTTCAAGTTTTCCTTCAACTCCCTTTCTATTCTTATCAACAAGAAGAATATCATAAGAAAAAAGTATACATCGGGGTAGATTATCATGCAAATGTCTATTGAGAACATTCATGACAAAAGCAAAAAGATATCTGCTTACAACTGATCCTTGATGTAATCCAATTGAAATAGGAAAATACTTGGTCAAACCATAAATTATAATAATAATTCTTTTTATTAAAGAAATATTTAATAAATTTTTTTAAAATATTATTACTTGAAAATTATATTTAATAAATAAATTAATTAAAAATTAAAATACCCATTGATTTAATACCATTAACCCCAAAATGTAATGTTAGGATAAAAAATGCCCCTTTTTAAGGAGTTGTGTATGGGCTCTGAAAATTCGGCCCCGGCCTCCACCCGCTGTTGTGCTTTTCTTCAGCGAGGGAGTTTCAACAGTTTAGGTTCCAGGGTAAATTTTGGAAGGTAGATGGATTTGTAGATAAGACATTACCCAGAGATTTCACCCTCATTTTATAAGGACTTTATGATCTGAGTTATGGTTTTCTATAGGCACAAGCCCCTATAGTTAATTACCCCGGTAACGAGAGAGAACTTTCGATTAAGGCTAGTCGTCAATCAGATACGTAGAGAATAC
The DNA here is from genome assembly GCA_022539455.1 of Dendrobium nobile. Lineage (NCBI taxonomy): Eukaryota > Viridiplantae > Streptophyta > Magnoliopsida > Asparagales > Orchidaceae > Dendrobium > Dendrobium nobile. The sequence goes on along the minus strand of CM039726.1, from coordinate 80,231,078 downwards.
ATGTTATCTGGCATATAGTAGCAGCATGAGATTGGTATGGTTGGAGAATTTGGGAATTTGGAGGATTGGAATATTTGATATTCAAAATATCAATTTCACCACCTTGCACTTAAAGCGGACGGTGGGGGAATAAATGATGGTCCCGATCAATATCCCATGGTTCCGTTGTCCCAGGCCATCATGAACCCTGGTCTACTTAGTCAGAGGAGGTAGTCGACCCAACCTGACAGAAGGATCCTTGTCGGCAGCCATGGGTTGCTTCGTCCAAGGGTACCTTGTAGACTTGGGGTGAATATTTGTCTAAGGGGACAAATTTGAATCCACCTTAGCTAACAGAGGGCTTTGTGCCCTATCGATTATGTCATATTGATTCATATCTCAAGGATTTGATGTCACTAAGGAACCTATTGGCTCTGGTCATAACCGGTATTTCGTGGTGCCATTTGGTGGCAAAATCACTCGATTCAGAGGGCCCCGGGTCATAACCGTTTATCCTGCGGTATCATTTGGCGGCAAAATCGCTGGTTAGAAGACACATACCACGTCCTTACTGGTAGGAGATTATTTGAGAATGGATCCTAGTTATATTTTTAACTAGGCATTAGCTCTTTGTGAGCTAAAGTAGTTTTTAATTTATCCACCTCGGCAAACTGTTGGGGAGGGTGGATGGATTTTGCTTTAAGTGGTTAATGGTTGTATTTTCATTTTAAATAATTTTTTTTTTATTTTTGAGATATTAAAAAGTTTTGTGGAGTTTTGAAATTTTGATGAGCATTTGAGAATTTGGGAGGCACTTGAAAGTGTATGTAAACCCCTCCGGTTGAGATAGACATTTAACATGGTCATCATCGACGTATTTGGGGTCATTTGAAAATATTTATGTTTTGAACCTTGTCAACTCTGTCGAGTTGTCGACAGAGGATTGAGTTTTATAGGCTGTGTCTTTATTAGTGAATTTTATTTGTTAAAGGTTTTAAAAGCCTAATATGAATGTATAAAATAAATATTTCGGTCAACTTTGCGACCGCATATTTATTCAATGGTTCGAACCCGTATACTTCTATTTATCTTCTTAGGAGGATCGGGTTTCATAGACTTTATGCCTTTATTAGTGAATTCTCTTGATTATAGGTCTTGAAGGTCTAATATGAATGTATTAAAACAAATATATCGGTCATCACAACCGTGTATTTGTTTGATGGTTCGAACCCTGTCGACTCCTATTGATCCGCATAGAATGATCATGTTCGAACTGGAATTTACTTATTAACCCGCGCAACATCTCTAGACGTCACGTGTATACCAATAACACGCTCGACAGGGCTCATGCAGGTGTTTGGGGGCATTTTATAATTATAACATGTCGACTCCTTTTTATCTGCTTAGGATGATCGGGTTCAAATTTAATAACCCGCGCAATATCCTTAGACGTCACGTGTGTACCAATAACATGCTCGCCGGGGCTCATGCGGGTTAATAATTATACATGTGATTGAATTTTACCCCTTGTGTACCTATGTGCATACAAATTACGGTGCATATGCGGGGGTATTTTGAAATATTTGTAAGTGCCTTATGTCCGTTTGCATAGATGTTGCGGATTCAGTGGCGTGGAGTAGCAGCTTATTGATTGAGTTATTTGCTGATTTATACAGGTAGACTTTCGTGCACTACTTGTATGATTTGCGTGGGTAGATTGTAGTACACTAACTAATCTCCTGCCTTAACCCGTAGGTGCTTGCTTTTGTTGTGGTCTTGGCCGTTACAACACATCCACTACCGCTGCAGGTAGATGTATTCATTCACAGACTTAAGTTGACTACAGGATATTGTATTTACTGAATTCTTTCTAGATATACCCATGGGTGATATGTTGCATATACATCTGTATTCATAGAGAGATTGTATGTATTGCAGATCTTCTACATTTGCTCACAAACCTTATGTCGAATGTACAACAGGACTTTTGCAATGGACCGTAGGCACTTGCACTTGTTGTATATCAAATTCCCTCCGCTTGTAGGAGACAGATGCATCTACTTTCCACTGCCTGATTATAGGCTGTATAAGTATCTTAACACTTGTGGTAGACTACTTGTATCATTCTTGTAGATGACATGTTGTGTGCACAATGGGTCTTCCACAAATTTTCGTAGGCATTTGCATTTGTTATATGTCCGCTTCTGCATGTAGAGAATCAGTGTATTTGACCTATGTTGAATTATTGTCGATGATGTATTCTGCTTGTGAACATCTTATGTTGCATATTAATTGCTATGGTTTGTTGAGGTGCAATGCATTTATCTGATAATTACTCATCACACCCGCATATGTATATTACTATGCATATGACACATCTTCCATCATTGCTAAATAAGAATTCACATCTACTACGATCTTCTATCTCATTCATGTAGAAAACCCGTCACACTAGTGATGTATTCACCAACACTACTTGTAGATAAGATCATTGTATGAATGAAGAGTCTTATATGTTAACTTGTAGGAGCTTGTATACTTTGCAGGTGTGTTACCCTTGTTTGTACCTTTGCTTGTATGTTGAATTGTTGTTGATAAACTTCACTACATTCATATGTAAATCTTTTATGAATATCCCCATTGCAACTGTCTTTGCTCATCAAATTCATATCATTTGCTCTTATGAGTGAGATATAGGGATTCTATTCACCATAGGTCATTGCTTATAATTGTTTGTTGATGCTTGTAAGAAAATTAAGCTTGCAGTGCTTTGTTCAAGTCCCAAATAATGTCTCACTCAGTTCAAGTTCAAATCTTGTTATTTGCATTCAAGCAAAGTTTCCCGTTCCTCAGATCAAAGTTCAGGTCCAAGTTCTATTCATTGATGTTTGTTTGGATGCTTAAGATTATTGGTAAACACTCTTATATTTTCAATGTGATTATTACTTTGATTTTTCAAAACATTTTCATTCGAGTCCACTTTCACAAGTCCTTGCTTGAGTTCAAGCATCAAACTCAAGTTCTATGTCCCTTGCGGTCTTTTTAGTTCAATCAAGTTCAAGCCTTGTCAGCTTAATATTCAAATCAAGTCCTTGCTTGAGTTCAAGTCCAAGTTCTTGTTCTTTTCAATTTGAATATTCAAAAGTCCACTATGGTCCAAAGTTGATTCAAGTTTGATTTCAGTTCAAATTAAGCCTCTTGCACTTTTTTTTTTTGGGTTCAACTGCTTATTAAGTCACTTATATCTTGTTCAAAAGTCCAAGTCCAAGTCCCCCGCATTCACACGAAATTTCGGCAGCCTCATAGCGTCTCCCCCGTTTAGGAAAAAACTACAATAAACTAGGCCTTCCCACCACGCGCAATAAAGGCATGTATGATAAGTGTCCTTGGACGAGGACACCGTGGCCGTGATCTTTATTCCCACCACGCGCAATAAAGGCGTGTATAGGGTCTTTGATGGTACATGCTTAAAAAAGACATTTTGTTTTCCCCTCGTTCGAGGGTACTTATGAATAACCCCACTTCGTCGTAGGTAGGGGTGTCAATATTTGACACGACCCGAAAACCTGACTCGAACCCGACACGAAAATTTCGGGTTCGAGTCAACCCGAACCTGAATCGGGTTAGGTTCGGGTTAGAGTTTTTGACCCGTTTCAAAAATTGGGTCGGGTTCGGGTTGACCCGAAAACCTAAAAATAACCCGAATTGACCAGCTGACCGAGCTGCCTGCCGTTGAGCTCCGCTGACCCACCTCCCCCCCTCGCATCGCCTGGTCGCGTGACTGGCCAACAGCTGGCCCCACTATCGTGTCGCGCGTGACGTTGCGCACGACCGCTGTCGCGTTATGCTGCCGCCGGCTGACGGATCGCCAAAGCCGTCGGATGCTGCTGTCGCGAATCTGCTCACGGGTTTGACGTGTCCGCGGGTCGGGTTAACCCAAACCTGGAGCGGGTCGGGTTCGGGTCTGGAAAATTGACCCATTTGTAAAAACGGGTCGGGTTCGGGTTGACCCGAATTGTGCTGGGTCATTTTTGGGTTTGACCCGAACTCGACCTGTGACCCAAAATTGACACCCCTAGTCGTAGGCGTCACACCGGGTTCTCATCCCACCACGCGCAATAAAGGCGTGTATAGGCGGTTTTCTGGTGTGCCACGAACTTCGAGATGGAGCTTTTAGGTGATGACCCGCCTCCTCGTAGGCGCCGCACCAGGGTCCCATCCCACCATGCGCAATAAATGCATGTATAGATGGTTTTTCGGTCCGCCGCAAACAACGAAAACAAGTTCTCGAAGTTTTAGGGTTAAGGGGTTATACCTGCGCGTGATTGTCGGCGGTGTCGACATGTATATCGAGGCACAAGAGAGGAGGCACTTGCATTTACATTATATTTTTTTAAACATCAATGAAACAAAATCTTACAAAAATTATGTTAGTTTGAGAGAATCAAATTTGTTTAGTGCTAGGAAGATTTATTACGTAAGCAATCTTAGTTATAAGACAATTAATGAAAACGCATAAAGAGCAGATAAATAATCGCCATATAATTTTTAATCCTAAGAAGATAATGATCGAGTACTATGAGTGTTGAGATAGTTGCTACCTAGTTTTAAATGTTTGATAGTTTTTTATGTTTTTGATGATTTCAAATATTATTGTTTTGATTATTATTTTTTCTAACATATTTTGGAAGAATTATTTTTGCTCTGGTGTGTACTAACATTTCAGGAAAATCATACTCCGGATTGTTGAAGACTTCAAATCAGATCGGTTTAGAGTTTATTGTAATTGAAGTATGTATTTTTCATTTTATTGAGTCTGAGTGAGTGTTATTGTAATTGAGTAACTGAACACACACACACCGAGAGAATAAAATATAATTTTTTAAACTGATCGTACTGTACAATATTCATTCGCATAGAACGATTTGATCAATTATTCTCTCGTTGAGCAATTTTACGAACATGATGAAAATTTTTCTAAGTATAGATCGCACGGACGATATTTTATTTCGTGCAGGGACGAACGCCTCTATTTTTGTCCTCGGACGAAGATCGTACGTACAATATTTATGATCGTCCCAGGACGAACGTCTCTGTTCTCTTATCAGACGAACATCGTATGGACGATATTTTATGATCGTCCTAGGACGAACGTCTCTGATCTATAGTCGAACGAAGATCGTACGGACGATATTTATGATTGTCCCAGGACGAACGTCTATGTTCTGTCCTTGAAGGAAGATCATACTGATGATATTTATGATCATCCCAGAACGAACGTCTCTGTTTCTGTTCTCGTTCATTTCGTTTTGACGTTTTCGTACTTACGAACTTTGAAATTTTTCTGTTCGTATCGGACGAACTTATTTCGTACGGACGATGATCGGGTACGAAATGATTTCGTACTGATTCACAATGAGTTCGTACTTAATAGTTTTTGAACTGTTCGTACGTACGAATATACGATCGTACTGTACGATCGTGTACACTCAAAATTGAAAACTTCAGTTTTCTGGACGGTTTTTCGTGTCTTTTGTATAAAAGGTCCACTAAAACTGACTTCTAAATGTCTTGTCTACGTAAATTTTCAATGGCAATTGAAGGAGAGAGTGTGAGAGAGTGTTTGAGAGAGATTTTTTTCTAGTGGAGTGTGAAGGGTTCACAAGGTTATTCAAAGGTAAGGATCTCTGCGTGTGATTTGTGTTTTTCACTCTTCCTCTTGTCTTTCTAGATTGCTCGTGAGAAGATCTTCGGATAAGATCCGGTTCTCTGCTGACACTTGGAAAGTGTGAAAGGACGACAGTCTGCCAACACTTGGAGGGTGTGAAAGGATGACAGTTCTCTGCCTACACTTGGAGGGTGTGGAAGGACGAAGGTTATCTGCCTACACTTGGAGAGTGTGAACAACCGACGGTTCTCTGTTTACTCTTGGAGGGTGTGAAAGGACGAATGTTTTATGCCTACACTTGGAGAGTGTGAACAGCCGAAGGTTCTCTGCCTACACTTGGAGAGTGTGAAAGGACGACGGTTCTCTGCCGTACCAAGGATTGGTGGAAGAGAGTTTTGTAAAGGTTTCTCTGCCTTGCTATGAGAGCTAAAGGAGAGTCACTTTGATAATAATGCAATACATGAAGTGGGAGACTTCAGGGAGTTGATGTAGGTCGTGTTTAACTGAACCATTATAAATCTTTGTGTTATTTTATTTTTTCGCTACTTATTTACTTACTGCAAGTTTTATTTTTCATAATTGAAAAGTTTTTCTAAAAAACCTTAATTTACTTGCTACTAATCATTAACTGGTTTCTAACTTTTTAATCCAAGAAGGTAAATTTTAAAAGTACCAATTCACCCCCCTGGTTAGCCTTGGGACATTAACTTAAGTTTAACAACCTAATCGAGATTCAACAAGAATCAACAATGAGGATTGATTTTATGCACATTAAAGAAAAAATATACATGCTAAAGTTATGCTGAAGTCATTACATATACATACAATAAAGCATTTACTGCTATTAGAAGTTGTTGTGAACTAATTGAATAAATTACGTCAAGGATTAATATTGAGTCTATATAATTTTGTATTAATTATAGAGAGGTGCTTTGGTGCATTATTTTTTCAAAGGGCTTAGCCTTTATTGACGAGATATATTCTTAAATAAGTGAAAATTATGAACAATAAAGAAAATATTTAAAAGGCATAGGACTTAGAGTTAGTGTAATAAAGTTGAATATGTGCTATGCTATTTTATTGAGTGTGATATTAATAATTGTTGAGTTTTACATTTGAAGATAATTGATACCTAAATGTGATATGGTAAGTTTGTTTGATGTATTATATAAAAATATGGTAATAAAGAGGGTTAAGTTATGTTTAGAGTTAATGTTAAATGGTTAAAATGAAAAAGTGCCTCAAGAATACTATATGATAAGAGAATACCTTGGAGACATAAAGGTAAATTTAATAAATTTGCAATTAAGCCAATGGCGTTATATGTATTTGAGGGTTGGACATTCAAATATTCGTTTATAGCTAAGTTGAGTTTGATAAAAATGAGAATATTAAGATGAATTTGTGAAAAAACTATGAAAGATGAATTAAGAATAATTATATTACAGGAACATTGTATTAGATTTTTATAGTTTGGGCAGGTACAATGAATTATAGAAATTGGGACAGATAGAGGAAACCAATGCTAGATTATTAAGGAGAAGTAATAGACCTGAATGATATGGATGAAATTTGTTTAAATGGATTTTTGGAGAATATGTTCAATGGTTCAAACAACACTTAATATGAACAAATAAAAATAGAAAATGACTAAAATGTTCCCTTGAATCTTTATAAAGGATCAAAGTAGTCCCCAACTATATTAAATGATCATTTTGATCTTTAAACTTCTTATAGAGGAACCAAAATAATCCCATCATGTGACTATTTTGATTACTTTTTAAAGACTTGAAGGATCAAAATGATTATTTAATACAGTTGAAGTTTATTTTGGTCCTTTATAAAGAGTCAGGGGATTTTTTTTTTCTCAAATGAAAAATGTGAAGTCATAATATCAACCCCAACTTCTTGGGATATGATCCATTAGTATTATTAATATTTATTCTTTAAAACATACCCGCTATGTGGAACTCAGTTTCATCATTTCTAATTGTAGTATGTGATGCTGTAAAACTAGGCATAAATTTGACTAAGTTTTATTGAGAACTCTTTGCTTTGTCAGAGCTTTAATGGACCACGAGGGCCTTCAGTCTCTCTTTCCCATGGAAGACATTTCAGTCATGGGGATCTTTGAATTGCTGCCATACTTAAACAAGATAAGGGTGAATTGTGCTTCATGTAATTCTTCAGTTCTAATATAACCTAATCATCTATTATTATCAAACATTTTCTTTTAGAACGGAATTTACTTTGGCAGATAAAGTTAAAAGAAACCATTGAAGCTGCTGTATCGTTCCAGCCTCATGTTGTGGTGACAATTGATTCAAAGGGATTCTCTTTTCGTTTGTTGAAGCACCTAAAAGGTTATTGAGTATTTCTCCAGGTCCTTATTCATTTCTTTTTTAAAGCTCTTGCATATTTCTTCTTAGCTTGTAAATTTAACATCACAGCAATCTATTTGCAGTTAGACATACTAAGGAAGATCATTGTCCTATATTTGTACATTATGTTGCACCATCATTTTGGGCATGGAAAGGAGGTGAACGAAGACTAGGAAAACTATCTGAATTTGTTGACCATTTGCTATGCATACTTCCGTTTGAAGAAGAAATTTGCAGATTAAATGGATTAGCTGCATCATATGTTGGTCACCCCTTGTTGGAAGATGCTTTTTGCTTGAACAAGGTGGGCGCATCTTTCCTCATTTAATTGCGGAAGATTGTTCAAAAATATATTATTTTTTCTCATCATGCTTATGTAAATATTCCTTTGATATTGTTTTGTTTGTATTATTTTTAATGCCAACATTTGCTTTTTATGAATGTTTGCTTTGAAAACTTGCCTCTAGGAGCATGTATACTCTATGACACGTACTTACTGCGCTGATTGCCGTACAACTTCATCTCTTCCTACAATTATAAAGCCAACTCAAGTTGATAGTATGAAATGCCACTCTCTCATATGTAATTGTTCTTAAGCAGTGAGCCATACCATCGGCATCTGTGCAAACAAATATTTAATATCTTGTAATTTGCCAAGGATCTATTTTTAGGAAGTAATATCTCATTAGGAAGAGTTTTTTTGATCCTTGAATCAACTTTGTTAACTTACCTTTACATTTCATTTAACTATGAAGTATTTATTTAAGGGCAAATTTTAATTCAATAACCAATAATCTTTAGTAAATGAGATTTCACCCTAAAATATGAGCCTTTATAAGTGACACTACAATAATTACATTTAAATGTAATATTTTCTTCATTTTGAGAACATTTTCTCATCTTAATTACATGATCCACCAAAGCTTATTGACTCTAAACTTCACTGCTTTCAAAACTATCACCATTAGAGCTCATCATCCTTTTATAGAATATTCCACAATTAGCATAAAATCTTGAATTTAAATTATTATATCATTGAAAATTCAAAAATCTAAAATTTTGTGTGGGGAAGAATACATGCAATTAAAAAAAAAAAACTAAAAAAAAAAGAAATTACAGCTAAATTTTTTTCCTACTAATTTTCATCTTTTCCCTTTCCTCATTGTTTTTACTTCTTAGTTGAATTGAATTTTCAATCAACGGTCCACATGGGGAGAAATGTCTCTTATGCTATTTTGAATGTGAAACCGATAAAAAAGTTCCTTGTATGGGGAGAAATGTTTCTTATACTATTTTGAATATAAAACCAACAAAAATAAGTTCCTCATATGGGGAGAAATCTCTCTTGTCGTAGATGCATTACAAACTATGAGGGAAAGGTGTCTCAATTTCGAAACTCTAGTCTTTAGCTTTGGCATCAAGCGGGGAGATGACAATTCTATCAAGAATCAAATATCGATGTTGTGTGTCGAGTGTTGGGCATTGATGTCGAGAGAGCATCAGCTATTGAAGTTGATACGATGTTGGATGTTTTCGTTGAGATGTGGAGCTGTTATAATGGTACGTGGGTGTGATTGTGATTGGAGAAATTACCGGTGTTAGACGTGGATGTTGAGACGTTGTCGGATGTTGATGTTGAGTCATCGTCGAGTGTCGAAGTTAAACCCCTAGCCATGAGAGAAATGTTTGGGATGTGGGCAAGTACTTCTTTTTTTGCTGTGGAGATAAATTAAACGAAATAACTTTCTATTTTTTAGTTAATAAAAAATTGAAAAATAATATGTTATATTTAAAAATAGTTTTTAATAAAATATTTATGATACATGTATCTGATTTTTTAATATTATTTTAATTGAACACTTTTTTGTTGTGTCCGACATATTTTGGAGGCATGTCATATGTGTGTGTTTGATACGTGTCAAACACTACATACCTCCTTAAGGAGGAGTGTCACTGCATCATAGTGCACAACCTAACTTTCGGCTATTAACATGATTATTTAGAGAGCTTGTCTAATCCCATGCATGCATTGTAATGTTTTAAAGTGTTGTTCCATGCTTATTGATGTGAATTTTTTGTTTGAACTTTTCGTGACTTCAGCTACAAATAAGCTGTGATGTTGCATGATTGCTTGATCTAGGAAATTCCGAGTAATCGAACTTGGGAAGTTTGGTGTTTATAAATACCAGAATCGGAGACATGTAGTAATTGATGTAGAACCAAAAGCAAGCCATGATTAAAAATAAGAAATCTGAAATCCTATTTCCATTAAGGCTCTTAATTACATTTCCAATCAATGTCCATTAAAGAATTTCAAATCCCTAATTGATTACTTTCCATATGTGATGCATCTTAAATTAGGAAGGTTTTAATTTCAAATTTCAATTCATTTCGAATTTAAAATTCTTTCCTAAAATAAGAGAAGTTATATTAGGGAAGTCCCTACAATCAAGGCCAATTAAATTCAAATTTAATTTAGAGAGTCAATTGCATTAAAGCCTCTTTCTCCATTTAGATTGGCTTTGATTGGCAATATATATCTACCCCTTAAATCTCTCCCACATCCCCTCCCCACTGCCATAACCATCGACCCTCTCTCTCTCTCTCTCTCTCTCTCTCTCTCTCTCTCTCTCTCTCTCTCTCTCTCTCTCTCTTTCTTTCTCTCTCTCTCTCCCCTTTTTACTCTCTCCAATTAATTCTCCCCCCAATCAATCCCCCCAAATTAATTTCAGATCTTCTATTTGCTGGAATTAATTTCATATTTCTAATTTTTAATCATGGCTTGCTTTTGGTTCTACATCAGTTTGTTATCAGAGCATGGTTGCATCCCCCGGATGCGTACTTGACAGAGTTGAGCTCTTTTTTCCACCTCGAGAGAATGATGAGGACATCCGACCGTGAAAGCTTATTAAAGGAGTCGAAGATCGATGGTCATGATTGTACCACTTTATTTTGAGTTATTATTTGTATTTTGATTTATTTATGCATTTTTTTCATTTTTATCCTCACTTGATGGAGTAGGCATATGTGGCCCCAGGGGACATTTTTGTCATTTGTGTTATTATTATATTTTGACTATTTATTGTCCCCCTCTTCTTTTGAGGGGATGAATGATTATTAATAAAAAAAATTCAGCACTTTGTTCTTGAGAGCTTTAAGAGTTATTATGAGAGGTGAGGGCAACGTATTACCCACCAGTCGTAGGAAGCGTCCGTACTCGTGGTTTGAAGTCCTTAGGTGAGGACAAAGTATTACCTATTAGCCGCAGCAAGCATTCGGGCTCGTAGTTTATCTTCTCCATCGATTCCCTACCTTTCTCCAAGCCGCCGGCCCCCATCTCCACCATCGTCCCTCCCTTTTCCTCGCCGCCAGCCACCCTCTCTCTTCCTCATAATTGTCGGCCAACCACCCACCTCCCAGCCACCGGCCCAAAGCCTTTCCCTTCCTTTTAACCGCCAGCCTCCACCTCTCCTCCTTCCTACCCGCCGACCCTAATCCTAATCCCCTCCTAACTGCCGATCACATCTCCCCTCCTTTGACTCCAAAATTTTCAGTCTTACTACTTTCCTAAAATAGATCATGACGAATTTGGAAGGATATTAATTCAATCTTGAATCAATTTCAAATTTGAATTCTTTCCTAATTTAACATGAGTTCTATTTGGAAAGTTTATCAATCAAATCAATTTGAATTTGAATTCAAATTAAAAGAGATATGGACATTAAATCTGTTAATTAAATTGGCTTTGCTTGGAAATTATTTGAAATCCTTCCTAACTCCTCCCTCCCTCCTTTAGCCGCCGGCCCTACCTCTCTCTCTAATTCCTATTTCCATTAAGTCTCCTAAATCTAATCCCAATCAAATCTCAGCCTATGCCGCCCCTCCCTCTCTCTCTTATCTAATTAATGCGCCAAATTAGTCCTCCAATCACCCATTAATGCTCCTATAATCTGCCGCCCCCTTCCTCCCTCTCTCCTCCCTCTCTCCAATTGGTTTTGTGACTTATTTATCATGCCACCTAGGCAAGGAAATTAACTCCAGGTTTTCCTCCTCTGCTGTTCACATAATTCCCCCACAATACTCTTCTAATTCCCTTGCATTCAGAGGGCCGAAAACCTGAAGTTTCCTCTCCAAATTGCTGTCCAGATTTCTGGACAGATTCTGTGTGCTGTCCATAAATTTTTCAGAGCCCAAAAACTGCTGTCCAGACATTCTTGGCTGCTGTCCAGCAATTTCAGCAAACTCCTATTACTGTCTCGCCACCTGGAGAATCTCCAATTGCTGTCCAAAGGCTCCGGAACATTGAAGTTGCTGTCCATCATTGTATGGCCGATCCTGAACAAGATCACCGGTTCGTTTACAACTACCAAGGCCACGTCGATATCCTCAACTCACCGTTCTTAGACCTCAACCTAGAGATTGACCAAACTGTAGAGGACTACGTGGAGAGGAGAGGATCGTCTTCACCCTTGCTGAAGCCATTGACGAGCAACTCTCCTCTGTGCAGTGGCATATTGTTTCCATATCCTGACGAAGGTAAACTCCTCCTCCAAATTTTATACCTTCCAAATTGCTTTCACTTGTGGTCTTAATTGATTCATGAAGGTTGTGTTAATTTCTTCCGCTAAACCTAGTATTCTAAAGAGTTGAGTAAGGGATCTTTTGTAGTGACTAATCTCGTTGTTAATTTAGGGATTTATCGTTGAAAACCTTCAATGTATGCTATGCTTGAATAATTAATTATTTTGTGATCTTAACTTTTAGTTGTGTGACTTCGCCTAAAGCTAGTTTCACCCCTTTCTTGTTTTACTTCGTTGTTTAAATTACTACAAGTCTTTTAATTAATATTGTTCTCTAAATTGAAGCGTGCAAATTCTTAATTAACATCGCCTAAGCTTTTTAGTCTTGCATCAGTAATACTTTTGGATTAATAAAATTTTCATTTTATTCGATCTTGTTTGCTTGATTGGATGTTGATTATTTCAAATGTTGTGTTATAATTACTATTTATTTTTCGGGAAGTCATTTTTTTGTATCTTTGTGAAGCTTTCATTTCTTGGTATGGTGATTTCTTACGTGCTGTATTTTACATAATTGAATATTGGAGCAATGATTGGTTTGTTTAATTGCTACAATTGATTTTCAATTGAATTGTGGGTTTTTGTGGTTTTAAATTTCTTTCTGTTTGATTTGGATGATTATAATTTATTTGTTTAGCTTGGATTTCTCATATTTTGGGTTTACATTAAAATAGAATGAGTTCTTATTTTGATTGGTGGTATCTGAAACTACGAATTTCAAGCCTGAATTGTATGATTTCGTACATTGCATCATGTAGTTGTATTAGACATAGAAACTCTAAGACGTTCTGGATCACTCAAGTTCATTTTTAGGTGTTTACATTAGAAATTTAGGCTTATCATCAAGATTATATTTAATTTTTAGTAGAAGTTTATATTCAAAATTAAGATTAGATTCAGATTCTGTTTGTAATTTAAGTTTAGATATGACCTTAGGTTCACTTTCAGTGTAAGTTTAGTTTACAATTGAGTTTTATATTAAGAATTGATCTTATGCTTCCAAATTTGGATTTTGACTCTTGCTCAATTGTAAATATTGGCATATAAATACATTCTAATATACGTATAGATAGACTAATATTGCAATTACAAAGCATTTTCTCAATCTAGTACATCATCTAAAGAATATCCATGCTTTACAATTTGATGTGAAACGTAATCGGAATTGCACGGAGAAATAATAAGACAATTGAATAAGAAAGTCAATATAAAGATTAACAAGACATAATTAATGATTTAATGAAATCTCAGTTGCAAAGTTGCTTAGGCAGCGTTACAAACTCGTTAGGCAAGACAATTTAAAACAGTAACAAACACACAAGTAATGACAAATGCACTTTAACAATAATCTGTGGGTTAATATTTAGAAAGGTCGCCTTGAGTTTCCTTCACTCAAGCTCTCTTGCGGTTAATGGAAGAAAGATATTAGCAATACTGACGTGATCACCACGAGGAAGAGGGAGCTTACAATACTGTCCACTGGAAAGTTAGTCGGAGTTGGAGGAGTCGGTGGAAGATGTAAGAGTTGCCACTTGGATGGAAGGTAGTATTCGTCGATGGAGGTTGATAGAGAAAATAGTATCCGATCCACCTAATCTTCAACGGTTGCGTCGATCTCTAAGTTGACGTCACAGAAAGGCGATCTCAAAACATCCACACGTCCTTGGGAATCAAAGACGAATCTATGATCAACATCCGGATCGGCCATGCATAGTTGTCCAAGAGAAAATGTAGAGAGGGAGAGGAGGGGTCGGCCAAGCTAAGGGGAGAAAGAGAAAAATAAAATCTGAAATTAATTTCAGATTTAGTGAATAATTAGGGATTAATCTCCTTTGAAATTTGAATTTGAAATAAGTGGAGATTATGAGGGAAAGTGGGGAGGAAATGAATTAATTAGATCCTTAATTTATGAGATCTAATTAATTAAAGGGGGGGGGGGGGCTTGGTTGGCTGGCCAAGGAGAGAGGAAGAGGGAGATATTGTGTATTAATGAGGTGGGCCCAAACAGTTAGTGGCTTACTTTCTAAAATTTGAAATTAATTTCAGATTGGAGGGGAGGATTAATAGGGATGTTTCCTAAGAATGAATCACATTAATTGGAGGGAATTTGAAATTCAAATGAATTTGAATTTGATTTCAAATCCTTTCCAACTTAGTATTAATCCTAAATAGGAAATTAATGAAGGCTAATTGAAGGGACCCAAAGGGAGCAAGGGAGGCCGGCAGGTTGGGGATTTGGAGGAGGCGACGGGTGGGGGAAAACCGCCAGTGTTCCGGCGGGTGGGCTGGGCTAGGCTGGGCTGGAAAGGTGGCCGGCGGAATGTGGAGGGGTTGGGTAGGGGTGGCGGTTTGGGAAGGGGAAATGGGAAGGGGCTGCCGTCGGCTATGGAGGAGAGGGGATGTGGCCGGCTGTTTGGGGAACAAAAAAAAAGAGGAAAATAAAGAAAGAAAATAATAAAGAGAAAACAAAACCAAGAGCTCACCAGCCGGTGGGCTGTTGGGTACTCCGTTAGCCTCTCCTAGGCTTCACCACCACTTTCTAGAACTTACAAAGAGATCATGACAAAAGCTGAATTTCATTTCAATAATCATCATTCCAAATACAATAGAAATGACCTATATATAGGTCTCACCAAAAAGAAAAGAAACAAAGACTAAATTGCCCTCGGGGGTATAACATAAAATGATCACTCATAAGGGTAAAACAGTAAAAACTAAAAATAAAAATAAACTATTACATAAAATGACTCAAAAATATAAGCTCTTGATCGTAGCCGTCGATCTCCAGTGTCTCCTCTGATAAACGCACCGAAATCTCCTGCTGATGTCATCATCACAATTCCTTGATTAGTTCAGATTGCTGGTGTCTGATTCTTGTGTTATTAATGTATGCTTGACAGGGTTTAGAGATGTTAACGATTTCTCTGTGGGCTTTAATCTCAGGTTCGGTTAGTTCCAGTAGAATGATTGCATTATGCTTAAATATTTAAAGATTTGAATAAATATTTATATTATATTTTTGGTGATTTATGGCTTAATTCATCCTAATCTCTTGCTTAATCTGTTTAAATAAAATAGATAATGATAACAATAGTCTAGATGCAAATAATGTTTTGCTACACGATGTGTAAAATCTTGCATTCAACGCTATATTCTTTTTGTTTGCAATGCTTAAATTATTCATGTAGTTGATTCTTATATTCTTCTAATGACAAAAATCACCATTTAAGCTCTTGTTTCATATCAACCCTTATTTATTTTATTCGCTTGCCACACATCGTCAAAATAATCGATTATGTTTTATTAATTTTATTTTAGCAATTTGAACTCTTTCATAATCTAGCAAGTGACAACATTCAGAGAAAATTTCTTATTATAAATCCAACTTGAAATCTGCCTAAGGTTTTATCTCCTGTAGAAAGTAGGAATTTAATTCTAAAATTCCTGGTAGTTATGTTATAGTAGTTTAGAATCATAGCTTAACCAATCTCATTTAAATTTACATTAATTATTATTATTTTGATTGGCCTTATTTTTATGTCTTACTTTCAGTTGACATCATGATATAACCAGAAACTTTGATATCAAATCTAATGCCGAACATCTCAGGAGATAAGATTTCTCTAAGAAATTTTTATGTGATGCATATGAACACAAACAAATGATCAAAATTTGTAGTCTACCAACTCTTAGTAAAAAATTGCCTCATTTGATGCAAAGACAACGCACACAAAACTAACTCAAAATAATAACTTAATGATCATCTAAATCTTAAATTTTACAAGAAATTTGAATCTGAAATTAATTAACCCAACAAAAAAGGTTCATATTGCAACTGGAAATTAGATGCCCAAATCTCAATTACGCACACAAACTATAGTCTAAAAAAAAGAAAAGAAAGATGGAAATTAACACTTAAAGCAGAAAGTTATTGTAAAAAGTTATATCACATATGAAAAATTCTTATCCCCATCATCACAAACAAGCCATAATCAAAATTAGACCCAAAATCTGTCCCAAAACATCAAGCTAAAATTCAACTTTAAAACAAACAATGTGCATGCTAATGTAACGCTAAACGACCGACAATGCACTCTCCTCAACAAAGGAGGTAATTTGGGATTCTACTATAGTTTAGTTCACGTGTATATGGCAACATACTGCAGGCAGCCATCAATTAAGCACTTGAATTGCAACAAACAAAGACTTCCAATTTTTTTTTTCTCCCCCAAACGGAAGGCAAAGGAGTGTGTGGAAAGACAAGGCAACAACAACAACCGACAAAGAATTGATCCATCTAGTCCAAATCAACGTAATCTTCAGAGGAGCAACTCAGCCACAGGCAAAAATCAATAATCTTATGAATAGTGGATGTTGAGGAGTGCAGGCTTCATATTTGTAGTACGATCGACAGAAGTAGAAAAGGAAAGAACTAAAACATGCACGGATTCAATACCAGCAGGAAAGGCAACATGATGGCCCACGAATTCGCGCAAGAAAGGGAAGCCTGGCTGGCAGTGTAAGCAGGAATTAATCCCATGGGTTCAAGCAAGGAAAGGCTGAATGTTTCAATTGGAATAAACTTCATTGAAGAATGAAAGGAAAGGTGACTGATTAGTGGTTTCAACAGGTTATTGGTCGACGGAATTCAAGAAAAAAGAAGGATTAAATTGTACTTTTCCAAAATATAATCTATAATGCTGTATGTATAAATACCTCTTGAATGGATAAAAAAGGGTCTAGCCTTTTAGCTGCCCCTCTATTTTTTGAAGTACATGGAGAGAAATAGCAGAAAAAAATACAATGCTGAATAGGAGTTTACAACTAAACCAAACCAAAACCAGCACAGATTTTAGAAAACACTACTCATTATTAGTAAGATCATCATAGGCATGTTAATAATGAAATGAATTAGAAAACAACAAACTAAGAAATGAAATAACTAAAATAACATCAAACTCAAAATGAGAATGCACTTTCCTCAGCATTCAAATCATATGTTTGAGCAATAAACTTCTAATTCCCATTATGGAGTGGTACCAGAAATTTTCCGGTTAAAGTTCCCACCTTGTCAAATTTCTATTTAGCTTTTTTGTAGGTTTCCATTCACATTGGATTCAGCCTTAGTTTGTCTCTTGTTTTTGTTTATCATTTCTGTATCTAAATAGATACTTTATAAGAAGTCATTTAAGCAATTATGTCGTGCACATCCCTGAAGGCTGAAGCTACTGTTTTGCAGGAACTTGATTCACCATCGTATAATTGGATGTTCCAAGGAAATGGTGATGCTTTTCGACAACAACATGGGATTCCTCCTGGTAACATCATGTTATTTCATATTAAGTTGAAAGAAAACTGCACTGCCATTTTTGTGGTCTAATTTAGAGGTTATTGCTTATAATAGTTTTGAAAAATGGCACGAAGTTGTTATGACACAGAAATTTTAATACTTGATTGATGATATCATGATTATTTTTTCTGTGACATGCATGTGGATGGGCACGCATGCATGGAAATGTGGATTGCAGTGGTTTATGAGCTTATATTTACACATGTGGGTTGTTGCTCTTCACTTCCAAATAAGCGGTTAAGTCCTCTTCAGAAAAACAAAATTTGTATCTTATATAGCACTCAACAAGAACAAATTGAAAGCGAGGTTTTCTAAAACCAACCCAGATGGTTGGGGTTAGGTTACAATGAAGATGACGATTTAGTTGGGGCCTTGGGGGTTCTTTGGTTGGCTGGAAAAAGAATGGAATATATTTGAAATGTTTTGAAGTTGTTTGGACGAGGGTAAAATAAATTCATATTATTATTATTATTTGTTTGGCTTGGAAGTAAAATGATTGTAGTCTAAAGGTAAAAAATGGTGGTGGCCTGTGGTGGCTAACGGCGGTAGGGGCGGTGGCTGGTGTTGGCTGATGGCAGGGGTTGATGGTGGCGGCAAGCAACAGTGGGTGGTGGCGGCTAGCGGTCGGTAGTGCCCGGTGGCAGCAGGTGTCGGAAGCTGTCAAAGGTTGCGGGTGGCGACAATAGCGATGAATTTATAGTGTATTAGGAAATCACTCAAATCTACCAACTTCCAAATACACTAAAATTTTCACTAGAGTGCATTTAAGATATACCAAAATTTTACATTGCATTTCTTTTTCTTCAAACCAAGCAATAATATTCTCAAAACCAAGGTTGTGAAAATAGGACTGGATGTTTAGCTAAAAAAATGAGAGGTTCAAGAACCGAATGACATAATGAATTTTATGACTATTTAAATAAAAAATAAGTAATATAATAATTATACAATGATATAAATTTCTGACTAAAAACCAATTTAATTCACATATAAACTTATAAATTATTATTAATTTATATTACATTTAATTTATATTATATTAAAATTTACAATATAAATTATATTCTAACTTCATTTTATAATTTTGCATCTGTAAATCATTCATGTTAAATTATTTATAATTAATAAATATATAAAAATTAATTTTTAATGATGTATATTTAAAAAAACTAGAAATAAAATAGATAAACAATTAAATATTTTATATTAAATTTATAAATTTATAGTTTATATATAAATTAAATTTATTTTTAGTCATAAATTTATATCATTATATAATTATTATATTAATTTATTTTATTTAAATAATTATAATATTTATTACGTCATCCGGTTCAACCCCGGCCAAATCATTGAGCCTCTCGTATTTTCGATTAGATGTTCGGTTCCGTTTTCACAATCATGATTAAACCGGCTGGTTCTTAAAAACCAGAACATGTTCAACGGTTGGCTAATCGACAATTCATCGGTTTCATGTTGGGCCAATTTTTTAGACGGACACATGACCGGTTCATGGTCATGTGTGTATGTTTGTTGGTGCTTAGTTGGTAAATAATCATTACAAAAATTTAGACTTATTTTTAAAATAAAATAAGTTACATTTAAATTAAATTATTAAGTTTAATATTTAATTAAACATATATATTAAATTAGGATATAAATTGACTTGGCTGGTTCTTAAAAACCAGGACAGATTCAATGGTTGGCAGATTGAATTGTAAGTTCAAACTGATTCACACCGGTTTGATGTTGGACCAGTTTTTAAGACGTTTTGAAACGGCTACATGATTGGTTCATGCTTGAACTGGTCGAACCGGGAGGTCCGATCCGGTTTTCAAAATCATGCTCAAAATCCTTGCATTGGAATACTTTACATCAATTTTACTTCAAACCAAGCAGCCCTATAATGAAATTTAGAGTTCTACTAGATGACAGTGAGAACCTGTAGCAATATGGTGCTTGAGATTTCGCCTAACTGATGTGTCTCAATTCTTTGCTTGTTTTTTAGATGGCCTTAGATGATGCAAGTGCTTTTGATAGATTTCCACTTGATTGACATAATTTTTATTTCAGGAAACACGGTTATCACTTTACTTCCTGGAAGCAGGCTGCAAGAGGTTAAGCGTATGCTACCAATATTTTCACAAACTATGGAATTATTAAATGGCTCTTTTACTGGATTGTCTGCAATTATTCTTGTTGCCCCTCATCAGCATGTGGCATCTCACATTGAACGAGTGATTCGTTCTTGGTCTTTATCAGCCACATTGATTCCTGGGGTGTCCCTTCAACAAAGATATGATGCATTCAGTGTATGCTTATATATACTATTAGCATTGACAAGAGCCTTTTTTTTTTCCTTCTATTCTATTTGTTCGTAGAAACCTTGCTTTTACTTATTTTGGATGCCTTTTCTTGTTTAAAAACAATGCTGTTGCAACTTTGAATTACAACAATGCCTTTTGAAATAGATTCTAAGGAATTCATTCTTTTAAACCAGAGCCCTGCATTAGGTACCCATACTCCCACCCACCCATATACCCACCTATACCCAATTGGTACGGGTACGCCCATGGCCTCGTGGGTGGGTATTTAATATCGGGGGAAACCCAATTTAAATTGCCAATCTATACCTTATATTACCGCAATTCTCACTACGCAGTGTACAACACTGAACCACATTGCGACCACAGTAAATGTTGATATGCGTTTTGAAAGTTTGCAATTAACGCAAAGGGAAACAAGCCTCAAGGCCGTACCGTGGCGGACTGCGTTTAAAAAGTATGGAAAGTGGGTGAGTATGGCATCCCCCGAAAGTCACTATTGGTTGGCGTGGGTGGGCTGCGCAGAGCATGGGTTTTCAAACAGAACCTCATATAGGGCTTTGTTTTAAACATCTCAATAATGTCATTAACACTATGTTCTGTTGATATAAGTTTGTATAGAGTATTAGCACATTTCTGTTAATTACCCGCATCACATTGCGTAAATTATTTTAATTTTGAATTCATTCTTACAGGCAAGTAGTGCTGCATTATGCACATCTGGTTCTGCTGTAATGGAGCTGCAACTTGCAGGACTTCCCTCTGTTGTTGCATATCGAGCCCATTTTTTGACTGAGTGGCTGATTCAGCACAGGACCAAGCTCCAGTTTATTTCTCTTCCTAATATTCTTTTGGATTCGGAGGCTATTCCTGAGGTTTTATTTAGCTCTTGTACATACAAGAACCTGGCAGCAACTCTCAGGTAAT
Organism: Dendrobium nobile; assembly: GCA_022539455.1. Lineage (NCBI taxonomy): Eukaryota > Viridiplantae > Streptophyta > Magnoliopsida > Asparagales > Orchidaceae > Dendrobium > Dendrobium nobile. Next base: position 80,209,869 of record CM039726.1, on the reverse strand, counting down.
ATTGCTGATATTACGCTTTGGCTTTAATTCCTCTTTCTTCTTACACTAATTGGTGTAAGTTGGGTTTAAGATAATAAGATTATCCTACACCATGCTAGGATGCAGTTCAAAGATATGGAAATCTTGAAACATGTTAATGAAAGATTATTAATTTAAGAAATATGGATTGAGGGAGGAAGGGAGATATTTAGTGTGTATAAAAATTCTTTAATAAACTCAATGGTTATCATTTCTTTTTGAGTGTTTCTGTTTAACCAAGGTCTTGTTGCGTGGCCCTCTGCTTTGTTAGTAAATAGTGCTACATTCAAATAGATTAGATTGATTTTGTTTCTATACGTGTATTTAGGTATGCTAAATATAATTTTTATAACTTTGTTGTGCAATGTTTAATAGATGCAGCTACTCTCTTTGAAATACTCATCTTTTTATGATGTAGGATGAGATGCATATGTAATGTTAGTGAATTTGAAAATTACACACTTATGAATAGAACTTTAACAATTCATTAACTTCCCACGTATCTAAGTGAAAGATTAAAACCAACAAGATAGTAATTTAGCTTAGACAATCAATTACATGATAACATTAGGATCACAAAATAATCAAATCAAATCTTATCATGCTAATGTGAGGCTTTCAAAGAGAATCCCTAATTTAACAATTAGAATATTCACTATAAAAATCCACTCATACACACTCTTGATTTGGGCAATGCAGAAAAATCTTCATGATCAAGCGATGCCATGATTAAGGAGGAATAAAAAATGTATAAAGTAAGAAAGAAGGTTTACCGTCCTCGTGTTTTTAATGTGTGTTTGATCATTTGCTAGAACATGATCGTCGATGGTTTGATGTCTCCTCTTGACTCAATCAAATGGTTTGATAATTCTTGCTAAGTGGGATCTTCAAGTGGAGGACTAGGCGTAGAGAGGGTGGGTGGAGGTGTAGCTTGCCCGGGGAGGGGATTTAAATTAAATTCTGTAATTACTTTCTTGGCTAGGTGACATGCAAATTAAGACAAGAATCAATTGGGATTTAATGATTGCTTTAAGTGGGGAGAGTGATTGGGGGGAATTTGAATTTGAATGATCCCAAAATAAGGAGATAGGGGAGGGGCAGCAAGCCTTGATGGAAGGGCTGATTGGGGAACTCAAAGTGGAAATGTTATATTTGTGGAGAGAGGGGAAGGGGGTGGCAATGACTGGGGGAGGTGTAATAATTAGAGGATTTAAAGGACTTGCCAATTTTAGAATATTAAATGAGGAAAGGAGATTTATGGAAAATCTCTATTCAAAATTCAAATTATCATGAATGGGGAACTTTCCTAACATAACTCATCTCATTCAAAAAAGAAATTTCAGATTTAAGTAAATTAAAATCTTTCTAAATTTAAGATGCGCTAAGTTTGGAAAGTATTAATTACTTGGTTTGAAATTTTGGAGGCAATGGGGAGAGGTGGGCGTTCGACTGCTAGGAGGGGAAAGGGGGTCGGTTGTTAGGGTGGGGAATCGACCAAGGGGAGGGAAGGGTGGCTGACGGTTTATGAAGGGAAGATGGGGCGGCATTTTAGGGTAGTCGGCCAAGGGATGGGTTGTGGAAGGGCCGGCGGCTAGGGGAAGTAGGAAAAAAATATCAAGATGAATTGGAGGTGGAAATAAATCATGAGACTGGACGCTTCCTGTGGCTGATGGTTAGTGCTTTGCCCTCACCAAGGAACTTCGAACTCTCACAACTCTCCAAGAAATAAAGTGCAGAAATTTTTCATCATAATAATCATCATCTCCTCCAAAGAAGAGGAGAGGTCTATAAATAGACTACTTATAATAAAATATCAAATGACAAAAGTGTCCCATGGGATCACATAAGCCTACTACCTCAAGTGAGGGTAAAAATGGAAAATACATAATAAAAATCAAATACAAATAAATGCTTAAAGTGGTCTAATTGTAGCCGTAGATCTTCGGCCCAAACTTTTCACAGATGGATGTCTTCATCATTTTCCCTTTTGCTAAACTAGACTGCAACATTGCTGGTAAATACAAGAAGCAACTGAAACTTAAACAAATTCAGACTGCTGAAGTTTTTTTTTTGGTATATTTAGTAACTATTGTCTATTTTTTATACTTGCAGCAAAATTATTCTTGACGAAGATGCTAGAGTGAAACAGATCGCTGCAGCTGAGAGAGTCTTTAGACTACTCTGCCCTCAGGGTTTACATTCCATTACAGACAACTGCTGCCCTAGCATGAATGCTGCATCCGTTATACTCAATTTAGGAAAGAAGAAATGAGAGTTTAATGAAAGTCGAAATGCGAGAGCTTTCTGTCAAAACTAATTTATAGTTTGAATTTTCTTTTTCTTAATTTATTTTAGTAAATTAGAGATTGGTGGCTTTAGCAAGAAAAATGAGTTTCTCTGTTTCTCAGCAGCTATGGGAGTTATGTTTTAAAACTTAGGCTTCGTTTGGGATGGCTTTCTTATTGTTTCTTAAAGTAATTTTTTAGTATAAAAATTTTCAATTTTATACTAAAAAGTTGTTTTAAGAAGCAGAAAGAAAGCTGTCCCAAATGAAACTTTAGTGGCAGTTTTGCAAAGTTACTCCAAACTCTTAGCTTGAGATTAGTCAGTTGAAGTGTATGATACTATAGCCAATTGAATCAAGATATATATATATATATATATAATCAGGCTTTCATCTAGAAGCCATTGTTGTACTTCAAAAACTCACATCTTTTATGAGTTATTCTCCACTTATTTATCTGTCTATGAGTGAAATTTTTGTGCGAAGCTAAGGTGAACTATTTCACTCTCTTTCATCATGAATGTGAGTTTTGTGATGCCTTCACTTAGATCACTTAAAATCTAATTAGCCATGAGCTGGGGTTGTGGAGGGGATGGTGAGGGCTTGACGAAGTATGTGAGAAGTCTTGAGGGTGAATGTTGTGAGATTTGTGTGAGGGATTTTTGTTGGATCCAATTGTATATATAATGCTACACAAATACTCATACAATGCTATACTGCTTGTTCTCAACGTGTATCATCCTCAAATTGGCTGAAAGAGGATGAGGTTGAAAGGACCTCAGTGAGTGGTCTCTAGGCGAGCTCAACAAGGCTAGGTAAGCTGGGCTAGTTTGTGGGCAAACTTTGAGAAGTGGGGACATGTGACTAGTATGCTTGATGATGTTGGTGGTAGCTTGTATGAGAGATCTCAGGCTGCCTAATATGAAACATAGGCTAGTGAGATGTTGTGGGAAGAGGGAGGCTTCGAATGACCATGTCGAGATAAAGAGGGAGGTTTCCTTGAATAAACATTTCCCTATCATTAAACTTTGTGAACCTTGCTTTGGGAGAAAGTGCGTGGGTAAGATGTCGATCCAGGTATGTGACAAGTGTTGAGTGGTTGGTTTGATGAGGATTCTCTAATTCACTCTATAAGAGGTGCGAGCTCTTTATCAGGCTCGAGCGAGTAATGCATGTTGATTATGTCGAGTGAATTACTACCGTAGGCCTCCCTTGAGAGCTAGTTATTCTCTTATGACCCGTGAGTTGCTTCCTAAATACCTGCAAAGAGATATGCGAGTTTATACTCTTGAGGGTGGAGGGTGGAGGGTGGAGGGTGGAGGGTGGAGGGAAGTCGAGGAGTGAATGTTGAGTTACAAGGGCTATGGTCACACAAGAGGGGGGAGGGGCAAAGTTGCGAGGGTCTCTTGTGTTGTGTGAAGATGGAGTGTGAGGTCTTCCATATTGTATTCCAAACACTTCTTATTTGAGCAAATTCAGAATACATTGAAAATAAGTTAAACCCTATATTCTAAACTTTTTAATAAATCATTTTTTATTTGTTTATTTTTCAATAATATACTCAAAATTAAAAAAAAAAAATCTCATCATTTTAGTTCTTAAAAAGTCCTAATAAATTTGATCAAACAACCTCTAAAAAAGATTATGATATTATGCACTTAAATGTCCTTATCCATTAGAAAAACACCAATTTTTGCCTTAAATTCAACTAAAACATAGCTATTTAGAAAAAAAAAATCCTTAGATAAATATTTTGTCACGCCTCCACTAGTAGCTTATCTTCAAAGTCCTATTGCCAATGCCCCTCAGTTATATATATATATATATATATATATATATATATATATATATATATATATATAATGTTAGAAATAAAATTGGATTGGGGAAAAATGACTACTTTACTGTTAGTGCATCTTATAGTGTAAAATAGGTCTTCTTTTTTTAAGATGCCTTGGCCTTCGCTTAGTCCATTTTGACCTCGTGCTCTTCCACATCTTCGGATTACAAGGCAACATAGGTGTAAGAAAACCCTCAAAGCATACCCTATGCCTTCTCTGATCTACTCCCTGCGGTCTTCCGGCGCCGCCGCTTCCTCTGCCGTTCCTTCTCTCCGGGCAGCAATGCGCCGCATGCGGCGGGAGTCGGTGGAGCGTGAGCTCGAGGGCTGCCAAATGGTCGCCGGACTCTGGTGTCACAGCCTTACGGTCCGCCAGATCCAGTGCCTTCGTGGAGCGCTGCCGAAATCGGCAAAGCTCGTCATAGCCAAAAATACCATGCTTGGAAAATCGACCGAGGGCACGTCCTGGGAATCCATCCGTTCCTGCGCACGCGGCATGAACGCATGGCTTTTCGTCCGCTCCGACGATGAAGTCGCCTCTGCACTCAAGGCCTGCCGCGACTTCCAGCGCCAATGGAAGCTCGATCTCAACGATTTCACCGGTGCTGTCTTCCAGGGCCGCCTTTACGGCCCTCAGGACTTTGGTGTTCTTGAGACCACGCCTGCCAAAGCGGACTCCAATGCCTACCTGCTTGGCTCCCTCCACCTACCCGCAGCCTCACTTATAGGTCTCTTGCAGGCATCTCTGGAGGGTGCGTGTTCTGCTGATGCCGCTGCTCCCCCTGGTGTTACAGCCGCGGCTGCTCCCCCTGGTGTTACAGCCGCGGCTGCTCCCCCTGGTGTTACAGCCGCGGCTGCTCCCCCTGGTGTTACAGCCGCCGCTGCTCCCGCATCTAATTAAAAGCTGCAGTAAGTTTCTCAAATTTTTTTACGTCTGTGTAATGTTTCAAACTTTTCACTCTTTCTTTTTAAATTCCGTGCCAGCACTGTAATGCCCCGAAAGAGGGAGGAGGTAAAGAAATAGAGAATTCTTAAACAGTAGGAAATAGTTTGCATTTTCTGTCTACTGCTGTGGCATGAAGATATTTGTTTAACTAAGATTTTAGGTAGAAGGGTTTATTTGAGATTCTTTGACTGCATTTAAGATCACTTTGCATTTGAGTCATTTGGAATTTTAATGTTTGGGTAATAGCTTATGATCTATGTACTTATAGTGGTTGTAACGTGGCTAGAATTTTAGCGTGCTATAGGAATTTTTCAAGCATCTGAATGAAGCTTAGCTATATCATTTATGAATGTACTTAGTGTGGGCAAGCTTGGGCATAATGGTTAATTTATCCCATCTTATCTTGAAGGCCGTATTTGTAACAACCCGAAAATATGAAAACGTATTTTAAAATAAAAATTTGAATTTCTATTAGAACTTAAGCGCTTCAACGGTAGGCTTGAGAGCACAACGGCGTTGGGTCAGAGTGCTGCAGCGTTAGCCTCTAACAATAGTTTTGTATATATTTTATTCTAAATCATAAGCATTAAATCACCCCAGCACCACCACCTTCCTCATTTGCTCTTGGCTTGTCGTGGAATAAGAGAGAGTGAGGAAAGAGAAAGTCAGTTTTGGTCATTTTCTTCTGTTGCTTTAGTTAGAAAAAATCTTCTAATCATTGTAAATAACCCGAATCTTATTTTGGTTTTCAATGATTTTGAGTATGGTGAACTTGATCTCTTTTAAATCAATACAAATTCATTTTCTCCCGATTCATCGTACTTTTATGTGTAACTTTTTGTATATGATAGATATGAATTTTATAAACATTTTAAGTGTAATATTATTGAATTTTACCTAGTAAAATAAAAGTTGTGATTTTTTGAAGTTATAAATATATATATATATATATATTTGCATTTTATGTAGCATTTGCATGTAAGCAATGAAGCTTAATTATTAACTCTATAATTAATATGTGTTGGCTCTTGAAATATGATATCCTGTGTAAGAGGGTGGGTGTAGACTCCAAAAATTTGCGCCGAGCCTCCCCTCTTGCAGGAGAGTTTTGACGATGTTTCGGTTCAAATTTTCGGAAGACATATTAACTTTGGGATAAAGCACTGCCCAGACAAAATGACACACAAGTAAAGGTCAATGATATGTTGATGTAGAAATGCAACTAGATGGTAAAATGAAGGTAAGAGGGATCCTAGCATATGCAGCTAGGGTAACCATTCTCTGATACAAAATGATGTAGGACTAGCATGTGAAGACTTGCATTATGAAATTAAACATGAGTTAAATTTAAAATAAGCAAGCTATTATTATGGGGATGCTTAAAACAATCTTCAAACAAGTAATAAAGGTAATAAAAAATAGTAATTAACCACACCCAAAGTTATGGAATTCAAGACGGATAAATCAAATCAACAACATAGCTAACATGGGTTGGCAAAAAGATCATTTATTGAACATAGATCAGTCACTACGAGAATCATACACTCAATGATTTAAGAAGCTAGCATATTTAAATTAACATGAAAGTAGTGATGCCACAGAGAATTGAACTTCAAAGATATATACTTAAATGTATGAAGTAAAAGTAGAAAGACTAAGGTATTTGTGTCGCAGGGAAGCTTCCTTCAGATGTGGTGGGGTCTCGGCCAATTGATCTTCAAATGGTTGCTCCATAGTGCCTTCCTTGTGTCTTGCTTCACAGTGGAGAAGAAGAGATGCTGGCCAAAATTTGGAAGGAGGGAAGCTATGGTTTTTGCTATTTGGGGGAGATTAGGAACGACATGAGGTTAATTAGTGTGGTGGGGCTTAGGTGAATGGGAGAGAGTGGATTGGAAAATAACAAAAATTATTTTGGGAAAGTGAAAAGATAAAGTTAACTTTGCAATTAATTGGTCAACTTCCCATTAATTAACTTGAAGAGTTCCAAGAGTGGGCCAACCATGGGGAAATGGAAGAGGTTGTGGCTTTTCCAATTCCCAACTAATTTTGAGAATGAAAAATAAGGAGGGACAATTATTGGGTCAACTTCACATTAATTAATATCAAGAGTTCAAAGAGTGGGCCAACCATGGGGTAAGGGAAGGGGTTGTGGCTTTTTCATTTCTCAACTAATTTTGAGAATGAAAAAAATAAGGAGAGGCAATTAATGGGTCAACTTCCCATTAATTAATATGAAGAGTTCCAAGAGACGATTTGATGTGAAACAACATGCGGTGAATCACGAATTGCACTTTAGAAATTAATAGAAGCAATGACTTTTAGCTTGCTACCAAAACTCTTTGTTTACTCAAGTTGAGTTTAAGAATAAGGCATAGATAGATTAAGCAATGACAATAAATTACATGTAGAGAGTTGAGGAGCCTCACAAAATAACACCAAAATTTAAATAATGCAAATAGCTACCAATAATCAAAAGCCCCAAATTTAAAATCTAGATCATTCACCTTGAGGTCCGTCACTCGTTTTGAAAGTGATGGCTAGCGGAAGAGAATCGTAAGTAGGCTTAGCGATGCTACTAGTAGACAAGTGACCTTGAGGGGACTCGTCGCCGGGAAAGAAGCCGGATTTGGAGGAGCGGGTGGCTGACCGTCAATGATCCACTCGGAGTAGGGACGTTGTTTGTCGATGACGATTATGAGAGACGGTAGGATCCGATCCAAGTAGGTTCCAACGGTATCGTCGTCGGAATCAAACCCCGCGTCGAAGAACGGCGATCGTTGGATGTCAAGGTTGCCGCGAGCGTCGAACACAAGTCCCCAGTCAAGCTCGGGGTCCGCCATGCATGGTGGGAAAGGGGAATGAGGACAAGCGGAGAGAGGAGAGAGCAAAAACGTGAGCTCGTGGAGAGAGGAGAGTCATGGGTGGGAGAGGGGCTAGGGGCGGGTGGAATTGTGGGGGAGAAAAGCTAGAATCTGAAATTTATTTCAGATTTTCGGAATTGGCATCCTTCTAATTTTAATTTCAGAATTTGAAATTGAAATTAAGATTAGGAGGGAAGGGGTTAATGAGGTATTAAAGAAAATTAAAAGGGGAGAGAGGGAGGAGTGGCCGGCCATGAAGAGAGGAGAGAGGTGGGAAATTTTATGTAGGTGGGGACCACAATTAATTAATCAAAATCTGAAATTTAGAATTCAGATTTTAATTAAATTATGTAACTCTCTACTTTAAAGAAAATTGGGAGGGAATTTGAATTTCAAAAAATTGTAACTCCCTTAATTAATTCTCCAATTGAAGTGAATTAATTAGGAAAGTCATTAAAGGATGAAATTCAAATTAGCAAAGGGAAACCAAAGGGGGGCCGGCGGTATGGATCCATGGTGGCCGGCGGAAGGAGGGATGGTGGTGGCCGACGGGTGGCTGGATGGAGAATTGGCCGGCAGGAAAGCTTCTGCAGGCCGGCGGGTGGAGCTATGCTGGCCGTCGGTCTGGCTGGCTCCAAAGGAATCGGCGGCACTAGGGGAGAGGAGGAAAATTAAAGAAAATATGAGATTTTCTTTGGCTTTGATTTCCCTCACCTCGAATCTCTTCAAAACTCTACCTCCACGCAATAATCTTGGACTAAATCTAGAACTCACGAAGAGATCTAGTTCTCCCTTTGAACTCACTAAGAGATCAAAAGGAGGTGCACTCACAAAGAGAACAAAGGAGAATATTTTTCATTTCAACAAAAACTAACTATTACAAGAGAAGGGCCATATAAATAGGCCTCACAATGACAAAGAAAAACAAAAGACTAAAATGCCCCTTGGGCTACAATAACTACCAAATACCCATAAGGGCAAAAACGGAAAAACATAAAATAAAATAAACTACTACATAAAATGATGAAAATGCAGATCATGATCGTGGCCGTCGATCTCCGGTGTCAGCGATGGCACACGTGTCGAAATCTGATGTCCCCATCACGATTGGGGTCCAATTGGAATCCCAAATGTCAAAATTTCATATTTGATAAATTTTGGATTGGGAACTTGGATGGGGAGGTGGTGATGGTGGCCTTGTCGTGGGCGGTGGAAGTGAAACGGGGGGGTGATTAGGGAGGAAGAAGAAGGATGGAAAAGGGAAGAGATATAAGGGGAAAATCAAGAGCTCACCTTAATGGGCTGTTGGGTACTTCATTTGCCTTCTTCTAAGGCTTTACCACTCCACCACAGTACCACACTCACTCACACACACAAGATTAGAGAGCTAAATTTAGAATTCATTCAAAAATAATCAATATCATCTTACAAGAAAAGGGGGAGGGGGAGAGGGGGAGAGAGAGAGAGAGGGGCTCCCCCATATGATAAGACAAAAGACACAAATGCCCTTAGGCTTACAACATAACATTAAGGAAAAGTTCACAAACAAAATTAAATCACATACAACACATATAACAACTAATAATATAATGACTCAATCGTGGCCGTCAATCTACAATCGCTTCTATGATAAACTTTCTATGCATTGATGTCCCCATCAGTTGCATCATGTGCCAAGGTGCTTGAGGAAGTGAAAGGAAATCCATTCTTACATGAGCAAGGCCCTAATATTGAAGTATTTAGCACAACAATAATTTGATGACATAGTACTTGTCGGATCATATTATGGTAGTGGGCCAAGTGGGAAAGATTTCTATCTTTTTTCCAAAAATGCGATTAGGGCAGGATGTTTTGCAATTTTAGAGAATTCTTGTTTTGTGGACACGAGATAGGCTCAATTGGAGGATTGTTGAGGTTATGGATTTGATGATCTGGTGGCTTGCAGATGCAATGAGTGTAATGGGTTTGCAAGTGGCAGAGTTAGGTTACAAGATACTTGAGTATGAGTTTGGTTGCAAGAGTGTGAACGTCCACCTGTGGGACTTAAGTGGTCAAATGCCAAAATTGTTGAGTGAAAAGAGAAAGAACTCTACATACACAATTTGGAAGGATTCACATATACAACTTGGTTCGTATGAGCACTCATCTGGCCTTAGATGAGTTCGTATGAGCACTCATCTGGCCAACATAGTTCTATAAGATGGTAGTGAGGCCTGCAATGCTTTATGGTGCCGAATGTTGGCCATTAAAAGAGAAGCATAATACTAAGTTAAGTGTGGCAGAGATGAGGATGCTCAGGTGGATGAGTGGCTTTACCCTTAGAGATAGGATACGAAATGAGCATATACGTGAAAAGGTTGGAGTAGCTCCAGTAGAAGATAAGATTAGAGAGAGTCGCCTTAGATGGTTTGGTCACATAAAACGGCGGCCTTCCGATGACCCGGTTAGGAGAGTAGAGGTATTAGATTTGACTTATGTTAAGAAAGGTAGGGGTAGACCTAAAAAGACTTGGTTAGAAAATATTAAGAATGACCTTTCTTTATTAAATTTAAACGAGAATTTGACTTTTAATAGGACACAATGGAGAAAAAAGATTCATGTAGCCGACCCCACGTAGTGGGATAAAGGCTTGATGTTGTTGTTGTTGTTGTTGTTTCATCTGGCCTCATTATATAATCATATTTCATCGAATTATCATCTACATAATATGGCTCCTAATTTATAAAAATAGTATTATGATGAAGGATAAGACCAAATGTTTGAAAGAAAAAACCCAATCCTAACAAATATTCGGATTTTAACTTATTTTATCCAAAAGAAGACAGTATAATAAAATATTTCACATTAAAAAAAAAAGAGAAGTTAAATCATAAATAGTGGTGGACCTAAAAAGACTTCAAAATGAGTCCAATTCAGTTTAGTTTTAGAGCCTGATTTGCTTGTTGTAATTGGCCTTATGGCCACTTTTGGTTTTGTGAAATGATTTGACCTATTTAGAAGTCAATACTACATAATTCGGGTACCATCTCTGCCCTTTTAGGTATCTTATTCTTTTATCAATAGATTGAAAACTAAAGCAATCCTTTTTGTACTTTTTCTTTTCATTTGATACAGTTTTTGCCCTTTTTTCTTTTCTCCAATTTTCCTGTTTACTGTTCTTTGAAAAATAAAATCCATTTCATAATTTAATGCTTCTTTCTTCCTTTGATTGCCTTCTTGTTGCAGTTTAATTAGTCAATTTGTTTGAAAATGAGTTTTACAATGTGAATGCTGTTGTTATCTCTCTCTCTCTCTCTCTCTCTCTCTCTCTCTCTCTCTCTCTCTCTCTCTCTCTCTCTCTCTCTCTCTCTCTCTCTCTCTCTCTCTCTCTTTGCATTAAAGGTATGTCACTTCGAGTGCTTTTAGTGTTTGAGAGATGCAGCAATGAAAAAAGCTTGATGTTAAAGTTAAATAATCTAATGTTTAAGCATTGCGACATTGCATATGTTTATTTTTTTTATAATTGCTTTTTCTTTTATTGTTGTATTATTAATATACCATTCAAATTTTTGGTAAGTTTTATTTTTCAAAACATATTGTTTACTGCCTCATCATGCAGTTGTCCTTTTTCCATTAATAAGCATGGCTGGATTAAATTAAGTGGTGGGAGGTTAGAGGATAGTTGGGAATGACAATTAATGTACATGATGGCTACTCAATTGGGCTTGTTTAGAGTTGAGGGCAATTTCAGTGTGGGTCTGTTGAAGGATAAGTTTGACAATTAAGTGGATCTGGCATTTCTTTTGAGGAAGAACCTTGAGCGTGACGGAGAAAACCTGAGTGGTAGCTGATGTTTTAATAAAATAAGGAGGTGATTGTCATGGAGTTGTAGATTGATCCTTTACTCTGACATGGCCCTTGAAATTTATGCGTTTTGTGCTTTATGGAAACTCTGCTGGCTGTGTAGATGCTAATTTGTTAAAAACATCTGGATTATATTTGTTACTTCATGCAATTGAACTGTAATTGGTTTTTATTTTGAACAGTATGTATGGATATCGTTTTAAAATTTTCTACTTGAACTTATACTTGATTATTTTGCTGCGCTTTGGTCTTGGATATTGCTGATTGTATCGTTTTTGAACTCACTATGATGATGGAGTTGTTGACTGTTAAACAAGTGGATTTCCTTATTCTTTCTTTTGTAACTCGATTGTAGGAATCTATGCACATTATATTGCAAAATTAGATTTCATGTCAATCAAAACTAGAGTATTTCCTTTTGTTTGGGATGGTTTCAATGTATCTTGATTGTTTTGTCATAAGTTTTCATCAGTTTTTAATTCTTTTATTGAGTGTTTTAGATTTTAAATTAGTATGCTCTTTTACTTTTTTTTTCTGGTTTTCCTTGTAAACCAGAGTTGATATATCTTGGTGACAGCTCCTATCAGGTATCATTTAAATCCTTGAAGTATTCTAATTGTTGTGGGTGAAATAATTCTATTATGTTCTTTTCTAGCTTTAGTAAAATTGTCTGTCCAGCCTACCTTTAAAGAGTATGGAGGAGGTAAAGCGTCTAAATTTTCTATTCAGTGGGCACTAAGGCCAGATTTACAGGCTGTATTATCCAAATTCATTTCCTATATTTTGCCTTTTCTTCATTTAGAATTTTCCAATATGAGGAATTTTGCAGACCTTAGGAATTAGTTCTGCCGTCTGTTTCAACGAAATCTTTGAGTTGATTCCTTTTTAGTATATTCTATGTTTTAACTTAAGGAGTTTTCTACCATCTTGGAATAGCGCTGAGCCACCAATGCCATTTTCACTCCTTTCATCCTCTTGTTTCATACAACAAGACATAGTTGTAACAAACGAATATCAGCTCGATCATTTTGTGCGCTAATCAGAAGTGTGGACGAAAGAAGGATGGTGATAGGAAGTACTTGTATATCTCGAATATTTCCTATCAATCTTCGAAAAACAGCGAGCTATCTCCACAAAATCCACACAAAATCACAAAAATAGTAGATAATTTGTATTACTTGATGAAAGCAAAACGGAAAATAGCAAGATACACTAGATCCTCTATTCGAGAGGAGGATCATTCTCTCCCAAATCTCTAGACTCCGCTAGAGCCCAAAGAAAAAACTAGACCTAAAAGATCTCAAATTTTAGCCCAATTCAAGATGCCCAAATCCTAGGAAAATCAACTATTTAATGCATTCAAATCAAAAGAAAATCCCTAAACAGTCCCTACATTCTATTTCCCTCTCAAAACCCTCAAAAATCCTTCCCAAAGGGCTCCGATTGGGCGTTCGGACCGCCCAATCTCCGCATGAGGCGGAGATCTCGCCTCTGTTTGCGAAATGCCGGTCCGCAGTTCCGTGTGGACCGGCTGGACCGGTCCAGTGGATCGGTCTAACAATACTCCCCTCCCAAAGATCATCCTTGTCCGCAAGATGGAAAGACGACACCCTCCATTCCTTCTACATCACAAACGGTAAGAACCTGAAGAGTTCGGTCCTTACACCTGTGCATATCTCTCGTCACATCTGAAACAAAGCCCCTTCGCCCTCGTCTCCTATAATTATGTCTCTGTGAGCTTCTTGAAGCTTTCCCCAAGTCTTCCTCCTGCAGTCTTTTCCTTCGAAGTCCCTCGAAGAGTATTTGGTGTTGGCTCCTTGGATTTCAATAAAGTGGTGATCATCCTATACGAGCCTCCTGAGCTGCCGCCTCCCGTCTCTCCCTCCAGGTGCCTATGATTTTCTACCAATTGAGCTAGCTCCATAGCCTCTCCCAAGTCACGAGGCCTCATTACTCTGACCGCTGCTCAGATCTCTGGTGTCGATCCCTTCATGAAGTTTTCCTCTAGCATTGTCTCCGAAAGGCGGTCCAATCGGCTAGCAAGGTACTCAAATCTATCCCGGTACTCCGTCACTGAATCCTCATGTGTCAAGGCAAAGAACTGTTCGTAGAAGTCTCCTCCCCTGATAGTTCGGAAACGTTCTACCAAACAATCATTGAACTCTCTACAACTTAATATGGGTCATCACATATCCCTCCACTGATACCAAGACAAAGTCTTCCCTTCTAAACATAGGCTCACCGCCGTCAGTCTCTCCTCCTCTGTCAGCCCATTGACGGCGAAATATCTTTCTACATTATAGATCCATTCATGTGCATCCTCCCCCTCAAAGATTGGCATCTTCAGTTTCCTCACCCTCGGATCACACCTGCTTCCCCTAAATCCTCCATAACATCCCATTCCTCGAAGCGGAGTTGCTCCCCCAATTGTCACAATCTTCCCTCCGACGATCATACCCAAACCATTCATCAAAATCCCCTCTTCTTCTTTCAAAATAAGCACCCCAGCGATCGAAATCATCCCCTCGCCTTACAAATTCAGCACCCCTTCTTGCATAGCCAATGCTCATCTCCTCCCTAGAAAATAGTTCTAGAGGAGGCATTATGTCTTCTCCCTCCAGGATCTCCACTTATGGCTTTTCCTTTCCCCTAGACGTGTTAGGGTTCTCATCTCTTCCATTGCCGCCGGTAGTTTCCTTTGCTTCTAATGTCACCGGTTTGGTTTTGGCTTCAAGCAATTTCTTTAACAAGTCTTTCACCACGGCGAACTTTTCTTCCATCTTTTCGTTGACGGATGCAATTTGACTTTGAAAATAAGTCATCTTTTGCTCAAAATCTGCTTTGAGTTGCCCAAGTTCTCCCTCCAAAATTTTCACTTTCCTTCCGGCCATTGGTTCTCCTTCGATCAACGTGCTCTGATGCCAATTTGATAGGAAGTACTTATAGATCTTGAATATTTCCTATCAATCTTAAAAAAACAGCGAGCTTTCTCCACAAAATCCATACAAAATCACAAAAATAGTAGATAATTTGTATTACTTGATGAAGGCGAAACGGAAAATAGCAAGATACACTTGATCTTCTATTCTAGAGGAGGATCGATCTCTCCCAAATCTCTAGACGACGTCACGCCGCTAGAGCCCAAAGAAAAACTAGACCTAAAAGATCTCAAATTTCAGCCAAATTCAAGATGCTCTAACCCTAGGAAAATCAACTATTTAATGCTTACAAATCAAAAGGAAATCCCTAAACAATACTTACATTCAAATTTCCCTCTCGAAACCCTCAAAAATCCTTCCTAAAGGGCTCCGATTGGGCGTTCGGACCGCTCGATCTCCGCAGGAGGCGGAGATCCTGCCTCTTTTTGCGAAACGCCGGTCTAATAGATGGCTTGTTTTTGCTTTGGTGATTCGAGGTCAGATTTTCTTGAAGCCTTTCTAAAACTTATTAATATATTTAGGCTTCATTTGGGATGTCTTTCTTACTGTTTTTAAATCAATTTTTTAATATAAAATTAAATTTTTAATTTTTGTACTAAAATATTATTTTAAGTAGTAAGAAAATTGTCCCAAACAAAACATTAGTTTCTAAAATTTCAGCCTTAAATTTTGATGAAACTTCACTAAAAGTCAGCTAGAGTTCTAGCATTATGTCATAAGGGTCCCATTAAATTTAATGGTAGAGATGTCAAAAATGGGTCACGGGTTGGGTTCGGGTCCAACCCGAAATTGACCCGACACTGTTCAACCCGACCCGAACCTGACCCGTTTTTGCAAACGGGTCGGTTTTCCAAACCCGAACCCGACCCGCTTCGGGTCCGGGTCAACCCAAACCCGACCCGCTTTGGATATATTTTATTAAATTTTTTTTATTTAATTCAATTTATTTAAATCTAAATTAAATTAAGGTAAGATTTACTTCAATTAATTTAAAATAAATCAAGATTAATTTAATTTGGGCAACAATGTTTATAATTTCTTGAAATATCATTTATTTATTTCATAAAAATCCTTTAAAATCCTATTAAATTAATTAAAAATGGGTCAAACCGGGTTGATTTCGGGTTTCCGGGTCAACCCGAACCTGACCCGGTTTTACAAACGGGTCGAAATCTCTAACCTGAACCCGACCCGGTTTGGGTTGACCCGAACCCAAAATTTTCGGGTCGGGTTCGGGTCGGGTCAAATGTTGACAGCTCTACTCCTTGGTAATCATCATTAGCCTAGCCCAACTATTTATAATCGGTTCTATAAACTCATTATTCTTTTGTTTTTATTTAGTGTTATTGGAGATAAATCTCCAAATCATTCTTTGTACATTTTTCAGCCTTTATCATAATGCTCCAATCATCAAAGTCTATTTTCAACCACTTTATATTTAATAAATATATTTTAATTATTTCTTTTAATATAATCATTTGTTAATTTATTTTTTGATTTTTCACATCTATCTTAATAATATTTTATTTCTTTAATAGATAATCTTCTCTCTTTCATAATTTAAACAAAATTTTGTAATAGTTATAAACTTATAATAAAAAAATTTATTGCAATCACATCCAAAACTGAATTCTGAATATGATGAAACTAAGGAAACTCTAATGTTTTACAATGAAGTCAAAATCGAAATCGGATTTGAAAGATTGGAAAGGAAGTACTAATGTACTATCCAAGCAAACAGCTTAAAAAAATACATTAAAGAAAGGAGGCTTGTGGCTGATACAATTATTCTGATAATTAGTCAAACCAAGCTACTTGCACTGGTCCACATACATCCTGACTTGCACATCTACTCAACTGAAGATAGAAATCAGTGCTTGTTACGTTATGAATCCCAACTTTTTTGTTCTAATAGCAGTTTGGTGTTTCATGAGTTCTTTTATTGGGAAACTTTACATAAATAGGCATGTTATATCAAGGTTTACTTTCAAAATTATATTATTAGCGCAGCCTTACTATGGTCTCTTAATTGCTTCAAGCTACCATCTTCTGGAAGAGTGCATTTACTTTCTTTCCTCTTGCTTTGTACACGTTTGAATCATTTAGATAGCCTAATCTTATTAACTTTCTTTTTCTGGATTTTCACGCTATAATAGTATTTGCATAAATGATAAATTTTGTTAGTTAAGTACTGCGCATTCATATGAGAACTTGCAATGATACTTGTGATACAAGCTATAACTGCTTAGAGTTCTCAAGAATTTTTGTTAGATCTAGATTATTTTGCAGATATTTTTCAGTATTTTATATCTAACCTCATTTATTGCAAAAGATAGCACTATTTTTAGTTGCTGGAGACAGTTCAGCTAGTTTGAGAGATTGCTTGCTTGACTTTAATAGAAGTATGGAATTCAAGCAAATGTAATTGCTTTGGTTGTTTTTGGTTTTAGGCCATATTCAACCGAATGGCGTTTTCCGGTTTGCAGTAGCCCGACCATCCACTTGAATGCCAAAACGAACATCATTTTTGCATTTTGAACAGTGTGTCGTCAATATTGACTTTGCACTCACAACATAGAGAAAAATGCAAAATATGTTTTTGTTTGGCTTTCGGGTGGAGACCTGCGGCAATTGCAAACAGGCGATTGACGAATGGTGTTTGTTTCCGTTGGAGATGCCCTTAAGGGATGGGAGGGAATGAAAATAATATTTGACTTCAAAAGTTTATATTGTTCTTTCATTTACTTATCATTTTATGTGATGTAAGTTACTATTTTGCCTTTGCCTGTCACATCATGATTGTATAGTTGTAAAAGCTTTTGAAATATGTTTACTGTAGGGATTCTCTTTGCAGGCGGAAGGAGTTGTTGCCCAACCCCAACCTCCCTCTTATTTCTTAAACCTACAGCCATACATCTACCTGAGGTTTTTGATAATTCTATCTATTTGGTTAAATATTTTATTGACTTGAAATTATCTGATTTGATTTTCAAACTGGTTTTGTTTGATCTCCATTCAAAATACGCCGACTTAACTCTGATGTGAATAAAAAAATTATTTAATTTTATTTAAAAAGATTTTTAATACATATAGCCCCACGTAGTGTGGGATAAAGGCTTGATGCTGTTGTTGTTGTTGTATAAGCATATTGAAGAGGGCAATCTTGTAGATAAAACCTGAAAAAAAAAATTTTGACTTTACCTGACTCATAATATCTTTAAGTAGTTACATATGTGATATGTTTGTTGTTTGTTTTCTTAGAGAAATATATTAAAATTTATTTTGTATAAAATATTTTGTTTATTTTTATGGAATATTTGTAATTTTTATCTCTAGGATTTGTTATAATTTAGTTTAATTGCTTATTATTTGGAATTAAAAAATGTAAAGTTGAGGGCGGTAATGTTAGTAACCACAAGCTTCAATAAAGAATATTGCATGTGTGCGATCATAAGGGTTATTAGGGGTGTCAATATTTGATATGACCTGAAACTCGACTCGGAGCCGACCTGGAAAAATTCGGGTTTGGGTCGACTGGTTTGTGAAACAGGTTGGGTTCATGTTCAATAAACTGACTCGTTTCAAAAAACGGGTCGAGTTAGTGTTGACCCGGCAACCCGAAAATCCTCTTCTCGGGTCTATTGCTCGCCATGCCCGAAGCATCAAGTGCCTTGCCCAAAGTGTCATTGCATCAGCTGTCGAGTTGCATGAGCGGTGAGTCTTGAAGCAGCGTGATAGTGTCTAGTCTCGCTCGTGTGCGCATCTCGAAATCTCTTGGCCCACACTTGATTTGAGTCACACTTAAGAGGTTGACGCTTAAGGCGAATCGAGCACGGGTTGGGGTTCCCAATCGTCCTTGCCCACCGGTAAGTAATATTTATTTAAAAAATAAATAAAATTTTCCTAATAAATGATCATAAAGGTTGAGACCTATCATAATTAATATGCTAGTTAAACATGACGAGACTCTCTATGGATGATGGTATGACAAACAACAAATACACTATTAATATTTACGAATGTAAGCGCATAATAAATGGTAGGTTTTCATATCATTAATTTAATAGAAAATGTTAGACAAAATTGTATCATTAACGCGGTAAAAAATAATAATCTAATTCCTTCAGACAGTCATGTCGACAAGGATCCCGTCATCGAATTTCGCCTTCAGCCTAAAGTTACCGTCAAGTAGCCGTTAGATAGCACAAGTAACGGCACTTATTACCGCGAACCGTTAGGGCCGAAATAAATACATCACGACGTCATGGCTCCGTCACGGTTTGCAATCAGTCAAGAATTTGTCGCCATTACAGCTCATCTACCTCTCTCGAAACCCAATAACATTCCGCCAGCTGTTTGCTTTGACTAATTATGTCGTTTAGTCAATTAACCCCATCGCTTAATCTCTCATTTTTCTCAACCCCCACTCGCCGATCCGTTCGCCGAACGGTCGAGTACTCGGCGTGGGTCCCACTCCCATTGCTCTTGGCGCGCAAACGGCACCCAACAAGACACTGCTGGTTACGATACAAGGAACAAAACATAGAACACTCGAAACAGCCAACCATTTTAGAGCATGTGTAAATATGAAGAGTATTTTGCTGACGTTGTAAGATTTGTGTGGAGCTTAATTTGAATTTTAATTATGAAGGTTGTATATGATATGGCAGTCCAAATTCGTGGGCCGGTCCACTACCCTATCGTCAAAAGCCCACTAACGCATTAACTCAAGCTTAAAAGGCCCCCAACACCATAACTGCCTCCCCTGTAGCGCAGGCCAAGACACGGAAAAAAAAGCTACTTTTATCTCCACATTTGTCGTCGCCGGAGGCGAAAAGAACGGCTATGGAAACTCTTTTACTCTCTTATCTTCTACTCCTCTCCGCCGCCTCCTTCCTCACCGCCGGTAAGTCAAAAACCACTCTTAAAGCTCCCTCCTTTCGTTAACAAAAACCACATTTTCTTCTGATACTACATACCGTGTATTTTCCATTCTTACCAGAAGCTGGGTCCATCGGAGTCAACTACGGCCGAGTGGCGAACAACCTCCCCACGGCGACAAAAGTAGTCGAGCTGCTAAAATCTCAGGGAATAACTCAGGTGAAGCTCTACGACGCCGACGCAACCGTACTTAAAGCTCTAGCCGGCACAGGCATCCACGCGGTGGTCACACTCCCCAATGAGCAGCTCGCGGCCGCTGCCTCTCGCCTCTCCTTCGCCATCTCTTGGATACAACACAACGTCGCTGATTTCCACCCTTCCACCACAATTCGCGCCATCGCTGTTGGCAATGAAGTCTTCGTCGACACCCGCAACCTCACCACCTATCTTATACCCGCCATGCGCAACCTTCACTCCGCCCTCGTCCGCCTCCGCCTTGACACCGACATCAAACTCTCATCACCCATCGCCCTCACCGCCCTCCAGTCCTCCTACCCTTCCTCCGCCGGGTCCTTCCGCCCCGACCTGGCAGACTCCGTCATCCGCCCCATGCTCGATCTCCTCCGCCAAACAAACTCCTCTCTAATGGTGAACGCTTACCCTTTCTTCGCTTACGAGGCTAATTCCGACGTCATCTCCCTCGATTACGCTCTATTCCGTCCAAATCCCGGCGTCGTCGACGCTGGCAACGGGCTAAAATACCTGAGCCTATTGGACGCCCAAATCGACGCCGTCTACGCCGCAATGTCACAGCTTAAATACGACGACGTCCCAATAGTCATATCCGAAACCGGATGGCCGTCGAAGGGGGATCCCAAAGAGACCGGCGCCAGCGCAGCTAATGCGGCGGCATATAACGGAAATCTCGTTCGCCGGGTCCTTACTGGCAATGCCGGAACGCCGCGTCGACCCAAGGCTGACATAGATGTATATCTGTTTGCTCTGTTCAACGAGAATCAGAAACCAGGTCCGACATCTGAAAGAAATTATGGGTTGTTTTACCCAAATGAAGAGAAGGTGTATGAGATTGATCTTTCGTTGAATAAAGGAGGGGTGAGATGGAACGAGGACAGGGGGAAGGGAAGCGGCGGAAATGACGGGAGTGGTTCGCAGGAGGGGAAGGCTGGGGAGAAATGGTG
Source organism: Dendrobium nobile (assembly GCA_022539455.1). Classification (NCBI taxonomy): domain Eukaryota; kingdom Viridiplantae; phylum Streptophyta; class Magnoliopsida; order Asparagales; family Orchidaceae; genus Dendrobium; species Dendrobium nobile. Next base: position 80,189,058 of record CM039726.1, on the reverse strand, counting down.
TGTGTCGAATGCGGCGGTGGGGAGGGAGAGATTACAGGCGGCGCTTGACTATGCTTGCGGCGAAGGAGGAGCAGATTGCCGGGGGATTCAGCCGGGGGCGACCTGTTATGATCCAAACACGGTGGAAGCGCATTCGACTTTTGCTTTTAATAGCTACTATCAAAAGAACGGAAGAGTTGCCGAATCTTGCGACTTCGCCGGCGCCGCCTACGTCGTCTCCCAGCAACCCAGTAAGTTCTCAAGCAAATTCTTCTTCTTCTCATCTTTCTTTCTGAAAATTGAACGGCTAGGATTGATTTGTCCGTTGTGAAATGGACGGTTGTGATTGAAGGAATCTTTTCAATCACGGGAGTATAGAAGGAGACTTTACTCGCGGAACGATGCGATGGGACTCGTCGTGTTTTTCCCACTTTCGTGTCCGCTTTTACGCTGTGATTATGGCGGGTTTTTTTAAGCGTTTTAGCCCTTGTTTTCTGACAAATTTGCATTCCTACCTGGAGAGCCCACCGTATTTACTATCTATTATTAGTCTTTTCTTTTTTTTCTTTTTCCCTCTTAAAAGTTAAAACACCATTCTTTTCATTTGAGATGTATTAAATTTAATATTTAAGTACGTAAAAATCAATAAAAATCCTTTCTGTAAAATAAAATCTTTTTTTATGTAGATTTGTTTGGAAACGTGTAAATCATTGGCGTTTTTAAGCCCCTTCTAATTTTACAAATTTACATTTTTACCCGGTCGTCTTGTTTGGAATTTATGAATTATTTTCTTAAAATCATCTGGGCTTTATTGCTTAGCTTCTCACGTGGTCCACTAATTAAGACCTATTATTTTTTGGTAATTTGTGGGGTCAAGAATATACTTAAAAGAGTTATAAAAATACTATATTTATCAATTTGTGCTTTCATCTTGGCCGTCCATTATGAACCTTAGAGAGATCTGACACAATTCATAATGGTTTTGCAGAGGTGGGAAAATGCTCGTTACCGGCCGGTGCTTAGAGATCACCGGCGGCGACTTCAAGTTGGCCGGAGAAGAAGATGATGATGAGAAAGAGATAGAGAGAGAAGTGGAACGTTGGATCTCTCTGCTTCTTATTTCTGCCAACAACACTATATATATATACTACCATTTTTTTTAATACGTTTATCATTAGTTAAATGCTTTGGGAATGCGACAGTGTCCTTAGTGCTGTCTCATGGTTTTATCTTAGTCTAATTTTATATAATTTTGCACCTTTTATTAGCTGAATCTGCTCTTCCTCTTCTGTACAATTAGTAAGTTATTATTAAATTTACTTTCCTGATGAAGTTTATGCCTTTCTGATTGGTGAGTTAATGCATGGCATGAATAATTTGCAAGTGTGAGGAAAATCTTTTGGTTTTTTTCTGAAGGAATCTCTTGTGGGGCTTGTGAAGATGTGCCATCATTGATTTAGTACTGTTTTGTTGGGTGGTCAGCACATGCATATGCTGGGTTGTATGGGAGGATAAATTAAAATTTCATCCATATGGAGGTATTATATTGTACTATATTTCATGATTAAATTTGTTCTATTATTCTTTAGGGTTTGGTAAAATCACAAGCGTTGGCTGTTTGGTTTTCTATTGCTGATTTTGGCTTTGTAGAATGAAAATAATAAAATAGATTAACTTGATTCTGCACATTCTACTTCTCTCATTTCTAAGAACTTCTCATCTCATTCATACTCATTATTAGAGGGGGAAAAAAGTTCTATATACATATCAACATATCTCATAGAGATATCACCTTAGATTAATTTGATAAAAAATAATGTGAGCAAATTGTACAATTCTGCAAAAAAGGATTCTATTGGTTAATATTTTAATAGGTTTCAATTTGTATTGCAAAGGCTTTAAGAGCAACTACAAAAAATTATTAGGTTCAAAGCCTCACCCTAATCTGAAGTTAGAATTGTTGATTTAGAATACTCAGTACAATGACATCATACAAGGCTTTAGAGTTTCCAATAATCTTTGCAACAAAATAAAAATTGAAGTTGCAAATTTTAATAGAATTCATAATCCGAATAAATTTTAAGACTGGTTGACTCATGGTTTTTTTTTATTGATAAAATATGGATAATTATTAGGTAATAAATTTTACCAAAATTGGAAACTCAAAGGGAAATGCCAAAACGATGGTGGAGTCGCAAACAAAAAATTCTATTATAAGATACGTTAAATCTTTCCTTTTTTTTCGTCATGGAAACATAGCTAACGTGAACCTTCGTGGTAGCATCAATTTTAGTTGTAAACATATTTTTTTTAAATTGAGAGAGGTTATAACAAGGTCGCTTGGATGGGAGATTATTGGGTTCGAACACCTGATACAACTTACATTCAGTATTCACAATAATGAACAGTACTACTGATTTCGATAATGTGAAGTATTAAGCACCGAGTAATACTAAGCTCGGTACTGAGGAATACCAAGCTTGGTACTACTCACTACCAAAAAATAAGGTAATCACAGCACAAATTATGAGCTATCACGGCGGTTTTAACAGCCACAATTTTCTTTGCAGTGGTTCTAAAAACGCTACGAATACACTGTAATTACTATGCGCTGCGACGACACAGTTGCGAATCGCTTACTTTTTGCAACAGTTATAACCAGTACAAATAATCAGATTTGTGCCGGTTAAAACCGATGCAAATTCATCCAATCTGAACATGCTTTGATAATCATTGCGATTTTAACCAGCACAAATCTGGAGCTTTATACCGGTTAAAACTACCACAATAGAACTTTTTTTTTTTTTTTTTTTGAAACCTGAATGTCTACACACTGCAGCACAAAATTTATTTGCAAGGATCGTTAATTTTTCTGCAATCAACAACATCATCAGTAGCATTTAGCCTTCATAATCATGAGTAGAGTAGGAAAAAAATTAATACACATAACAACAATAATAAGTTAAAACCAAATACATTAAAAAAAATTTATCAGAATGCAACCCTTGGTTATATTCTTGTCAATCAACACTTATACTAGACTCAAAAGGAATCACATATCCAAATTGCATTCACAATATTGCAAAATGAAATCTAAAATTTATTGAGGTTAAAACTATATACATTTGATTATATGTTTATAAACATAAGTTATAGAAAGTGCTGCTAATGGAAAGGGTAATAAATAAGTCAGCAACTTTCTAGTTATGCAGTCATGTCTAGAACTTTCATAATGATGCTGAAAATTCCATTCATTAATAAAAAGGAGAACCAGTTAATAATGAGCTAGGGCTGCCACTCGGTTATCCTTCCAGGTAAAGTTCACTGCCGCTATTTTATTCTCAGCAGATTTGAAGCATTGTGTTGAATGCATGTTACTGATGAAACTTGGCTGTTCTAATTTTCTAATTTCTAAGCTTAGTAAATGGCATGTACATGTACAAATGCACCACATTAAACATTGTTGTACATCACAATAGGTAAAGCAGCAAATCTACGAATCCTCAACCCCGGCAATAGTCTGCTTCCAACTTTTCCACCAAATTGTAAGCTCATTCTCCACAACCTCCTTCATGTCCCCTCCCTTATACACAATATGCTCTCAAATCAAAAACTTACATCGAATAACAATTGCTCCATATTTGATGCTACTAATTTTGTCATTCCAGACCTCCAGAAATTCTAAAAAAAATGCTCTCTCCATCTTGATTTCAACTTCTTCAAAGAAAATTAACTCTCCTATTTTTGAACACTTAATTTGAGAGGCTGTGATAACCAATCAGATAACTAAGAAGACATATGACTGAATTCTGCTCACTGCTCGAAACCCTAAACACTCCATTACTATTGCTACCTCAGACCGATGGCAACATCCACTTACCGTTAAATCATTTAAGGAATACTTTACTTAAAAGGCTTGTAATAGTTGAACCATTTAAATACAGTTTTCCTTATCATTTTTCTGCATCTACCTAATTTTCTATTTTTCTTCATCTTCTCATATACTGCTTACATCTATCTTCATATTCAAATGGTGAGTTATCTTATTCCGGCAGAAACAACAAGACCAACACCCTATAAAGACACTATGGCCTGCATGACTTGGACCTTACCAAGATCATCAATCATCATGTGTATGTAAAATTCCATCTTTACGTTGATCCAGAATAGACCAATAAGAAAAAAAACATGCATGCATCAAACAAGAAAAAATATATATATTTGTGTTAGAATATCTCCATACAAAATCCATCACAATAGAAGTTTAAGTCTTCAAATTTACATTAAATTTTACAAAACATCTATTAGTTATGGTTGCTGCAACTTCATCAACCCCTAAGCTTTATTTATTTATTTTCTATACTTCAGAGACGTTGAACATAGAAATAATATTTAAGATACCAATCCCCTACTCAAACCAAGATCCAATTTCCATACAACTATAGAATGAAACATGAAAGCCTGTAAATCAGAATTATTAATGGATAAAAAGTAAACACTTGCATGTACAAACTCTAAAGTATAGAAAAGTATCACTCTATGTGATTGTTGTAAGAAACAAGGTAATTTATTTGCAGAAAAAAAAAATCCAAATGTAAAAAATTCTATCGAATCAAATCATAACATTACCCCTTATAACACTCCAAATCCCCATAAGCATCTCAAAGATTAAAATTAATAAATCAGCGTCATCTAGTACCATACATAAATTGGAAATTTTGTTAAAATAATAATCTTGCACGCCTGCCTTATTAAAAAATGTATCATACTTATCAACTATCTATAAGTTCAATTCTTCCATCAAATAACTCACTCACCAGTAATGTTGACATGGAGTAACCTAAACTTGCTCGATCATGATAAGAATTCATTGGCAAAAGTAAAATAATAAATTGTCTCGAGCGCTCAAGCATATCCCATTCAATGCTATGATAAGATTTGTTAGGAGTGGATACTAGATAGACTAAAATAGAATCAATACACTAAAAGTTCATGCATAACAACTAACCACGAGTATATCTATATTTGTAAACCACCCATGGTAGGATAAAACTTACTTTAACCATAACATGGTGATTTATGCAAGAACTAGGAGCAAAGGTAAAGCAACTAGCTCAACATAATTATTCACAATTAAGAATAAATGAATTATTCATAACAAAAACAGCACATGGATCATCAAGCAAAAAAATGATAGAGAAAAACATGTTATCCGGCAATGCATCATTAATTATAGGCAAAACAACAATGCCAAAATGGCCGCCAAGAGCAATGTTAGGACTTTAGTCTCCAGAAAAAGGTAAAAAAAAAAAAGTAAATATAAAGAGAAAAAGTAGTTTTAATTTCATCTTCCTCCCTAAACATAATTTGTGAACCATCCATTTTGTTGAATGTTGATCCTTCCTGATTTTAGGAATTACATTAATAAAATAAGTAGAAGAATGAGAAGAAGAAGAGGAGGAAGAAGTTGAGGAGACTCACAATGAAGCCAGCCGGATGGGTCGTCGCGTGAGGAGAATACCGAGCAAAATGCGAGTAGGATGTGCGGCTTGATCCTCTCCGACTCCGTTACCTGATCTGCTTGAGTCGTGCACAGGAAGGAGAAGAGGGATCGGAGACGAACCCTCGAATGGTTCGCTTGAGTCGCACACAGGAAGGAGAAGAACCCTCGAATGCTCCAGCACGCAGGAAGGAGAGAAGATCGGCAAGACGAATCGTGAAGAGTTTAGTTTGCGCGAATTAGGGTTTCGGGCAGAGGCTAGCGGGGGTTAAATGAGGTATTTGCATCGGTTAAAACCGATGCAAAAAAGCACCGGTTAAAACCGGTGCAAAAAGACATTTTTAGAAGCGGTTCTTAAACTGCTACTAATAACTGGTGCAAAAAATCCAACTTTCTAGTAGTGTCAGTATCGAGCTCAGTACCGAGTAGTAGGTGATGTGACGCATTTTCATTGGGCTCCGAACACATCCGGTGTCCGAACCCAATAATTTCCCCTGTTGGATAGGAGGCAAAGGGTGATTCAAAGAGTTTCAGCAACTGGAGGAAGAGGTGAGCCCCTATTTCGATTCAACACACATAACACATAAAATCTATAGATAAGAAGTTTCAAAATTAAGGCCATTGCCTAAGTTAAAAAAGAAAATGTTAGACAATTATAAAATGCAGATTTCAACATAACTTGGGGTGTTAGTAATATCAAATTCAAAGCCGTTCATGGAAAATATAAAGACCCTGGCAGAGCAATGAATCATGCCAAAAAAAAAAGAAGGGGAGAGACAGATTGCACCCCAATGAATCTCTTAAAAAACTGCTTTATAAGAAATCCAATTACCAACTTTGAAGAGAAAAATGTGACCCCAATTAAGAAATAGAGAGAGAATTTAGAATGAATGATAATTCGTAAAAAATACACTTCGTCTAATCTCTATAATCAATCAGTGCATTCCTTCTTCTATGATGAGCACCGACATAACAACAAGGAAGATATCTACTAATCATTTAGCCGCATCCCAAACCATCAGATTTTTTTTTAATTTGGTTACATTGAAAAGAAATTTCTTTGAAATGATGAAATTTTGTACTCATTTTCCCTATTTATTCAGTGCTCATTATTTATGATTGGACAATTCCATCTCATAAATTACACAAATGTATTAACAATCTAATATGGAAAAATAACTTTGCATAAAATTATATTAAATCAAATTACAAATGTACTATTATAAAAAAAAATTTATAATCATAGATTAATTCCAATTTCATAATCTCTCAAAACATATACCCCTTTCAAAGAAGAGCTAAATTCAGATAAATCAGAACCATGTGGCCATCTGTCTAAAATTTTACTTACATTAAATCAAATAGAAACACATGCCGTTTAATAATACTGAGAAATAAGACATTAAGGGTGCATAATATGCTTATTTAATCTAACATTAAGATAGTTTAGGCAACTCAAACCTCATAAAATTTTTATGAATTTATTTTTAAACTAAAGATTTCCGAAAATCAACATACTAGCAGAAATTTTGATTAAAAAATCCTTCGTTTGCCCTTTCTAAAACAGTTTCCATTCCAAACATAATAAAATATTCATGCATTAAAAAAAAAATATCCTTAAAGTTATCATTAAAAATTTATATCCAGCAAATCCATCAAATATATAGTAAAATAAAAATTAATAGTTTTAAGTTTCCGTTCCATAAAAAAAAATACAACATATTAATTTTATTTTTTAAAAAATTACTGTACCTAACAATAGTAAGTTGATAAAAATTATCTTCCTAAACTACCAAAGTAAATTAGAAACAACTCATTTCAAAATAAAAATCTATAAACATTTCTTTATATATAAATATATTTTTTATTAAAAAATAAATATATATCAAATCTACTTAATATACTTTAACTAATGGTTACAATTCCATTTTATTTCAAATTTAAACATTATAATAGATTTTCTTTAAAATCTTGTATAATGCAAAAATTAATTTAACTATATTTAAATTAATAAGTTCTTATTTAAAGTATATTTATTTATTTAAAAGTATGATATTTTTTTATTAAATTAAGTAGTTTTATTTTAATATTAAAAATTTTAATCCATCACAACAACAACATCAAGCCTTTATCCCACTACGTGGGGTCGGCTACATGAATCCTTTTTCTCCATTGTGTCCTATTAAAAGTCAAATTCTCGTTTAAATCTAATAAAGAAAGGTCATTCTTAATATTTTCTAACCAAGTCTTTTTAGGTCTACCCCTACCTTTCTTAACATAAGTCAAATCTAATACCTCTACTCTCCTAACCGGGTCATCGGAAGGCCGCCGTTTTATGTGACCAAACCATCTAAGGCGACTCTCTCTAATCTTATCTTCTACTGGAGCTACTCCAACCTTTTCACTTATATGCTCATTTCGTATCCTATCTCTAAGGGTAAAGCCACTCATCCACCTGAGCATCCTCATCTCTGCCACACTTAACTTAGTATTATGCTTCTCTTTTAATGACCAACATTCGGCACCATAAAGCATTGCAGGCCTCACTACCATCTTATAGAACTTTCCCTTAAGTTTGAGGGGTACATTTCTATCACATAACAAGCCTGATGCATTCCTCCACTTCAACCATCCAACTTGAATTCTGCTGATAATATCCCCATCTATTTCACCATCACTCTGAACAATAGATCCAAGATATCTAAAACGTGTACTCTTATTAATGACTTGATCGCCCAAAGTCACAATCCCCTCACTAGTTTAATCCATCGCATCATTAAAATAATATAATATTTAAAATTTTCAATCAAACGATATCATATAACAAACAATATAGTAATAAAATCATATATATTTTCAAATTTATTATATAATACTTAATATGTAAAATAATATTTTAAAAAAATTATCGTCGGAAACGTATTTTTTTAGGGATCCAAAAGTTCAACGGCTTCACGCCTCCGTTCTCTCGGATTCGAAGAAACGAGAGGAATCCGATTTTTTTTGTTAATAAAAGCATAGTTAATTTAACCATCAATTTAAGAAAATACGAATTAGTTTGTTGACGCGAGTTCCCAATCAGCAAGAACTTACCAAAGCTGCATACACCTGTTCAATAAACAACTCTTAAGTCAGATCAATAAATTAATTAAAAAATTAAAAGCAAAATAAGAAAAATAATAATAACCTTCCCCTACCTCGTCGGGGAGGATGCCCGGAACGTAACTACTACGGACTCGAATTGAGCGACGACGACGAAACCGACGCCGGAGGAAACGTCGACGAATAAATCTTATTGCGATTCTGCAGGCTCGTATCTCGGCTGCAATAGAGAGAGAACGAGGCTTAGTCAGACCGTTGAATCATTTACCGAAAATTTTAGATCGGATCAATAAGGAATTAATTTATCAATGTTAATTAATCAGTCAAGTTATTGTGTCCATTCTTTTTCATAGAAAGTTTGAATGCGGATTAAGCGCAGTTTCATTTGACGGATTCAATTTTCATGATCTTGGCAACAATTTCTATCAGATTTACCAATTTAATTAGATGGCGTCCACTGTGTCCAGTTCTCATTTCTGCAAATTTGATTTCCTAGCCATCGCAGACTACAATAGAGCATTATGTACAATATATGACGGATTTGACCATTTCCGCCTCGCTGCTGCTTACCTCCTCTGGATTTCTCATTACAATAAAAGAAATCGGTAAAAGAAACAAAATCGAAGACTCCGATCAGAAGATACGCCGCCGGCAGTGAAGGGTGGAGATGAAGGGCTTGTGTATTTTGGGTATCATAACAACAAACCTGCTTCGAGAACTTCAACCCTTTCCTTCGCCGATCATAGATCGTCGACCTTGGACATCTTGGAAAGCCGACTTTGCCTGGGCTGGAAGTCTGCTCTCCGTCGTTGATGATGCGATGAAGGGCGGATTAGCGCAGTGAGGGCCCTTCTAACCAACTCGCCCTCAACTGTCCCAATCCGAACAAGCGAGTTTGTCATCGCCGATCGACGGGCATTGAGCCGATTGGACGGCGACGATACTGATGCCGCAGTTTGTTGATTACTGAGACCCTTATGGAGGCTGCAGCGGAAGGATCCAGGGTGAGTGGTCGGCGAGCACATGCAGGTCTTGCGTCGGACTGAGGAAGACATAGGAGGGCGAACAATAGGATCACGGCTCGTGATGGCGGACATTGAACGGCCAGGTGAAGTTGGTCGGTCAATGGCGAAGCGGACGGAGGGGGACGGTTGTGACGATCCGATGAGGCTTACGCGAGAGGGGGACGTGGAGCGGGGTAAGAAGTTGGACGATTGGGTAGATAAGGACGAAGAGGAGGAGGACATTTCCGGCAAAGAGAAAGCCGGCGTGTAGAAACGATCAGAGAGTGACATCGATTGCTGGAAGCCGCTTGTCATCGGAAGCACCGGCGCGCTTGATCTGGATTTAGATGATGCGGACATTTTGTAAGTAGATGTTCCGAGAAAGAAGAATCCTAGACGCCGGGTTCTTATTCGTAAAGAAGAGAGGTGTGCGGCACTCCAATTTTGCAAACCTAGCTTGCCTCTGGCCTGCTATTTATGAACGAATTAGGGCTTGAGGCGATGGCGGAAACGGTAAATAAGAGGAAGTCCGTGGGTAGTAACACTGAAGGGTATTTTAATTAAAATGAGACCAGTGGGCGCAGTAGAAAGTTGTTGAGGGAATCCGCCCTTCATATACAACTTAATTACAGAAATGTATCGTTTTTTTTCTCTCGGGTAGGCTCGCTAACTCTGACGTTGCATTTCTAGAAAGGAAGCATTTCCAGTTATAGAAGCTGTGCAAATTATGAAAAACATTTCCACGCTATTCTAATTAAAATTTGATATTCATTAATTCAAACTTTATTAAATGTATTTTATACTTTAATTATTTTATGATTTTTTAAATTTAAAATTTTTGAGATTTATTCAAATAAAAATTTTGCAAAAGTATTCCATTCTGTTTCTTAATTCATTTTTTAACTTACTTCAATGACACTCTTATTAATATTTTTTAATATATCTCACTATATTATATTTTTAAAACTAAATAACAAAAATACCATATAATTGATATAAAGTTTTGAGTAAATATTATATCAATAAAAATTTATTTTTCTGTTATAATTTGACTAAGACCAATTAAGTCGTTTGCAATAAAATTCTAATTCCGCCTGCAATATTGAAACCGATTTCCAACGAATTGTGTAAGGGACAGACGCAACATATGAAAATTATGACTTTTTTTTTTAAAAATAAATTATGTCTTTCAAATTCAATGTTACGAATATAAACTTTTATATGCGAATAATTCGTTTACTTGGACAGGGGGAAAGACCAAATTGAAACGGTCTCATGTCTTTGCCGTCGCATGCGAACAACAGTTTCCTGAGGGCTTCGTGACACGTGTCGTTGAATATAATTTGGCGGTCTTGTAGCCAATTATTCGGCGGGAGTAGCAGATCGGCCGGCAGCCAAGCACCGCTTTTCCTATTATTTCGGCTGTGATAATTGGGAGAAATCAGAAATTATTAGGTAATAGGGTGCGGATGTAGCTCTTCATTCAGATTACAATGAAATCATTACGTAAGTCATAACAACTAGCACTCGTTGATATACAAGTTATTTACATTTTAGAAAAGGTACATAAGCCTAACTTAAAACTAAAATTATTGTTCTGACAAATAATTTTAAGTGTATGTGACAGGTTGGGTGATTCAGGTATATCATGGATTTATTATTATTTAAAGTTTTATGCCATTTGAATTTTATTTGTATAAAGGCAATGGATATTTAGTTTGAATATAAGTTTTAGTGTTTTAATATTTTTAGGTTTATTTTATGATAAACTTTAAAATGTTGAAGTTGATTAATGATTGCTTGCTTAGAGTCTTTTGATTAACCATTTAAGTCTTAACATATTTATTTAAATTTGTAAGTTTGATTGTTGTTTGTTGATTTTTTTATTCAATTCATTGATTACCGATTTATATGTTTTATCATTTAACATTTAAAATCTATCAATTCATTCGTGACATTGTCACAACGGGCACGATGACCCCATGCCTCCTTAGGACGCATAGACCCGCAATTCGAGATAGTCCAGTCTAAAAACTTCATTGAAAGAATAACAAATATACAAATACGTTTCAATTACATTTTGTGGAGAAGGATATGGCTTAATTGTTTTGTTTATTTAACTAGGTTCTCTAACAAATATATTTTTTTATTTTTTTATTTCTTTTTATTAGATGACTGAAATAATTTTATTGAAATGATATTGGTTTATTAAGCTTTAAATGAAAAGAAATCAGACTTGCATTTTTATTCATATAATGATAACTTCTAGGAATTTCTGCAAACAAGTTGAAAACAAATGGAATAATAGTCACTACATATGAATGAGATTTGCCTAGAATTTTATTATAAATGCCAGTAATTAACTTTTTAAAGGTTATGAGAAATTAATATATATATATATATATATATATATATATATATATATATAGTTATCAGCTTGTTTTGAAAAAGGAAAATTTTCATACATACCACTTTATAATATCCTATTTACATATCTAACACTTAAAACTTTAATATTACATATATATAATCCTATACTATTTTAATATCAAATATGACACTGATATTTACTTCTACCACTCATATATTTCATTTCTACCACTCATATTTAATATAAAAATGAACTATGGATGGTATGTATGTAATATTAATATTTTAGATGTTAAATATGTAAATATAATAGTATAGAGCGGTATGTATGTAAATCTCCCTTTGATAAACCAATTAGCTAAAGCACCTACGGCCTTCAGGAAATTTCAAGAGACACGTACTTTTTACCAAAAAAATACAAACAAAAAATGAAATTAAATTAATTTATTCAAAAATCACCTCTGTATTTTGACGGCATAGGAATAGACCATCTATTTTCTCTTGAAATGCTTGAAGAGACCATCTGCATCTGTAGAACTTTGTTAATTCATTTGACCTTATAAGTACGCTATCTACACCAATCTACATATCAAACATGTACAGGAGATCCTGAGGAGAGGAAAACTTCTGGGATTGGTAATAGTGATCGAGTATGTGGTAGTCATCGCAATCTCTTATTTCACTATAGGCGACGGTCACGACCAGCGGTTCTGTGACCGCCGGTAATAATGGTTTCCTACGCGGATTTTACCGGCTGCTTTGAAACCGCCGCAAAGCTGCCGAAATTTTACAAAACCACCGGAAAGCTAATGATAACCGCCGGAATTAGCCGCCTGAACTGAGTGATTTTCCTATAGTGTTTGTAATTAATGATCGATCGATCCTCCTAAGCACGATCAGTTTGAGCACTTTGGTGCTCTTATGATCCAACTTCGACATGATTAGCTTTGACGTATCTACAACAAATTGGTGGCGTAGTCGACAGTGCAATCGACGTCTATGAGACTCGACGGGTCGATATGCATGTTGGTATGATCGGAGGCAATACCAGAATATGGGAAAATAGAGACATGTTGCAAGGGAGTAGGGGCATCAATTTCGGGTCACGGGTTGAGTTCGGGTTGAACCCGAAAATGACCCGGTATAAAAAAAGGGTCGACCCGAACCCGACCCATTTTTACAAACTGGTCAATTTTCTAGACCAGAACCCGGCCCGCTTCGGGTTCGGGTCAACCTGACCCAACCCGAGGACACGACAACCCCGTGAGCAGATTCGCGGCAGTGGCGTCCGGCGGCAACGGAACGCGACAGCGGTCATGGGCAACGTCACGCGCTACACGACAGCGGAGCTCTGCGGGTCAATCCGGGTTATTTTCGGGTTTCCGGGTCAACCCGACCCGGTTCGGGTTAACCTGAACCAGAAATTTCCGTGTCGGATTCGAGTCGGTTTTTTGGGTCGTGTCAAATATTGACACCCCTATATGTTAGGTAACGACTGCTGCCTTTCAATCCATTAGATGAATATTTAATGGATTTTGGACGGCTGAGAAATATTACAACAGTAAAAGGCTTCATTTGGGAATAATTGAATTATATAAAATAGAATACAGGTAATTGAATTTATTTTATTTTATTTGAATCAATTAGATGAACATAATGTATTTAGTAGTGTTTTGACTTAAGCCGATTCAATATAATTTTATTTGACTTGAGGGAATTTAGTTTGAATTAATTTTATATGAAATTTATTTTTAATTTTCATTAATTTGAGTCAACTTGAATAAAAATTGAGTTGAACTTGGTTCCATTAAAAGGGTTTGAGTTTAATTTGATATAGTTTAGAGATATTTGATTTAATTTAAATTGGGTCATTTTATTTCAATTAAAATCAGCTCGAGTGAGTTTAAATTTGGTTCAATTTTGCTTGGAATAACTCTATTTTGTGTTGATTAAATTTGATTTGATTTTGTTTTTATTAAATTGAATTTTGAACAGGTTAATTTGGCTTGAATGAATTTGATCGATTTTAAAATAAATTTGAGTTTACTAAATCAAATTAGTGCGAATAAAGCCTACACCGTTGGTAAAAATGGGTTGGGTTTGAGACGGGTTAAACAGTGCTGGGTCATATTCAAGTTGGACACGAACCTGACCCTTAACCCGCTTTTGACAGCCCTAACAAAAAGTAGTTCATGGGTTGAGATAAATAACTGCCACATGAGAACTTGTCTGGTGATCTAAGATTAATGTGATGCCCCAAATCTAAATTGTAATAATTATTCTTATATTTTAATGAATAACAATCAGAGTTATCTAATATTATCTACAATAATAAACAACAAAATAAATTTTATAATTCAAAACATCAATGTACACATATATATTCAATCCCAAAAATTATATAATACTCAGGATCAATACATATACTAAATGTCATGAGTACAAAAGAATAATAATAAATAAAAAAAACAGAACTCAAGAACCTGACCGGCCTCGTACTCTTGCTTCACCTGATGTCTTAACTTGAAATCATTTAACTATATATAATGAGCTTAAAAAGCCAATAAGTCACCAAAACCTACAATTGAATTCAAGGTATGATAAATGAGCAATATGCATGTTAGTGATCAAATCATAGTAATGGCTTTCATAGGATCTTAGAATCAATACATAAATAATAAAATTCACATGTAGTAGTAATATAATATATAAACAGTAAAGTATTACAATTCGAAAGTCAGTAAACCAATATAAGTGTCAAATCTATAAAACAATTGTCATATTCATAATACCAATCAGCATATAAATCATATATAATATCAAATCAAAATATCATTGAAGACTATCAAAATTATGTCAACTCACTAAAATCATATAAGAGCATACATATACTATTAATGTATTATATATCATATGCTTAGTATATCACATATTTAATATCAATATAATGAATCAGTATTATTAATATATATATATATCTATCTATCTAAATAGGTAATGTGAGAAGAGCAATAGAATAATGCAATAACAATAAATTCATGCAGTAACAATAAATTATACAATACTAATGAAAAATATTTCAAGAATATTCATTTAAGCAGTCACACAAAACAAATAACAAGTTATGAATATCACAGTATTTGTCAGTGTTAGTATTTGTATTAGTAAATTGTTGACTCGGGAAATAGAGTCATCACTCTTTGCACGACGGCACAGTAATAATCTTCATATAACTCCTAACTAGTGTATTACATGAATTCATAGAGGATAACACCAAATCATTTTATTTAAAGGAAAGTCTGCCGGCTCACCATCTTATACATGTCAATCAGTATCCAACCAACATGTCAATAAGTCTTTATCTTTTCTACGAAACACACATTATTTTAAAATTTACATTGTAAAAAATCTTAAATAAATACTTAAAATCGATCATAATCTTGATCTCTATAATATACAAAAAATTATACATTGAAAGTTTTGTCAATACAAAGTTATTCGCATTTTTTTCGGTAATGAAAGTAAAAATTTAATCATAAAATATAAAAAATATAAAAATTTTTAAATTAAAAATAGTGTAGAGGTTCCTTGTAACGAAACGAGTAAATCTCCCAATATACTTGACTAATGAAAATCGCTCCGCGACATCCAAATCTCATGTTTCTTTCTCCCTCCTCTTATTTTCTCTATATTCTCCCTAAAATGTCTCCTTTGCCGAAATCAAATACAAATAGGGATTTTTAAAAAGCTTTTAATTGGTGATATAGGATGTTTTAGAATATAGTATTAATTTAATCAATTTTTTTAGTATAAATTCAAACAAATTATTTTAGGACTTCAAAAATTATAGAAAAATATTAATAAAATAAATTATGTTATTTAAAAAATATCGATGAAATTGGTTTGCAAAACAGACATCTTACAGCCCCAAAATCTTCACTTGTACTGATAGTACTAATTTTTTAAGAATTTTTATCGACGCAAAAAAAAACGAAAAAACTTTTGCAAGTAAAATACTACAATAACAATACTATGACAAAGGCAATTTGAGATTTAAAGTTATATTGACTTAAAAAAAATATTTACCTCAGTTAAAATATGGGTTATTACACCTACTAAAAATGTTCATCCCTCATAAGGGGCAATCAGGGCTCCTCACTGAGCAAGCAACTCGCACAGGCCACATGAGAATAAAAACAACATGATTATTTACCCCTTTTTTTAAGATGGTATTTTCACTTATGCACATTGAACTCAACTTTAGAAAAAATGCTGATTCACGGGAACTTTAGCTCATCCTGTCATGACTCATGACCATCCGACCTAGATCTCTCCCTTTCCATAACAACAACTCACTCACCTCACGTAGGGGTGTCAATTTCGGGTCATGAGTAAGGTTTGGGTCGAACCAGAAACTGACCCGACATTATTCAGGTCAACCCGAACCTGTCCCATTTTTGAAAACGTGTCAATTTTTTTAATCTGAACCCGACCAGCTTTCGGTCCAAGTCAACCCGACACAACTTGAATGACCTAGTGCCAACAAAAAAATGCTAGTTTTTTGGTCCAAAAAAGGGTCAATCTCCATTTTTCGGGTCAAAACGGGTCAATCTCGGGTTGTCGAGTAAAAAATGTGTTTTCATGTCAAAAAAATGGGTTAATTTTGGGTCAATATGTCAACCCGAACCTGATCCGATTTTTGAAACAGGTCGAATTGTTGAACCCGAACCCGACTCGTTTCGGGTTCGAGTTGACCTTAACCCAAAATTTTTGGGTCGGGTTCGAGTCTGGTTTTCGGGTCGTGTCAAATATTGACACCCCTAACCTCACGCCCTTCAAAGATGATTAAAGCAAGGTTTTGAAAATCGGACCGGACAACGAACCGGAAGAAGAAGAGGTTCACGGTTCGACCGGTCGAATCGGGGTCGAACCGGATGACGTAATAAATAATAATATTATTAAAAAAAATAAAATAAGTGTTAAATTTACACTCATGTTCTAATCAGCAAATCTCAGATCCTTTACAATCAGCCATTTGGAACTAATCTTTTTAATTGCATGTTCCAAAATTCTTAAAGCTTCGAGCCTTCAACACTTGAAGGTCATGTTCTAGGATTGCAAGCTAGCAGGAAAACAGAACACAATGGCAAGATTTTCTGAGAAATAAAAAGCTAAAATCATGATGTCTGCACTGCACAGGTTTTGTTTTAATTATGAAATATATTATTTAAAGGAATTCCAAGGCATGGAGGTTTGCGAGCCAGCAGGAAAACACAAGTTCAACGTATACAGGTAAGAGTAAAACACACGTAAGAGTAAAACACAAGTTCAGCGTATACAATCTCCTCACATTACAATGTTTCAAGCACCGACGAAGGAGGAGGTACAACGAGCCAGCGACGATTAAGAACTCGAGGAGTTGTAGCGCCGATTAACCGGGGCGGCCAGTTCGTCAATGATCCAAGCACGGACGAAGGAGGAGCTGCAGCGACGAACGACGAAGGAGGATCTGAAGCGAGTAGCGGCTAGCGACGAACGGACGAAGGAAAAAATCAGAGACGGGAGACGGGCAGCTTCGAGAGTTACGGGAGGTAGAAAATGAAATTAGGTTTACCTTTTACATGTTTTACTGTTTTAGTGTTTCACTAATACCGTATGATTTCAATCAGACGGTGGAAATCACATTTAAGCATAAGTGACCGGTTCTCTCCCGGTTTTTGGTTCGCCGGGTTCGCGGTCCACCGACGGTCGGAAAGGTTTAAAGCCGGTCCGTTGAATTCCCGATTTTGCCATATGACAGAACCGGCCGGCCGGGTACCGGTTCAACCGGTTGAACCGACCAGTCCGATCCGATTTTCAAAATGTTGGATTAAAGGTCTTTAACATAAGCTGTCAGTAACACCAATTAGCTCACATGTCGCCAGCCCCCTTATATCAGCACTTGCTGATGGACTCTTAAAAGCATATCTGATTGAACTTACTCGACACTATTGAACTTATTTAGTAAGCTTATATATTTTTTCGTGTAATTTAATTTGAAAGAATTATTCTTTTAATCTTTTAATAAATAACAACCAGAGCTATCTAATATAATTTATCGGTAATAAAGAACAAAATAATTTCTATGATTTAAAATATATATTAATGTACATAGCTCTATTCGATCATTACCAAAAACCATATACACTACTCAAGATTTACACAATCATATCATAATTATTCATTTATGAGAATAAAAGAATAACTAAAAAAACAAAACTTAAAAAATCTTGACCACCTCACACTCATACTCTTATATCCTAACCTAAAATTATTCAACCACATATAATGAGCTAAAAAGTTCAACAGGTCACCAAAATTTTATAACTGAATTCAAAGTACGTTAAATGAATAATATGCATGTCAAAAGTCAAATCATAACATTTATATTCATATGATTATTAAATTAGTGCATAAATAATAAATCTTAAATATAGTAGTAGCATAATCTCTAAATAATAAAATATTAAGATTCGAAAGTTAGTAAGTTTGTAAACCAGTATGAGTGTCAAATCTATATATAAAGTAATCGTCGTATTAATAATACCAATAAGTACTTAAATCATATGAAATATCAAATCAAAATATTGGTAAAGGCTGTCGAAATCAAATCAATGTAATAAAATCATATAGAAATGTGCACATACTATCCATGCATTCTATATCATGTCCTCAGTATATTACATGCTTGATATCAATATAATAAATCAGTAATATCAGTATCTAATTTGGTAATAATAAGAATGCAGTAGAATAATGCAATAATAGTAAATCCATAAAATAATAATAAATATGTACAGTAATAAGAATAATGCTTAAAAATATGCATTTTACCAATCATACTAAACAAGTAAGAAATCCTTATTACCATGGTGTTTTTTTAGTATTAGTATCAATATTAATAAACCATTGACTCAGTAAATAGAATCATCACTCTTTGTCCGTCGATAGAGTAATTATCTTCATATAATTCCCAATTTGTGTATCACGTGAATTAGAAGAGGATAACACAAAATCACAGTATTTAAAGCCACAAAATCACATCATTTAAAGAAAAATTCGTCGGCCCACCATCTTATACAGTTCAGTTAGTCTTTAAGCAATGGGTAAACCAATATTTAATTGTCTTTTACACACATATTGATGTAGGACTACATGCAAAGATCGGAAACTTGCACAAGATATTTTAAGAGCAATTTCAGATTTTAGTTATTCGTGATTAAAACAACAAGGTAAAACTCTTAAAGGATCAACTCCGTTAGGCTAAGCCACACAAGAGACTAAGCTAAATCAAAACACATAGGAAGACTAAAACATTGCATGCGAAGTAGTTTCCAACTTAACCAAGACTTAACAATGAAATCTAATAGCAAAGAAGTAACAAACCTACGACTACTAATGGATGGCGATTAGTAGGCACATTTTCTTGTTTGGACAAATCTCAATAAAGTGAGTAGAATTTGAAAAGTAAATGAATCAACGAAGAAGATCACCTTCTCGGAGAAATGACGTGAATCACTACAAACCTTCCGTTAGTTTCTCTTCCCTAGCCTTGTTCACAATGAGTAGCACTTGGTAGATGGCCTTCTCTTTGAATCCAACAATGTTTGGAGTCAAGTTGAGGAAGGCAAGTTGAGGAGATCCATGCAATCTTAGCCTTCTTACTCCAAAATCGGACTCAAACTCCGGATCGATCATCCATCTCAAATAAATGAAGGAGAAATGCCTTGAGAGGGAGCGAGGAGAGAGAGGGTGGACGGGTGGGAAGGAAGAAGAGACTAGGGTTATGAGAGAATTAATTGGGATGAAGAAAATATGTTATAATCTTCATACCAAAATTATTCTCAGATTTTAAGTAAAAGTGGAGGGAAATTTTCTGAAATTTGAATTTCAAATACATGTAATTAGGAGCCTTAATGTAGCATTCAAATGAGGGGGGGACCACCAAGGGGCCGGCGGCATAGTAAGGAGGAAGGGGGTTTGGGGGAAGTGTGATGAGTTTCCTAATTCGCTCCAACGATTTAATGAAGAAAATTTCAAATCCGTTTCAATTCAAATTTGAAATAAAAACCTCATTGAAACTTTCCTAATTTGGCACCGAACAAATTTGGAAACTTTCACTCATCAAAATTTTCAAATCTCGAAATTTGAAAATACATGAGGTGGCAGCAAGGGAGTCGATAATTACCGGAAGTGGGGTGGTGGATGAAGAGGAGGCCGGCGGTTGAGGAGATGGCCGACGGGATGAATGGGAGGGGGCAGGTTTTGGGGAGGAGGGAATTTCGGTGGTGAGGTGAGGAGGTGTTGATTGGAGGTGGGGGAAGACCAGCGGCGGACGTCGGGTAGGAGAAAACAAGGGAGGAGGATAAACCAGGAGCCACCGGTGGTGACTGTTGGGTACGACGGGTGGCCTCTCCTAGGCTCCACCAACTCTCAACTCTCAAGCTCCACACGAAAGCTTCAAGAAGGCAAAATGCAGGAATTTCTTTTCAATATCATTCATTAACCATCAAAAGTACAAGATGAAGGCTATAAATAGCCTAATACAAAGACATAAAATAAAAGACTAAAATACTCTCGAGGGCTACAAGACTCAATCCCTCAAGCAAGGGTAAAAAGGGAAAAATGCAGAAATAAAATACATCAAAATAAAATGACCAAACTAAAATCAGAAGTACATCGGGCAGATCGTGGCCGTAGATCTACGGCCACGTCGACGGTAGACTTTCCAACTGATGTCCCCATCACATATTATTATCATAATAATATAATAATAATAACGATAAGTTATTACTCAATTCAATCACATATCCATATTTATTTTTAATGCATTGCAGCAAATAAAGTATAATTGAACATAAGTGAAAAATATATCAAAATGTTCTAACGGCAGACAACAAAAATCATACTAAGTAAAAAATTTACATTATCAGAATTTGACAAAATTACCAAATATTACATAAAATAACATTTTGAATCTTTTATTAAATTAAATTACTATTTTTATACATCAAAATAAAGTTATGAGTTGACAAAAAATTACTGTATTTTAAAAACCACCATGTGAAAAAAAACTTAAACAAATATTAAAAAACATTCATAATCTCGATTTCTATAAAATATAAAAAATTATACTGTAAAAGTTTTACCAACATAAAGTTTTTCACATTTTTCGGTAATGAAAACATAAATTTTATCAAAAAAATACAAAAAAATCCAAAATCTTTGAAATAAAAAATAGGGTAAAAGTCCCTTACAACGAGATGGGTAAATATCTTAATTGGCCGATTAACAAAAACCATACTGTGACTTCCGAATCTCAAGCTTTTCTGTCTCTCTCCTCTCATTTCTCTTTCTCTCTCTAAAATATCTCTGTTATGCTGAAATAAAGAGGGGAAAAGGGGTTTAAATAAGGTCTTAATGGTTAAAGATGTTATTTCATAAACAATAATATAATATTTAATTTAATAAAATTTTAATAGAAAATTCATATAAATTAGTTTGAGACTTTAAAAATTATAGAAAAAATTATTTAAAATAAAATATTTTATTTAAAAATACTAGTGAAATTGGTTTGCAAAACAGACATCAGAAGGTCCTAAAATCCTCACTTGTATCGATAGTTACCAAATTCTTAAGGATTTTTATCGGTGCCCAAAAATTACGAAAAAAATTTCGTAACTAAAATATTACGATCAAAATACTATGGTGAAGATGAATTAAAATTTTGAGTTATAATGACTCTAGAAAAAATTGACAAAGTCAAAATATGGATTATTACAATATCAATAAAAGCCGTTCAACACCACCCTCCATTCAGTTAGAGGGAGACAAGTATATAGGACAGTTTGAGTCATTAAAATTATGTATTTCCTATTTTTTCATAATGGTATCTTTTTCGTAGTCATTAATTTTTTATAAATAAATAATAACAATGAGTATTTTGAATCTTTTGACCGACTGATAGCTTGAGTCTCTCGAATATTTTTCTAACTTTTTTGAATGAATTGTTTTCTCTTCATTTTCGTATAGATTTTAGTTCATTCCTCATAGAGTTCTTTTACTATTAAGATTGGGTATATCCAGCGACAAATTTTAATATAAGGAAATATACATATAATATTCTTATATAAAAGCTCAAAATCAGGATACTTATAGGCAATCCAACTTTAAATAAATTAGTTCTGTTACGTCCTGGAGTATTCGCGACGGTAGAGAAATGTATAGTTTAATGTCTTAGCATTGTAAGAATATCCACGACACAAGCAGATAAGAGAGAGAGTGTGTGTAGCGTTCATAAGAGACACCAAACTTTTTATGTGGAAACCCCTAAAAAAGGGGAAAGCCATGGGGCGTAGCCTAGTTTAAATGAATCAACTAGTATTTGCAATCGATTACAAATGAGGCCCTTCCTTAGGAGAAGGCCAGGCTTGATGTTACAAATGTACGTCATATAGAGCGCATTAAATAGTGGGAGTTACAATAATCACATAGACATGTTTGTTTGGTTGGAAGGGCCATTATAGATAATGGAGGTCGGAAGGATCGTAGTCGGCATGAGACAGAGGTCCGAAAGACCGTAGTTGGCATGAGATCGGGGTCAGAAAGGCTGTTGTCTAGTGATGGAGGTCGGAAGAACCATAGTAGGCGATAAAGGTCGAAAGGGCTGTAGTCGGTAGGAGACCGGGGTCAGAAAGACCGTTGTCTGGTGATGGAGGTTGGAAGGACCATAGTAGGTGACGAAGGTTGGAAGGACCGTAGTCTGTAGAAGAAAGGGGTTAGAAATATCATTTTATAACAATGTAGGTCGGAAAGATCGTAGTAGGCGATGAAGATCGAAAGGACTGTAGTCGGCAAGAGAAAGGGGTCCGAAAGACCGTTGTCTGGTAATGTAGGTCGGAAGGATCATAGTAGGCTATGGAGGTCAGAAGGACCGTAGTCGACAGGAGACAAGGGTCCGTAAGACCATAATTGGCAGGAGACTGGGGTTAGAAAGACCGTTGTCTAGTGATGGAGGTCGAAAGGACCATATTAGGCGACAAAGGTTGGTAGGACCGTAGTCGGCAAGAGACCGGGGTTATAAAAACCGTAGTTAGCAGGAGACCGGCGTCCGAATGACCGTTGTCTGGTTATGTAGGTCGGAAGAACCATAGTAGGCAACGAGAGGTCAGAAGGACCATAGTTGGCAGGATACATGGGTCCGTAAGACCGTTTTTTGGTGATGGAGGTTGGAAGGACCATAATAGGCGACGGAGGTTGGAAAGATAGTAGTCGGCAAGATATCGGGGTCAGAAAGACCATTGTCTGGTGATGGAGGTTGGAAGGATCATAGTAGGCGATGGAGGTCGGAAGGATCGTAGTCGGCAGAAGATAGGGGTAAGAAAGACCGTTGTCTGGTGATGGAGGTCAGAAGGACCATAGTAGGCGATAGATGTTGGAAGGACTGTAGTCGGCAGGAGACCTGGGTCAGAAAGACCATAGTAGTAGGGCGGTACTCTAAACATTAGGTGGTGACCTAATAAAAGGTCGGACCTCATGTGGTGGTCTGGTAGAAGTCCAAACCTCAAGTGGTGGTCCGACAAAAGTTCGGGCATCAGATAGTGGTCCGATGGAAGTTCGGGCCTCAGGTGGTGGTTTGACAGAAGTCTGAGGCCTTAAGTGGTGGTCTAGCGGAGCAACGATGTCAGTCGGTGGTTTGGTAGAGCTCAAGGCCTCAAGTGGTGGTCCGACAGAGCAACGTCGTTAGGCGGTTGTCCGGCGGAGCTTAGGGCCTCAAGTGGTGGTCTGACGGAGCAACGACGTCAAGCGGTGGTCCAGAGGAGGTGAAGGCCTCCAGTGGTGGTCCGACGAAGCAAATATGTCATGCGGTGGTCCGATGGAGGTAAGGGCCTCTAGTGGTGGTCCGGCGAAGGTGAGGTCTCAAGTGGTGGTCCGACGGAACTTCGGCATCAGGCGGTGGTTTGGCGGAGGAGAGGACCTCAAGTGGTGGTTCAGCGGAGGAGATGACCTCAAGTGGTGGTACGACGGAAGTCCGGCGGTGGTCGAGGAGGAGCTTCTTCCTTCTCTTCTTGCTTCGATCCCCCTTCAAGAGAAATGATGGGCCTATTTATAGATTTATGGAGTGGCATGGCCCGTAATATAGGCGATATATCAAAGGTAAATTGAGAGTGGTTGGACGGACGACCGATATTGAATCCCTTGATTGTGTAGCGTTCGTCAGACATTTGAAGGTCTTAATGATTTCGGAATTCAGTGATCTTAAACTCGTTGGATTCGTCTCGTCGAGCTGCTCGATTCGACTATAAGAACGTCATGTTTGAAACCGTTTGGTAATCCAAATTGTGATTCGAACCTTCCAACATCGATTCAGACCTTTGATTTGGACCCATTTGGGTTTAGATTGAGTCGAATTTGGTGTCGTTGGGTTCGTATTTCTGAGACGTTCAGTTTGACTGTAAGTTTGCTAAAATCGGAGTTCGGACGGTCTCAATTTTAAATTTGGAAGTTTCCAATTTAATTTTGCCTCGAGATTTGTGCCCGATTAAGACAATTTTTTGATGACGTATAAGTTCAATGTAAAGGCCATTTTCGGGCAAATTTATGTACGTTTTATATCCCAAGTTAAATTGGCCCAATTCGTGATTCTAACCCGGCCGACACCAATCACCGCGGACGAGCATAAACTCAACGACGACCTTAATCACGGCGCTGGGATGGCCTTCTCTGTGTCTCTCTCTACCCCCCACTAAGGCCCTTAGGCGACGGCGGGATGGCGGCGGAATTGGGGCAACAGACGGTGGAGTTCTCTACCCTCGTTCGGCGAGCGGCAGAGGAGTCTTATTTCTCTTTGAAGGAGCTCGTAGAGACGCATAAGTCACCCCAGGAGCGATCCGACTCTGAGAAGAAGATTGACCTCCTCAAGTTCATTGTTAAGACTCGCCAGCGCATGCTACGACTCCACGTCC
Organism: Dendrobium nobile; assembly: GCA_022539455.1. Taxonomy (NCBI): domain Eukaryota; kingdom Viridiplantae; phylum Streptophyta; class Magnoliopsida; order Asparagales; family Orchidaceae; genus Dendrobium; species Dendrobium nobile. The sequence continues at coordinate 80,164,099 of CM039726.1, read as the reverse complement.
TCTCCAAATGGTGCCTTCAGGTCAGCGCTAGGGTTTCTTATCTCGCACTCCTGTTTGGTTTTAGGGTTTTGATTTCGCTCAATAGCTCGACAGTTGATTCCTCGAAACAGCATTAGCCTTTCTCAGGGTGGTTGCTTGATAGTATTGGAATCCTATGTGTAGAAAGGTTTAGTAATGAGAAAGAAATAAAAGAAGATGATACCGAAATAGAATCTTGTATTATTCATTCGCCTTGTATCAGGCATACCGAGGCCTATTTATAAATACAGTCCATGAAGGTAGAGTACATGTGTCTAACTCTTATAGGATATAAATAACCTATGTAATACATTATTAATTATTTATGTTCTAATAGTCCCCCGCAAGCTGACGATTCTTGAGTAATTGTTAGTTTGGATATGAGATACCAAAATCTGGTAGTGGATAGAGGCTTTGTGAAAATGTCTGCTATTTGGTCCCTCGTGTTGATTGGTAGTAAACGAATATTGTTGTTTTGAATTTGATCCCGAATAAAACGTTGATCAATTTCTATATGTTTGGTTATGGCGTGGAAGACAGGGTTATTTTCTAAGGCTATTGCAGACATATTGTCACAGAATAGATCTATAGGAGATTCGTGAGGTATTTGGAAATCTGAGAGCAGCCGTTTGGTCCAGATCATGTACGCTGTTGCAGCTGCTAATGCTCTATATTCTGATTCTGTTGAGGATCTAGAGACGGTGCTTTGCTTTTTGACTGTCCAAGAGACAAGAGAGTCTCCCAAGAAGATGCAGTAACCAGAGGTGGACTTCTGAGTGATGGGATCTCCTGCCCAGTCCGCATCAGAGAAGATCCTAAGTTGCAGATTGGATTTGGTGACTGGTAATCCGAAATCAATTGTTCCTTGAATGTACCTTAGTATCCTTGTGAGGAGATAGTTGTGATGACTGTTCGGATCATGCATATGTTGAGACAGTATATTGACTGCATATGCTATGTCTGGACGAGTTATTGTAAGGTATTGCAAGCCTCCGGTAATTCGTCTATATGTTTGCGGATCTAAGTTGTGTGAAGTATCTGATAGATTACCTGGCATTTTTGTACATGATGGATTAGCTAGCGGCTTGAGAGTAGAAAGATTAGATTGATGAATAATAGATTGAGCATATGACGTTTGGGATAAAAAATACTTATCTGATGATGATCTAATATGGATCCCGAGAAAGTGGTTTGCCTGTCCGAGGTTTTTCATTGTGAACCTCTGACTTAGTTTACGAAGAAGTTCTTTGATGGCTGATTGATCATTTCCGGTGATCAAGATGTCGTCAACGTAAACGAGGAGGTAGATTTGCGTTTGATGTTGATGAAGAGTAAGCAATGATTGATCTGCTTTACTGTGTTGAAAGCCCAGAGTGAGAAGGTATGTGGTGAACGTTGTGTACCATTGTCGGGGCCCTTGTTTTAGCCCGTAGATAGCTTTGTGGAGACGACACACGTGGTTAGGATTTGTTGAGTCCTCGAAGCCTTTAGGTTGCCTCATGTAGACTGTTTCGTTGAGTGTGCCATGCAAGAACGCATTTGTAACGTCGAGTTGTTCGACATGCCACTCATGAAATAGTGAAATGGTGAATAGGATACGTATTGTGGGTAATTTCTCCACCGGACTGAAGATTTCACTGTAGTCGAGTCCGTACTTCTGTCTGTTTCCTTGAGCCATCAGTCTGGCTTTTAGACGAGCTATTGATCCATCTGAGTGAAATTTGGTTCTATATGTCCACTTGCACCCAAGAATTAGTGCCTTGGAGGGCGGAGGAACCAGGCACCATGTGCCTTGTTGTTGCAAGGCAAAAAACTCTGATGCCATGGCTTGTCTCCATTCTGGACTTTTACTGGCTTCATTATAGTTGTGCGGATCCTGACTAATTTGCGTTGTAGATGCAGTGTGTGCCAGATTGAATATGTGAGTGGGTTTGAGATTGCCGGATTGTAGTCTCATCCGCATTGGATGTTTTGAAGGTGGATGCTTATCAGACAGAGGCTGTATGATCGTTCCATGTTCGAGTATTGGAACATTGTCGGAGATTTTGTCTGGAACTGATGCAGGGTGAGTATTGGCAGTGACTAGAGGATTAGGTGTATGAGCCGAAGGAATTGCCTTAGTAATGGATTATGGATGTAGGGAGAAGTAGTTCTGGAGGGATAGCTTGTTCATTGGGGATGTTGATTCGCTATTGCTGCTAAAATGGAAAACAAGATTCATTAAAGATAACATTTCTGGATATGATAATACGTTTGTTTTCTATGTTCATGCACTTGTATCCTTTTTGAGTGTCAGAATAACCCATAAAGACACATGAAGATGATTTTGGATGCAGTTTGGTGCGGCCAGGAGCTAAATTTAATGGAAAACATTCACAGCCGAAGGTCCGAAGGTGCTTGTAGGAAGGGTTAATGTTGAACATCAGCTGCAGAGGCGAAAGGAAATTTGTGTCAGGTGATGGAAGACGATTAATGTGATAAGTGGCAGTAAATGCTGCATCGGCCCAGTGTGTATGTGGTATTGACGCCATATGAAGCAGCGTTCTTGTGGTTTCCATGATGTGACGGTGTTTTCTTTTTGCAATCCCGTTTTGCTCCGGAGTGTATGGGCAAGAAGTTTGATGAACAATGCCCTTCGATTGAGTGAATGATTTGAGTTGATTGTTTATGTATTCACGGCCACCATCCGTGTGTATGGCACGAACTTGTTTATTTGTTTGCCATTCAATAAAAGCTATGAAATTGATGAGTGTTTTTGTAACATCTGATTTTAGCATAAGAGGAAAAAACCATGTAAAGCGTGAGTAATCGTCAACAAAAATAGCGTAATAGTGAAAACCTTGAGTAGATGGAACTGGGAAAGGTCCCCATACATCGGAATGTATGAGTTCTAAACTAGATTGTTTTCGATTTGCTGACAGAGTAAATGTTGCTTTATGATTTTTACAAGAATTGCAAGAAATACAACTAGATAAAAGTTGAGGTATGTGCAGCTCTGAGTGGCTGTGAGAGATAAGCCTAATAGTTTGCTGGTGTGGATGTCCAAGACGATTGTGCCAGTCTTGCGGAGTAATCTGATTTGCATACAGAGCCGTCTGCTTGCTGGTGCGTGCTTTTGGCGAAATGCTGTAAAGCCCATTTTTACTGTGTCCTCTGAGAAGCTGTTGATTGTTTAGAAGATCCTTAAATACAAAACCATTAGCATCGAAAGTGATAGAAATGTGATTGTCTTTAACTAATTAGAAATAGAAAGTAAGTTGTGAGTAATAGATGGAATATGTAGAATTTGAGAGAGACGAATGTTATGAGTTGGGGTGGGAAGGATACCGGTGCCCGAATGAGCTATTGGGATCGTTCTTCCATCCCCAACAGTAATAGTGTCTGAACGGTGATAGTCTTTGATATTGTCAAGTTTTTCCATTGTGTTTGTCATATGAGACGAAGCGCCTGAGTCGAGGTACCAATCGGTGGAGGAGGATCATTCGTTGCAAGAAGTGCATTGATGGGCTTAGTAGATGAAGTGCTTGGAGTATAATTTGCATTCATGCGGTGCCAGCAGACGTCGGTGGTATGCCCTTTCTTTGTGCATATTTGACAGATTAAGTTTGATGTAGCGGCTGATTTTGATGGTTGGTTTCCGTTCGAGTACAAGCGTCTGCGACCCCTTCTTCCTCTAGCCCTGTTCGTGTATAATGCCGTCTGATTATCCACATTGGCGGGGTATCTTGATGCATCAGTTTGGATGTGAATTTTTTCACTGATGAGTAGAGCGTACAAGTTGTCCAGACTCAAGGGGTTTTGCATTGTTCGAACAGATGTCTTGAACGACTGATATGCCGGCGGCAGTCCGTTCAAGATGTGATGGAGAATATCTTTTGTGTCAAGTTTGGCACCGGCATATGCGATTTGATCAACAAGTTTTTTGATCTCAGTTAGGTATTGGGTCATTGATAGATTCTTCATAGAGATGTTTTGGAGTTTGTTATTCAGCTGAATCACCTTAGAACAGTTTGTCGACTGAAATCTGAGCTGGAGCGCATGCCAGATTTTTGATGTGGACTCAAGATGCACTACATAGGGCAGGATTTGCGGTGAAATTGTGGAGCAAATTGCTGCCGCAAGATTCTGGTTGTTGACCATCCATCTTGTGCGACCTTGGTTTGGTTCGTCATTCTCGGATTCAGAGTTGGAGGAGGTATTCAAGAAACTGTTGAAGCCATTCGCCTTGAGAAGTTTGGCGATTTGATTGCTCCATATCGGATAGTTGTCCGATGATAGAGGGTGAGGGATGATAGATTTGAGGTTAGATATGACGAATTTGAGAGACGGATCGATGAGAGATTTGTTAGGGACAACACCTGAAGTGTTTCCGGTGTTGGAGGAAGCCGATGCTGCAGTCGCCATGACCGGGTCCTTAGGAAGGCGTGACTCCTGATACCATGTAGAAAGGTTTAGTAATGAGAAAGAAATACAAGAAGATGATACCGAAATAGAATCTTGTATTATTCATTCGCCTTGTATCAGGCATACCGAGGCCTATTTATAAATACAGTCCATGAAGGTAGAGTACAGGTGTCAAACTCTTTATAGGATAGAAATAACCTATGTAATACAGATTAATTATTTATGTTCTAATACTATGTTGGATCTTCAATACATTATTGTTTCTCCGGGTAATATTGTGTTACTAACTTGAAGCAATCGACGTCACTGGGTGGAGTCAGAATAGGCGTTAGAAGTTGTCTGGGAACTATGAGATGGGTGAAAGATTGAGATTTGGGGGAGATTGGACGCAGGGTTTTGGCATGGATCTGGGAGATTGCATGAGTGGCGAATTTCCATTTGTTCATGTTCAATGCTATCTTAAGTGTTATTTTTTTTTACTATTTATTTTGAACAACATCTATCCATGTAAGTTTAGGCCTACTCATTTTCCCACCCAATCGTTCTACACTAACTTTAGCAGCTCGTCTGGCGGGAGCATTTTTTACACTTTGTTATTAATGCCCAAACCACCTATTTCATAATTGTGAAAATAGGATCAATTCGGATGGTTGAATTGGTCGGACTGTGAAACAATCCTCAAAAGTTTTTCAGTCTGATTAAAAAATTGGATTTGCAGCCCAAAAAAATTGATTGTTGAACCAGTTAACCTTGAAACAAGGAGTGGTTGAATCTGTTGAGCAGAAATTCTAATAAAGAGATGGTATTGTAATGTAATATTTTCTGAAACTCTTTTAATGATATATTATATAAAATTATAAATAATTAAATATTATCATAAATTTATCATCATTATCAGAAGGATTACATCATTTAAATAAGTTTAATTGATTTCATTATCATGATTTAATTCTTTATTGAATCTCAGTTGTACCTTTGACCTTTGAGCATTTATTTTCAGCTTTTCAATGTCCGGTTCAATTGCAAAAATCTTCCTTAAGTCTATTTTCAATCCTCTTATCTTCAAAAATATCACTCCAACCTTCCATTCAATGTAACATTTTTTAATTTATCATTCCTAATTTTGCTATACATCCACTTGACATTCTCATTTATGCCAAATTTATGTTAGATTTCAACGATTTATTTATGATCCAACTTTTTTATCCATACAAATAGCTTGCTTGTTTGCAATTATATAAAGATTTACATTTAAGTCACCATGATATCTTTTTAGCACAAAACTCCCTAATAAGTTCTCGATTTTGCTTATTCAACTTTAACTGAAGAAGTTATATTATCATTTATATCTGCATTATTATGTATAATTGTTCAAAGGTAAATGTATTACACTTAAGTATGATATTTTCTTCTAATACTTTTAATGATAATTGTTAACATCATACTACTATATCATATATACAGTCTTTGTTCCACTAAATCTATAGCATCTATGTTCTAAATATTTATCAACTACTTTATTTTTGCACTTATTTTAGTTGAGATCTCATAAATTAAAATTGTACCATTTATAGAAAAAGAAAACACCAAGGCACCTCACTATAAATATCCTTTTTTAGAAACTCCATAATCGATAAAAATGTTTATGCTTAATGCTGATCTTTTGTGGTGGTTTATTTTTTCTGAAATAATTGATTTTTTTAAATAAAAATAAAAATATAGCATACTTAATTTTTTTTGGTTAAGAAACTTCATAAAGAAAAATAGAAGTTTCGCAAAATCCCTAAGAGATCGTTTTCTTCACCTTATTGTCCTCCGTGAAATAAATTTTAAACAGTGGAAGGGTGCAGCTAAATGTCATCTTTTTATATTATAAAGTAATGCACATTACTTTTTCTAGCATAAAGAGTGCATTGTTTCCTTCACTTTTATCATTTCAGTAAAACAAAGGGTGGAGTTTTCATTGTAATTGTGAAAATTTGAAGAACTGCTCACCAATATATCTACCTTTTGCCTAGCATCTCATTCTTTTGTCTTCCTAGCTCTAAGAACTGAATTGTTGATGGGAAGATGCAGTAGTTGGGAGGAGCTTGAGCTATGGAAAAATAACAGAGAGCCATAGCAAATGGAACGACAAAGAGAAGGGAAACATTCATAAGCTTTGTAGATTGATGGCCATCCCTACTAGCTTTTCCACACATCACCATTTCATCCATACATGTGTCATGCCATTCTACAATGAATGGGTATACTTAGTTTTTGAAGCTACCACTAATACTGTGGCATATGGAGGGGTGATGTGCGTAACCTTTATCTCTACAATGCAAAGAGATTATTTCCAACGAGTTACAGTAAACATTAAGCTTTTAAAATAATTATTTGCTAAAGATACACCAAGAGAAGTGCTATGGAGAGTTCTTGAAAAGAAAGGAGTTAATAACACTTATATTCAAATCATTAAAGATATTTATGCATAAGCTATTACTTTTGTTCAAACATAAGGTGGTTTGACCAAGTATTTTCCTATTTCGGTTGGATTACATCAAGGATCATCCTTAAGCCCATATCTTTTTGCTTTAGTTATAGATGTTCTCACTAGACATTTGCAAGAGGATATACCTTGGTGTATGCTTTTTGCTAATGATATTCTTATTGTTGATAAGATTATAGAGGGAGTTGAAAGTAAACTTGAATTATGGAGGTCAACCTTAGAGTCTAAAGGTTTTCGCTTGAGTAGATCTAAAATTGAATATATGGAGTGTAATTTTAATACTTATAGTCCTAGTGAGGGGATTGTGACTTTGGGCGATCAAGTCATTAATAGGAGTACACATTTTAGATATATTTGATCTATTGTTCAGAGTGACGGTGAAATAGATGGGAATATTATCAGCGGAATTCAAGTTGGATGGTTGAAGTGGAGGAATGCATCGGGCTTGCTGTGTGATAGAAAAGTCCCCCTCAAACTTAAGAGAAAATACTTTAAGATGTTGGTGAAACCTATAATGCTTTATGGTGCCGAATGTTGGCCATTAAAAGATAAGCATAATACTGAGTTAAGTGCTCTAGAGATGAGGATGCTCAAGTGGATGAGTGGCTTTACCCTTTAGAGATAGGAAACAAAATGAACATATGCGTGAAAAGGTTGGAGTAGTTCTAGTGGAAGATAAGATTAGAGAGAATCGCCTTAGATGGTTTGGTCACATAAAACGACGGCCTTCCGATGGCCGGGTTAGGAAAGTAGATGTATTAGATTTGACTTATGTTAACAAAGGTAGAGGTAGACCTAAAAAGACTTGGTTAGAAAATATTAGAAATGATATTTCTTTATTAGATTTACACGAGAATTTGACTTTTAGCATGACACAATGGAGAAAAAATATATATTTAGCCAACGCCACATAGTGGGACAAATGCTTGATGTTGTTGTTGTTGTAAAGATACACCATCCAACTATTTTTACATGATCCTATCACTCATTGTAAGTTCTTGACACATATAAACCTAAAAAATAATATAAATAAAACTAATAGAAAGTTTCCAAGTGACGTGAGACTAAATAAATAAGATAAAGTTCTTAAGTTCACAACACATACACGGTATATTTGGAAAACATTTTAATTATTTTTTTATGATATGAATAATATTTATTTTTTAAGTTAATAATATTTATTTTATTTTTTTAATTATATATCTAGAAAAAATAAATTTTTAATCTATTTATTAATAATAAATGTTCTAACATGAATAATTTATTGGTACAAATTTATAATGTGAATTTCGTGTATAATCTATAGGTGTAAATTATTTCTAAACACATAAGATAATTAATAATAATTTATATTAAATTTATAACTTTATATATAAACTAAATTTATGTTAAATGCAAATCATATTTAAAGATTGAAGGTGTTTAAATTTAAACTTACAGAAGATATCATTTGTATTTGAATTCTGTTTATTTTTTAGTCATAAAATTAAATTATTGCATAATTATTATATCATTATTATCTTTTTTAGATCTTATGTAAATATTTTATTTTATTTTATTTTATTTTGTTAAGTTTAACTTGTCATTACAGTACAACTTATGTTCCTTTAAAGAGTATGAGTTTGATTGCTTTGTAAGCTTCTTTTCTTCTACATTTTCAGGTTCCTTTGATTCAATACTGTCAACAACTCTCAGCAACTCTTTCTAGCCATGATACATGCTTCACCCAAACTGCCGATTCATTGTTCTACATGCATGACAGTCTACAACAAGCAAGAGCTCCAATATTTGATGTTCCATCTGCTGTAGAGGTCCTTCTTACAGGTGGGTACAATCGGCTTCCAAAATGCATAGAAGATTTGGGTTTTCAGCCTGCTCTTTCCGATGATCTGCAAAAACCTGCTTTGAAGAAACTGGAAATGGTCTTACGTTCCAAGCTTCTTGATGCATCTATTCCTAAGGAAATTTCTGAGGTTAAAATTTCCAATGGTACTGCCGTTCTTATTGTTGATGGAGAATTTAAGGTTTTTCTTACATTGGGTTACCGTGGACATCTCTCTTTGTGGAGGATATTGCATTTGGAGTTGCTTGTGGGTGAAAAAGGGGATCCAATTAAACTTGAGGAAACTCGACGTTATGTGCTTGGGGATGATTTGGAGCGGAGGATGGCTGTAGCTGAGAAACCCTTCATGATTCTATATAATATCCTGCATGAACTTTGTGTATCCCTTGTTATGGATACCGTGCTAAGGCAAGTTAAAATACTGCGCCAAGGCAGGTGGAAAGAGGCTATAAGGTTCGAGCTCATCTCTGATGGTATTAGTGGACATGGTGTGAACACCAGTGCTACACAAATGGCTCAGGATGCTGAATTAGATTCAACTACTCAGAAGATCCCTGGTTTGAAAATCATCTACTGGTTGGATTCGGTGAGGAACGCCGCAATCTCTGATTCTGGCTCCCTTCCTTTTATCAAAATTGAGCCTGCGCAAGATCTACAGATAAAGTGTTTGCACAGTACCTTTGTGTTCGATCCGGTAACAGACAAGGAGGCAGAGCTCTCATTGCAATTAAGCTGCATTGATGTGGAGAAACTTCTTCTCAGAGCCATTGCGTGTAGCAGACATACCCGTCTTCTTGATATCCAGAGAGAGTTGAGCAAAAATGTTCACATATGTCAATCTCCAGCCGATGTTATCCTTAAGCGTGAAGGTGATGAGACAGATCCATGCTCAAGGAAGGTTTGTCTAAATGATTTGTTTATATTATTTTGAAGAGGTGAAAATATATTGCTTAGCTGGAAGTTCATAATTAAGTTTATTACAATAATTAACGTTCACTCTTCCAATTCTACGACTCTGCTGTGTTTGCTATTGCCTTGCTTCTAGCAATTTTGCTTCTTTGTGTCAGTTGCATGAATAATTTTGGCTTTGTCAGCAGGCCCAGGGTAGTTTGTGTCCACTAGGCAGCCTAGGGACACTATTACTACTGAAAATCCTTTGGGAGGTTTCCGTTTTTTAAAGGTGAAGGCAAATAATTTGATGAGCACCATGTGTTTGTAGATAGATATAGGGCTTCTTTGGTTGTGCTTCTCCTTGTTATGAAGTAGGATGGGAAATTGCTTTTAGGAAGCTGCTTTATGTAGCAGTTTGAAAAGTACTTTCTATAGAAGCATAAAGCATTTAAAGGAAATTTTTTTGGAAAGCAGCTTGACAGTTTTCATTCCAAACATGTTTATGCCTTTCTTGTGGTAGATTTCTGCTCTCAGAAAATAGGCAAAAAACTTAAACAAACTGATCCTTGCCATCCATAATCAGCATAGTTTGTTTGACGGGATAGCTTGTTTATATGATGGAAATAAACTTGGGTATTTGTGCCTGTATATTTGAATTTATGCGTGGATGAAGGTAATATAATAAGTTTTTGGTCTGTGCATCTAACTCAATACGTCAATAATGGATTACCATGGCATCTGTTGACATGTTTTCAATTTTCTTATATTGCTCGTGAAGTTGATATGATTTTTTTATTTCCTGTTTGGTTTAGAGGAGCTAAATATTTGTTTTTTTGGGGATTTATTTAAATTTTACAAAATTTTATCTAGTTACATATTTAATACTTAAATTTTTATATTTACTTATATAACACTTATATAACACTTAAATATCTAAACACATGAAAAATACTACTATTCATTTATTTATAGTAAAACACACGGATTCATGTTTATACTTTGATATGATTGGACACTAAAGTAATATATAAGTAAAAATAATTATTTAGCTGTTAGATATGCAAATACATAAAAATTTTATGCTATGTATGTAATTCTCTCTTGTTTCTTTAAGGTTTCACGTAGCAGAACTAAAAATTTTCTTTATGGCTTTCTTACAGAAAGACGGTTGTGGACCTTTTGTTCATGAATTTTGTGGGGATGAAGTTTTACAAGTACGAGCATATGGCTCATCATATATAAAACTTCGAATAAACATCAGGTTTTGTTCTCACTTAACAAGATGCTTTTGTGGATAGGAATCTATGAAATTGAAGCATGCATGGTGTAGAGGATCTTTTTTTTTTGTTTTTTTATCCATATTTCTAATATATTATTTATTGTATTCCTTGATAAATCTAACTTTAATTTGTGAATTTTCTTTTTATTTGATATCACATTAACTTAAGCCTTATGAATGACAGGAATGGCCGCTACCTTCTTTACTGCTCTAAAAACATCCTTGCAACATCTGCTTTGTTAGAATGTGAGGAAGCTTTAAACCTGGGAACTGTGACTGCGACTGAAGTTTTTATAAGCTTGCGAGGCAAAAGTATTTTGCATTTATTTGCTTCTATCGGAAGATCTTTGGGACTTAAGGTAATATATAATTCTTGATCAATATTAGGATGCTCCAATTACAGGCATGCTTTGTTGGCTAACTCCATGCCTATCTCATCCAGCAGTTAACTACTTCATGATTAGTCCAATTACTGATAACCTTAATAATCGTTCGATGTGTCATAATGCATTAGAATTAGTAAATGTTTTAGAAAATCAGAAGGCGTATTGGGTGTTTCTGTATTTTTTTTGTTACATAGAAGTTCTTGCGCTGCAAATAATTCACATACTGAGAAGAATACCATTTAATTATCTAGTGGAAGAGTTGTACGGTTTATAATTGTAATGTGTATTTATGTTTGAGTTCATGTGTCATCAAGCTTTGTTTTCTTATTAGTTAATTAATGAGTTTTGGTAGTTTTTAAACATCTCCTCTTTGGGAGTATTTGGCATAAAATGAAATTGAACAATCCCCCTTGGAGGTTCTCCTTCTTCCATCTTCCTCCTTACATTTTCTAGAGTCATAGGCATACTTGAATCGCTATTCATCTTGTGAAGATTATAACAATTAGTGCTCTTGTTGAGATATTTCATTGGGTGCCATCTCTGATTTCACCCCTTTCCTATCAAAATTTACGACTTATCTTTTTCCGCATTGCCAAATCCGCAACCACAGCCACCATGCCAATATCCACAACATTACCTTGCCGTCCAGATTTATTTTCTCTTTGTTGTCCTTACCCAACACCACTCATTCCATCATGACTTCGTTGCCTCTGCTGGTCTCATCAATTCTATCTACCCTTGTGGTTACCCCAGATCTTGAACCCCGACCCAACCTCATTGCCGCAAGATCTTCTAACATTGTCCATCATCATCTCGCTCTACATATACCTATCTCGTCGTCATATCTCTTTTCTAGTCCAAATCTGTCATAACTTCATTTATGTTTCACTCATTTACCCAAACAAATCTCTGCCTCTTCTCGAACGCAACCCGTGCTTCATTTCTTAGCAAATCTCCTTCTAGATCTATTTTGGTCTCGCCTAAATCCGGTAACTGCGCATTCATCTTGCTGTTACAACATCTCTCTACTTTGGGATCTGCGTCTTGATCTTTTTGTGCCTCCGTAGCAAATTTTCCTCATCCAGATTTGCACTTTTCCAGTCTCCCTTCAACGAATTTTCTATAGTCTTCACAATCGGAATCTCAAGTGCAAATAGTTTTAAGATGCTGTACAATAGTATGATGACATTCTCCTTAAGGTGTGCAAATGGGTGGAGTGACCAACATATTTGACATGGGTGGGGTGACCTAGGAGTCAAGCCGTCTTGATCAAGTTGAATAAAAATAAGTTAAAATTGGGAAAGTATATCTGTCGATAATCAGTGATTGACTAAGCTTGAAGTCAATTCAGAGCAAGACTTGGCTCCTACACCCCATCTTGTTCAAGAATCCCCATGACTCGGCCACATTTAATTTCAAGCCGTTGCATAGGATTTTTTAGTTCATCAATGAATGTTAGGTGCTTTGAATTCATATCCTTATCAAAGAACAATAACCTTCTTGAGCTCCTTGGATGATTCAAATGGAGATTGACGCATTCTCTCCCACTCCAGTAGTTCAATTATTAATTCAAGCACCTGCTCAAGCTCATTGTTTGATTCAAACAATTATAAAAGTTTACTCTCTTGCTCTACCACTACATTTTCTATTACCTACAATTTCTGAAGATACTCCTACCATGCCCAAACGGACTCTAGTCACATCAGAGCGTTTGAAGGAACCAATTGAATTGGTAGAAGAATGGCTGCCGCATCAATTGCCACTTGAGGATTCTCAGAAGTGTGCCTTGACACCGCCCACCTCTTTAGTTTTGCCACCATTTGAGCTGTGTCATTCCATGGCTTGAAAATCCTATATGCTTTTTTTACGTGAATTTATCCAGTTTATTATTGATTCTACCTTGAGAGCAAGGTTTGTTTTCAAGTGGTGGATAATGATACGATTTATAATTGTAATGGGTAGTTATGTTTGAGTTGATATGTCATTGACGTATGCATGTTTATTAGGTAGTTAATTAGTCATTTTTGTCTTTAAATATCTACTCTTTGGGAGTATTTGTCATCAAATGAAAATGAATAATCCCCGTTGTTCTAATATTTTCCTTCTTCAATCTTTCTTGACTCTTTTTTTTTTTTTGTGTTGTTGGCACTTTTGAATCGCCTTTTATCTTATGATCCTTTAAGGTCATAACAAAGAACTCTTATCTATTTCTCACCAGCATAACAGAGACCTTTTCCCTTGATTTTTGTTTGGTTATACAAATACTTTAGAATAGATTCTTTAGGAGATGAAGAATGTAGGCCAACCATCACTTCCCCGGAATATTCATCCAAAAAATCAAAACAATACATACTATAAAGAGATGGCCTGTAAAAAGAATTGAAAACCTCACAGTGATCATCACCATCTTTTGCTGCTTTTGTCATTCTCTTCCCCCCTTAGAGATAAGAGAGGGAGTAGTGAATCAAAGAGGGAGTTATAAGGGACCTTCTGATTGAAATTCTCAAATCACTGCTGAACCACTGAGGAAATATCCTTTGTTAACTGATGCATTAAATTTCTTGCTTGTAAAATTGATAATTTGTGGAATGCCTATGGCTGACTCCATCTCATTATCGATACGTGTTAGGAAATACTTGAAGATTTCAAGTAAACCCTAACAATAAAAGCAAAAACAGCGAGAATAATCCACCAAATCAATGGAAAAACCAGAAAACAGTAGCAATAATCAACTAACGGAAGAAAAATAACAAAATACAATTGATCCTCAATTCGAGAGAAGGATCTATCTCTCCCAATCCCTAGACGCTGCTAGAGCCCAAGCCACCCAACTCCAAGAATAAGAACAACCACAATATTTTCACATGCCCTAATCCTCCTAATCTCCTTTTATTTAAAGATGAACATTGTCATAATCCTACTCTCACTAGAAACTAAATACAACTGACATTTTGAACAATTGGATGTAAAAAATGCATTCCTATATGAGGATCTGGAAGAAGAGATATTTATGAAAATATCACCAGGATTTAAGGAAAAATTTAGAGGTAACAATGTGTGCAGGTTTAAAAAAGGCTCTATATGGGCTCAAACAATTACCAAGGGCCTGGTTTGGAAGATTCTCAAAATTCATGCTTCTTAATGGGTATCAACAGAGTCAAGGGGATCATACAAAATTCTTTAAACATTCAGACTCAGGGGAATTCACAATAATATTAGTTTATGTAGATGATAATATCATGACTGTGAATAATGAAAAGGAGAAAGTGAGTCTAAGAAAAAATCTTACCAAGGAATTTGATATCAAAGAATTTGGTGGATTAAAATGCTTTCTTGGAATTGAAGTAGTTCACTCCAGCAAAGGAATCTTCATCTCAACAAAAAAATACATTAAAGATCTTCTGAAGGGAGACATGAAAACTAGCATGTAAGCCAACTCCAACACCGGTAGAACCAAATCTCAAATTAGGGGAAGCTAAAGAAGATCTAGATGTAGACAAGGGTGCATACTAGAGACTTGTGAGAAAATTGATCTACCTTTCCCACACCAGACCTGATATAACATTTACTGTAAGTATGGTCAGTCAGTTTATGCAAAATCCAAAACAGACACATATGTAAGCGATAAATAAAACATTGCACTACCTTAAGGGAAACCTAGGGAAAGGGATTCACTTTAGAAGAGATCTCAGAATAACCCTAGAAGCATACAACGATGCTGATTATGCAGGTCACCAATGGACAAAAGATCCACTTCTAGGTACTGCACATTCATTGGAGAAAATCTAGTTACATGGAAAAGCAAGAAATATAATGTGGTGGCAATATACAATGCATAAATAGAATATAGAGCTATGACCTTGAGAATATGTGAGATACTATGGATCAAGATGATTCTAGAAGATCTAATGATCAAATGGGATGAACCCATGAAACTGCATTGTGACAACAAATCAATAATCAACATAGCTCACAATTCAGTCCAGCATGACTTGACTAAGTACATAGAAGTGAACATACATTTTATAAAAGAAAAACTAGACACTGGTCTTGTATATATCAACCATGTATCATCAAAAGATCAACTTGCAGATATCTTTACCAAATGATTGTATAACTCTGCCTTTCTCAGAATGATTGCCAGGCTGGGAATGATAGATCCATATTCCCCAGCTTGAGGGGGTGTATAAAATCTCAGCCCCTCTCTCTAAAAGAGATCCCATATCCACAAATCAGGATCCGTGGGAAGCCCGCGTAGGTCAAGCCTAAATCACGATGATTTCCTTCCATAGTTAGGTAGCTAATTTAGGAAGAAATATATGAGGGCAATAATGCTTGATTTTGTAGTTATTTATTTCTTTATTAAGATTTGGGGTGTCAATTCGGGTCAACAGGTCGGGTTCGGGTCGAACCCGGAACTGACCCGGCACTCGGGTCAACACGAACCCGATCCATTTTTAAAAACGGGTCAGGTTTTCGGACCCGAACCTGACCCGATTCGGGTCCGGGTCAACCCGACCCGACACGAATGACCCGGGGTTGACCCAAAATTGCTAGTTTTTGGGTCAAAAATTGGGTCAATATTCGATTTCGGTTAAAAAACGGGTCAATCTCGGGTTTTCATGTCAAATATGAGTTTTCGTGTCAATTTCGGGTTGCTAGGTCAACCCGAACCCGACCCGATTTTTAAAACTGGTTGATTTGTTGAACCTGAACCCGACCCATTTCCGGTTCGGGTTGATCCGAACCTGAATTTTTCCGGGTCGGGTTCGGGTCATGTTTCAGATCGTGTCAAAAATTGACACCCTTAATTAAGATATCTTGTATAGATCTATAAATAGGGATCAAATTGTGTAATAATATATGGTTTTTCCCTAGGGGGATTAGGGTTTGAAATTTGAATTCCAAGCAAGGAGAGGGAAAGAAAAATTATTCCTAAATGAGAGATTTGATTGAGGTATTTAGGAGGGGAGTTAATGTGGGGAGAGAGAGAGATAAAAGGAGGGGGCCGTCAGCTTGGTGAGGTAGCATATGGTTAGGGGGTGAGTTTAAAGCTTGCCCAATCAAGGACCTTTAATTGAGGAAAAAGGATTTAAATCAAATATAATTTGAAATTGATTTGGACTTTGATTTAAAGAACTTTCCTAAAATAGTTTATCTATTTCAGGAAGTATTTCAAAATTCAAAATTGATTGAATAATTGAAATCAAAGCTTTCCAATGAGGTTGTGTAGAGAAAGGAAAATAATGATGGGAGGTTTGAATTTTGGAGGGGGGATTGGGATTGGGTGAGTTCCTAAAATAGGGTTATTTTAATTTTGGAAAGTTTTTTAAATTCAAAATCGTTTGAATTTATTAAAGGATCTTCCAAATTAGAAAACTCTAAATTAGGAAAGCATTAATGGGGATCAAGGGGGTTGGGGATAGGTTAGGCCGGCAGCTAGGGGTTTGGGGAAGTGTGGCCGGCGGTGTGGAAGGAGGCCGACGGTGTGATGAGGGAGGAGAAGGGATTAGGCCGGTGGTTTAGGGTGGAGATGGGGAGGAGGCCGACGCTTGGGAGGAAGAAGGGTATTTGGCCGGCGGCTTGGAGGAGGAATTGGGAAGTGTAATTTGGAAGAGATAAAATCACGAACCCGGACGCTTCCTGCAGTTGGTGGGTAATGCATTGCCCTTCACCTAGGGACTTCAAGCCACGAACTCGAATGTTTCATGCGGCTAGTGGGTATTACTTTTTCCTCACATATGGATCTCTCCACAGTTCTCTCAAGAATTTGAGTGTAGAAATTTTTCTTAATAATAATACCCTTCCCTTATTCCAACCACTGGTCTCCTCCCCATATCCACCCTAAAACGGTAAAACCCCACCTTCTCCACCAAGCCATCACTTTCCTTAGCCCTTTCATCCTAGTTTCCTTCTTTCATATTTGTATTTGTTTTAATTTTGGAAAACTTTTGAATTTAAATTCAAATGAATTTAAATTTCAAATCCTTTCATAAATTAATTATCTTATTTTAGGAAAGTATTCCAATCAAACCTATTTCAAGTTCAAATAGGATTTGATTTAAATACTCCTTCCTAATTTAAGATTTTCCACTTGACAAGCTTTAAATCACCTCTTAAGGCCCTAATCCCCTTCCTTTGGCAGACCCCTCTCCCTCTCTCTCACCTAATTAAGAGGCCCATTTATGCTCCCTTAATTAAGCCTCTAATCTCACCAATTATGGTTAAATTAATTTTAGCATTTTGAATTTGATTCCCTCCTATTTCAAATTCAAAATTCTAAAATTGAATTTCCCTCAAAAAATTGCCGCCCAACCTAAACCCTACTCACTCTTAGCCGCCGGCTATAGCCGCACCCTTTTCCCTCCTAAATTTATTCTTTCCTAAATTAAGTAGTTTTAATTTTGGTAAGTTGTTGAATTCAAATTCAATCGAATTTAAAAATTCAAATTCTTTCCTAAACTATTTAATTTAATTTTGGAAAGTCTTCCCTCAATCAAGGAATGATTAAATCTGAAATTGATTGGGAATCAATTCAAAATTCATACATTCATCAAACATAGACACGTCTTCTTACATTCATCGAACCTAGACACCTCTTCCAACATTCACCGAACCTAGGCGCCTCTTCCTACATTCATCGAACCTAGACACTTCTGTCCACTCCTTTGGCCAGCCCCCATCTTTTTCTCTCCCTCCTAAATTAATTAATTCTCCAATTGGAGATCCACTTAGAGAAATTAATTAACCAACCCCCCCTTCGTTCTACATCAATTATCTTCGGCTCCTCCTCTGATAAACTTTCACGGTTGGATGTCCTCATCATTTTCTCGGGGTGGAAAAAAAACTCAACTCTATCGAGTATGCATCCCGGGAATGCAACCATGCTTTGATACCAAACTGATATAGAACGAAGCGGGAGTTTGGTTAATTAATTTTCCTAAGTGGATGTCCAATTGGGGAATTAATTAATTTATGAGGGAGGGAAAGAGACGGGGGCCGACAAAAGGAGGGGAGACAAGTGTCTAAGTTCGATGAATGTAGGAAGAGCCGTTTAGGTTCGATGAATGTAGGAAGAGGTGTTTAAGTTAGATGAATGTAGGAAGACGTGTCTAGGTTCGATGAATGTAGGAATTTTGAATTGATTCCCAATCAATTTCATATTTAATCATTCCTTGATTGTGGGAAGACTTTCCAAAATTAAATTAAATAATTTAAGAAATAATTTGAAATTTCAAATTCATTCTGAATTTGAATTCAACAACTTACCAAAATTAAAATGACTTAATTCAGGAAAGAATAAATTTAGGAGGGAAAATGGTGCGACTATAACCGGCGGCTAGGAGGAGTTGGTAGGGTTTAGGTTGGGCGGCGATTTTTGGAGGGGAATTCAATTTCAAAATTTTGAATTTGAAATATGAGGGAATCAAATTCAAAATGCTGAAATTAATTTAACTATAAATTTGGGAGTAATTGGTGGGATTGGAGGCTTAATTAGGGGAGCATTAATGAGCCTCTTAATTAGATGAGAGAGAGGGAGAGGGGCCGGCCAAAGGAAAAGGATTAAGGCCTTAGGAGGTGATTTAAAGCTTGCCAAGTGGGGAATTTTAAATTAGGAATGAGTATTTAAATCAAATCCTATTTGAATTTGAAATAGGTTTGATTGGAATATTTTCCTAAAATAAGATAACTAATTTAGGAAAGGATTTGAAATTTAAATTCAAAAGTTTTCCAAAATTAAAACAAAAACAAATAGGAAAGAAGGAAACTAGGATGAGAAGGCTAAGGAAAGTGGCGGCTTGGTGGAGATGGTGGCTGTTTGGTGGGATTTTAGGGGTGGATATGGGGAGGAGACCGGTGGTTGGAAGAAGGAAAGGGTGGTGGTCGATGTTTGAATATGAAAGGGGGTGGGTGGCCGGTGGTGGGGAAGAGGATGGGAGGTAGAAAGCCGGCGGCTAGGGGAATATTTAGCCGGCGGTTAAAGGAAGAGGTGAGAGATTATAGAAAGAAAATAAACAGCGAGTCTCGGATTCTTCCAAAAACTAACGGGTATTGTGTTGCCTTTTACCAAGGGACTTCAACCACGAGCCCGAACACATCCTACGGCTGGTGGGTATTTCAGTGCCCTCACATAGGGACTTCCACTCTCCTAAGAACTCCCATCGCTCTCAAGAACAAAATGTAGAAACACATTTTTTTATTAATTCATAATTGTCTAATACAAGAGTAAGGGCCTTTGTATATAGGCCTTAAAAGAAAATAAAAGGCAACTTTTCCCCTTGGGCTTACATAAGATAAAGCCCTTAAGTAAGGGTAAAAATGAAAACTCATAATTAAATAAAAAAATATAATTAATAAACTAAAATAAAATGGATCATCTCTTCCTTTGATTAACGTCCACCGTCGGATGTCCGCATCAATATATATATATATAAAGCACCTGCTTTTAACCTCTACTGTAGGTGAGCGTAATTTGGTCAATAACTCAGAGCTTTGTGTTTTTATACTTTATTTATCTTTATCTTTTCAAGTCTGTTTGATCTTCTCAGTTGCGGCACAAAGAAAATACTTTTTATTTCATGTTCTGTACTTTGACTTCTGCTAGTTATTTATTTTGTAAATGCTGTGAAAACTGTTCAAAAATTTTACATTATTTCCATTCTTAACATAAAATGATCTTGTTTTTTTGACATAAAAGAAAACTTTTGTAAACTGTTTGAAATAACTTTTGCAGGTTTATGAAAACTGCCTGGCTACTCTGAAGATTCCAAAATCAATTTTGCATGGTTCAGATTTATTATTGATGGGGTTTCCACAATCTGGAAACTCATATTTTTTGTTGATGCAGCTTGATAAGGATTTTAGGCCTCTTTTTAATTTACTAGAAACTCAACCAGATACGGGTGGAAAGTCACAGTCAGTCAGTAACATCAATCATGTTATTCGCTTTAATAAAATTGACATTGGTCAGATGCAGATGATTGATGATGATTTGAATTTGAGCCTTCTAAACTGGGAGAAGATAAGCACCCTGCCAAACTTAGCAACTTTGAATCAACTTTCTAAAAATGCTCTTCCAGAGTTAGGGTTGGAGCATGCGTTGCAGCCTCCTGACTGTTCTCAATCAAGTTTTTCGTCTATTGTGGACGAAGTGTTTGAATCTGAGAAAGATGTATTAGGAAACCATCTTTCCAATCAAAGTTTTTCCTCTTCATATGGTGTGCCATCCTTTTCACACTTGAATTCTCTTTCTACTAATGGTCAAGGAACAATGGTTGGTGTTGGCACCCCTAAGTTGGATGGTGGAATCCAAAATTCTCAAATAAATACCTTCAATAAAGTTTCTTCTGGTTTGAATGGTTCATTTTATCTATCTGGTAATGCTAAGGGTCAACTTAACAGTAACAGTTCTGCTATGTTCTCAAGCTCAATGAGAAACCCTCCTTTTCAGAAACTTCCATCTTCAAAATCTGAACAGGATTTGAGCTCTCTCAAGTCTCTGTATTCTACTGAACTTAGTCAGTTTAATGCTTTGGATGAGGATCAGACCAAATTGATAAACAGTTCTGGTTCTGCATTAGTTGCGAATAGAGTAGGGACAACTGTTTCTCGGGTCTCAGTACCTGTTAGCAGAATGAATGGCTCCAAAGGTTCTTCTTATAGCCATTTAGTTGGACATTTGGGAAGTACTGGATCAAGTTCATTGACTGCTGCCCCCTCTTGTAAGCGCAGAACTTTGGCTATATTATTAAGGGTAGTCTTGATTTACTATCTTTTCCTTCTTAACTTGTTGAGTTTTTTTTTTACCACAGGTCAAGCTTCAGAATCCGGAGCATCCCATGCCATAGGGCTCAGGGCTATTTCTAAACCGGAGAGAACGCCTCATAAAAGATATCTTTCTGAGATTTTAACCATGATACCATCATTCAAAGAGCTAGAGCAGGATGATCGACCATGGAAGAGAATGAGAACCTTAGAATCTACTGATTCATCGGGACTATCAGCTTTCCCATCATGCAGATCTGGTGAGCACATGTATGGGAGTCTTCTTGCTGAAGCTATCCATGGTAATGCTCCTTCAAACATATATGTGTCTGTCCTCCTCCATGTAATTAGACATTGTTCACTTTGTATCAAGCACGCTAGACTAACAAGTCAGATGGAAGCTCTTGACATTCCATATGTTGAAGAAGTTGGTCTGCGAGCTTCATCTTTAAACTTGTGGTTCCGACTGCCACTTGCTCAGGATGGCTCGTGGCAGCATATTTGTTTACGTCTAGGCAAACCTGGAAGCATGTATTGGGATGTTAAAATAAAAGACCAGCATTTTCAGGAATTATGGGAACTTTGTAAGGGAAATAATAGTACACCATGGTACCCTGGTGTTCGTATTGCTAATGCATCTGATGTTGATTCACATATCCATTATGATCCTGAAGGAGTGGTTTTGTGTTATAAAACAGTTGAAGCTGATAGCATTGAGAGGCTTGTTTCAGATTTAAGAAGGCTGTCTAATGCACGGTTATTTGCTCGTGGGATGAGGAGGCTAATTGGTGCCAGGGCAGATGATAAATTAGATGATTTAACTGCAAGCTCTGACAATAATTTGCAAATACAAAAAGCTGCTAATGAGCCTGTTGACAAGTTAACCGAACAGATGAGAAGAATTTTCAAGATTGAGGCTGTTGGTCTTATGAGTTTATGGTTTAGCTACGGCTCAGTGCCTTTTATGGCACACTTTGTTGTTGAATGGGAGGCTGGCAAGGAGGGCTGCACAATGCATGTTTCTCCGGATCATCTATGGCCGCATACAAAGGTTTGTGCTTTTCTTTTTTAAAATTTTTTATTTGTGCTTGTTAATTCAAATACTTTAAACACTGTCGTTGTCAGGTATCAAGTTCTGTATAAGAAAAGTGGAGGGTTGCGTTAGGTAGTCGACAACCAGCATAAAACTTGTTTAATAATCATGACATGAATTCTTTAAAAAAATCTGTTAATGCTAGGGCGTCCCCTCGAAGCGATGCATTGCATGGCCTGAATACAACGACAAGTGTGCAAGGACCGTTGCATCGGCGCCCACGTGGAGTGTTAAATAGGCAAGGGTTCCCACATGAAGGACGGATGTGGGCAAATAAGTTAGTCCATAAAACTAAAATTTGGATTGAAACTTATAATATAGGTTCCCTTATAGAAAAATTAATGGAATTGATATATATTATGATTCATAGGAAGATAAATATTCTGTGCATCTAGGAAATTAAATGGGTTGGAGAGAAAATTAAGGAGATTGATAGTTTACTATTTAAACTATGATATTTGGGTAGAAGTCGTACTAAAAATTGTGCATATATGATTATATATAAGAGTTTGAAGGATAATGTTATAAATATTAATAGAATTGGAGATACAATTATAGGTTTAAAGATTGTTGTTGATGATAATATTGTTAATATTATAAGTGCTTATGTTCCTCAAGTAGGTTTCGATATGAGTTCAAAATTAAAATTTTGGAATGACTTAGAAGAATTAATATAAAAGATACCTCTTAAAGAAATAATTTTTATTTTGAGGAGATTTAAATGAACATGTTGGTAGAGAGATAGATTTTAAAAGCATTCATGGTGGTCATGAGTTTGGAACGACAAATGAATGTGGTAAGACCATTTTTAGATTTTTCTTTAGCTTATGATTTTTTAATTGCTAATACCTTATTTACGGAAAGAGATGAGTATCTCATCACTTATAAAAATGGATATAGTCAAACTCATATTGATTATTTTCTCATAAGAAAATTAGATCGTTTACATTGCAAAGATTGTAAAGTTATTCAGAGTAAAAATTTATGCACCAAACATCGATTATTAGTTTTGGACTTTAAGATTAAGGGACAAAAAATAAAAAATAAAATTAAACGTTTTTTTAGTATTAGATTAAAGAATATTAACAAAAATATTTTTGGAAATAAGATTTTAAATCTTAAGATTTTGTCTGTGCATGAGGATGCTAATATTATGTGAGAAAAAGTGGCTAGTGATATTAAGAATATTGCAAAAGTTGTCCTTGGAGTATCAAAGGGAATAGCTCTTAATAGTAAAAGTAGTTGGTGGTGGAATCGAAATGTGCAAGAAAAGATTAGAAATAAGAAGCTTTATTATAAAAATTGGTTTAATTTTAAAAATTCTGATAATTGGGAAATATATAAAGTGACTCGCAAGGATGCTAAGAAAGCAATATGCGATGCAAAGACATTAGCTTTTAGTGATTTATATAATAGATTAGATACTAAAGACGGAGAAAGATATATGTATAAGTTAGCCAAACAAATAGATAGGAGTAGTAAGGATTTAGTTCAAGTGAAGTGTATTAAAGATGAAGATCAAAAAATACTTTTCTTAGAAGATGATATTCAACAAAGATGGATGAGATATTTTGCTAAACTTTTTAATGAAGATTGTGAAAATAAGATTGACTATAGTGACCTTAGCACCCTAAATGAAAATAAAGATTTTTATTTTTATCGGCGTATTAGTAAAACTGAAGTTAGAGAGGCTTTAAAGAAAATGAAGGGTGGAAAAGCTGTTGGACCTGATGATATTCTAATAGAGGTGTGGAAATGCTTAGGAGATGAAGGAATTTCATGGCTTACTAAACTTTTTAATACTATTTTGAAGACTAAAAAGATGCCATATGAGTGGATAATGAGTGTATTAATTCCTATTTTTAAGAATAAAGGTGATGCACAAGATTGTGCGAATTATTGAGGTATTAAGTTAATGTGTCATAATTTAAAACTTTGGGAGCGAGTTATGGAGCATAGGTTGCAGCGTGATACTAATGTTTCTCAAAATCAATTTGGATTCATGTCGGGTAGGTCGACTATGGAAGCCATACATTTATTAAGAGGTTTGATGGAGAAATATAGAGAAAATAAGGAGAATCTACATATGATAGTTATTGATTTAGAAAAAGCATATGATAAAGTTCCAAGAGAAGTGCTATGGAGAGTTCTTGAAAAGAAAGGAGTCAATAATGCTTATATTCAAATCATTAAAGATATGTATGCAGGAGCTATTACTTGTGTTCAAACACAAGGTGGATTGACCAAGTATTTCCCTATTTCGGTTGGGTTACATCAAGGATCAGCCTTAAGCCCATATCTTTTTGCTTTAGTCATGGATGTTCTCACTAGACATTTGCAAGAGGATGTACCTTGGTGTATGCTTTTTGCTGATGATATTCTTCTTGTTGATAAGACTAGAGAGGGAGTTGAAGGTAAACTTGAATTATGGAGGTCAACCTTAGAGTCTAAAGGTTTTTGCTTGAGTAGATCTAAAATTGAATATATGGAGTGTAATTTTAGTACTTATAGTCCTAGTGAGGGGATTGTGACTTTGGGCGATCAAGTCATTAATAAGAGTACACATTTTAGATATATTTGATCTATTGTTCAGAGTGGTGGTGAAATAGATGGGAATATTATCAGCGGAATTCAAGTTGGATGGTTGAAGTGGAGGAATGCATTGGGCTTGCTGTGTGATAGAAAAGTCTCCCTCAAACTTAAGAGAAAATACTTTAAGATGTTGGTGAAACCTGTAATGCTTTATGGTGCCGAATGTTGGCCATTAAAAGATAAGCATAATACTGAGTTAAGTGCTCTAGAGATGAGGATGCTCTGGTGGATGAGTGGCTTTACCCTTAGAGATAGGTTACGAAATGAGCATATACGTGAAAAGGTTGGAGTAGCTCCAGTAGAAGATAAGATTAGAGAGAGTCGCCTTAGATGGTTTGGTCACATAAAACGGCAGCCTTCCGATGACCCGGTTAGGAGAGTAGAGCTATTAGATTTGACTTATGTTAAGAAAGGTAGGGGTAGACCTAAAAAGACTTGGTTAGAAAATATTAGGAATTACCTTTCTTTATTAGATTTAAACGAGAATTTGACTTTTAATAGGACACAATGGAGAAAAAAGATTCATGTAACCGATCCCACGTAGTGTGACAAAGGCTTGATGTTGTTGTTTGTTGTTGTTAATTCACTTTTCTTGCTGCAATTTTTCTAGTTTTTTGGTGATATATGTATTTATTATATACCTTTTCTTTTTTCTTTTTTATTTCTGTTTCGGCCGTCTTAGTTTCTGTAGTGAATAATTATCTTTTGGTCCCTCATATACATGCCGATTCATTTTGTGCATCTTAAATTTAATAATTATCCAGCTACATTTTTCTTGGATTGTATTTTTCTTGATGTAGTTGATAATTAAATATACTATTTGGTGGGGCCATTCTAGTTGCAGATTACATAAAATGTTTAATTTATTCCCTTGACTTGTTAAATAGGAACCAAAGTAGCCCTACTATTAAAATCTAGGTTGAATTTGATGACAATGTTATGGCATGAGGCAAAAATATCACGGCTGAATCATAGATATAAGACGTTTTGGGAAGCTTTTTTTTTGTACAATTTTTTTTCATTACAATCTCTAATTACTTAACCTAGCCGAAATTAGGGGAAGCCATTACAAGTAAACACACTAGGTGAAGTCGAGATTAGATGATGGGCTGCAAGAGAAGGGAGTTACGTCTTGATCATTAGTTTTCCTGTGCATACTAGGAGAAGTGGAGACAATAGGTTACTTGAGCAGCTAACATGAACAGCTCTCGAGCAGAATGCATACTTTGTTTATTGTATTGATGAAAAGAGTTGAATGATTGAAATACATATTTTATTGTTTCTAAAAAAATAATTTCACTGAAATCAATATTAAAAAGTTAGAACTTTAATATTCTTAAGCACAAAATTTAAACTCAATTTACTTCATTACAATTGAATCAAGACAAAAAAATGTAAATAGAATTAGTTTTTTAAAAACAGCATCTCCTTCACAACCTAAGTAATCATAGTCCACTCTATACACAATGTCAGCTCATGAGTTGAAAGGCCTTCCAATGCCATCAGCATTTATAGTTTTTTATTTTTGTGGATTGATAATGTCTTTTTTTTTTAATTATCTATCCAAAGGATTGATGAAAGTTTTGAATGAATGCTACTAAAAATCTGTAATTTAAGTAATTTAACTTGTAAAATATTTTAGTTGATGCCAGTTCTAGTATATAACCTGATGAGATGTAACTTGATTATGCCAGTTCGTATGAAATCAAAATATGATTTTTAAGGCATTTGGATAGAAAACAAACTGTATCGGTAGGGTTTGAAAGGGGTTGCTACGAGCGTTATATAAACTTTGCTGTTGCTGGAGATTGATGGATGCGGACATGAAGCCCATTTTAGGAATGTTTGCATATTGATATTATGATGTAAGCAACTAGAAGCAAAACACAAAGAGAAAACAAAGTAAATCAAGACTTACTTTTTATAAATTTAAGACACCACTTGGAGAACAAAATAGGCTAAATAAACAACGAAATTTCAGAACAGAAAAGAAGCGATCATCCAATAAAGCCAAAGCAAAAGAAAATTAGCAAAAAGAAACAAACTAAAACAAACAAATGCTATCCTCAGAACATCCTACAAGAGGACTCCTCACATGCACCGAATGTAGGAATATATATTAAAATAAGGTTTAGATATGCAAACCAAGGGTCCACCACTGCAAAGGGGTCCAACGTCCTACCAAACTCCTCCAGCCAATGCCACCAAAACAGCCAACAAATCTTACCAACGGAACTAGAAGAAAGATACAGGTGGAGTGTAACTTGCGGAGAGACGAAGAGATTAGAAGCCCGAGAAGAAAGGTTGGAAAGAGCCCGCAGGATTTCCGGAGGGGATGAGAAAGAAGACGGACAAAGCTCGCAAGCTTTTCCAATAACCCGCAGGTCAATAGCAATTTTGCTCACAATAATTCACCTCCCATTTCTTCTCAAAGCATCTCATATATATAGGCAATAGAGGAGAAACTTAACAGCTCAAAAAAAACCCCTCAAATCCCATATAAAATAATAGAAATGAAAGGCCAAAAGTCACCTTGTTTGATAACCCAAGAGACACAGTAATTCCAAGCAGAACAAGGCCACGGAACCAACCAGGAGTAGATCAGCCATTTAGAAATCCTAAACGGCACTTTATTTCACAAGGAAAGCCACGGTTTCAGCACAGGAAACCAGGAGTCAAGTATCGGGTCCAGCAGCAGATGTTATTAGGGAGGGAGTCACGGCAGAAAAGGGGCAGAGAACCGAGGGGTCAGCAGCAGCAGCAAAACATGGAAGATAAATCCAGAGAAAAGAACTACAGCAGCCCCAATTTAAGAAGGATATGAAAGAACAAGTTCCACTCACCACATCTAGCTCCTAAACATTAAATCTCATAACCAAATATCAGCTCATAATGAGCTACACCACTTGTTAATAATGAGCTTGCACCTACTAAAACTTCAACAACTAAAGCTCCAACCGAAAACAGCCAAGACCCCCATGAAACCAGTAAACAGCCCAAAGGACAAGGTGGACCCCCAAAGCCAGCAAACCCAAGGTAAGCATAACCCAAACCTTTTCCTACCATGATCATTGGATTTACCACCATCATTGGATAGCATAAAAATAAAACAAAAATAGAAAATATAACTAATATTGTTCAAAACAAAAATAATGCAAAAAAATCTAAATGCATCATATTCAGAATAGTAGGCATAGAAAGGAGTAATAAATTGATTTCCTTTGTTTGCCTATTAGATCATGGATGCATTCAGTTATCATCAAAATGAATCAGGTGAGGTTTGATGATGTTAATTAATAAATACGAGAAAATGGATAAAAAGTTTGCAATTTGTTGGATGCGTGATAGGGTGCAAGTCTTAATGGGAAAGAATGTCGAAGGAGGTTTTGGAAGACTAGCTAAGTCGGAAGGTGTAATAAATGAGCATAAAGCTGAAGCCCCTGTTCCTAAGCGGAGGCTTGTGTCAGAATCGGATGAGAAATTCAATTCTGGAGAATGTTGGATGGAGCATAGGCAGGCAAAGGAAATCAATCTTCCAGCCTGGTTATTCTAGAAGGGTACTTTTTATTGTCCTGCATTTTTATCATCCTTGATGAAAAAAGATAGAAAAAGGTCTTTTGCTTTTTGGACCAATATTTTGTAGGTTGTTCAGTAAATGTCTTAGGATCAATTTTATCACCATGGGTAAATACTTCAATTTTAACCAAGGTTTAAAAAAAATTATATTGGGGATCAAGAAGATTTCCTCAATTAAATTGAAACTTAGGTTTCAAATTGAATCAATGCATGTTTTTTTGAATTAAGAACATTAAAAGAATCTTTAAAACAAAAACGCCATAAAAAACATAACCTTAATTCATAAAATACATATAACAAAGAAGAACACAAAGTTCAAAAAAATTAATAAAATTTCCAAGTTCAAAAAATATAAAAATTAGTGACCGAAGATAAGCATTGATGCCCTAAAAATTAACATCATCATTATCAGCATTGATCATCACTAATAGGATCATTTAAAGAATATTCGCAATATCTAATAGCTCTATTGGCATCCTAACACTCGTGTGGCTGTTCATTTTCTTCATCATCCAACACTTTCACTTTTTTATTTCCTACATCAAGATTATTATAATAAGTGCCCTCATAACAAGGAAATATTAAATAATAATTTATTACATATTTCATAATGAATATATTTTACCAATCTTTGAAGGTATTTTATGTTGAACCTGATTTGTGTTTGGTGAATCTTTGCTAATTTCTACTAACTTCTATTATTTTTGCAACATAAATATCAATGTCTTCATTATTATATGATCCAACATCACTTTCTTTATTTCCTTTCTTATTTTGGTTAACCACCTATTCATCTCTGCTGACAAATTATCAATAGTTAAAGGATCATCATCATTTTTGCGTGATGTTAATTTGAGATTCCTATTTTTTAATTTCTTATTGTATATGACATAAATGAAGTTTTTCATCCTATCCACTGCCAAACAATTTGCTCTCATTTTATGCACTTTATTGAATGTGCTCCAATTTCATTCACATATAGAAACTAAATCTATTCAGCTTAAGACTATGATTGCAAACATTTTTAATTATAGTATTTCATCTCCAAAGTGCATCTAGCAATGCTCTGAAAAGTTAAAAAAATAAAATTAGAATAACATTAATTACAAATTTTAACAAACTTAAACATAAGTTTAAATTAACAATGGTGCATGTTTAATAAACTTAGATTCATCAACTCATTATAAAAACACCATTCTATTATTAGTGTTGACTAGAAAATTGATCAAACCTCAACCTCTTATTTCTTGCCAACCATCTGATAGTATCAAAATCCCTATTTGTGCCTGTGTATTCTAAATTTTTTGAACTATCTAATCAAAAGTATTCACTTCTTTTAGTTCTTATGTTTGATGCTTATGCATGCTTGGAGTTTTCAATCCTTGACTATAGTTCTCTATGGAGCGTGCTATACTGAAAAAGGAAGGAGTCCTGATAACATTAAATTAAATCTAATTTTTATAAAAACTCTTTCAACATCCATACAAACTTTATTTTATTATTTGTAGGACACTAGTGAGATATTTTGGCTTCGTTCTTTAACTGCAAGACATAAATCTTCAATAAATTAATCCATAGGATCTCAAATTCCTCTAGTGAAAATCAATGTACTATCAGTACCACTAGTAGGACTAGAATTAGAATAACCCTAATATGATCCATCTTCAATCATTTCATCTATATCTTGTTGGTGTTGATGCTTTGCCCTTAGGGCATCTCCAACCGAAAAACTCATTTTTCACTCCAAAATGCAGTAATACATCAAAATGCAGTAACTTGTCTCCAACCGAACTCCATTTTCTAACACCAAAAAAAGAATATTCCTTGTATATTCCTTAATCATTAATATTATTTATCAAATTTTTGAATTAAATCTAATATAATTAAAATAAATATTTTTTGCTCTATAAAATAATTTGGAATATAAATATGTCATAATTTTTAAATCTTTTATGTATGAGAATTTTATCTTAATTTTTATCTTAATGTTAACTTACATTAATTAATTTTGTAAAAAAAAATTTAGATTACTAAAAAATAAGATATTTCTAATTTATTATTTTAATTAATAAAAAATTCTAATTTTAAATCTTTAAAATTAATAATTAAGTGGCGGGTGAACAAAAAATTTAAAACAAAAAATTCTAATTTATTATTTTAAACTTAATTTCAAATTAAAAAAAAAAGGCAAATGGCGGGTGAACAGTGCGACGCCAAATATGGCGTCGCACTGTTCATCGGCGACCGTTTGCCGTAGAAAATAGCGCTCCACTGGAGCGATGTCAAGCGCGGCAAACAATCGTTTGCAGATCCATTGGAGATGCCCTTATATAGAAACATTCAAATAGCGTGATATCTCTGATTTAGCTTAATTTGAAACTTTCTCACATTGTCCCACATTCCTATGAGTTTAAGCAAGATGATCATTTATTATTTTAATTTCTCTTGTGATAATTTTGCTGTAAAAATTACCTTTGATCAACATGAGTCTCATACTTTCATGCAATATATTTTCTTTTAACAACAAATTTTACCATTGTAGATTACAAAGGATTAGTAGAACATTAAAAAAATCTTAAGTAATTGATTTTAAAATCTTTAAATAAAATACTCCAACTAAAAAAAATTAAAAAACTATTTCATGTAGTCAAATGTATGAAAACCACATTTATTTTTATATTAAAGCCATGAAAGGTCACCATAGGTTCATCTTCAATTTTTTAAAACAAATGACAGAACCATCGTGTGTTGTGGCTCTGCATGCGGTGAGTGGAATCAGGGCATGTGGTAGAACTGGGGATTGTATCTTTTAGGTTTTATAGGATATATTTTGATTATTATTATTATTTTGTGAAACCCATAAGCCTATAATGTAAAATTTTCAATTAAATGTCCAATTTAAATATTTTCAAAAGCTTATATCAACAGCTGTAATTCTAAACCCACGCCTTAGTGGGTCGCTTTAATATCCTAAATCCACATCTCGATCAATTGAGGTGTGGAATTTGAAAGATGGGGAAAAATAGGTTTTAAATCTTTTTTTTATCGTCTCCGAACGAAATGGGTTTTGAGGTGTAGGTTGTGTGTATTTTTATTTTTTTAACTATGATTATGACTTTTTTAGATATATCATTTATTTAAAAAATTTGGCATATATAATTTACATAAATATCATTATTATACCTTGATTTTTCTAGCTTTTTTTACTTTGCTTCTTTCTAGAATTAACATTTAAATGAATTGGTTCTTCATTTTGATTGGAGTCTACTTCTAATTTATGCGCACTATTTTGATTAGTTTCCAATGTATCGATTTATGCTTTAACCATGCTAATGTCATTATATAAACAATTTCATTTGTTTAAAAACTCAGTCAATTTTGTTCATAAAGTTGTTAAATTTCATTATTTTCATGTTTTTTTAAGTATTTTGGTTATTAGCTCTATTTCTAAGTAACGTTTTAACACATCCTAAATCTGTGATACCAATTTGATGCGAGATGATTCAGGGTTATGGTTTCTTAATGCAAGTCATATGATTAGTAGTATGCTTTCTTGCAAGGAAGAATTGTGGATTAATAGATCATAAGTTTTCAATTAATCCAACAACTTATTTTTTTTTAATGGAAACATGTTATCCTAGAATTGAAGACCAGTTGATACAAAAATGAAAAAAATATCAGAGAGTATCTAATGTAGAACCTAGCTAGCCATGGCTGGACAATTCAAAATCTGAAATTTAATTTCAGATTTTAATGTTTGGAGAGGAGGGAAGAATTTGAATTTGAATCTTCTCCAATGAAAGGAGAGAGGAAGGGTGGGCCGACCCCTTGATGGAGATTTAATTGAGCGATTAAGAGGGGTTGCTAAGTTTTGAAATTTAAATTAGGAAAGGAGATTTAGATGGAGATTTAATTGAGTGATTAAGAGGGGTTGCTAAGTTTGAAAATTTAAATTAGGAAAGGAGATTTAGAGTATCTCATTTTCAAAATTTAAATTAATTTGAATGGTGTGGCCTTTCCTAATTTAACCCATCTATTTTAGGAAAATAATTTTAGATTTTAAAGAATTTAAAATCAGATTTTATAAACTTTGATTTTGAATTGAGAGGGAAGCAAATTCAAAATTTATGAAATTAATTTCAGCCAAATGGGTGGAGGTAATTGGGAAATTGATGGCTTAATTTGGGTGGTGGGGGGCTTAGAGGGGAAGGGGAGGGGCTCACATGCCTTAAAGAAGATGGGAGGAGATTAGGGGATTTAATTGAGTTTCCAATTTAAGTCAATTTAAATTAGGAAAGAGAATTTAATATAAATTATCTCTCCAATTTAAATTCAAATTTAAAATGCTTTTATTGGAGGGGCTTTCCAAGTATAACTCCTATTAATTTAGGAAAGAATTTCAAATTCGGATTGAATTGAAATGTAACATTATAACTCTCATAGTTTAGATTCATCACATATGGAAAGTAACCAATTTAGGGATTTGAATTTTGGAGGCAAAGGAGGGATGATTGGGGCCAACGATTTAGGATTAGGGTTTGGGGTGGTCGGCGGCTATGAGGAAGAGGTGGGGAGGCTTTGTTATCGGCGGTTGGGAGGAGGAGAGGAGTGGTTTTGGGTGTGGGGATTCGGCCAAGAGAGAGAAGGGAGAATGGGGTTCGGCCTAGGGCTAAGGTGGGGAATTTTGGCCAAGAGAGGGAGAGGGGAGGAGGGGTCGACAGCTAGGAGGGATGGGGAAGTGGCAGAGAAGATAAGCCACGAGCCCGGACGCTTCCTACGGCTGATGGGTAGTGCTTTGCCCTCACCTAGGGACTTCAAACAAAGAGCCCGGACGCTTCCTACGACTGGTGGGTAATACATTTTCCTCACCTAAGGACTTCAACTCTCATAAGAACTCTCAAAGCTTTTGAGAATAAGAGTGCATAATTTTTTTCTTAATAATCATTCATCCCTCAAAAAGAAGAGGGGGCTATAAATAACCAAAATACAATAATAAGACAAATGACAAAAGTGCCCCTGGAGTCACATAGGCCTACTCCCTCAAGTGAGAGGGTAAAAACAAAAAATGCATAAATAAATCAAAATATAAATAATAACTCAAAATAAAGTGGTATAATCATGGTCGTCGATCTTCAACTCCTCTGATAAACTTTCACGGCCGGATGTCCTCATCAGTTTCAGTAAGAAATTGGAAGCACATAAAATCAATTCAACATATTAAATTGATTTCCACAAGTTTTTTAACTTGCCATTTTTTTATTAAAATTGAAAGCACTAAACAACAGTATTAAATTATGCAGAGGAAATCATAAAATGGAACAAGGAACAACTTAATAAAAATAATTAAAAAAAAGCGTAGATGACCTCCAACAAAATCAGGTAGAGCACTCAAAGAAATTATATATTCAAGTTGCACTTCATAAAATTGAAAACTTGAAAAGTGAAAGTTTATTCAAGCCAAAATTTTTGAATTACATGCCTCAAATGACTCCTTATAGAATCCATATAAGCTAGGTTAGGAGACAAAGTTCACACAAGATCAGTTTCAATTTAAGTTTGAATTAATTTTCAGCTAAATCTTAGATATCCTAATCGACCCCAATTAAATTTGAGGTTCCTGCTCAACTGAATAGTAACTACCGTATGGTTATATAATTGCCACAAGAACCACGTGCTAATGATGCTCAGTTGCCGTAGAAGTTAAGTTGTACACTCCAATATCGCAAATCTGCACACATCTGCAATATCGACCACAAATTTCCTCAACATTCCTCCCTTATGTTAAAAAAAAAAAATCGAAATCAACACTTATAATTGAATGAGTAATTTCAAACAACCACTTATAATTGAATGAACAATTCCAAACTCTATTGCCTGAACACTTAAACTGCAACCAACATAGTCCACTACAAGAAACAACTAAACCAATCCAACCTAACTATCCAACAATAACCAGTATCCTCCAATCACATCCAATGAACATATACCTTCAAATACTACGAATCTCTAATAATGCCATGCATCATAAATGAAGAAATGATACTGTCTACCATAACCTCTCAAAATTTTAATGAGAATTGTCCTTAATTGAATCAAGTACTAAATTCATTACAAACATGTAACCCATCCTGACGTTAGGAAATAAATTACAAACTTTCTTAGCCAATAAAAATCTTCTCAACTATCAATCCATCATCATTATTTATATCCTCCAAAATAGAAATAAAAAAAACCAACTAATAAAAATAAATAAATAAAGAAGTTCACTATAGCCTTCCCAACCTTTTATGAAAACTAACAAACACTGAAACAAGATTGAAACATTACAACCATATAACCTACATATAGTTAGGAAATAAAATATGACATTTTTTTCCTCAATACAACCTTTCTTGACCATAATCACTAACATGCCCTCCAAAATAGAAATATCAAATAAAATAAATCAAGTAATGCAAAAAAAAAAACTGCACATTAATTAGTACTTTATCACTTTATGTGATGCTTCTAACTACAAAAACATGGATTTTTCCATCAACACTGTTGTTGTTGCTGTTGCTTACCCCAAAGTAATACTACAGCACTCTTTTAGTTTAGAATACCAATGTTATACTTTTGGTAATCTATTGTCTAGCATGCTATATTAGACAATTTTAATGTTATAATGTTATCTATAATTCAGTTTTGCATATCTATTATTGGAGGTGGTCCTACGCTGGCTTTTTTTTATTTTTTATTTTTTTCATGCAGTTCTTGGAGGACTTCATCAATGGAGGTGATGTTGCGTCATTCTTGGATTGCATCAGGTTAACTGCAGGACCCTTGCTGGCTCTAGCTGCTGCTATACCTCCTGCTAGGATGTCTGGTCCTGTATCTACTGGTCCCTCTCCCATTTCAAAGCAAGGAAGTTATTTGCCATCACAGGGATTTCTCCCTAATTCATCTATATCCAATGTTTCATCTATATCCAATGTTGTTATGCCTTTATCTCCTGCAGCCTCAACAGGAACTTCCGTTGCACCTCCTCTTAGCAGTCACAATATTCACAATGCAGCAACTCTTTCTGCTGCTGGAAGATGTGTTTCAGGAATTGTTCCCAGCTCACTGCTACCTATTGATGTCTCTGTGGTCTTGCGAGGCCCATATTGGATTCGTATCATATATCGCAAGAGGTTTTCTGTTGATATGCGCTGCTTTGCTGGAGACCAGGTTTGGTTGCAACCAGCGACGCCACCAAAGGGAGGGCCTGCATCGGGGGGTTCATTACCCTGCCCACAGTTTAGGCCTTTTATTATGGAGCATGTTGCTCAAGGCTTGAATGCTTTGGAGCCCAATTTTCCTGCGGTTACACATACTGGTGGCCATTTAAGTTTAAGCAATACTCTGCAAAGTTCAGCTGCTCAGCCTCTGTCAGCTAATGGCAATCGTTCTAGTCCTGTTACTGGTGTTGGAATGCCAAGACCTGTAGCAATTATTGGAAACCAGATGTCTGGCAACTTGAGTCGCGTCAGCAATAGCATGCTACCGACATCTGGGATGCCTTCAGGTATATCTGGGGTACCGATGCGAATAGCTCAAGGTACTGGAGTTCCTGTGCATGTTAGAGGGGAACTGAATACTGCTTTTATTGGGCTCGGAGATGATGGAGGTTATGGTGGTGGATGGGTCCCACTAGCAGCTCTTAAAAAGGTTTTACGTGGCATTCTCAAGTATCTTGGTGTCTTGTGGTTGTTTGCACAGTTGCCTAATCTTCTGAAAGAGATATTGGGTTCAATCCTAAAGGATAATGAAGGAGCACTGCTAAACTTGGAGCAAGAACAACCAGCCTTGCGCTTTTTTGTTGGGTAAGTTGTGAATTTTGTAATTCATATGTGCATGCATACTTCTGTAATGGTTCATGTGCATTTTTTTTCTAGTAGTAGTATTTGAAACGGGTATTTACCCTTTGATGCTCCTATTCTGTTTCACTGCAAATGTTTTTCATTCTCATCTAATATTTATGTTGTATTTTCTTACATCATACATCATAAACTAAGTGTTTGTGCAATTTCTAAGTGATGCTTATTGTAAGGTTGTGTTCAACTGTTGTACTTTTCTTAATCTTGGAATACATCTTATATTTGTTTTCATGTCTGAGATATTTTAGAGATTCGTCGGCAATTATTGGAGCTCCTACAGAAAGGGCGCACTTGAATGCTGTCATTTTAGTATCAGTTACTTTGAATCTGGAGAAGGTTTTCTCCACTTATGAGAACCACGAAGTGAATTTTTGGGCCCAATCTCTTAAATGACCTCTAAACTGAGATCCAACCATTAGTATGAATTTAAAGAATGAAAAGTGCTTTAGTGGTTAGATCTGAACTGACCATGTATTACGCCATTTGGGAGTAGTCTTTGCATTCAATGCATCATTATTTGAAGAGTTAACGCATAATCTAGTGCTTCTTGCATGCCGATTGAGGTTTTATTTGGGACAGCTTTCTTACTGCTTTCTAAAGCAGCTTTCTAGTCTAAGAAAATTTTGAACTATAAAGTTGCTTTAGAAAGAAATAAGAAAGCTGCTCCAAACGAAGCCTGAGTTGAGTATATAATTAGGCTCAACTGATAAATATATTGCCCTAGGTTGTACCCAGTGGCTCTTGGTTGGGTTTCAGTTCAGCCTTTTTAAGTGGTTTCGGGCATATCCATATATTTTCTTGAGTTGCTGATCTAGAACACTCGTTGATTTTGTAGTGGTTTCCAAGGGTGTGATGAGTTGGGGGTATGCAACTGAGATATATGAAAAGGTATTTTGTATTTTGTCAGTTCTTGCTAATCATAAACAAGTTGTTTCCCATTGGCCATTTTCTGAGAATTCACCAAAAATAATTTTTAAGATCCAGTTTGCTTAACATTGGCAAATGGTGCAGATCATCAAGGTGACATAAGCCTTTATTTTGGTGAGCTAATTAGAATTTGCTTTTGGGTCATATTTACCATCTAATGGTGACCAATCAAGTTCTATCTTTCTATAAGGATCATCATGGCCATAGAGCACAACAATATTTCTAGGTGGCTTCATGAACTACAAGAACAGTGAGTCTCTTTAAGAAAAAGCATTAGAAATGTACCTTATAAATTCTTATTTGCCTATACTCTAGGTGCAAAGGTGAAGGGATTCTAAGCGTCAAGAAAATTCATTTGCATTTTCATCTAGGATATCAACATAAATAAAACGTAACAATAAATATTGATTGTGGGGTAGATGTAGCCTTGTAGTAGTAATGTGAAGTTGATCTCCCAAACGTGTTCATTTCTGTTCAGGATGTTCATTCCCATGAAGTATTTTACCTTTTGGATTTTGCTTTGACTCCAAATTGAGGACTATCTTGATGATGGATCTCCTTCTTTCTCTGCATCTTTCTCCTGTTGAGTTTGCCTTTGAATTGCTATTCTCTTTTCTTGAATACTACCCTTAGGAGAGCTATTAGAGAGAGTTTAGAGAAAGGAGGGGGGGTCTCAATTAGGAAGAGAACATGTGAGGCTTCATTGGGGTACATGTTTAGAAGAGGGAGCCGTGAAAAGAGCGCCCATGTATGTCTTTACAACATGAGAGAAAGATGAAGTATTTGGAGGGGGAAAACATGCCTAAAATATTAGGAATAATAGGATTATTTTAATTTAATATAATTAAAATACAAGTTTCCCTATCCTTATTTATAGAAATGCGATATTTTTTAAACTAAGTCAAAATTTTAATCATGATAAGATAAATATATCATTATATCCTTAATTTAAAGGAAATTTATGAAAAAAGGATTATTTCTATCTAATTAATTGACAAGAGAATAATCCTAACTAGTGCACCTTTTAAAAATTCATTTGATTGAGCACGAATTTTGACACAATTTCAAATTTTAAAACAACAAAGTATTTTGGCAAAAAACTTTAGAAATTGATTTCAGGATCATTTGAACTCCATTTCTAAAAAAATTATATTTGAGACTTGAGACTATATGGCTCAATGAGATGATTCCAATATTACCAAGAATGCTTGGATTTGAATTCAAAAGAGTCTAAATAAATTATTTGTAAGTGCAAATTTCTTGAGGACATTTGGTTGTTAATTGTCTTTTAAATTTGCATACTTATGTGAAAACATGTATTTTGACAAGATCAATCCGATGAGCCTAGGATCACTCAAGTCTAAGTTCATTAATGCATTGAGATGCCCAAAAACATCATTTGATTAGAGTGTCCTTTCTCGATCCATTCGATGGAGTGCAAATTTTTTATATAAATGACCAGAAAGCTTCCTTAAAAATCTATAAATAAGTCTAGTTCTAATCATTTGATGGAGTACCTTTGGTTGAGAGAATTCATATACTCGAGGATCGTAGAGCTCTACCATCACACGACACACCAACATCGATATTCACATTTGCCACCACCCGACACCATCTGTCAGCCATTTAAGTTTAACACTTGCCTTACCACAATGCTCGGTCTCTTCTCCTATCAAGAAAACGACAAAGCCTGCTACCCATCATCATTTGATGATAACTTTGGCATCTCATGAGATGCTCCTTTATTTTCACGTTATAGGATATCTTCCATGGTTCATATCCTTTCATTTGTAGAGCTAGTTAGGGATCAGTCCAAGCAGTTCAAGCCCATTTTGGGCTTGATTTGGCTGTTTTGGACGTGCATGGACAGAACAACCAATTTTGGCCTATATGGGGCTTGCTGAGCTGATCTCACATACTAGCTTAATCAAAATGAGCCAATTGAATCTGGTCTAGTCTCCTATTACTTCTATCAATATTCTTGCCTGACGAAAGATTGGTTTTGTTATAATCCAAGAAATTAAGTTTCACGCTATCAGAGGTTTTACCGAAAAGTTGAATGGTAGCCCCTAATTTAACCTGTCCTCTTACGTGTATGAGAAATCTCGTGTAAGTCATGGTTCTCCTAGAATGCTAAAAGCTCATTCATTATTTGTAACCTTTTTTTTTTCAGAATTGTTGAGTCATTTGACTAAAATTATAAACTCTACTAGTTCAACTGAGTTGCTTAACACTTACAACTGTGCTTTCCTTTGTGCAGCGGGTATGTATTTGCTGTAAGTGTCCATAGGGTCCAGCTTCTTTTGCAAGTTTTGAGCGTTAAACGTTTCCACCATCAACAGCAGCAGCAAACACAAACCAGCGCACAGGAAGAGTTTTCAGCATCTGAAACTAATGAAATATGTGACTACTTCAGCAGGCGTGTTGCTTCAGAGCCTTATGATGCTTCGAGGGTTGCATCCTTCATCACCCTCCTTACCTTGCCAGTTTCAGTTCTGCGAGAATTTCTGAAGCTGATTGCCTGGAAGAAAGGTTTATCTCAGGTGCACGGTGGAGAAATAGCTTCGGCGCAGAGAGCACGGATTGAGCTGTGCTTGGAGAATCACTTGGGGTCTTCTTTTAATGAGAACTCAGAGAATTCATCTGTGTCAAAAAGCAACATTCATCATGACCGTGCCCACAGCGCCGTCGACTTTGCTCTTACTTTTGTCCTCGACCCAGTTCATATACCCTATGTCAATGCAGCTGGTGGAGCTGCTTGGTTGCCATATTGCGTCTCAGTGAGATTAAAGTATTCATTTGGTGAGAACCCTCATATATCTTTCCTTAGAATGGATGGAAGCCATGGTGGCAGAGCTTGCTGGTCCCGTGTTGATGACTGGGAGAAATGCAAGCAAAAGTTAGCAAAGGCGGTGGATTATGCTAACGGAAATTCTGTGGGAGATATTAGCCAGGGAAGATTGAGGCTGGTTGCTGAGTCACTTCAAAGAACGCTGCAGGCCTCATTGCAACAGCTAAGAGATGGCTCTGTTTCTTCTGGCTCCTCCTTGACATAGAAGTTAGAGATCTCACCAATGGCTGAATTCATTCTAGACATTGTACAGTGTAAATTAACCATCATTGAATGCTTGTTATAAGAACAGAGAAGCATCGTACATCAGGAAAGATGCATTAAATTCAGAAGGAAAAAGAAAAAAAAAAGGAATGATGAAATCCCAGAGTCTACGACAAAGCATTGGCAGAGAATTTTGAACTGGTAAATGCAGAAGCTTGAAACTTTTAAAATTTGATATGGACTACAAAAAGTTTTCTCTACAGATGATTGGAGCTATGCGACGTAAGTATCTGGGTCAGCTAAATGATATTTGTAATACACTCCTTGAAGAATAATTTAGCATTGTAGAAAAGTGGGCTAGGTGTTTTTAGTTGTTTTTGTAAGATTATGCCTAGTGAATTTGTAGCTGCTGCTGGATTATATTGGTTGTAGGAACTCTTATAAACTTGGCTTCCAGCTTGCCTTCGGAATCATCATCTAAAGAAAGACTTTGCTTTTCTAGTTCATATTCCAAGCATTTGTGTGTGTATATATGTATATGAAAGGATGGTGGGACTTTTGAGTTCTAGAAATTGAAGTTTGTTGATTCATAATAAGCTCGACATTAAGCTCTATAAGAAGCTCGATTCATGTTCGTTTTTGAACTCGTGAATAAGCTCGATAAAAATAATTAATATTTGACTATCTAATTAATAAATATAAACAATCATTACCATTGTTACATAAACAATTTTTTTTATTATAAATGTGTTTGTTCATAGATATGTTCATGAAAGTGTTTGTTTGATAGTTAAAAAAATTCATTAAATATGTTCGTGAATAAGCTCGATAAATACTAAACGAACGAACATGAACTGAACATGAATCGAACATGAACACTCCTTAATTTAAATGAACCAAACATGAACACAAACGTTAAAGTTTGAACAAACATGAACCAAACTTGAACAAGCTGATGTTAAATGAACACAAACATTAACACTCACATACTCGGCTCGGCTCGGTTCGTTTGCATCCCTAGTCTCAGGCTTCGTTTGGGATGATTTTCTTCCTACTTTTTACTGCAAATTTTAGCGCAAAAACTTTATTTTTTTAATGCTGATTTAAGAAGTAGTAATAAAGTCGTCCCAAATAAAATCTCAATTCGGTGTTTTCCTTTTTCTAAATATAGTTAATGTTAGCTTGTCATAGAGATCTAGTTGGTTATGTAGTCTAAGGCTGATTGGGTTGGGCAAATGTATC
This sequence comes from Dendrobium nobile, assembly GCA_022539455.1. Classification (NCBI taxonomy): domain Eukaryota; kingdom Viridiplantae; phylum Streptophyta; class Magnoliopsida; order Asparagales; family Orchidaceae; genus Dendrobium; species Dendrobium nobile. The sequence continues at coordinate 80,122,639 of CM039726.1, read as the reverse complement.
TCTTTTGATCCATAATTTTATTTAATAAAAAGTCGAATAATTATGATATAAATTATTTAATACATTATTATCTTACAAAATTGTTCTTGTTGGTTTAGGCAATAAAATCTTCTTATATATTAAAAAACTTATTATAAATTGTCATCTTTTGATGCCTTCTTAAAATAAAATAAAAAAAAAGTGCGTTCACCACAGCTGCGTTTCCTGTAAAAATGATTTTCAACTTCGGGTTCGTTTGGGACGGCTTTTTTATTGCTTCCTAAAACGAAGTTTTAGTACAAATTTTTTTTATTTTTTACTAAAACTCCGTTTTAGAAAACAATAAAAAAGAAGTCCCAAACGAAGCCTTCGTCCAAATAAACTATTGGATTAGCTTCTCAAAAAGCGGCCCAGCGCTATAAGTTAACGTAACCTGCTTTGCTTAAGAGTTGACCGCAAATATGAAATAATAAACTAACAGTTAAATAACGCGTCGGAATGATAAATAAATCCAAACAATGACCTAAAAATTTTGTTGGTTAGCAAACGGACGGATTGATCTGAGTGTTTTCCTCGAGCGGCCCAATCAGATCTTTTAAGCTATTCAATTACTTTGGCTTCGATCGAGCTACTTAATAAAACCTAATCATGGCCATCCAAGCCATCATGCATGGCTGGGATTTGCACCACGGTGATGGGAGGATATTCGGATCAAACAAAACCCTAACATTTATTGTAAAACCTTGGGGCAGGTCGCGAGATATCCCATTTTTGATTGGGCATTAGATTCCGTGTGGGGTTTATGATCTAGGGTTTCTTCTTTGGCTCTCTTCTTCTGTTTTTGGTTTTTTTTCCTTATCTTCCAGAAATGGAACTTATCAGCAGAAGCGAGAGCAGAGGAATCGTTCCTGCTGCTGCCCTTGAGTCGGTTTTGAAGTCTGTGGTGATGGAAACGATTTTGGATGCTGGAAAGTCTCTCTTTTGGCTTCTATGTGTGGTAATAATCTATTTGTTCTTACCTCTGCGGTTTTATTATGAACTTTATGTATTTTTATGTCTTGAATTAGATGCCTGTGGACTACAGTTGTGATCTTGCGTGTTGTGGTTAGATTAGACGCTCAGGATCCTGTTGCATAGGTTATTTATTTTGTGAAAGTTCTTCTCTTTTTTTTTTACTTTGATTGCAATAGGTAATTCTTTTTTTCTTATGCTTTGTAAATTTTATCTTATATCAATTTTTTTTTCTATGTAACAGTCTTGTTGTAGACCTGACTGGATGATTCTTATTACTTTCAGAGATCATTGTCGCCAATAAGCTATCAGAATTTATATATATACTTTTGCCCTTTGTTTACTTGTATATGTGTGCTTTCTCATTTATTTCTGGAATTTAAGAATGTATGATTGACTTTTCATATCCATGGTTTGCACTATTAGATGTTAGGGCTTGTATTCATTTTGTTTCTTTGTTTTTTTTTTTTTTTTTGTAAGCTATGTGTTTGTTCCTCCGTTTGGATCTAAATCAAAGAATCAGATTCTGTATTTTTAGATCCCTGGGATGCTTTGGATTTGACTAAACCCACTACCTATAAATTTACAATGCCGTTTGAGGATTTTTTGTTTACAGCTGTGTTATTGTTTTTCATGGTTTTTTAGAGGTGAGATTAATAACGATTTGATGTCCAGCAGATTTGAAACTGACTCAAAATTGGCTCAAAATCCTTTTTGAGTTGAGCAAAATTAAGTTGTAGGTTTGCTTGATTTGAGCTGAACATGGTTCATTAATGTATATTCCAGCCAATAAGTTGATCGGATTTTGATTAATTTCCAATGTCTAAAAACAAATCCTTAGTTAATACATACATACATATATACACTGTATTCGATCTTAGTCAAGCTTGGCTCCTGATTTAACTCCTTGACTCATGGCTTGCATGAAAACGACAATACTGTTATGGACACCAGTTAATAAAGCACGCTATGTTGAAGCCTACCTATAGATCCAGCAGTCCAATAAACGACATGATGGTTAAACAAGCAATATCCAAGGCATCACTTGCCAATCTATAAAAAAATATAAAAAGGTGTAGCAAATCCTAGTAGATAATAAATGTGAGCTTCTTTCACTTTGTCCATGTTAATTTCAAAATCAAATCAATCCAGTTATTAGTATCATACTTCTTGTAAATAAATAAATATTATAGAAGTTGAAAATAAATGCAGAATCTCTGAAAATTCTGAATAATAACTTTTTTTTTTATTATTTTCAATATACCATAATCGGTATTTATCTGATTTACAAATGATTTGTAAATTTTGGACAAATTAATTATGACTAGTGTTTGTTCTTTTTTTTTTTAAATGCCTATGCTGGTCCAAGCCTGGATGAAAAAAATTGTGGGAAAATTTGTCAAAACAAACTTAGACCTCCGTTGAAAAAAATTTCTAGCTCCGCCACTGCCTTGACTTCATTCCTAGAAAAAAAATATTCCTAGTTTTTTATTTTTTAAAGCCAAATTCATAGCCCTGCTTAAAAGTTAATGTTTTACATCCACTTGAAGGTATTACCATTGGTGCTTAGGTTGAAGAGGGTACAAAAAATCCACATAATTGTTGTTTAGATGATTTGGTGTACAACAACCTAGTTACATTCCCTTCCTCCTTTTGGACATATACTAAGTATAACATGTGTAATCATTGGACCTTGGGGAGAGTGACTTTTGAAACAAAAAGGTTCATTTTAAATTTATTTTTGAGTGAATATGGAATATGAATTTTGAACAAAAACACACCAAGTGCTACATATACTAGTGATTTATGAAAAGTCAAACATTTTGAAAATATTTGGAAGTAATCTTTTTGCGCAAAAAAAATTACTATTCATTTTATGTAAATAAAATGGTGAATAACTGAACAAATAAATTAGTGAGGAAATGCAAGCCTGAGAGGACTAGATTGGCCTTTTCACTTTTATCGGAGAACATCCTTTTTTTTCTTCTGGATTCATCTTCGCAGTTGTTCCATAGTCAGTTCAGAGGCGCATAGCATACTTCCACCATAGCATGACTAAGCAGAAATTGTGTTAAATTTACTTTCCTTAAAGAGTTTAAAAAATTGAGGTGAAAATTAGAAATTCACATTCCTTAGAGAACTCAAAATTTGAGATGAAAATGAAAGTTCTAAAGATAGAAATTAAGAATAAAAAACTTTTAGCATACTAATAATAAGGAAGAGCGGCAAGTTTGTAAAAGCATCTAAAGTGGCCTTAATTCATTCCACAGTGTAAGGCCTGCTCATGTTGAATTCTTCCACTGCAAAGCTATTTTCATGACCCTTTTTATTTATTTCTTCCATAGTAAGAGCTTAATACCATCTTTTAAGCACTTTCCAAATGGCTAATTATAGCTGCATCTTTATGTCACCTATATCTACTATTTAGGGCTAGAAATTTACTTTATTTTACTATAATATTATATTTATGTCACTAGACATGTTCTATTGCTTTTCTTTATTTCACGTGGTTTGACCTTAGTGTAATTCAAACTAATTTAAGATAGATTTTCCTGCTATTTGTTGGGCCAATGAATGGTGATCCAAACTTTGAATGGCTTTAGCCGTGCATATTTTTTGTCAATTGATTTTTATGAATGTGCTTTGAGATAGTTATACCCTGTATTGAAGTTGCTTTTTATAAAATTGCATTAATAGGTGCTTCCAAATTTGTGAATTCATTGTTCTCTTTCGAACCTATTTTTTGTTAATAGAAATTTTGCATGCATAAAGCATGATCATTTATTTGTATTGAACGCCTTAAGTTTATTTGTTTCTCAACACATGAATTACACTAAGTCACTAACTAATGTCTTTGACAAGACAAGTAATGCAAGTTACCTTTAATCTCTACAGAACCTATTTTGCTAAATTTGTGGTCATTTATGCTTCATAGTATCTATTTTTTGTCTAGAAATAAGGATGTTAGAGGAATATTGTTATGATGCAGCCCTATGGGTGGCTAGCTTGGAATTTAATTAGGGAAGCGTGTTTTCTATTTGATTTTTTTAATGAAATCTGCCATTGGGTGTGTGTAAATGTGATGCTATGAGTATGGACAAGCGGGAAGGTGTGATTAGACTCTTGCTGGAAGATGATTTAGATTAAACAATAGAGTTGTTATGTCTCCAATTTGTAAAATCTGCTCTTCTTCAGATAATGTGGTTTTATGTTTCATTCACATAATTTTTACCAAGAAGATTTATGTTTCTGAAGAAATGCTCAGGACGAAATTTGCGTATTACAATGGATAGAAATGATCACCTTTTCAATAGCCTATTAATCTGTCATTCCACAATTCTTTGGCATTAAAATCTTGTCTTGCTCGTTAAAATATGCAATAGAGAAGAAAACAGTTTTTTATGAACAAAAAGTGTCTATTCTTGAACACGGTCTACAGTTAGTTACCATTAATTAGAAATATATATTTTTTCAGGTTTGCCTTTTTATAAGCATCATCTAATATCTGGTTGATGGTTATCAGAAGTGATAATAACCGGCTTTTTCATTTGTGTTGAATTGGATGGATTTGCTTTAGGTAGCACTTAGTTGGATTGATCACTTGGTTTTTGCATATAGTAGCAACACCACTATGTTTTCTCTTATTGAGATTTTCTATTTTTGTGAAAGAAAGTGGTCAGATACAATTGACTACAACATATTTAGACTTTTAATGATTCTTTTGCTACAATATTTGGTATATCCTTTGATGGTTGAGCTTTTTTGGCTGGTAACATTTTATTGAATTGTGAAATGACTACTATGTTATGTTACGCTGCATCTTTCTTCTTAGTAAGCTTTTTACTTGTTATGGTTACTTTGAATTCTTCTTTGGTTCATGGTATGATGTTTATGGGTCACAAATTCAATTGTGAATTTAAGATTTTTTTTTTTTTTTCGAGTGGGGGGACATTTTAATAAAATCTAATTTTGCTATCTTAAACTTTATTCTAGATTGTAGTAGTTTTAAGTTGCCAAAACATCAACGATGAGTTGTCAATGTCTACAATGGTTTCTTCGTGACTTTGATATACTTTGATATCTGTGATTTTTATTTTTGTGGAGTGATAATGTCTTTTTTGTTTAATTAATCTATCCAAAGATTGATTGAAAGGTTTTGATGAATGCTACTAAAAATCAGTAATTTAAGTAATTTTACACTTGTAAAATATTTTAGTTGAATGCCAGTTCTAGTATATAACCTGATGAGATAAACTTGATTATCCAGTCCGTATGAAATCAAAATATGATTTATAAGGCATTTGGATAGAAAACAAACCTGTATCGGTAGGGTTTGCAAGGGGTGCTACGAGCGTTATAATAAACTTTGCTGTTGCTGGAGAATGATGAGATTGCGGACATGAAGCCCATTTTTATGGAATGTTTTGCATATTGATATTATGATGTAAAGCACCTAGAAGCAAAACACAAAGAGAAAAAAAGTAAATCAAACTTACTTTTTTATAAATTAAGACACCACTTGGAGAACAAAAATAGGCTAATAAACAACCGAAATTTCAGAACAGAAGAAGAAGCGATCGCTGGCCCGCGAGCGGAGAGGCCGAACGAGCAAACGGGAGGGGGGAAAAGTTGAGTGGCACCGCACCAGAAACTCCGCCACAGAGAGACAAAGCAGTCCTTATGCGAAGGAGCGCTAGCGGGAGGAGAGGCCTGTCGGGCCAGAGGGCGAGGAGGAGGACCGAGTCTCTGCAGGCGACGCATATGACAGCGGCCGTCATCATCACGGGCGGAAACGGGATGGGAGGGGAACAACGGGCGGATGTAGGGTTTAAGGATATACCCTTAGGGAGGGGGGGGGATCGAGGAGACAATACTCACACAATAAGGTTTAGATATGGCAAACCAAGGGTCCACCACTGCAAAGGGGTCAACGTCCTTACCCAAAACTCCATGCCAGCCCAATGCCACCAAAACAGCAACCAAAACTATACCAACGGCGAACTAAAACTAGAAGAAAGATACAGTGAGGTGTAACTGTGCGGAGAGACGAAGAGATTAGAAGCCCGAGAAAGAAAGGTGAAAGAGCCCGCAGGAATTCCGGAGGGATGAGAAAGTAATACGTGACAAAGCTCGTAATGCTTTCCAATACCCCAGGTCAATAGCATATTTTGCTCACAATAATTCACCTCCATTTCATTCTCAAAGCATCTCATATATATAGGCAAAAGAGGAGAAACTAACAGCTCAGAAAAAACCCCTCAAATCCCCATATAAAAATAGAATGAAAGGCCAAAAGTCACCTTGTTTGTAACCCAAGAGACACAGTAATTCCAAGCAAACAAGGCCAGGAACCAACCAGGATAGATCAGCCATTTAGAAATCCTAAAACGGCACTTTATTTCACAAGGAAAGCCATGTTTCAGCACAGGAAACCAGAGTCAAGTATCGGGTCCAGCAGCAGATGTTATAGGGAGGGAGTCACGCAAAAAGGAGGAGAAACCGAGGGTCACAGCCAGCAGCAAAAACACGGATAAGATAAATCCAGAGAAAAGAACTACAGCAGCCCCAATTTTAAGAAGATTATGAAAGAACAAGTTCCACTCACCCATCTAGCTCCTAAACATTAAATCTCATAACACAAATAACAGCTCATAATGAGCTACACCACTTGTTAATAATGAGTCTGCACCTACTAAAACTTCAACAACTAAAGCTCCAACCGAAAACAGCCAAGACCCCCATGAAACCAGTAAACACCCAAAGAGACAAGTGGACCCCCAAAGCCAGCAAACCCAAGTAAGCAAACCCAAACTTTCTCCTACCATGATCATTGGATTTCCACCATCATTGGATAGCATAAAAAATAAAACAAAAATAGAAAATAAACTAATATTGTTCAAAACAAAAATAATGCAAAAAAATCTAAATGCATCATAATCAGAATATGTAGGCATAGAAAGGAGTAATAAATTGATTTCCTTTGTTGCCTATTAGATCATGGATGCATTCAGTTATCATCAAATGAATCAGGTGAGGTTTGAGGATGTTAATTAATAACTACGAGAAAATGTAAAAGTTTGCAATTTTGTGATGCGTGATAGGTGCAAGTCTTAATGGAAAGAATGTCGAAGAGGTTTTGGAAGACTACTAAGTCGGAAGGTGTAATAAATGACATAAAGCTGAAGCCCGTTCCTAAGCGGAGGCTTGTGTCAGAATCGGATGAGAAATTCAAATCTGAGAATTGTATGGAGCATAGGCCAGCAAAGGAAATCAATCTTCCAGCCTGGTTATTCTAGAAGGTTACTATTATTGTCCTGCATTTTTATCATCCTTGATGAAAAAAGATAGAAAAAGGTCTTTTGCTTTTTGGACCAATATTTTGTAGGTTGTTCAGTAAAATGTCTTAGGATCAATTTTATCACCATGGGTAAATACTTCAATTTTAACCAAGGTTAAAAAAAAATTATATTGGGATCAGAGAAATCCCAATTAAATTAAACTTTAGGTTTCAAATTGAATCAATGCATGTTTTTAAATTAAAACATTAAAGAATCTTTAAAACAAAAACGCCATAAAAAACATAACCTTAATTCCATAAAATACATAAAACAAAGAAGAACACAAAGTTCAAAAAAATTAATAAAATTTCCAAGTTCAAAAAATAAAAATTAGTGACCGAAGATAAGCATTGATGCCCCTAAAAATTAACATCATCATTATTCAGCATTGATCATCACTAATAGGATCATTTAAAGAATATTCGCAATATCTATAGCTCTAGTGGCATCCTAACACTCGTGTGGCGTTCATTTTCTTCATCATCCAACACTTTCACTTTTTTTATTTCCCCTCATCAAGATTATTATAATAAGTGCCCTCATAACAGGAAATATTAAATAATAATTTAATTACATATTTCATAATGAATATATTTACCAATCTTTGAAGGTATTTATGTTGAAACCTGATTTGTGTTTGGTGAATCTTTGCTAATTTCTAGCTAACCTATTATTTTTGCAAACATAAATTATCAATGTCTCATTATTATATGACCAACAATCACTTTCTTTATTTCCTTTTCTTATTTTGGTTAACCACCTATTCATCCTGCTGACAAATAATCAAGAGTTTAAAGGATCATCATCATTTTTGCGTGATGTTAATTTGAGATTCCTATTTTTAATTTCTTATTGTATATGACATAAATGAAGTTTTTCATCCTATCCACTGCCAAACATTGCTCTCATTTATGCACTTTATGAATGTGCTCCATTTTCATTCACATATAGAAACTAAATCTATTCGCTTAAGACTATGATTGCAACATTTTAATATATAGTATTTCATCTCCAAAGTGCATCTAGCAATGCTCTGAAAGTTAAAAAAATAATAATTAAATAACATTAATTACAAATTATTAACAAACATAACATAATTTAAATTAACAATGGTGCATTTTAATAAACTTAGATTCATCTCAACTCATTATAAAAACACCATCTATTATTAGGTGTTGACAGAAAATTGATCAAACCTCAACCTCTTATTATTCTTGCCAACCATCTGATAGTAACAAAATCCCATTTGTGCCTGTGTATTCTAAATTTTTATGAACTATCTAATCAAAATATTCACTTCTTTTAGTCTTATGTTTGATGCTTATGCATGCTTGAGTTTTTCATCCTTGACTATAGTATCTATGGAGAGCTATACTGAAAAAGGAAGGAGTCCTGATAACATTAAATTAAATCTAATTTGTATATATAAAACTCTTTCAACATCCATAAAACTTATATTTTATTATTTGTAGACACTAGTGAGACTATTTTGGCTTCGTTCTTAACTGCAAGACATAAATTCTTCAATAAATAATCCATAGGATCGTCAAATTCCTCTAGTGAAAATCAATGTACTATCAGTACCACTAGTAGGACTAAAATTAGAATATACCCAATATGATCCTCATCAACATTTCATACTATATCTTGTTGCGTGCACTTTGCCCTTAGAGCATCTCCAACCGAAAAACTCATTTTCACTCCAAAATGCAGTAATACATCAAAATGGAAACTTGTCCTCCACCGAACCCATTTCTAACACCAAAAAAGAATATTCCTGTATATTCTTATCATAATATTATTGATCAATTTATTTGAATAATCTAATAAATTAAAATAAATATGTTTGCTCATAAAATATTTGGAATAAAATTGCATAATTTTAAATCTTTTAATGTATGAGAATTTTATCTTAATTTTTATCTTAATGTTAACTTACATTAATAATTTTGTAAAAAAAAATTTAGATTACTAAAAAATAAGATATTTCTAATTTATATTTTAATTAATAAAAAATTCTAATTTTAAAATCTTTAAATTATAATTAAGTGGCGGTGAACAAAAAATTAAACAAAAAATTCTAATTTATTATTTTAAACTTAATCAAATTAAAAAAAAAGGCAAATGGCGGGAACAGTGCGACGCCATAGGACGTCGCACAGTTCATCGGCGACCGTTTGCCGTAGAAAATAGCGCTCCACTGAGCGATGTCAAGCGCGGCAAACAATCGTTTGCAGATCCAATGTGATGCCCTTATATAAAAACATTCAAATAGCGTGATATCTCTGATTTAGCTTAATTTTGAAACTTTTCTCAATTGACCCACATTCCTATGAGTTAAAAGATGACATTTATTAGTTTAGATTTTCTCTTGTGATAATTTTGGCTGTAAATTACCTTTGATCAAGCATGATCACATACTTTCATGCAATATATTTCTTTTAACAACAAATTTTACCATTGTAGATTACAAGGATTAGTAGAACATTAAAAAAATCTTAAGTATTGATTTAAAATCTTTAAATAAAATACTCCAACTAAAAAAAAATTAAAAAACTATTTCATGTAGTCAAATGTATGAAAACCACATTTATTTTTATAATAAAGCCATGAAAGTCACCATAGGTTTCATCTTCAATTTTTAAAACAAAACAGAACCATCGGTGTGTGGCTCTGCATGCGTGAGTGGAATCAGGGCATGTGGTAGAACTGGGATTGTATCTTTAGTTTTTTATAGGATAATATTTTGATATTATTATTATATTTGTGAAACCCATAAAGCCATAATGTAAATTTTCAATTAAATGTCCAATTTAAATATTTTCAAAATGCTTAATCAACAGCTTAACTAAACCCACGCTTAGTGGTCGCTTTAATATCCTAAATCCACATACGATCAAATTGAGGTTGGAATTTGAAAGATGTGGGGAAAAATAGTTTTTAAATCTTTTTTATCGTCTCCGAACGAAATGGATTTTGAGGTGTAGGTTGTGTTATTTTATTTTTAACTATGATTATTGACTTTTTTAGATATATCATTTATTAAAAAATTGTGTCATAATAATTTACATAAATACATTATTATAACCTTGATTTTTCTAGCTTTTTACTTTGCTTCTTCTAGAATTAACATTAAATGAATTGGTTCTTCATTTGGATGGAGTCTACTTCTAATTTAATGCGCACTATTTTGAATTAGTTTCCAATGTATCGATTTATAGCTTTAACCATGCTAGTCATTATATAAACAATTTCATTTGTTATAAAAAACTCAGTCAATTTTGTACATAAAGTTGTTAAATTTCATTATTTCAGTTTTTTTAAGTATTTTGGTTATTAGCTCTATTTCAAGTAACGTTTTAACACATCCTAAATCTGTGATACCAATTTGATGCGAATGATTCAGGTTATGTTCTTAATGCAAGTCATATGATTAGTAGTATGCTTTCTTGCAAGAAGAATTGTGGATTAAATATCATAAGTTTTCAATTAACCAACAACTTTTTTTTTTTTTTTAAGTGAACATGTTATCCTAGAATTGAAACCAGTTGATACAAAAATGAAAAAAATATCAGAGAGTATCAATGTAGAACCTAGCTAGCCATGGCTGGACAATTTCAAAATCTGAAATTATAATTCAGATTTTAATGTTTTGGAGAGGAGGAAAATTTGAATTTGAATCTTCTCCAATGAAAGAAGAGGAAGGGTGGGCCGACCCCTTGATGGAGATTTAATGAGCGATTAAGAGGTGTGCTAAGTTTTGAAATTTAAATTAGGAAAGGAGATTTAGAGGAGATTAATTAGAGTGATTAAGAGGGGTTGCTAAGTTTGAAAATTTAAATATAGGAAAGGAGATTTAGAGTATCACATTTTCAAAATATTAAATTAATTTGAATGGTGTGGCCTTTACCTAATTTAACCCATCTATTTAGAAAATAATATTAATTTTAAAGAATTTAAATTAAAAAAAATAAAACAATTTATAAACTTTGATTGATTGAAGGGAAGCAAATTCAAAATTTTATGAAATTATTTCAGCCAAAGGGTGAGTAAATTGGAAATTGATGCTTAATTTGGGTGGTGGGGGCTTAGAGGGAAGGGGAGGGGCTCACATGCCTTAAAGAAGATGGGAGAGATTAGGATTTAATTGAGTTTCCAATTTAAGTCAATTTAAATTAGGAAGAGAATTTAATATAAATTATCTCTCCAATTTAAATTCAAATTTAAAATGCTTTTATTGGAGGGCTTTCCAATTATAACTCTCTATAATATTAGGAAAGAATTTCAAATTCGGATTGAATTGAAATGTAACATATAACTCTCATAGTTTAGATTCATCACATATGGAAAGTAACCATTTAGGATTTGAATTTTGGAGGCAAAGGAGGGATGATTGGGGCCAACGATTTAGGATTAGGGTTGGGGTGGTCGGCGCATGAGGAAGAGGGGGAGCTTTGTTATCGGCGTTGGGAGGAGGAGAGGAGTGGTTTTTGGGTGTGGGGATTCGGCAAGAGAGAGAAGGGGAATGGGTTCGCCTAGGCTATGGGGGAATTTTGGCCAAGAGAGGAGAGGGAGGAGGGGTCGACACTAGGGGGATGGGGAAGTGGCAAGAAATAAGCCACAGCCCGACCGCTCCTACGGCTGATGGTAGTGCTTTGCCCATCACCTAGGGACTTCAAACAAAGAGCCGGACGCTTCCTACGACTGGTGGGTAATACATTTTCCTCACCTAAGGACTTCAACTCTCATAAGAACTCTCAAGCTTTTGAGAATAAGAGTGCAATATTTTTCTTAATTATACATATATCCCTCAAAAAGAAGAGGCTAAAATAACCAAAAACAATAATAAGACAATGACAAAGTGCCCCTGGGTCACATAGCCTACTCCCTCAAGTGAGAGGGAAAAAACAAAAAATGCATAAATAAATCAAAATATAAATAATAACTCAAAATAATGGTATAATCATGTCGTCGATCTCAACTCCTCGATAAACATTTCACGGCGGATGTCCTCATCATTTCAGTAAGAAATTGGAAGCACATAAAATCAATTTCAACATATTAAATTGATTTCCACAATTTTTAACTTGCCATTTTTATTAAAATTGAAAGCACTAAACAACAGTATTAAATTAGCAGAGGAAATCATAAAAAGAAATGGAAAAATAAAAAAAAAGAGATATACAAACAAATAAAAATAAAAAGCGAGATACCTCCACAAATCAGTAAGCACTCATAAGAATTATATATTCAGTTGCACTTCATAAAATTGAAAACTTGAAAAGTGTAAAGTTATTCAAGCCAAAATTTTGAATTACATGCCTCAAATGACGTCCTTATAGAATCCATATAAGCTAGGTTAGAGACAAAGTTCACAAAGATAGCAGTTCAATTTAAGTTTGAATTAATTTCAGCTAAATCTTAGATATCCTAATCGACCCCAATTAAATTTAGGTCCTGCTCAACTGAATAGTAACACCGTATGTGTAATATAATTGCCACAAGAACCACGTGCTAAGATGCTCAGTATGCCGTAGAAGTTAAGTTGTACACTCCAATATCGCAAACTGCACACATCTCAATATCGACCACAAATTCCTCAACATTCCTCCCTTATGTTAAAAAAAAAAAATCGAATCAAACTATAATTGAATGAGTAATTTCAAACAACCACTTATATGAATGAACAATTCCAAACTCTATTGCCTGAACACTAATACGCAACCAACATAGTCCCACTAACAAGAAACGAACTAAACCACAACCAGACCCTAACATCCACAAAACCAGATCCTCCAATCACATCAATGACATATACCTCAAATACCGAACTCTAAATGCCCATCATAAATGAAGAAATGATACTGCTACCATAACCTCCAAAAATTTTAATGAAGAATTGCCTTGAATTGAAAACAATACTAAATTCATTACAAACATGTAAACCCATCCTGACGTTAGAAATAAATTACAAACTTTCTTAGCCAATAAAAATCTTCTCAACTATCATCCATCATCATTATTTATATCCTCCAAAATAGAAATAAAAAAACCAACTAATAAAAATAAATAAATAAAGAGTTCACTAATAGCCTTCCCAACCTTTATGAAAACTAACAAAACACAGAAACAGATTGAAACATTACAACCATATAACCTACATATAGTTAGGAAATAAAATATAGACATTTTATTCCTCAATACAACCTTTCTTACCATAATCACTAAAGGGGTGGGGGGGGGCATGCCCTCAAAATAGAAATTCAAATAAATAAATCAGTATGCAAAAAAAAAAACGCACATTAATTAGTACTTTATCACTATGTGATCTGCTAACACAAAAACATGGATTTTTCCATCAACTGTTTTGTTGCTGTTGCTTACCCCAAAGTAATACTACAGCACTCTTTAGTTTAGAATACCAATGTATACTTTTGGTAATCTAATTGTGCGAGCATGCTATATTAACAATTTTAATGTTATAATGTTATCATAATTCAGTTTTGCATATCTATTATTGGAGTGGTCCTACGCTGGCTTTTTTTATTTTTTATTTTTTTCATGCAGTTCTTGAGACTTCATCAATGAGGTGATGTTGCGTCATCTTGGATTCATCAGTTTAACTGCAGGACCCTTGCTGGCTCTAGCTGCTGCTATACCTCCTGCTAGGATGTCTGCCCTTATCTACTGGTCCTCCTCCCATTTCAAAGCAAGAAGTTATTTGCCATCACAGGGATTTCTCCCTAATTCATCTATATCCAATGTTTCTCATAATCCAATGTTGTTAGCCTTTATCTCCTGCAGCCTCAACAGAACTCCGTTTGCACCTCCTCGTTAGCATCACATATTCACAATGCAGCAACTCTTTCTGCCTGAAGATGTGTTTCAGGAATGTTCCCAGCTCACTGCTACCTATTGATGTCTCTGTGGTCTTGCGAGGCCCATATTGGATCGTATCATATATCGCAAAGAGGTTTTTTGATATCGCTGCTTTGCTGAGACCAGGTTTGGTTGCAACCAGCGACGCCACCAAAAGGGGCCTGCATCGGGGGTTCATTACCCGCCCACAGTTTAGGCCTTTATATATGGAGCATGTTGCTCAAGCTTGAATCTTGGAGCCCAATTTTCCTGCGTTTACACATACGGTGGCCATTTAAGTTTAAGCAATACTCTCAAGTTCAGCTGCTCAGCCTCTGTCAGCTAATGGCAATCGTTCTAGTCCTGTTACTGTGTTGGAATGCCAAGACTGTAGCATTATTGGAAACCAATGTCTGGCAACTTGAGTCGCGTCAGCAATACATGCTACCGACATCTGGAGCTTCAGGTATATCTGGGTACCGATGCGAATAGCTCAAGTACTGGAGTTCCTGTGCATGTTAGAGGGGAACTGAATACTGCTTTTATTGGCTCGAGATGATGGAGGTTATGTGGTGGATGGTCCCACTAAGCTCTTAAAAAGGTTTTACGGGCATTCTCAAGTATCTTGGTGTCTTGTGGTTGTTTGCACAGTTGCCTAATCTTCGAAAGAGAAATGGGTTCAATCCTAAGGATAATGAAGGAGCACTGCTAAACTTGAGCAAGAACAACCAGCCTTGCGCTTTTTTTGGTAAGTTGTGAATTTGTAAATCATATGTGCTGCATACTTCTGTAATGGTTTCATGTGCATTTTTTTTCTATATAGTATTTGAAACGTGTATTACCCCTTTGATGCTCCTATTCTGATTTCACTGCAAATGTATTTTCATTCTCATCTAATATTTATGTTTTTCTTACATCATACATCATAAACTAAGTGTTGTGCAATTTCTAAGTGATGCTTATGTAAGTTGTGTTCAACTGTTGTACTTTTCTTAATCTTGAATACTCTTATATTTTTTTCATGTCTGAGATAATTTAGAATTCGTCGGCAATTATTGGAGCTCCTACAGAAAGGCGCACTTGAATGCGTCATTTTAGTATCAGTTACTTTGAATCTGGAGAAGGTATTCTCCCTTATGAAACCACGAAGTGAATTTTTGGGCCCAACTCTTAAAGACCTCTAAACTGAGATCCAACCATTAGAATGAATTTAAAGAATGAAAAGTGCATTAGTGGTTAGATCTGAACTGACCATGTATTACTCCTATGGGAGTAGTCTTTGCATTCAATGCATCATTAATTTGAAGAGTTAACGCATAATCTATGCTCTTGCATGCCGATAGGTTTTATTTGGGACAGCTTTCTTACTGCTTTCTAAACAGCTTTCTAGTCTAAAAAATTTTTGAACTATAAAGTTGCTTAGAAAGAAATAGAAAGCTGCTCCAAACGAAGCGATTGATATATAATTAGGCTCAACTGATAAATATATAATTGCCCTAGGTTGTACCCAGTGCTCTTGTTGGGTTTTACAGTTCAGCCTTTTTAAGTGGTTCGGGCATATCCATATATTTTTCTTGAGTTGCTGATCTAGAACACTCGTTGATTTTGTAGTGTTTCCAAGTGTGATGATGTGGGGTATGCAACTGATGATATAGAAAGGTATTTTGTATTTTGTCAGTTCTTGCTAATCATAAACCAGTGTTTCCCATTGCATTTCTGAGAATTCACCAAAAAAATTTTTAAGATCCATTTGCTTAACAATTGGCAAATGGTGCAGATCATCAAGGTGACATAAGCCTTTTTTTGGGAGCTAATTAGAATTTCGTTTGGGTCTATTACCATCTAATGGTGACCCATCAAGTTCTATCTTCCTATATGGATCATCAGGCCATTAGAGCACAACAAAACTAGTGGCTTCATGAACTACAAGAACATGAGTCTACCTTAAGAAAAAGCATTAGAAATTTACCTTATAAAATTCTTATTTGCCTATACTCTAGGTGCAAAGGTGAAGGGATTCTAAGCGTCAAGAAAATTCATTTGCATTTTCATCTAGATATCAACAAAATAAAACGTAACAATAAATATTGATTGGGTAGATGTAGCCTTGTAGTAGTAATGTGAAGTTTGATCTCCAAACGTGTTCATTTCGTTCAGATGTTCATTCCATGAAGTATTTAACTTTGGATTTTGACTTTGACTCCAAATGAGGACTATCTTGAAGATGGATCTCCTTCTTGCTCTGCATCTATTCTCCTGTTGAGTTTGCCTTTGAATTGCTATCCTTTTCTTGAATACTACCCTTAGAGAGCTATTAGAGAGAGTTTAAGAAAGGAGGGGGGTCTCAATTAGGAAGAGAACATGTGAGGCTTCATTGGGGTACATGTTTAAGAAGAGGGAGCCGTGAAAAGAGCGCCCCATGTATTACTTTACAACATGAGAGAAAGAGAATATTTGGAGGGAAAACATGTCTAAATATTAGAATAATAGGATTATTTTAATTTAATATATTAAAATACAAGTTTTCCCTATCCTTATTTATAGAAATGCATATTTTTAAACAAATCAAAATTTTAATCAGATAAGATAAATATATCATATATCCTTAATTTAAAGGAAATTATGAAAAAGGATTATTTCTATCTAATTAATTGACAGAGAATAATCCTAACTAGTGCACCTTTTAAAATATCATTTGATTGAGCACGAATTTGACACAATATCAAATTTTAAAACAACAAAGTATTTTGGCAAAAAACTTTAGAAATTGATTTCAGATCATGTGAAACTCCATTCTAAAAAATTATATTTGAGACTTGAGACTATATGGCTCAATGAGATTGATTCCAAATTACCAAGAAGCTTGGATTGAATTCAAAAGAGTCTAAAAAATTATTTGTAAGTGCAAATTTCTTGCGAGACATTTGGTTGTTAATTGTCTTTTTAAATTTGCATACTTATGTGAAAACATGTATTTTGACAAGATCAATCCGATAGCCTAGGATCACTCAGTCTAAGTTCATTAATGCATTGAGATGCCCAAAAACATCATATTGATTAGAGTGTCCTTTCTCGATCCATTCGATGGAGTGCAAATTTTTTATAAAGACAGACAAAAGCTTCCTTAAAAATCTATAAATAGTCTAGTTCTAATCATTTGATGAGTACCTTTGGTGAGAGAATTCATATACTCAGAGATCGTAGAGCTCTACCACACACGACCACACCAACATCGTTATCACATTTGCCACCACCCGACACCAATCGTCACCAATAAGTATAACACTTGCCTTACCACAATGCTCGGTCTCTTCTCCTATCAAGAAAACGACAAAGCCTGCTACCCATCATCAATTTGATGATAACTTTGCATCTCATAGATGCTCCTTTATTTTCACCGTATAGATATCTTCCATGTTCATATCCTTTCATTGTAAGCTAGATAGGGATCAGTCCAAGCATTCAAGCCCATTTTGGCTTGATTGGCTGTTTTGGACGTGCATGGACAAAACAACCAATTTTGCCTATATGGGGCTTGCTGAGCTGAGCTCACATACTACTTAATCAAAAGAGCCAATTGATTTGGTCTAGTCTCCTATACTCTAATCAATATTCTTGCCTGACGAAAGATGGTTTTGTTATAATCCAAGAAATTAAGTTTCACGCTATCAAGGTTTTACCGAAAAGTTGAATGGTAAGCCCCTAATAAACCTGTCCTCATACGTGTATGAGAAATCTCGTGTAAGTCAGGTTCTCTAGAATGCAAAAGCTCATTCATTATTTGTAACCTTTTTTTTTTCAGAATTGTTGAGTCATTTAACTAAAATTATAAACTCTACTAGTTTCAACTGAGTTGCATTAACCTTACAACGTGCTTATCCTTTGTGCAGCGGGTATTATTGCTGTAAGGTCCATAGGTTCCAGCTTCTTTTTGCAAGTTTTGAGCGTTAAACGTTTCCACCATCACAGCACAGCAAACCAAACCCACGCCACAGGAAAGTTTTCAGCATCTGAAACTAAATGAAATATTGACTACTTCATCAGGCGTGTTGCTTCAGAGCCTTATGATTCTTCGATGGTTGCAACTTCAAAATCACCCTGTCCTTTACCTTGCCAGTTTCAGTTCTGCGAGAATTTCTGAAGCTGATTGCCTGGAAAGAAAGGTTTATCTCAGGTGCACGGTGGAGAAATAGCTTCGGCGCAGGAGCACGGTTGAGCTGTGCTTGGAGAATCCACTTGGGGTCTTCTTTTAATGAAACTCAGAGAAATTCAACTTGTCAAAAAGCAACATTCATCATGACCGTGCCCACAGCGCCGTCGACTTTGCTCTTACTTTTGTCCCGCCCAGTTCATATACCCTATGCAATGCAGCTGTGGAGCGCTTGGTTGCCCATATTGCGTCTCAGTGAGATTAAAGTATTCATTTGGAGAAACCCCATATATCTTTCCTTAGAATGATGGAACCATGGTGGCAGAGCTTGCTGGTCCCTGTTGATGACTGGAGAAATGCAAGCAAAAGTTAGCAAAGGCTGGTGGATTATGCTAAACGGAAATTCTGTGGGAGATATTAGCCAGGGAAGATTGAGGCTGTTGCTGAGTCACTCAAGAACGCTGCAGGCCTCATTGCAACAGCTAAGAGATGGCTTCTGTTTTCTTCTGGCTCCTCCTTGACATAGAAGTTAGAGATCTCACCAATGCTGAATTCATTCTAGACATTGTGACAGTGTAAATTAACCATCATTGAATGTCTTGTTATAAAACAGAGAAGCATCGTACATCAGGAAAGATGCATAAATATCAGAAGGAAAAAGAAAAAAAAAAGGAATGATGAAATCCCAGAGTCTACGACAAGCATTGGCAGAGAATTTGAACTGGTAAATGCAGAAGCTTGAAACTTTTAAAATTTGATATGGACTACAAAAAGTTTCTCACACAGATGATGGAGCTATGCGACTAAGTATCTGGTCAGCTAAATGATATTTGGTAATACACTCCTTGAAAATAATTTAGCATGTAAGAAAAGTGGGCTAGGTGTTTTTAGTTGTTTTTGTAAGATTATGCCTAGTGAATTTGTAGCTGCTGCTGGATTATATTGGTTTTAAGGAACTCTTATAAACTTGGCTTCCCAGCTGCCTTTCGGAATCATCATCTAAAGAAAAGACTTTGCTTTTTCTAGTTCATATTCCAAGCATTTTGTGTGTGTATATATGTAATGAAAGGATGGGGACTTTGAGTTCTAGAAATTGAAAGTTTGTTGATTCATAATAAGCTCGACATAAGCTCTATAAGAAGCTCGATTCATGTTCGTTTTGAACTCGTGAATAAGCTCGATAAAAATAATAATATTTGACTATCTAATTAATAAATATAAACAATCATTACCATTGTTACATAAACAATTTTTTTTTATTATAAATGTGTTTGTTCATAGATATGTTCATGAAAGTTTTGTTTGATAGTAAAAAAATTCATAAAATATTTCGTGAATAAGCCGATAAATACTAAACGAACGAACATGAACTGAACATGAATCGAACATGAACACTCCTTAATTTAAATGACCAAACATGAACACAAACGTTAAAGTTGAACAAACATGAACCAACTTGAACAAGCTGATTTAAATAACACAAAACATAACACTCACATACTCGGCTCGGCTCGGTTCGTATGCATCCCTAGTCTCAGGCTCGTTTGGGATGATTTCTTCCTACTTTTTACTGCAAATATTAGCGCAAAAACTTTATTTTTTTAATGCTGATTTAAGAAGTATAATAAAGTCAGTCCCAAAAATAAAATCTCAATGCGTGTTTCCTTTTTCTAAATATTTATGTAGCTGTCCATAGAATCTATTGGTTATCAGCTGATTGGGTGCAATGTATCTCTTTATCCATAATTATTTATTAATAAAAAGTCGAATAATTATGATATAAATTATTTAATACATATTATCTTACAAAATTGTTCTTGTTGGTTAAGGCAAAATACTTCTTAAAATATTAAAAAACTTATTATAAATTGTCATCTTTGATGCCTCTTAAAATAAAATAAAAAAAAAGTGCGTTCACCACAGCTGCGTTTCCTGTAAAATGATTTTCAACTTCGGTTACGTTTGGGACGCTTTTTATGCTGTCCTAAAACGAAGTTTTAGTACAAATATTTTTATTTATTTACTAAAACTTCCGTTTTAGAAAACAATAAAAAAAAGTCCCAAACGAACCTACGTCCCAATAAACTATTGGATAGCTTCTCAAAAAGCGCCCAGCGCTATAAGTTAACGTAACCTGCTTTGCTTAAGAGTTGACCGCAAATATGAAATAATAAACAAACAGTTAAATAACGCGTCGGAATGATAAATAAATCCAAACAATGACCTAAAAATTTTGTTGGTTAGCAAACGACGGTTGATCTGAGTGTTTTCCTCGAGCGGCCCAATCGATCTTTTAAGCATTCTTATTTGGCTTCGATCGAGCTCTTACATAAAACCTAAATCATGGCCATCCAGCCATCATACATGGCTGGGATTGCACCACGGATGGAGGATATCGATCAAACAAAACCCAACATTTATTGTAAAACCTTGGGCAGTCGCGAGATATCCCATTTTTGATTGGCATTAGATTCCGTGTGGGTTTATGATCTAGGGTTTCTTCTTGGCTCTCTTCTTCTGTTTTGGTTTTTTTTTCCTTACTTCCAGAAATGGAACTTATCAGCAGAAGCGAGAGCAGGGGAATCGTTCCTGCTGCTGCCCTGAGTCGGTTTTGAAGTCTGTGGTGAGGAAACGATTTTGGATGCTGGAAAGTCTCTCTTTTGGCTTCTATGTGTGGTAATAATCTATTTGTTCTTACCTCTGCGGTTTTATTATGAACTTTAGTATTTTTATGTCTTGAATTAGATGCCTGTGGCTACAGTTGTGATCTTGCGTTAGTGTTTAGATTAAGACGCTCAGGATCCTGTTGCATATTATTTATTTTGTGAAAGTTCTTCTCTTTTTTTTTTACTTGATTGCAAAAGGTAATTCTTTTTTCTTATGCTTGTAAATTTTATCTTATATCAATTTTTTTTTCTATGTAACAGTCTTGTTGTAGACCTGACTGGATGATTCTTATTACTTTCATGAGACAATTGTCGCCAATAAGCTATCAAAGTTATATATATACTTTTGCCCTTTGTTATACTGTATATGTGTCTTTCTCATTTATTTCTGGAATTTAAGAATGTATGATTGACTTTTCATATCCATGTTTGCACTATTAGATGTTAGGGCTTGTATTCCTATTTTGTTTCTTTGTTTTTTTTTTTTTTTTGTAAGCTATGTGTTTGTTCCTCCGTTTGGATCTAAAATCAAAGAATCAATTTCTGTATTTTTAGATCCCTGGGATGCTTTGGATTGACTAAACCCACTACCTATAAATTTACAATGCCGTTTGAGGATTTTTGTTTACAGCTGTGTTATTTGTTTTTTCATGGTTTTTTTAGAGGAGAGATTAATAACGATTTGATTCCAGCAGATTTGAAACGCCTCAAAATTGGCTCAAAATCCTTTTTGAGTTGAGCAAAATTAAGTTGTAGGTTTGCTTGATTTGAGCTGAACATGTCATTAATTATATTCCAGCCAAAAGTTGATCGGATTTTGATTAATTTCCCAATGTCTAAAAACAAATCCTTAGTTAATACATACATACATATATACCTGTATTCGATCTTAGTCAACTTGCTCCTGATTTAACTCCTTGACCAGGCTTGCATGAAACGACAATACTTATGGACACCATTAATAAAGCACGCTAGTTTTAAGCCTACCTATAGATCCAGCAGTCCCAATAAACGCATGATGGTTAAACAAGCAATATCCAAGGCATCACTTGCCAATCTAAAAAAAAATATAAAAAGGTTTAGCAAATCCTAGTAGATAATAAATGTGAGCTTCTTTCACTTTGTCCCATGTTAATTCAATCAAAATCAAATCCAGTTATTAGTACATACTTCTTGTAATAAATAAATATTATAGAAGTTGAAAATAAATGCAGAATCCTGAAAATTCTGATAATAACTTTTTTTTTATTATTTTCAATATACCATATCGGTATTTATCTGATTTACAAGATTTGTAAATTTTGGACAAATTAAATTTATGACTAGTGTTTAGTTTTTTATTTTTTAAATGCCTATGCTGGTCCAACCTGGATGAAAAAGAATGTGGAAAATTTGCAAAACAACTTAGACCTCCGTTGAAAAAAATTTCTAGCTCCGCCACTTGCCTTGACTTCTTCCTAAGAAAAAAATATTCCTAGATTTTTATTTTTTAAAGCCAAATTCATACCCTGCTTAAAAGTTAATGTTTACATCATCCTTGAAGGTATTACATTGGTGCTTAGGTGAAGTAGGGTACAAAAAATCCACATAATGTTGTTTAGATGATTTGGTGTACAACAACCTAGTTACATTCCCTTCTCCTTTTGACAAGTGACCTTAGCACCCTAAATGAAAATAAAGATTTATTAATTTTATCGGCGTATTAGTAAAACTGAAGTTAGAGAGGCTTTAAAGAAAATGAAGGGTGGAAAAGCTGTTGGACCTGATGATATTCTAATAGAGGTGTGGAAATGCTTAGGAGATGAAGGAATTTCATGGCTTACTAAACTTTTTAATACTATTTTGAAGACTAAAAAGATGCCATATGAGTGGATAATGAGTGTATTAATTCCTATTTTTAAGAATAAAGGTGATGCACAAGATTGTGCGAATTATTGAGGTATTAAAGTTAATGTGTCCATAATTTAAAACTTTGGGAGCGAGTTATGGAGCATAGGTTGCAGCGTGATACTAATGTTTCTCAAAATCAATTTGGATTCATGTCGGGTAGGTCGACTATGGAAGCCATACATTTATTAAGAGGTTTGATGGAGAAATATAGAGAAAAAAGGAGAATCTACATATGATAGTTATTGATTTAGAAAAAGCATATGATAAAGTTCCAAGAGAAGTGCTATGGAGAGTTCTTGAAAAGAAAGGAGTCAATAATGCTTATATTCAAATCATTAAAGATATGTATGCAGGAGCTATTACTTGTGTTCAAACACAAGGTGGATTGACCAAGTATTTCCCTATTTCGGTTGGGTTACATCAAGGATCAGCCTTAAGCCCATATCTTTTTGCTTTAGTCATGGATGTTCTCACTAGACATTTGCAAGAGGATGTACCTTGGTGTATGCTTTTTGCTGATGATATTCTTCTTGTTGATAAGACTAGAGAGGGAGTTGAAGGTAAACTTGAATTATGGAGGTCAACCTTAGAGTCTAAAGGTTTTTGCTTGAGTAGATCTAAAATTGAATATATGGAGTGTAATTTTAGTACTTATAGTCCTAGTGAGGGGATTGTGACTTTGGGCGATCAAGTCATTAATAAGAGTACACATTTTAGATATATTTGATCTATTGTTCAGAGTGGTGGTGAAATAGATGGGAATATTATCAGCGGAATTCAAGTTGGATGTTGAAGTGGAGGAATGCATTGGGCTTGCTGTGTGATAGAAAAGTCTCCCTCAAACTTAAGAGAAAATACTTTAAGATGTTGGTGAAACCTGTAATGCTTTATGGTGCCGAATGTTGGCCATTAAAAGATAAGCATAATACTGAGTTAAGTGCTCTAGAGATGAGGATGCTCTGGTGGATGAGTGGCTTTACCCTTAGAGATAGGTTACGAAATGAGCATATACGTGAAAAGGTTGGAGTAGCTCCAGTAGAAGATAAGATTAGAGAGAGTCGCCTTAGATGGTTTGGTCACATAAAACGGCAGCCTTCCGATGACCCGGTTAGGAGAGTAGAGCTATTAGATTTGACTTATGTTAAGAAAGGTAGGGGTAGACCTAAAAAGACTTGGTTAGAAAATATTAGGAATTACCTTTCTTTATTAGATTTAAACGAGAATTTGACTTTTAATAGGACACAATGGAGAAAAAAGATTCATGTAACCGATCCCACGTAGTGTGACAAAGGCTTGATGTTGTTGTTTGTTGTTGTTAATTCACTTTTCTTGCTGCAATTTTTCTAGTTTTTTGGTGATATATGTATTTATTATATACCTTTTCTTTTTTCTTTTTTATTTCTGTTTCGGCCGTCTTAGTTTCTGTAGTGAATAATTATCTTTTGGTCCCTCATATACATGCCGATTCATTTTGTGCATCTTAAATTTAATAATTATCCAGCTACATTTTTCTTGGATTGTATTTTTCTTGATGTAGTTGATAATTAAATATACTATTTGGTGGGGCCATTCTAGTTGCAGATTACATAAAATGTTTAATTTATTCCCTTGACTTGTTAAATAGGAACCAAAGTAGCCCTACTATTAAAATCTAGGTTGAATTTGATGACAATGTTATGGCATGAGGCAAAAATATCACGGCTGAATCATAGATATAAGACGTTTTGGGAAGCTTTTTTTTTGTACAATTTTTTTTCATTACAATCTCTAATTACTTAACCTAGCCGAAATTAGGGGAAGCCATTACAAGTAAACACACTAGGTGAAGTCGAGATTAGATGATGGGCTGCAAGAGAAGGGAGTTACGTCTTGATCATTAGTTTTCCTGTGCATACTAGGAGAAGTGGAGACAATAGGTTACTTGAGCAGCTAACATGAACAGCTCTCGAGCAGAATGCATACTTTGTTTATTGTATTGATGAAAAGAGTTGAATGATTGAAATACATATTTTATTGTTTCTAAAAAAATAATTTCACTGAAATCAATATTAAAAAGTTAGAACTTTAATATTCTTAAGCACAAAATTTAAACTCAATTTACTTCATTACAATTGAATCAAGACAAAAAAATGTAAATAGAATTAGTTTTTTAAAAACAGCATCTCCTTCACAACCTAAGTAATCATAGTCCACTCTATACACAATGTCAGCTCATGAGTTGAAAGGCCTTCCAATGCCATCAGCATTTATAGTTTTTTATTTTTGTGGATTGATAATGTCTTTTTTTTTTAATTATCTATCCAAAGGATTGATGAAAGTTTTGAATGAATGCTACTAAAAATCTGTAATTTAAGTAATTTAACTTGTAAAATATTTTAGTTGATGCCAGTTCTAGTATATAACCTGATGAGATGTAACTTGATTATGCCAGTTCGTATGAAATCAAAATATGATTTTTAAGGCATTTGGATAGAAAACAAACTGTATCGGTAGGGTTTGAAAGGGGTTGCTACGAGCGTTATATAAACTTTGCTGTTGCTGGAGATTGATGGATGCGGACATGAAGCCCATTTTAGGAATGTTTGCATATTGATATTATGATGTAAGCAACTAGAAGCAAAACACAAAGAGAAAACAAAGTAAATCAAGACTTACTTTTTATAAATTTAAGACACCACTTGGAGAACAAAATAGGCTAAATAAACAACGAAATTTCAGAACAGAAAAGAAGCGATCATCCAATAAAGCCAAAGCAAAAGAAAATTAGCAAAAAGAAACAAACTAAAACAAACAAATGCTATCCTCAGAACATCCTACAAGAGGACTCCTCACATGCACCGAATGTAGGAATATATATTAAAATAAGGTTTAGATATGCAAACCAAGGGTCCACCACTGCAAAGGGGTCCAACGTCCTACCAAACTCCTCCAGCCAATGCCACCAAAACAGCCAACAAATCTTACCAACGGAACCTAGAAGAAAGATACAGGTGGAGTGTAACTTGCGGAGAGACGAAGAGATTAGAAGCCCGAGAAGAAAGGTTGGAAAGAGCCCGCAGGATTTCCGGAGGGGATGAGAAAGAAGACGGACAAAGCTCGCAAGCTTTTCCAATAACCCGCAGGTCAATAGCAATTTTGCTCACAATAATTCACCTCCCATTTCTTCTCAAAGCATCTCATATATATAGGCAATAGAGGAGAAACTTAACAGCTCAAAAAAAACCCCTCAAATCCCATATAAAATAATAGAAATGAAAGGCCAAAAGTCACCTTGTTTGATAACCCAAGAGACACAGTAATTCCAAGCAGAACAAGGCCACGGAACCAACCAGGAGTAGATCAGCCATTTAGAAATCCTAAACGGCACTTTATTTCACAAGGAAAGCCACGGTTTCAGCACAGGAAACCAGGAGTCAAGTATCGGGTCCAGCAGCAGATGTTATTAGGGAGGGAGTCACGGCAGAAAAGGGGCAGAGAACCGAGGGGTCAGCAGCAGCAGCAAAACATGGAAGATAAATCCAGAGAAAAGAACTACAGCAGCCCCAATTTAAGAAGGATATGAAAGAACAAGTTCCACTCACCACATCTAGCTCCTAAACATTAAATCTCATAACCAAATATCAGCTCATAATGAGCTACACCACTTGTTAATAATGAGCTTGCACCTACTAAAACTTCAACAACTAAAGCTCCAACCGAAAACAGCCAAGACCCCCATGAAACCAGTAAACAGCCCAAAGGACAAGGTGGACCCCCAAAGCCAGCAAACCCAAGGTAAGCATAACCCAAACCTTTTCCTACCATGATCATTGGATTTACCACCATCATTGGATAGCATAAAAATAAAACAAAAATAGAAAATATAACTAATATTGTTCAAAACAAAAATAATGCAAAAAAATCTAAATGCATCATATTCAGAATAGTAGGCATAGAAAGGAGTAATAAATTGATTTCCTTTGTTTGCCTATTAGATCATGGATGCATTCAGTTATCATCAAAATGAATCAGGTGAGGTTTGATGATGTTAATTAATAACTACGAGAAAATGGATAAAAAGTTTGCAATTTGTTGGATGCGTGATAGGGTGCAAGTCTTAATGGGAAAGAATGTCGAAGGAGGTTTTGGAAGACTAGCTAAGTCGGAAGGTGTAATAAATGAGCATAAAGCTGAAGCCCCTGTTCCTAAGCGGAGGCTTGTGTCAGAATCGGATGAGAAATTCAATTCTGGAGAATATTGGATGGAGCATAGGCAGGCAAAGGAAATCAATCTTCCAGCCTGGTTATTCTAGAAGGGTACTTTTTATTGTCCTGCATTTTTATCATCCTTGATGAAAAAAGATAGAAAAAGGTCTTTTGCTTTTTGGACCAATATTTTGTAGGTTGTTCAGTAAATGTCTTAGGATCAATTTTATCACCATGGGTAAATACTTCAATTTTAACCAAGGTTTAAAAAAAATTATATTGGGGATCAAGAAGATTTCCTCAATTAAATTGAAACTTAGGTTTCAAATTGAATCAATGCATGTTTTTTTGAATTAAGAACATTAAAAGAATCTTTAAAACAAAAACGCCATAAAAAACATAACCTTAATTCATAAAATACATATAACAAAGAAGAACACAAAGTTCAAAAAAATTAATAAAATTTCCAAGTTCAAAAAATATAAAAATTAGTGACCGAAGATAAGCATTGATGCCCTAAAAATTAACATCATCATTATCAGCATTGATCATCACTAATAGGATCATTTAAAGAATATTCGCAATATCTAATAGCTCTATTGGCATCCTAACACTCGTGTGGCTGTTCATTTTCTTCATCATCCAACACTTTCACTTTTTTATTTCCTACATCAAGATTATTATAATAAGTGCCCTCATAACAAGGAAATATTAAATAATAATTTATTACATATTTCATAATGAATATATTTTACCAATCTTTGAAGGTATTTTATGTTGGACCTGATTTGTGTTTGGTGAATCTTTGCTAATTTCTACTAACTTCTATTATTTTTGCAACATAAATATCAATGTCTTCATTATTATATGATCCAACATCACTTTCTTTATTTCCTTTCTTATTTTGGTTAACCACCTATTCATCTCTGCTGACAAATTATCAATAGTTAAAGGATCATCATCATTTTTGCGTGATGTTAATTTGAGATTCCTATTTTTTAATTTCTTATTGTATATGACATAAATGAAGTTTTTCATCCTATCCACTGCCAAACAATTTGCTCTCATTTTATGCACTTTATTGAATGTGCTCCAATTTCATTCACATATAGAAACTAAATCTATTCAGCTTAAGACTATGATTGCAAACATTTTTAATTATAGTATTTCATCTCCAAAGTGCATCTAGCAATGCTCTGAAAAGTTAAAAAAATAAAATTAGAATAACATTAATTACAAATTTTAACAAACTTAAACATAAGTTTAAATTAACAATGGTGCATGTTTAATAAACTTAGATTCATCAACTCATTATAAAAACACCATTCTATTATTAGTGTTGACTAGAAAATTGATCAAACCTCAACCTCTTATTTCTTGCCAACCATCTGATAGTATCAAAATCCCTATTTGTGCCTGTGTATTCTAAATTTTTTGAACTATCTAATCAAAAGTATTCACTTCTTTTAGTTCTTATGTTTGATGCTTATGCATGCTTGGAGTTTTCAATCCTTGACTATAGTTCTCTATGGAGCGTGCTATACTGAAAAAGGAAGGAGTCCTGATAACATTAAATTAAATCTAATTTTTATAAAAACTCTTTCAACATCCATACAAACTTTATTTTATTATTTGTAGGACACTAGTGAGATATTTTGGCTTCGTTCTTTAACTGCAAGACATAAATCTTCAATAAATTAATCCATAGGATCTCAAATTCCTCTAGTGAAAATCAATGTACTATCAGTACCACTAGTAGGACTAGAATTAGAATAACCCTAATATGATCCATCTTCAATCATTTCATCTATATCTTGTTGGTGTTGATGCTTTGCCCTTAGGGCATCTC
The DNA here is from genome assembly GCA_022539455.1 of Dendrobium nobile. Classification (NCBI taxonomy): domain Eukaryota; kingdom Viridiplantae; phylum Streptophyta; class Magnoliopsida; order Asparagales; family Orchidaceae; genus Dendrobium; species Dendrobium nobile. Next base: position 80,093,714 of record CM039726.1, on the reverse strand, counting down.
CAACCGAAAAACTCATTTTTCACTCCAAAATGCAGTAATACATCAAAATGCAGTAACTTGTCTCCAACCGAACTCCATTTTCTAACACCAAAAAAAGAATATTCCTTGTATATTCCTTAATCATTAATATTATTTATCAAATTTTTGAATTAAATCTAATATAATTAAAATAAATATTTTTTGCTCTATAAAATAATTTGGAATATAAATATGTCATAATTTTTTAAATCTTTTATGTATGAGAATTTTATCTTAATTTTTATCTTAATGTTAACTTACATTAATTAATTTTGTAAAAAAAAATTTAGATTACTAAAAAATAAGATATTTCTAATTTATTATTTTAATTAATAAAAAATTCTAATTTTAAATCTTTAAAATTAATAATTAAGTGGCGGGTGAACAAAAAATTTAAAACAAAAAATTCTAATTTATTATTTTAAACTTAATTTCAAATTAAAAAAAAAGGCAAATGGCGGGTGAACAGTGCGACGCCAAATATGGCGTCGCACTGTTCATCGGCGACCGTTTGCCGTAGAAAATAGCGCTCCACTGGAGCGATGTCAAGCGCGGCAAACAATCGTTTGCAGATCCATTGGAGATGCCCTTATATAGAAACATTCAAATAGCGTGATATCTCTGATTTAGCTTAATTTGAAACTTTCTCACATTGTCCCACATTCCTATGAGTTTAAGCAAGATGATCATTTATTATTTTAATTTCTCTTGTGATAATTTTGCTGTAAAAATTACCTTTGATCAACATGAGTCTCATACTTTCATGCAATATATTTTCTTTTAACAACAAATTTTACCATTGTAGATTACAAAGGATTAGTAGAACATTAAAAAAATCTTAAGTAATTGATTTTAAAATCTTTAAATAAAATACTCCAACTAAAAAAAATTAAAAAACTATTTCATGTAGTCAAATGTATGAAAACCACATTTATTTTTATATTAAAGCCATGAAAGGTCACCATAGGTTCATCTTCAATTTTTTAAAACAAATGACAGAACCATCGTGTGTTGTGGCTCTGCATGCGGTGAGTGGAATCAGGGCATGTGGTAGAACTGGGGATTGTATCTTTTAGGTTTTATAGGATATATTTTGATTATTATTATTATTTTGTGAAACCCATAAGCCTATAATGTAAAATTTTCAATTAAATGTCCAATTTAAATATTTTCAAAAGCTTATATCAACAGCTGTAATTCTAAACCCACGCCTTAGTGGGTCGCTTTAATATCCTAAATCCACATCTCGATCAATTGAGGTGTGGAATTTGAAAGATGGGGAAAAATAGGTTTTAAATCTTTTTTTATCGTCTCCGAACGAAATGGATTTGAGGTGTAGGTTGTGTGTATTTTTATTTTTTAACTATGATTATGACTTTTTTAGATATATCATTTATTTAAAAAATTTGGCATATATAATTTACATAAATATCATTATTATACCTTGATTTTTCTAGCTTTTTTTACTTTGCTTCTTTCTAGAATTAACATTTAAATGAATTGGTTCTTCATTTTGATTGGAGTCTACTTCTAATTTATGCGCACTATTTTGATTAGTTTCCAATGTATCGATTTATGCTTTAACCATGCTAATGTCATTATATAAACAATTTCATTTGTTTAAAAACTCAGTCAATTTTGTTCATAAAGTTGTTAAATTTCATTATTTTCATGTTTTTTTAAGTATTTTGGTTATTAGCTCTATTTCTAAGTAACGTTTTAACACATCCTAAATCTGTGATACCAATTTGATGCGAGATGATTCAGGGTTATGGTTTCTTAATGCAAGTCATATGATTAGTAGTATGCTTTCTTGCAAGGAAGAATTGTGGATTAATAGATCATAAGTTTTCAATTAATCCAACAACTTATTTTTTTTTTAATGAAACATGTTATCCTAGAATTGAAGACCAGTTGATACAAAAATGAAAAAAATATCAGAGAGTATCTAATGTAGAACCTAGCTAGCCATGGCTGGACAATTCAAAATCTGAAATTTAATTTCAGATTTTAATGTTTGGAGAGGAGGGAAGAATTTGAATTTGAATCTTCTCCAATGAAAGGAGAGAGGAAGGGTGGGCCGACCCCTTGATGGAGATTTAATTGAGCGATTAAGAGGGGTTGCTAAGTTTTGAAATTTAAATTAGGAAAGGAGATTTCGATGGAGATTTAATTGAGTGATTAAGAGGGGTTGCTAAGTTTGAAAATTTAAATTAGGAAAGGAGATTTAGAGTATCTCATTTTCAAAATTTAAATTAATTTGAATGGTGTGGCCTTTCCTAATTTAACCCATCTATTTTAGGAAAATAATTTTAGATTTTAAAGAATTTAAAATCAGATTTTATAAACTTTGATTTTGAATTGAGAGGGAAGCAAATTCAAAATTTATGAAATTAATTTCAGCCAAATGGGTGGAGGTAATTGGGAAATTGATGGCTTAATTTGGGTGGTGGGGGGCTTAGAGGGGAAGGGGAGGGGCTCACATGCCTTAAAGAAGATGGGAGGAGATTAGGGGATTTAATTGAGTTTCCAATTTAAGTCAATTTAAATTAGGAAAGAGAATTTAATATAAATTATCTCTCCAATTTAAATTCAAATTTAAAATGCTTTTATTGGAGGGCTTTCCAAGTATAACTCCTATTAATTTAGGAAAGAATTTCAAATTCGGATTGAATTGAAATGTAACATTATAACTCTCATAGTTTAGATTCATCACATATGGAAAGTAACCAATTTAGGGATTTGAATTTTGGAGGCAAAGGAGGGATGATTGGGGCCAACGATTTAGGATTAGGGTTTGGGGTGGTCGGCGGCTATGAGGAAGAGGTGGGGAGGCTTTGTTATCGGCGGTTGGGAGGAGGAGAGGAGTGGTTTTGGGTGTGGGGATTCGGCCAAGAGAGAGAAGGGAGAATGGGGTTCGGCCTAGGGCTAAGGTGGGGAATTTTGGCCAAGAGAGGGAGAGGGGAGGAGGGGTCGACAGCTAGGAGGGATGGGGAAGTGGCAGAGAAGATAAGCCACGAGCCCGACGCTTCCTACGGCTGATGGGTAGTGCTTTGCCCTCACCTAGGGACTTCAAACAAAGAGCCCGGACGCTTCCTACGACTGGTGGGTAATACATTTTCCTCACCTAAGGACTTCAACTCTCATAAGAACTCTCAAAGCTTTTGAGAATAAGAGTGCATAATTTTTTTCTTAATAATCATTCATCCCTCAAAAAGAAGAGGGGGCTATAAATAACCAAAATACAATAATAAGACAAATGACAAAAGTGCCCCTGGAGTCACATAGGCCTACTCCCTCAAGTGAGAGGGTAAAAACAAAAAATGCATAAATAAATCAAAATATAAATAATAACTCAAAATAAAGTGGTATAATCATGGTCGTCGATCTTCAACTCCTCTGATAAACTTTCACGGCCGGATGTCCTCATCAGTTTCAGTAAGAAATTGGAAGCACATAAAATCAATTCAACATATTAAATTGATTTCCACAAGTTTTTTAACTTGCCATTTTTTTATTAAAATTGAAAGCACTAAACAACAGTATTAAATTATGCAGAGGAAATCATAAAATGGAACAAGGAACAACTTAATAAAAATAATTAAAAAAAAGCGTAGATGACCTCCAACAAAATCAGGTAGAGCACTCAAAGAAATTATATATTCAAGTTGCACTTCATAAAATTGAAAACTTGAAAAGTGAAAGTTTATTCAAGCCAAAATTTTTGAATTACATGCCTCAAATGACTCCTTATAGAATCCATATAAGCTAGGTTAGGAGACAAAGTTCACACAAGATCAGTTTCAATTTAAGTTTGAATTAATTTTCAGCTAAATCTTAGATATCCTAATCGACCCCAATTAAATTTGAGGTTCCTGCTCAACTGAATAGTAACTACCGTATGGTTATATAATTGCCACAAGAACCACGTGCTAATGATGCTCAGTTGCCGTAGAAGTTAAGTTGTACACTCCAATATCGCAAATCTGCACACATCTGCAATATCGACCACAAATTTCCTCAACATTCCTCCCTTATGTTAAAAAAAAAAAATCGAAATCAACACTTATAATTGAATGAGTAATTTCAAACAACCACTTATAATTGAATGAACAATTCCAAACTCTATTGCCTGAACACTTAAACTGCAACCAACATAGTCCACTACAAGAAACAACTAAACCAATCCAACCTAACTATCCAACAATAACCAGTATCCTCCAATCACATCCAATGAACATATACCTTCAAATACTACGAATCTCTAATAATGCCATGCATCATAAATGAAGAAATGATACTGTCTACCATAACCTCTCAAAATTTTAATGAGAATTGTCCTTAATTGAATCAAGTACTAAATTCATTACAAACATGTAACCCATCCTGACGTTAGGAAATAAATTACAAACTTTCTTAGCCAATAAAAATCTTCTCAACTATCAATCCATCATCATTATTTATATCCTCCAAAATAGAAATAAAAAAAACCAACTAATAAAAATAAATAAATAAAGAAGTTCACTATAGCCTTCCCAACCTTTTATGAAAACTAACAAACACTGAAACAAGATTGAAACATTACAACCATATAACCTACATATAGTTAGGAAATAAAATATGACATTTTTTTCCTCAATACAACCTTTCTTGACCATAATCACTAACATGCCCTCCAAAATAGAAATATCAAATAAAATAAATCAAGTAATGCAAAAAAAAAAACTGCACATTAATTAGTACTTTATCACTTTATGTGATGCTTCTAACTACAAAAACATGGATTTTTCCATCAACACTGTTGTTGTTGCTGTTGCTGTTGCTTACCCCAAAGTAATACTACAGCACTCTTTTAGTTTAGAATACCAATGTTATACTTTTGGTAATCTATTGTCTAGCATGCTATATTAGACAATTTTAATGTTATAATGTTATCTATAATTCAGTTTTGCATATCTATTATTGGAGGTGGTCCTACGCTGGCTTTTTTTATTTTTTATTTTTTTCATGCAGTTCTTGGAGGACTTCATCAATGGAGGTGATGTTGCGTCATTCTTGGATTGCATCAGGTTAACTGCAGGACCCTTGCTGGCTCTAGCTGCTGCTATACCTCCTGCTAGGATGTCTGGTCCTGTATCTACTGGTCCCTCTCCCATTTCAAAGCAAGGAAGTTATTTGCCATCACAGGGATTTCTCCCTAATTCATCTATATCCAATGTTTCATCTATATCCAATGTTGTTATGCCTTTATCTCCTGCAGCCTCAACAGGAACTTCCGTTGCACCTCCTCTTAGCAGTCACAATATTCACAATGCAGCAACTCTTTCTGCTGCTGGAAGATGTGTTTCAGGAATTGTTCCCAGCTCACTGCTACCTATTGATGTCTCTGTGGTCTTGCGAGGCCCATATTGGATTCGTATCATATATCGCAAGAGGTTTTCTGTTGATATGCGCTGCTTTGCTGGAGACCAGGTTTGGTTGCAACCAGCGACGCCACCAAAGGGAGGGCCTGCATCGGGGGTTCATTACCCTGCCCACAGTTTAGGCCTTTTATTATGGAGCATGTTGCTCAAGGCTTGAATGCTTTGGAGCCCAATTTTCCTGCGGTTACACATACTGGTGGCCATTTAAGTTTAAGCAATACTCTGCAAAGTTCAGCTGCTCAGCCTCTGTCAGCTAATGGCAATCGTTCTAGTCCTGTTACTGGTGTTGGAATGCCAAGACCTGTAGCAATTATTGGAAACCAGATGTCTGGCAACTTGAGTCGCGTCAGCAATAGCATGCTACCGACATCTGGGATGCCTTCAGGTATATCTGGGGTACCGATGCGAATAGCTCAAGGTACTGGAGTTCCTGTGCATGTTAGAGGGGAACTGAATACTGCTTTTATTGGGCTCGGAGATGATGGAGGTTATGGTGGTGGATGGGTCCCACTAGCAGCTCTTAAAAAGGTTTTACGTGGCATTCTCAAGTATCTTGGTGTCTTGTGGTTGTTTGCACAGTTGCCTAATCTTCTGAAAGAGATATTGGGTTCAATCCTAAAGGATAATGAAGGAGCACTGCTAAACTTGGAGCAAGAACAACCAGCCTTGCGCTTTTTTGTTGGGTAAGTTGTGAATTTTGTAATTCATATGTGCATGCATACTTCTGTAATGGTTCATGTGCATTTTTTTTCTAGTAGTAGTATTTGAAACGGGTATTTACCCTTTGATGCTCCTATTCTGTTTCACTGCAAATGTTTTTCATTCTCATCTAATATTTATGTTGTATTTTCTTACATCATACATCATAAACTAAGTGGTTTGTGCAATTTCTAAGTGATGCTTATTGTAAGGTTGTGTTCAACTGTTGTACTTTTCTTAATCTTGGAATACATCTTATATTTGTTTTCATGTCTGAGATATTTTAGAGATTCGTCGGCAATTATTGGAGCTCCTACAGAAAGGGCGCACTTGAATGCTGTCATTTTAGTATCAGTTACTTTGAATCTGGAGAAGGTTTTCTCCACTTATGAGAACCACGAAGTGAATTTTTGGGCCCAATCTCTTAAATGACCTCTAAACTGAGATCCAACCATTAGTATGAATTTAAAGAATGAAAAGTGCTTTAGTGGTTAGATCTGAACTGACCATGTATTACGCCATTTGGGAGTAGTCTTTGCATTCAATGCATCATTATTTGAAGAGTTAACGCATAATCTAGTGCTTCTTGCATGCCGATTGAGGTTTTATTTGGGACAGCTTTCTTACTGCTTTCTAAAGCAGCTTTCTAGTCTAAGAAAATTTTGAACTATAAAGTTGCTTTAGAAAGAAATAAGAAAGCTGCTCCAAACGAAGCCTGAGTTGAGTATATAATTAGGCTCAACTGATAAATATATTGCCCTAGGTTGTACCCAGTGGCTCTTGGTTGGGTTTCAGTTCAGCCTTTTTAAGTGGTTTCGGGCATATCCATATATTTTCTTGAGTTGCTGATCTAGAACACTCGTTGATTTTGTAGTGGTTTCCAAGGGTGTGATGAGTTGGGGGTATGCAACTGAGATATATGAAAAGGTATTTTGTATTTTGTCAGTTCTTGCTAATCATAAACAAGTTGTTTCCCATTGGCCATTTTCTGAGAATTCACCAAAAATAATTTTTAAGATCCAGTTTGCTTAACATTGGCAAATGGTGCAGATCATCAAGGTGACATAAGCCTTTATTTTGGTGAGCTAATTAGAATTTGCTTTTGGGTCATATTTACCATCTAATGGTGACCAATCAAGTTCTATCTTTCTATAAGGATCATCATGGCCATAGAGCACAACAATATTTCTAGGTGGCTTCATGAACTACAAGAACAGTGAGTCTCTTTAAGAAAAAGCATTAGAAATGTACCTTATAAATTCTTATTTGCCTATACTCTAGGTGCAAAGGTGAAGGGATTCTAAGCGTCAAGAAAATTCATTTGCATTTTCATCTAGGATATCAACATAAATAAAACGTAACAATAAATATTGATTGTGGGGTAGATGTAGCCTTGTAGTAGTAATGTGAAGTTGATCTCCCAAACGTGTTCATTTCTGTTCAGGATGTTCATTCCCATGAAGTATTTTACCTTTTGGATTTTGCTTTGACTCCAAATTGAGGACTATCTTGATGATGGATCTCCTTCTTTCTCTGCATCTTTCTCCTGTTGAGTTTGCCTTTGAATTGCTATTCTCTTTTCTTGAATACTACCCTTAGGAGAGCTATTAGAGAGAGTTTAGAGAAAGGAGGGGGGGTCTCAATTAGGAAGAGAACATGTGAGGCTTCATTGGGGTACATGTTTAGAAGAGGGAGCCGTGAAAAGAGCGCCCATGTATGTCTTTACAACATGAGAGAAAGATGAAGTATTTGGAGGGGGAAAACATGCCTAAAATATTAGGAATAATAGGATTATTTTAATTTAATATAATTAAAATACAAGTTTCCCTATCCTTATTTATAGAAATGCGATATTTTTTAAACTAAGTCAAAATTTTAATCATGATAAGATAAATATATCATTATATCCTTAATTTAAAGGAAATTTATGAAAAAAGGATTATTTCTATCTAATTAATTGACAAGAGAATAATCCTAACTAGTGCACCTTTTAAAAATTCATTTGATTGAGCACGAATTTTGACACAATTTCAAATTTTAAAACAACAAAGTATTTTGGCAAAAAACTTTAGAAATTGATTTCAGGATCATTTGAACTCCATTTCTAAAAAAATTATATTTGAGACTTGAGACTATATGGCTCAATGAGATGATTCCAATATTACCAAGAATGCTTGGATTTGAATTCAAAAGAGTCTAAATAAATTATTTGTAAGTGCAAATTTCTTGAGGACATTTGGTTGTTAATTGTCTTTTAAATTTGCATACTTATGTGAAAACATGTATTTTGACAAGATCAATCCGATGAGCCTAGGATCACTCAAGTCTAAGTTCATTAATGCATTGAGATGCCCAAAAACATCATTTGATTAGAGTGTCCTTTCTCGATCCATTCGATGGAGTGCAAATTTTTTATATAAATGACCAGAAAGCTTCCTTAAAAATCTATAAATAAGTCTAGTTCTAATCATTTGATGGAGTACCTTTGGTTGAGAGAATTCATATACTCGAGGATCGTAGAGCTCTACCATCACACGACACACCAACATCGATATTCACATTTGCCACCACCCGACACCATCTGTCAGCCATTTAAGTTTAACACTTGCCTTACCACAATGCTCGGTCTCTTCTCCTATCAAGAAAACGACAAAGCCTGCTACCCATCATCATTTGATGATAACTTTGGCATCTCATGAGATGCTCCTTTATTTTCACCTTATAGGATATCTTCCATGGTTCATATCCTTTCATTTGTAGAGCTAGTTAGGGATCAGTCCAAGCAGTTCAAGCCCATTTTGGGCTTGATTTGGCTGTTTTGGACGTGCATGGACAGAACAACCAATTTTGGCCTATATGGGGCTTGCTGAGCTGATCTCACATACTAGCTTAATCAAAATGAGCCAATTGAATCTGGTCTAGTCTCCTATTACTTCTATCAATATTCTTGCCTGACGAAAGATTGGTTTTGTTATAATCCAAGAAATTAAGTTTCACGCTATCAGAGGTTTTACCGAAAAGTTGAATGGTAGCCCCTAATTTAACCTGTCCTCTTACGTGTATGAGAAATCTCGTGTAAGTCATGGTTCTCCTAGAATGCTAAAAGCTCATTCATTATTTGTAACCTTTTTTTTTTTCAGAATTGTTGAGTCATTTGACTAAAATTATAAACTCTACTAGTTCAACTGAGTTGCTTAACACTTACAACTGTGCTTTCCTTTGTGCAGCGGGTATGTATTTGCTGTAAGTGTCCATAGGGTCCAGCTTCTTTTGCAAGTTTTGAGCGTTAAACGTTTCCACCATCAACAGCAGCAGCAAACACAAACCAGCGCACAGGAAGAGTTTTCAGCATCTGAAACTAATGAAATATGTGACTACTTCAGCAGGCGTGTTGCTTCAGAGCCTTATGATGCTTCGAGGGTTGCATCCTTCATCACCCTCCTTACCTTGCCAGTTTCAGTTCTGCGAGAATTTCTGAAGCTGATTGCCTGGAAGAAAGGTTTATCTCAGGTGCACGGTGGAGAAATAGCTTCGGCGCAGAGAGCACGGATTGAGCTGTGCTTGGAGAATCACTTGGGGTCTTCTTTTAATGAGAACTCAGAGAATTCATCTGTGTCAAAAAGCAACATTCATCATGACCGTGCCCACAGCGCCGTCGACTTTGCTCTTACTTTTGTCCTCGACCCAGTTCATATACCCTATGTCAATGCAGCTGGTGGAGCTGCTTGGTTGCCATATTGCGTCTCAGTGAGATTAAAGTATTCATTTGGTGAGAACCCTCATATATCTTTCCTTAGAATGGATGGAAGCCATGGTGGCAGAGCTTGCTGGTCCCGTGTTGATGACTGGGAGAAATGCAAGCAAAAGTTAGCAAAGGCGGTGGATTATGCTAACGGAAATTCTGTGGGAGATATTAGCCAGGGAAGATTGAGGCTGGTTGCTGAGTCACTTCAAAGAACGCTGCAGGCCTCATTGCAACAGCTAAGAGATGGCTCTGTTTCTTCTGGCTCCTCCTTGACATAGAAGTTAGAGATCTCACCAATGGCTGAATTCATTCTAGACATTGTACAGTGTAAATTAACCATCATTGAATGCTTGTTATAAGAACAGAGAAGCATCGTACATCAGGAAAGATGCATTAAATTCAGAAGGAAAAAGAAAAAAAAAAGGAATGATGAAATCCCAGAGTCTACGACAAAGCATTGGCAGAGAATTTTGAACTGGTAAATGCAGAAGCTTGAAACTTTTAAAATTTGATATGGACTACAAAAAGTTTTCTCTACAGATGATTGGAGCTATGCGACGTAAGTATCTGGGTCAGCTAAATGATATTTGTAATACACTCCTTGAAGAATAATTTAGCATTGTAGAAAAGTGGGCTAGGTGTTTTTAGTTGTTTTTGTAAGATTATGCCTAGTGAATTTGTAGCTGCTGCTGGATTATATTGGTTGTAGGAACTCTTATAAACTTGGCTTCCAGCTTGCCTTCGGAATCATCATCTAAAGAAAGACTTTGCTTTTCTAGTTCATATTCCAAGCATTTGTGTGTGTATATGTATATGAAAGGATGGTGGGACTTTTGAGTTCTAGAAATTGAAGTTTGTTGATTCATAATAAGCTCGACATTAAGCTCTATAAGAAGCTCGATTCATGTTCGTTTTTGAACTCGTGAATAAGCTCGATAAAAATAATTAATATTTGACTATCTAATTAATAAATATAAACAATCATTACCATTGTTACATAAACAATTTTTTTTTATTATAAATGTGTTTGTTCATAGATATGTTCATGAAAGTGTTTGTTTGATAGTTAAAAAAATTCATTAAATATATTCGTGAATAAGCTCGATAAATACTAAACGAACGAACATGAGCTGCACATGAACCGAACATGAGCACTCCTTAATTTAAATGAACCAAACATGAACACAAACGCTAAAGTTTGAACAAACATGAACCAAACTTGAACAAGCTGATACTAAATGAACACAAACATTAACACTCACATACTCGGCTCGGCTCGGTTCGTTTGCATCCCTAGTCTCAGGCTTCGTTTGGGATGATTTTCTTCCTACTTTTTAATGCAAATTTTAGCGCAAAAAATATATATTTTTAATGCTGATTTAAGAAGTAGTAATAAAGTCGTCCCAAATAAAATCTCAATTCGGTGTTTTCCTTTTTCTAAATATAGTTAATGTTAGCTTGTCATAGAGATCTAGTTGGTTATGTAGTCGAAGGCTGATTGGGTTGGGCAAATGTATCTCTTTTGATCCATAATTTTATTTAATAAAAAGTCGAATAATTATGATATAAATTATTTAATACATTATTATCTTACAAAATTGTTCTTGTTGGTTTAGGCAATAAAATCTTCTTATATATTAAAAAACTTATTATAAATTGTCATCTTTTGATGCCTTCTTAAAATAAAATAAAAAAAAAGTGCGTTCACCACAGCTGCGTTTCCTGTAGAAATGATTTTCAACTTCGGGTTCGTTTGGGACGGTTTTTTTATTGCTTTCTAAAACGAAGTTTTAGTACAAATTTTTTTTATTTTTGTACTAAAACTCCATTTTAGAAAACAATAAAAAAGAAGTCCCAAACGAAGCCTTCGTCCAAATAAACTATTGGATTAGCTTCTCAAAAAGCGGCCCAGCGCTATAAGTTAACGTAACCTGCTTTGCTTAAGAGTTGACCGCAAATATGAAATAATAAACTAACAGTTAAATAACGCGTCGGAATGATAAATAAATCCAAACAATGACCTAAAAATTTTGTTGGTTAGCAAACGGACGGATTGATCTGAGTGTTTTCCTCGAGCGGCCCAATCAGATCTTTTAAGCTATTCAATTACTTTGGCTTCGATCGAGCTACTTAATAAAACCTAATCATGGCCATCCAAGCCATCATGCATGGCTGGGATTTGCACCACGGTGATGGGAGGATATTCGGATCAAACAAAACCCTAACATTTATTGTAAAACCTTGGGGCAGGTCGCGAGATATCCCATTTTTGATTGGGCATTAGATTCCGTGTGGGGTTTATGATCTAGGGTTTCTTCTTTGGCTCTCTTCTTCTGTTTTTGGTTTTTTTTCCTTATCTTCCAGAAATGGAACTTATCAGCAGAAGCGAGAGCAGAGGAATCGTTCCTGCTGCTGCCCTTGAGTCGGTTTTGAAGTCTGTGGTGATGGAAACGATTTTGGATGCTGGAAAGTCTCTCTTTTGGCTTCTATGTGTGGTAATAATCTATTTGTTCTTACCTCTGCGGTTTTATTATGAACTTTATGTATTTTTATGTCTTGAATTAGATGCCTGTGGACTACAGTTGTGATCTTGCGTGTTGTGGTTAGATTAGACGCTCAGGATCCTGTTGCATAGGTTATTTATTTTGTGAAAGTTCTTCTCTTTTTTTTTTTACTTTGATTGCAATAGGTAATTCTTTTTTTCTTATGCTTTGTAAATTTTATCTTATATCAATTTTTTTTTCTATGTAACAGTCTTGTTGTAGACCTGACTGGATGATTCTTATTACTTTCAGAGATCATTGTCGCCAATAAGCTATCAGAATTTATATATATACTTTTGCCCTTTGTTTACTTGTATATGTGTGCTTTCTCATTTATTTCTGGAATTTAAGAATGTATGATTGACTTTTCATATCCATGGTTTGCACTATTAGATGTTAGGGCTTGTATTCATTTTGTTTCTTTGTTTTTTTTTTTTTGTAAGCTATGTGTTTGTTCCTCCGTTTGGATCTAAATCAAAGAATCAGATTCTGTATTTTTAGATCCCTGGGATGCTTTGGATTTGACTAAACCCACTACCTATAAATTTACAATGCCGTTTGAGGATTTTTTGTTTACAGCTGTGTTATTGTTTTTCATGGTTTTTTAGAGGTGAGATTAATAACGATTTGATGTCCAGCAGATTTGAAACTGACTCAAAATTGGCTCAAAATCCTTTTTGAGTTGAGCAAAATCAAGTTGTAGGTTTGCTTGATTTGAGCTGAACATGGTTCATTAATGTATATTCCAGCCAATAAGTTGATCGGATTTTGATTAATTTCCAATGTCTAAAAACAAATCCTTAGTTAATACATACATACATATATACACTGTATTCGATCTTAGTCAAGCTTGGCTCCTGATTTAACTCCTTGACTCATGGCTTGCATGAAAACGACAATACTGTTATGGACACCAGTTAATAAAGCACGCTATGTTGAAGCCTACCTATAGATCCAGCAGTCCAATAAACGACATGATGGTTAAACAAGCAATATCCAAGGCATCACTTGCCAATCTATAAAAAAATATAAAAAGGTGTAGCAAATCCTAGTAGATAATAAATGTGAGCTTCTTTCACTTTGTCCATGTTAATTTCAAAATCAAATCAATCCAGTTATTAGTATCATACTTCTTGTAAATAAATAAATATTATAGAAGTTGAAAATAAATGCAGAATCTCTGAAAATTCTGAATAATAACTTTTTTTTATTATTTTCAATATACCATAATCGGTATTTATCTGATTTACAAATGATTTGTAAATTTTGGACAAATTAATTATGACTAGTGTTTGTTCTTTTTTTTTTAAATGCCTATGCTGGTCCAAGCCTGGATGAAAAAAATTGTGGGAAAATTTGTCAAAACAAACTTAGACCTCCGTTGAAAAAAATTTCTAGCTCCGCCACTGCCTTGACTTCATTCCTAGAAAAAAAATATTCCTAGTTTTTTATTTTTTAAAGCCAAATTCATAGCCCTGCTTAAAAGTTAATGTTTTACATCCACTTGAAGGTATTACCATTGGTGCTTAGGTTGAAGAGGGTACAAAAAATCCACATAATTGTTGTTTAGATGATTTGGTGTACAACAACCTAGTTACATTCCCTTCCTCCTTTTGGACATATACTAAGTATAACATGTGTAATCATTGGACCTTGGGGAGAGTGACTTTTGAAACAAAAAGGTTCATTTTAAATTTATTTTTGAGTGAATATGGAATATGAATTTTGAACAAAAACACACCAAGTGCTACATATACTAGTGATTTATGAAAAGTCAAACATTTTGAAAATATTTGGAAGTAATCTTTTTGCGCAAAAAAAATTACTATTCATTTTATGTAAATAAAATGGTGAATAACTGAACAAATAAATTAGTGAGGAAATGCAAGCCTGAGAGGACTAGATTGGCCTTTTCACTTTTATCGGAGAACATCCTTTTTTTTCTTCTGGATTCATCTTCGCAGTTGTTCCATAGTCAGTTCAGAGGCGCATAGCATACTTCCACCATAGCATGACTAAGCAGAAATTGTGTTAAATTTACTTTCCTTAAAGAGTTTAAAAAATTGAGGTGAAAATTAGAAATTCACATTCCTTAGAGAACTCAAAATTTGAGATGAAAATGAAAGTTCTAAAGATAGAAATTAAGAATAAAAAACTTTTAGCATACTAATAATAAGGAAGAGCGGCAAGTTTGTAAAAGCATCTAAAGTGGCCTTAATTCATTCCACAGTGTAAGGCCTGCTCATGTTGAATTCTTCCACTGCAAAGCTATTTTCATGACCCTTTTTATTTATTTCTTCCATAGTAAGAGCTTAATACCATCTTTTAAGCACTTTCCAAATGGCTAATTATAGCTGCATCTTTATGTCACCTATATCTACTATTTAGGGCTAGAAATTTGACTTTATTTTACTATAATATTATATTTATGTCACTAGACATGTTCTATTGCTTTTCTTTATTTCACGTGGTTTGACCTTAGTGTAATTCAAACTAATTTAAGATAGATTTTCCTGCTATTTGTTGGGCCAATGAATGGTGATCCAAACTTTGAATGGCTTTAGCCGTGCATATTTTTTGTCAATTGATTTTTATGAATGTGCTTTGAGATAGTTATACCCTGTATTGAAGTTGCTTTTTATAAAATTGCATTAATAGGTGCTTCCAAATTTGTGAATTCATTGTTCTCTTTCGAACCTATTTTTTGTTAATAGAAATTTTGCATGCATAAAGCATGATCATTTATTTGTATTGAACGCCTTAAGTTTATTTGTTTCTCAACACATGAATTACACTAAGTCACTAACTAATGTCTTTGACAAGACAAGTAATGCAAGTTACCTTTAATCTCTACAGAACCTATTTTGCTAAATTTGTGGTCATTTATGCTTCATAGCATCTATTTTTTGTCTAGAAATAAGGATGTTAGAGGAATATTGTTATGATGCAGCCCTATGGGTGGCTAGCTTGGAATTTAATTAGGGAAGCGTGTTTTCTATTTGATTTTTTTAATGAAATCTGCCATTGGGTGTGTGTAAATGTGATGCTATGAGTATGGACAAGCGGGAAGGTGTGATTAGACTCTTGCTGGAAGATGATTTAGATTAAACAATAGAGTTGTTATGTCTCCAATTTGTAAAATCTGCTCTTCTTCAGATAATGTGGTTTTATGTTTCATTCACATAATTTTTACCAAGAAGATTTATGTTTCTGAAGAAATGCTCAGGACGAAATTTGCGTATTACAATGGATAGAAATGATCACCTTTTCAATAGCCTATTAATCTGTCATTCCACAATTCTTTGGCATTAAAATCTTGTCTTGCTCGTTAAAATATGCAATAGAGAAGAAAACAGTTTTTTATGAACAAAAAGTGTCTATTCTTGAACACGGTCTACAGTTAGTTACCATTAATTAGAAATATATATTTTTTCAGGTTTGCCTTTTTATAAGCATCATCTAATATCTGGTTGATGGTTATCAGAAGTGATAATAACCGGCTTTTTCATTTGTGTTGAATTGGATGGATTTGCTTTAGGTAGCACTTAGTTGGATTGATCACTTGGTTTTTGCATATAGTAGCAACACCACTATGTTTTCTCTTATTGAGATTTTCTATTTTTGTGAAAGAAAGTGGTCAGATACAATTGACTACAACATATTTAGACTTTTAATGATTCTTTTGCTACAATATTTGGTATATCCTTTGATGGTTGAGCTTTTTTGGCTGGTAACATTTTATTGAATTGTGAAATGACTACTATGTTATGTTACGCTGCATCTTTCTTCTTAGTAAGCTTTTTACTTGTTATGGTTACTTTGAATTCTTCTTTGGTTCATGGTATGATGTTTATGGGTCACAAATTCAATTGTGAATTTAAGATTTTTTTTTTTTTTCGAGTGGGGGGACATTTTAATAAAATCTAATTTTGCTATCTTAAACTTTATTCTAGATTGTAGTAGTTTTAAGTTGCCAAAACATCAACGATGAGTTGTCAATGTCTACAATGGTTTCTTCGTGACTTTGATATACTTTGATATCTGTGTTTGCGATCATCCCCCCCCCCCCCCCCCCCTAAATTATGTCTCTTTATCATATTGCTCTTTTTGTTATTGTATTGATCCAAACTTATAAAATGATACAATAGTGTAGAAGTAGATTGGGTCACCAAATGGGAAAAACTTTTGTCACGGGCCTCACGGCCTGACCTATGAGCTTGAAATACTAAGGCGGGAATAGATAATTTGATGGAGTTTTAAGATACATCTACTAACATTAAATAATATCAAAATCAGTATTCATAAGTTTTCTTCTAACAACTTTCTATAGATCTAGAAAGCCATAATATGTCAATACATTGCACTAATACCTCCACGTATGTGATGCATAAATTCTCTTCTTTCACTATTTAATTCTCAAGTTCATGTCTTGTAAATTTTTATTGAATGACTATAGTGAATTATAAACACAACTTAATGGTTAAATCATAATCCAAAACACATTAATACAAATAATTAAGAATATATATATATATATATATATATATATATATATATATATATATATATATATATATATATATATATATATATATATATGCTAGTTTTCATAAATGAACTAACATAAAATCATATAACATTTTGTTTTATTTAAAGATGAACAATTAAAAAGGCTTGAAACATTCTCTTGTATTATAATAACATGAATGGGAGAGTCATATTGTTTCTGGTCTTATCTATCTCATTTATATATAATAAAATACAATCATCATAGAAGCATCATCTATTATACCGTTTAAAGCACGTAAATATCAATATCATTTTCCGAATGTGCGAACAGACAATCATCTTATGCAAGGGTAGAAGTATCTCCAGCCTGTATGATAAGAGAGAAACTCCATCAATCAACATACATATGTGAGCATTGTTGTATGGTTTGATTCATTTGTATTTTTTCATATCAGTCAAAATAATACTCTTGAGACAGCTGTGTTTTCTGAAGTACACCATAATTTGTGATTTTGAGATGAATGTGTTGTCAATCTGTTATCAGAATTTTCTTTGCCTTTTCTTAGATTTATTGTTGAGCGCCTTCATTTTCTGGTTTCTTAGAATACAGTTATTGGTGCAGATGGGATCTTCACGGAATGGAGCTAATTTATTTGATGACGGATGTGAGATAAGTGAAGGGTAGGGTTCATTGCCATTGAGTGCCAACTTTTGTTCAATTATGAGGTTGTTAGTACATTAAGTGTGCTTGGGTACTTATCTTTTTCGCTTCTGTATTTTTTTTTGCTGCTGTTACTCTGTAGATTTCCCCTTTCATCTTTGAGGAAAATCAAAGGTGAAGCCATGCCTGAGAACAAGGATGATGGTGAATCTGATGAGGAGGAGGAGGAGGAGGATGAAGCTGGTGACCAAGAAGATGGTGGTGAGGAAGAATTCTCAGGGGATGAAGGAAATGAGGGGGAAGAGGAGGAGGAACTTGAGGCCAATGGCGGGGGAGGAAGTGAAGACGAGGATGGGGATGAGGATGATGAGGATGAGGATGAGGATGGGGATGATGAAGATGATGAAGAGGATGCCGAGGAAGAAGAAGATGATGAAGATCAGCCACCCCCTAAGAAGAGCAAGTAAGTTTATCTTTGTGTTTGAAGTGGCTTCACTCTTGAATTTTCCCGTGTGCAAGGTTTGTCATTGTTATTGTGGCTGTTAGATTGATGTTTAGAGGGCTGCCTTAGAATAGGCAAACAGACTACATTTTGAAATGATACTTTAACTATCTGACTTCTTTGTAGTTTTATGATTCTACGAGACTTTGGTAATGGATGCATGTTGGCTTGTTTTTGGAGTTTTGCCAATCTTCTTGAAACAAAATTTCTATTTGTTATGAGCTACTAACTATTATGTAAACTA
The DNA here is from genome assembly GCA_022539455.1 of Dendrobium nobile. NCBI lineage: Eukaryota > Viridiplantae > Streptophyta > Magnoliopsida > Asparagales > Orchidaceae > Dendrobium > Dendrobium nobile. Next base: position 80,075,370 of record CM039726.1, on the reverse strand, counting down.
ATCTTTGTATTGAGATGTTTTTTATTGATCTTTTTATATTTTTTATATTAGTTATTATAGGTTCCACAATCTTCACAAAAAGTAGATGTCTATTTACAACTTAAGCTTCGTTTGAAATGACTTTCTTATTATTTCTTAAAGCAACTTCTAAATTTTTTTATTAAAAAGCTGCTTCAGAAAGCAGTAAGAAAGTCGTCCCAAATGAAGCCTTAAACTTGATCCTTCTTCTGAGTTCTGACCTGTTCAACATATATCTCTGGAGAATTGAATCCTCCCCAACATTATTTTGCATGAAATAATTTTATTGTAATATTTTCAACTCAGTCTCAATTGCTTTGCTATTTGCTCTCAATGCCACAAAGCATCACCCCTCAGGTTTGAAGCTCCTATCTCCTCGCCTGCAACAACCTTGCATGTGTACAGTATCTGCTGGATGAAGCAGATTACATGAAAACCTCAGCTGCTAAACTCCATTTTGCATTAATAAGTATCAGATAAAGCTGAAACTTAGGTTTCGTTTGAGACAACTTTCTTACCGCTTTCTAAAGCAGCTTTTTAGTATAAAAATATTGAGTTTCAAAAAATTTTGTATTAGAAAGCGATAGGAAAACTATACCAAACGAAGCCTTAGAAGACTTAATCTGCTGTAATTTATACCTAACGTGTAAAATTATATATATATATATTTATATAGCATATTAATCTTTAAATCATATCAAATATGTCATGAAAATTGATTTATTTAAAATATAATATAAAGATTTAGGTTTTAGATTGTAATTTATAAAGAAATGAGATATTAGTAGTATGTATTTATACTCATTTATAATAAAATATGCTTATCTCATACATATTTATATAAATATATTTTTCAAATATATAATGGTTTTATTTGGTATAGCTTTCTTACTGCTTTTGAAAGTAATTTTTAGCAAAAAAAAATTTAAATTAAAAATTTGTGCACTAAAAAATTATTTAAAAAAAAAACTATCCCAAAGTAAGCTAATATCTCAATAAAATCTATCATATTAGAAGATATTATGAATACAAAATCCCAATCACACTTAAAAAATTGTTTAATTTTAATAATTTTGATGATAAATGAATGGACTACATTGACTGTTCTAAATGATAGCTTCATTTCATGATTTCAAAACGTTATAATCACCCCGAGTATGTATAAGCAACTCATTTTTTATGCAGAAAATTTTTTATTCAAAAAATATTTATCCCTTCATATTGTCATTTCATTCAACCAACAGCACAAAATAAAATACAGCAAGCAGATACGCTCCATCCTTCATTATGCAATAAACAGGTAATAATAACCCCCCATTGAACGAGGTCGCAGCAGGTCACTAGATATAACCTGCAAAACACGACAGGCTTTGTCCACAAAGAAATCAACATCAGTCATCATAATATATATATTTTTTTATGTGGTGAAGGATAAATGTCGTGTCATGATATTTCACAAAGGGAGCTACTGATGCCACACATTAGTTATCCAGGTTATACCACTCATTTTAATGATTCTAAATTGAGAGAATAATGAAAGAGATCTGTGAAGGAGAAAGATAGAAGCGAAATAATATTTTAAATTCCAGTCCTGTTTGATATAATCTTCTTACTATTTTATTTTTTAAGCAACAATCATAATTTGTATTTTCTAATTATTATTTTTATAAATTTTTATGATGAAAAACTGTTTTATGCAATCTTAATAATCAAGCTGCTTTCTCCGTAATAACTTCTAAACTCTCAAATAGGAGAAGTTATTATGTGCAGAGATCGGATGCAGAACGTTGTCCGGAGACCAACCAGAATGTGCCACATCAACAGTATTGAGCCGCGGTACCTAGCATAGGTGTGACGTGACGCATTCTGGCTGGTTTCTAGACGATGTTCAACATCCACACAGAATGATTAATCCCCAAATAGAACTTCAATCATAATAAATTTTACTTTTATTAAAAAAATTAAGATAAATACAATATATTAGTTAATTGATATATTATCTGCATTTGATTAGATAGACCATTCAAATATCTTTACAAGTTAATCCATTTAAAGATGTGAGATCCAAAAAATTTGTGTGTACAATTTTTTTTTTTGTTTCTAAGACTGACTGCAGAAAAAATATCTAAAATGGCCTAAGTACTCGGGTATGATAATAATGGCATAAGGGTTTAAACAGGACTACCATTGGAGGGGAAAATATGCATAAGATTCTAAACTTCAATTATTTTGATTTGTTTCATGCTAAAGTTTGAAAAGGATGGATGAACTAATAAACATAGTGGTGGTGATGGTTGATATAGACAAAAATTGCTTTTCAATGCTGGGTAAGGTGAGATATGAGTGATGGAAATGCACTCATATTGTCATTCTCATTTCTCTTTCTTATCCTTTCATTTATCTTTTTGTGTTTTTCTCGAGCAACATATATCATAAATTAAGATTAATTCAGATATTTCAAAAAGTAAAAAAGTCTTATGAGCGAGTTTAATAAAAGAACAAACAACAACATCAAGTTTTTATCCCACTACGCGGGGTTGGCTACATGAATCATGTTTCTCCATTGTGTCTGGTTAAGAGTCAAATTCAAAAATGTCATGTGCATATTGTATATAGTTGTCTACATGTACAAAGTTAGTATGAGTGTTATACGAAATTGTGTAAAACATCGATGAATTGCCCGTATGTATTCGTATAAATTCACATATTGTTATTTGCATCTCATCACAACAACAACAGCAAAAAGCCTTTATTCTACTATGTGGGATCGGCTACATGAATAATTTTTCTTCATTGTGTTATGTTAAGAGTCAATTTCTCATCTAAATCTTAAAAAGAAATGTCATTTCTAATATTTTCAAACCAAGTACTTTTAGGTCTACCTCTACATTTGTTAAGATAAGCCAAATTTATCCATCTACTTTCCTAACCAGGTCATCAGAAGGTTGCTGTTTTATGTGACCAAATCATCTAAGGAGACTCTCAAATCTTATTTTCCATTGGAGATACTCCTACCTTTTCACGTATATGATCATTTCGTATCCTATCTCTAAGGGTAAAGCCACTCATCCACTTGAGCATCCTCTTCTCTGCAACACTTAATATTATGCTTCTCTTTTATGCATCTCATCACTATTAGGGTACGTGAAATATACACCCCTAAGAGAATATACATATAAAGCTTTTATAATTGTTAGATTTGTAATTTTTTTATGAATAATAATAATAATAAAGTTATTTCTTTAAGATTTTGATTGAGTGGGATGGACACATCCTTATCACTATCGACCAAATTATATATTGTTTAGCCACCGGAAAACAACATGAATTTGATCATTGTTCTAGCAACTTCATTTTATAATTAAGTGTGTTTTGTAAGGCTTCTGGATCATTTGAGATGGCTATAATTATCTATAAATTTAATTTTGAAATTATTATGAAAAAATAAAACTTCTTAATATATTTTGATTTTTATGTATTTCTACTTCTTAAAAAAAAGGTAATAATGATTTTTTTATAATCACCACACTACGATTATGAATTACTTTCTCACAAAGAAATTTATCAAAAATTAGCTAAAAATAATATAGCTAAATAAAAATATGATTATGATTTATTAAAAATAATAATAATAAAAAGCCTTCTTAAAGTTATTTTCTATGTCCACTTGTTCATACACATGTGGCCTATTTTATTCATGCACCTTATAGTACTAAGCCCTAGCAAAAGGCTAACGGTTGTGAATGAGCCAAGCAATGAAGTATTTATTAGGGCGAACTTAGACTAGTAAAAGTAGATCAAGCATGATAAACGTTTAAAGCAATCCTACCTACCCACAACATTCATGCCACACACAAGTTTGGAGAAACCATTCTGTGCTGTGCTGTCCCCGGACCGTTAGGAGGCGAATCAGAATGCGTCACGTCATCCGATACACAATGGTATAAAGTACTGACATGCCTCTAGACTGCATACATTGACTGCAGAGAATAATTGATCATGAGTTTGACAGTTTGTTTGAGAGAACTTTCTGACTGTTTTACTTTTCAAATCGCAATCAGAATATCACTTTATTGCTATTTTTATTTTTTGAAATTTTTATGGTGGGAAGCTACTATTTTCAATCATAGTGGCAAGGTTATTTTCATCACAATAAATGCACAATCAACTTTTATAATATTACAGTGTTGCAAATATGCCTATAATATTTAAAAAATTAAATTATAAATTTCAATTATCTTGTTAACTTATAAATTTAATTCAATTTAAATTTTAGATTATATTTCACGGGATAATCAATTATACTTCTAAAATAAATTATAATTGAATTTAAAAGTGCTTTAGGATTTAATTAAAAAATAATATTATATATATATATATATATTTTTATTTTTATTCACACGCCGAAAAGAATTTATATTTATTTAAGGATTTATAATGTCTTCTTCATCCACATTTTTATTTTTTATTTTCTCCGACTATTCTCACAGTCCAAGACGCTGTGACCATCCCGTAGGACAGAGGAGCTATATAAGCTGCCGAGAGAAGTGAAGGCGCTCGAAACCCTCAGACCTCTTGCTCTCTCATTCTCTCCGGTGATTTTAGCGCGGGCAGTGGTGACAGGCCGGCGGCGGCGAGGGTATCTGTGCTAGACTTGTGAGGAGCTATAAATGGGGGAAGCAATTGTTTCAGATCTTCTTACCGAGATCCTAATCCCGGTGGCGGCCGTCATCGGGATCGCCTTTGCCCTCGTTCAGTGGCTGTTTGTCTCCAAGGTGAAGGTTGCGCCTGAGCGGCAGGGTGTTCCATCGTCGAACAATAATAACGGCTTGGATGACTATTTACTCGCTGAGGAGGAAGAGGGTGGGAACGAGCACACCGTCGCTGTCAAGTGCGCCGAAATCCAGAACGCTATCTCGGAAGGTTGTTTAATTTTAAACCAGATCTATGATTTTTATATAGCTGCTAAGAGGTTTTGCTTGTTCCATTGTAAGATCTGACGGTTTGAGCTTTCGGCGCCGCGCCCCAATTGTCATCTATATGCTCTGTTTTGTTTATAAGTATTTAAATTTGCTCAATTTTCGCTTTGGGTGACGAACTAAATTTTTATTGGCCGTTTGATAATTTGATTCCATCATCTCTGCAGAATAAGGGCGGAAGATTTAGCTAATTTTCTTAGTGGTTTGCGAAGGCTGTGTCTTAATTATTAACGTGATATAAAATAATACAATATTGCATATCCAATGAAACACTCGAACAGTGAACTAAATCTAATATTATTTCCTTTTGCGGGGATTCCAAATAGCTCTGGTCAGCACTGATTCTTCTTTGACCTGTACACTTCTTAATACTAGCTTATTTTTGGCTTCTCGTGTTAAAAATGGAAGATTCGATGGTTAATGGTGGTCCTTGTGAGCTTTCGGGTTTTCTTTTTATTTTTTTTATATTTTTTTAATTTCAAGCCTTACTTTCTTTGGTGTCTCATGAGAACTTGCAAAGTTGCAAGATTTGTTTGGTATGATGTGCAAATATTAGAGATTCAATTTCTTGGGACTTTTGTTCTTCTATACCAGCCAAGATAGCCTTTCTCGCTTGAGATTCGGCTGAATAAGCTGCCTTACTGCTATTTTATAGACTTCTGCATTAACTCATTTTAAAATGTGTGGGTGAGCAGGTCATCCTCTCCTTTAACTATTAACTTTCTATTGAGTGGTCTGAAAAGTATGTAATTGGCTTAATTTTTTTTTTTTTTTTTTTATATTTATGGTGCAAGCCATATGATGTGTCCTGTACATCTAGGGAATGGTCTGATGTCTATGACCCTCAGCTTTTTTATCCTTTTGGCACTGTTTTGGCCTATGGAAAAAATACAGAGCTAGTGGCGTATTATAGATTTTAAATGGCCAGTTTGTGTTAAAATAGCTCTCCTTTTCTTTGGGAAATTATCCAAATTGTGATTGAAATATATTTTGTTGTCAAATGTTGTAAGCTACTAATGCTTTTGAGGCGCATCAAATATTGCATATATCACTTGATCATGCTGCTTTCCTTCTTTGGTAGTAAGATAATTGCAAATGTTATCTACGATTGACTGAATTTTTTTTGGCAATTTGGTCTATTTATTTTCAACTGTGTTATGAAGGTAGATCTACCCACCCTATACTTCTTACAAATTGAAAGACTCAGCTCGTTAAGATGCCATTTGCATTGATCATTTATATTCTGATTCTTCAATTATGCTATTCATAAGCTAATTTGATTGCCTCTTACGTTCATAAGGGTTGCGAGGTAGAATGATGTAATGGATCGACAGAAGAATCGGACGTGCTAGAAGGAATTCCTAATATAGGGAGCATGTAACAAAATAATAAACTATTCCTAAGAAAAAAACTTTAGCTAAGATGTTCCACAACATACTCCCCTTGCGTCAGAAGAGCTCGACTCTGTCTAGACGCATTATCGGGAGGGAGGTAGAGGTGGACATCATAATCAATCCTCCTCGGTCGTATATTTTGAATGCAGACAAAAATTGTTTCCATTTATCTCCATCTGCTTCCACAGTTATGGATTTGATCAAAGATTCAACATCAACCATTTGACTTGCCCAACCAATGCAAATGTAGAACTTCAGCAGCTTAGGGAGCAAGATTGGATTCCTCTCCAACCCCATATCTACCAGCCCACCATGACTGCAGGATAGTACCACAATCAAGGAGAAAGGATTAGGCTTCAATCCTTGGTCTTGCATCTTCTTAAATAATTCAAGAATCAGCTCAAACTTTTCGTTAATTGAGAAGCTTTCAATCTGAATAAAAAAATCAAGTATCTCCCGCCCTATTTCTAATGCACCCTTCTCTGCACAAGCTCCAAGTACCGAAACAATAGTCAACTGAGTTGGATTACCTCAGCCATCACCATGCTTCTAAAAATCCTCAATGCACTACGATAATCCTTCACACGCACAAAATCTGCAATCAATGAGTTCACTGTCATTTCCTCAAACACCCTTATTGCAACTGAATTGGATGTCGGTGCAATGTTAGCTGGACAGCTTGAGAGACGAAGAGCACCACTAGGAGGTGTCTGAATAATATTCAAGGTTTGGGAAGAACTATCAATCACACTAGTGGTAAGAATGAGAGAATGTTGTTGGGCATTCCTCACTTTCTTGCTCATAGATGACCACTTCCCCTCCTCACCAACCGCGTGACCATTCCCTAAATCAGTAATAGATTTCCCATCATTAGGCTTTTTTTTATGATGTTGCTGGGTTGAATGGATTGCTGCAGCAGCTGAGTAAGTTTTGGCAATAGCAGCTACTGGGATATGGAAACTATGTCGAACTGCTTCTAGGAGACCATGGAAAAGAGCATGATTCTATGCCATGGACGAGAAGACAAGGCCTTGTAGAGTTGCTCCACTTGACAAGGCCTTGCAGAGTTGCTCCACTGGGCAAAAGAACAATTCCACCGAATGAGGCATATGACATAGTTAAGGCTTGAGATTGCGTGAGATCCATTTTCATGGTCTTTTTATGGATTTGCGGTTGTTGTTTTTCACTTTGATTGCTCCCTCCACTTGTTTTTTATGTCAATGATGCCATTGCAAGAGAAATCAAGGTAAAATTCTGGTTATGGGAAGTGTTGAGCGCGGAATCGATTTGGATGCGGGACTGGGAGTTTGTGTGAATGGAAGGCGGATTGACGGGCTCTATTTGTGTGCGCGGAAGGTGGATCGGACGGCTTTGAATCCTGGGAGTATCGCCTGGGAGGCGGGACTCAGGCGTTCAGGGGAGTGACTCGCAAGTAAGGTATACGGGCACGTGGACTCGGGTCTCGTAGTTCTGGTATTGGGAGTAGGATCGCAGGAGTGGAGTTAGAGCGAGAGCGGGAGCAGATTGGGATTGGACGTGGAACACTCGCAAGAGGGAGCGGGGGCGAGAAGTTCAAGCGAACTGAGACCTGAGGCATGGAATTGGGCACATATGGGAAAGATGAAGTCTTCCGAGAAGAGCGTACAACGGATCATACATGATCGTTGGGTAGACCATGAGCGAGAGCAGAGTACTAGCTTTGTGCGCGAGAGGAAAACAGCCAGAATCGTGCTGGAGCAGAGCCAGTCATGCGGCCTCGACGCCAGACGCGGGATCGCTGATCTAGTCGTGAGAGGAAGCGAAGGTGGATTCGTGGTCAACGGTGGAGGTTTGATTGAGGCTCTATCCCTTGCTGGAGCAGGGGAGAGGAGAGAAGGCGAAGCAAAGTTGATCAGTTGCACGTGTGTATTGGAGGAGGCTGGTGCCAGACTAGGAGTGTCAGGCGAACCTGATGATTGGATACGCGGGAGAGGGATGTGAGCAGAAGACAGTAGTGAATGAGTCGGGAGTGGTGAGTCGTGCGGGAGCAGATCTGATCGGGATATGGCGTGCTTGAGTGGAGGCAAGTTGCATACGACGGCTGCGGGATGGTTGTGGATTGTGCGATTGGGTGGAGGATCTCTCCATTGAAGTGGATGTTGGAGCGGAACGGAGTCGTAGACGACGCTTTCGCATGAAGCATTGGCGATGGGTTGCTGGTCGGGTAAGGGATCCTATTATCGAAGTGGAAGTTGGAGAGGAGAGGAGTCATGGACGACGCGTTTGCAAGAAGCATTGGCAGAGGGTCGCTGGTCGGGCAGCAAATCTCGCCATTGGAGTGGAAGTTGGAGCGGAGGATAGTTGTCGACCGCTCTTATTCTTCGGCGTCAATCGTCGTCAACCTCCCATCTTATTTGGCGTTGATCTTTGTTGACCGTTCATTTTCTTCGGCTTTGATCGTCATCGACAGCTCATCTTCTTCGGCAGTCCGTAATTCTTCGCAAGCTCCAGGTTCTGATACCAATTGATGTAGTGGATCGGCAGAACAATCAAACATGCTAGAAGGAATTCTTAATCCAAGGAACAAACATGAGCTCTAAGCTTCAAAGAGTATATAATTCATCAATGCCTTTTTCCTACTATAATACTAACATATATAAACGAGTCATAGAATATTCTAGACTTTCTATATAACAAACAATCAAACATGTAACAAACTAATAAACTATTCCTAAGAAAAACTTTAGCTAAGATGTTCCACATCATAGAACTTGATAACTATTTACCCTTATAATTTCATTTGAATGGTGTCTGAGATATAACTTGATAATCATTTTCTCTTGGAATTTCATTTGAATGGCCTCGTGACAGATGGGTGTAATATTAAGAATATGAGTTTTATGGCATGGAAATTTATTCATTCAAAAGAAAAATGATTAATTCATGCATTTCATCTTCTTCTTTTTATTTTTTTATGACTCATATTATGATTTTTATTTTGCTCATTCAATGTGATTTGGGAAATTCTAATACTAGACTATCCATGTGATAACGTGCAACAGGAGCTACTTCCTTCCTGTTTACTGAGTATCAGTATGTTGGGATCTTTATGGTGGCTTTTGCTATTTTGATATTTCTCTTCCTTGGCTCTGTGGAAGGATTTAGCACAAGGGAACAACCTTGTACCTACAGCAAGGATAAAGCTTGCAAACCGGCGCTTTTCAATGCCGTCTTTAGCACTGTTGCCTTCTTGTTGGGTGCAGTCACCTCTGTGGTTTCTGGCTTTCTAGGGATGAAAATTGCCACCTTTGCGAATGCTAGGACAACTCTAGAGGCAAGGAAGGGCGTGGGAAAGGCTTTCATTACTGCATTCAGATCTGGAGCGGTTATGGGCTTCTTACTGGCTGCAAATGGACTTTTGGTGCTATACATTTCAATTAACCTGTTCAAGCTGTACTATGCTGATGATTGGGAGGGTCTTTTTGAGGCAATAACTGGATACGGCCTTGGTGGCTCTTCAATGGCTCTCTTTGGTAGAGTTGGTGGTGGTATCTACACAAAAGCTGCTGATGTTGGTGCTGATCTCGTTGGTAAAGTTGAGAGGAACATTCCAGAAGATGATCCTAGGAATCCAGCTGTGAGTTTATTGCCTTTCTATCCTGTTAATTTTAAGGGTCTAAGATACTTGTGCTTGCCTGAAGCATAAACATTTGTTATGACTTTTTGAAATGTGAAATAGGTGATTGCTGACAATGTGGGAGACAATGTTGGTGATATTGCTGGAATGGGTTCAGACCTTTTTGGTTCATATGCCGAGTCTTCCTGTGCTGCTCTTGTTGTTGCTTCTATTTCTTCCTTTGGAGTTAATCATGACTTCACTGGGATGTGCTACCCACTGTTGATTAGTTCTATGGGCATTATTGTTTGCTTGATCACAACTCTTTTTGCAACTGACTTCTTTGAGATAAAGGCTGTTAAGGAGATTGAACCTGCTCTTAAGAGGCAGCTAATAATCTCCACTGCACTAATGACCGTTGGGATTGCAATTGTTAGTTGGTTGGCCCTTCCATCTTCATTCACTATCTTTAATTTTGGTACCCAAAAGGAAGTGAAAAATTGGTAGGGATGCAGCAATTTTATTTTCTGATGTTTGGACTACTAGATGACGAATTGTGTAATCTCTTTGGAACTTGACAGGGAATTGTTCTTCTGTGTTGCAATTGGCCTCTGGGCTGGCCTTGTGATTGGATTCGTTACTGAATACTACACCAGCAATGCATACAGGCAGATTATTTTTTTGTGCTTTTTTATGCTTTGCTTTGACTTACTATGGCCTGTGTTGAACTATCTTATTTTTGTTCTTTTACTGTTCTTACAGCCCTGTGCAAGATGTTGCTGATTCCTGTAGAACTGGTGCTGCTACAAATGTTATTTTTGGACTTGCTTTGGGATACAAATCAGTCATAATTCCAATTTTTGCCATTGCCGTTAGCATTTTCGTCAGCTTTAGTCTTGCAGCCATGTATGGTATTGCAGTTGCTGCTCTTGGTATGCTGAGCACCATCGCCACAGGATTGGCTATTGATGCCTATGGTCCCATCAGTGACAATGCTGGAGGCATTGCTGAAATGGCTGGAATGAGTCACAAAGTTCGTGAGAGGACTGATGCCCTTGATGCTGCAGGAAATACAACCGCTGCCATTGGAAAGGTATTTATGTTAGTAGTTTTCCAATTCTTATTATTGTTCTCAGATTGCTATTAACTTACAATCACTGAAATTTTGCAAGACCAATGTGCTATGTTACTGACAGATTTTCTCTTGATTGTTTGTTTACACTAAAATTTTGGCTTGGACTTCATTTTATTATTTTGCTTTGTTCAACTTCCAGGGTTTTGCCATTGGTTCGGCTGCTTTAGTTTCTCTTGCTCTCTTCGGCGCCTTCGTGAGCAGGGCAGCTATTTCTAAAGTTGATGTTCTAACCCCAAAAGTCTTCATTGGATTGATCGTTGGTGCCATGCTGCCTTACTGGTTCTCAGCCATGACCATGAAAAGCGTCGGCAGTGCAGCTCTTAAGATGGTCGAGGAAGTTCGCCGGCAGTTTAACACCATTCCTGGTTTATTGGAGGGCACTACCAAGCCTGACTATGCAACCTGTGTCAAGATTTCAACAGATGCCTCTATTAAGGAGATGATACCTCCTGGTGCTCTGGTCATGCTTACACCCCTTATTGTTGGCACCTTCTTTGGTGTGGAAACCCTATCTGGAGTTCTCGCTGGTTCTCTCGTCTCTGGTGTTCAGGTAAATGGCAAAATTCCTTTTTTTTTTTTTTTTTACTATTGTGATCATAATGTCATGTTATGATTATTCAACAAGTTTTACGCTGGATGTCGACTTCCTAAGATTAGAGAGAGTCGCCTTAGATGGTTTGGTCACATCAAACAGAGGTCTTCTGATGAACCGGTTAGGAAAGTTGAGGCATTAGATTCGATTATGTTAAGAAAAGTCGAGGCAGACCTAAAAAGACTTTGTTAGAAAATATTGAAAATGATCTTTTTTTATTAGATTTAAATGAGAATTTGACTTTTAACCAGACACAACGGCAAAAAAGGATTCATGTAGCCGACCCCACATAGTGGGATGTTGATGTTGTTGTTGTACTATTGTAACCATAATGATTAAGCTTATTATGAGTGGGAATTTTCTTCTATTCAATGGTGAACTAAACAAACTATTCTCGAGTGCTTTACCATCAATCTGTTCTGCAGATTGCCATCTCTGCATCAAATACAGGTGGTGCTTGGGACAATGCCAAGAAATACATCGAGGTATGTTTTTCAATATTTAGGGTTTGAGCTTTTACCCTTTCCATTCGACGAATGAGAAATTATTGTGTGCGGAATCCGAATGTATTCGGATTTTAATCACCATGCGCCACGTCATTGAATGTACTAGGCCCTGGAGTGCATCCGGTGATTGGAATCCGAATGCATTCGGATTCCGCACACAATAATTCCTCGGAACGAAAATGAGAGATTTCTTGCTTATAGGCTGGCGTTTCGGAGCATGCCAAGTCTTTAGGCCCAAAGGGTTCTGACCCTCACAAGGCAGCTGTAATTGGAGACACCATTGGTGACCCTCTCAAGGATACTTCTGGGCCATCTCTTAATATCCTGATAAAGCTAATGGCGGTCGAATCTCTCGTCTTTGCGCCCTTCTTTGCTACTCATGGTGGTCTTCTTTTCAAGATCTTCTGATACAAAAGTGCAGCAGATATTGCAACGCCTCTATATCCGGTTCTGTTTTCTAATTGAGCTCTGCAAATCCCGTTTTGGTTTATAGTGATGCAGAAATTTTCCCTTATAAAATTATTAGGTGCGGAATGCAGACGGAGAGAACCGTTCGCACACTAGTATAAAATCCAGCTAGGTACCATTCGGTACCGCTGGGTACCACTAGGTACCGCTTGGTACCCTGTGTCTGTGCAGACGGTGCTCTCCCCATCTGCACTCCGCACCTAATAATTTTTCTTTAGATAGATTGTTACTATAATATGCTGTTAATTACTCCTCAATCGTGTTCTCAAGCTGTTCGTGCTTCCTGAATGCTTATTTGGTTGTTGTTCCCCTCATCTTGTTTTGCTTTATTGGAAAATTTGTGATCTTGCCTTTCAATTTAAACACCTAATGAATGAATGAATGAATGCCATTCCATTCATATCGCACAATCAAAATTTTACCCTACAAGTTTAGATATATTATTACCATGATACTTCTCTATGGGCTTCTTAAAATAATTTTATAGTACTAAATATAGTTTTCTAATACAAAAATTTTAGTTTTTTTATTAAAAAAGTTGTTTTTTAGAAGCAGTAAGAAAGTCATCCCAAACAAAACCTAAGACTTTTGTTTTACCGCCATCATCTTGTTTTACTTCAACTTGGCAGGATAATTTTTATGATGTCTTTCAATTTAAATATGCAAGTATTATTATAATTATATTGAATGACATTCTTATCATATAATCAAATCAAATGTCTTGACAAGTCAAATGAACACAAAATTGATTAATTTAGACACAAAAGAATAATCTATAATTGGGAAAATCAATATTGGTTGTTCCACAGAATATTCTAAATTTTAGTGATATTTATGGGGTACATTACTCTTCAAAATTTATAAATAAGTACTCACTCTGTACATGGTGGCTTGGACCATTGGCTTGAAATTCAATAGAACTTATAGACTTGAATAATACCACAGCTCACTGTTGTCCAAACGCAACCATTTGATTGCCTTATCAAACCACCATTAATGGACTACCACCAACAGACCACTATCCTCTAACTTCCATCGTCCAATCACCACCGTTAGACCTCCACCAACAGACCACCATTGTCCAACTTCCACTCTCTGATCACTAAATATAATATTTTGACCATCATCGCACAACTATGATCCCCCAAACATCATCGTTCGACTATGTTCCTTTGGCCACCGTCATCCGACTATGATTCTCTGATCACCTTTGTCCAACTACAATCAATTGACCACCATCGACAAAAATCTGTTAGACCGGTCCACTGGACCGGTCCAGCCGGTCCAGGCGGGACCGGTTCACGGGCGAATATCGCGAAACAGGCGATTTGTTCGCCTGGGCGGAGGCCGCGCGCACCGCACGCCTTGCGGGAGCCGAATAGGAAGCTTTTTTGGGGAAATTAAGAGGGAAATTTGAATGTAGAGACTGTTTAGGGAATTCCTTTTGATTTGTATGCATTAAATATATGTTTTTCCTAGGGTTTGGGCATCTGGAATTTGGCTGAAATTTGAGATCTCTTAGATTTAGGTTTTTTTTTGGGCTCTAGCGGCGTCTAGAGATTTGGGAGAGATCGATCCTCCTCTCGAATTGAGGATCAATTGTATCTTTGCTATTTCCTTGCAACTACTAGTAAAATACAAGTTTTTTCTCGGATTTTTCTGCAGTTTTTCCTGTTTTCCTACTGTTTTTGGCTGTTTTTCTGCTGTGGACAGCAATTTTACATTGGATCTACTTGGTTTTGGTGAGAAACACTTGGAAATCCAAGTGTTTCCTATCAAATTGGTATCAGAGCTCCGATTCGGGACAACCGGCGGCTGAAATTCTGAAATTTCAGCAAGATCGTCGTCTCCGGAAAAAGATTTTTGTGGATCCGTTAAAAGAAAGATGGCCGGGAAGAAGGTGGAAGCTTTAGAAGGCGAGTTTGGTCAACTGAAGACAGATCTGGAGGGGAAATTCATGGAGATCTCCACCAACAATGAGAGGTTGGAAGGGAGGTTCGCGGCGATGGAAGAAATAATGAAGAAATTATTGGAGATGAAGACCCATCCGGACACATCGGAAGTGAGAGAGACCACTGATGGCCATGGCGTAGGAGGAAATCCGAACCCAATCCGGGGGAGGAGGAATCCGGAGGTGGAGATTCTTGAAGGTGACGACGACATGCCACCTCTAGAGCCATTTTCCAGAGAGGAGATAAGCACGGGGAATGATCGTCGAGGTGCTGATTTTCAGCGTCGAGGTGCTGATTTTCAGCGTCGAGGTGCTGATTTTGGAAGCAGGAGGGGGGAATATGAAGGTAGTGCAGATTTTGGAGAAAGGAGAGAAGAACATCAGCGTCGAGGTGCTGAATTTCAGCGTCGAGGTGCTGATTTTGAAAGGGGAAGAGGAGATTACGACGAAGATTTCGGTTACCAACGTCGGAGGGAGGATCGGGACACTTGGGGAGCACCTCACCTTCGAGGAACGGGAGGTTACGGAGACTTCCGGGGTAATGGCAGAGATCCGAAGGTGAGAAAGTTGAAGATGCCCATCTTTGAGGGTGAAGATGGCCACGGCTGGATATACAAGGTGGAGCGTTATTTCGCTGTCAACGGGTTGACAGATGATGAAAAACTGACGGCAGCAGGTTTGTGTCTGGAAGGGAAGGCGCTGGCGTGGTATCAGTGGAGAGACAGAAGAGAGCCTATCAGGACTTGGCGAGAGTTCAAGGATTGTTTATTAGAGCGTTTCCGAGCCGACGGGGGAGGAGACTTCTATGAACAGTTCTTTGCCCTGACTCAGGAGGGGACCGTGGCCGACTACCGGGACAGATTCGAGTACTTGGCTAGCCGTCTGGATCATATCTCCGAATCGGCCCTGGAAGGGAATTTCATGAAAGGGCTCAAACCGGAGATAAGAACAGCTGTTCGGGTGCTGGAGCCAAGGAACTTGGGCAAGGCCATGGAGCTTGCACAACTGGTGGAAGATCAGAAGAGATCAGAAAGAGGGGCTCGAGGAAACAACTCAGGAGGCTCTAACAGGACGACGACCACTCTTCCAGTAACCAAGGGGCCTACATCAGGCAACAGTAATGAGACCACCCGAGAGAAGCCAGTAGGAGGAGGGAGTGGGGAAAATTTCAAGAGGTTGACAGAGGAGGAGGTGCAGGATAAGAGGACAAAGGGGTTGTGCTTCAGATGTGATGAGAAGTACATGCCAGGGCATAGGTGCAAGGACCGAACTCTTCATGTTCTTCTTGTCTGTGAAGATGAGGAAGACGAGGAGGGAGGTGGGAGCAGATCTGGAGAGGAGGAGAAGCTGCACCTGGATGTGGCAGAAGTCTCTCTGAACTCTGTAGTGGGATTCACTCCGAGTCACACTATGAAAGTGAAAGGAGAGATAGCTGACCTTGAGGTGGTGGTGCTAATTGATAGTGGGGCTACCCACAATTTCATTTCCACTCAGGTCGTCAACCAACTGGGAGTGAAATTGGTGGACACCGGTTGTTATGGGGTGATGATGGGTACAGGGAAGGTGGAGAAAGGCCAGGGAATCTGTAAAGGAGTGGTGTTGACCATCCAGGGGATTCAAGTAAGGGAGGACTTTCTCCCACTAGAGTTGGGAAGCACTGATGTCATCCTGGGGATGAAGTGGTTACAAACCTTGGGGGAAACCAAGGACAATTGGGGAGCACTCACGATGGAGTTAATGGTGGATGGGAGAAGGGTGGTCATAAGGGGAGATGCAGGGCTATCGAAAGCCATCACATCACTTAAGACCATGGTTAGGGACACACAAGAGATGGGGGAAGATTATGTGGTGGGACTACACAGGGTGGAGGCGATCAGTTTGGAGGAGGGAGAGGATGTTTCTCGTTCTTTGCAGCCCTTGGTTCCGCAGTACAGTAAGGATTTTCAGTCACCTCAAGGATGGCCACCTCCACCGGAACACGAGCATATCTCCACCTTGAGGACAAGGTGGATTTTCGGGAGGGGAGTATTGTTAGACCGGTCCACTGGACCGGTCCAGCCGGTCCAGGCGGGACCGGTTCACGGGCGAATATCGCGAAACAGGCGATTTGTTCGCCTGGGCGGAGGCCGCGCGCACCGCACGCCTTGCGGGAGCCGAATAGGAAGCTTTTTTGGGGAAATTAAGAGGGAAATTTGAATGTAGAGACTGTTTAGGGAATTCCTTTTGATTTGTATGCATTAAATATATGTTTTTCCTAGGGTTTGGGCATCTGGAATTTGGCTGAAATTTGAGATCTCTTAGATTTAGGTTTTTTTTTGGGCTCTAGCGGCGTCTAGAGATTTGGGAGAGATCGATCCTCCTCTCGAATTGAGGATCAATTGTATCTTTGCTATTTCCTTGCAACTACTAGTAAAATACAAGTTTTTTCTCGGATTTTTCTGCAGTTTTTCCTGTTTTCCTACTGTTTTTGGCTGTTTTTCTGCTGTGGACAGCAATTTTACATTGGATCTACTTGGTTTTGGTGAGAAACACTTGGAAATCCAAGTGTTTCCTATCAAAATCCTACAACCATCTACACTCACTATGATACTTTAATCATTGTTGTCTTATTACGATCCTCCAACCACCACTATCCTACTACTATATGTTGACTGCCATCATGCAACTATGGTCTCATGATCATCATTATCTCATCATAATCCTCTAACTATATTTGTCCAACTATAGAGATTCCCGCTGAATTTGTTGTCTGCCATGTCTAATAGTTTCGACACACATAAACACCTATAAGACCGATGCACCCCGTCGACTTCTTGATCTCTGGTCTTCTCTTGTCAAATGAGAATGGCAAGACAAACAACAAACAATCTCTTGAAAATAGCTCTCATGCCATGGAGTTCTTACAACTTCTACTATATAATTCATTCTTTACAGTTTATATCTACCATATTGTATCAACACATTCCACAATAAGAGAAAAATGTATCATTTGTATGCCAATCCGCTATTGTAACCACATCTCATGTAATATAATACAGCAAAACATTTTAGCACGAGATAAGAAAATAAAATAAAATGAAAATGAGGACTATTAAAATGAAAAAAATAAAAATAAAACTTCCTTGAACTCGCTAAATGCTTCAAAAGAATAAAATAGTAAGACAATGAGAATGATTTTGACTCCCTAATTTCTATCATAAATAAGATAGTGAGGCAATAAATAACCAGTAAATTAAGATATTGTATCAATAAGACCATATTGATAAATATTAAGCTATCATATTACCATATGAAAATCTTATTACATCAAGATGGTAAAGGGAATAAAACTAGTTTATCCAACCAATGATTACAGAGGAAAACTTTATTAACATAGTAGACCAACTAGATAGAAGAACAATTTTACAGTAAATATATTTTCATTTAAATTTGATCATCATAAATTTTTAATGATTAATTTATTTTAAGATGAGTGTAATATAAATTATAAATAATTAATTATATATAACACTCATTTCAAAATAAGTCAATAATTATAAAATTTATTTTGAACAAATTTAAATTAAAATATCCTTACTTGAATTTTCTCCCTTATTTAGGAGAAATAATTCTGTGCTAACATCGGAGGGAGAGAACCGTCATGTTTGTTTCTGTGATAAATAAATTTATTATAGCTCACTGCGTTTTTATTGTTCACAGAGACCTGATCTTGTCTGATATGTGCACAAAATAATCTCTCTTTATTAGACCTTTGCAAAGTCAATGGCCCTCTTTCCTTCTGCAAAGTTTTCAAAAAAATCATTAAGGTAGCTCTTAATAAGTACCTTCTTGTACAATCTTGGACTTTCTTCGTCCACCAGGTTATTTGCTGGCTCTATATAGTTTTCATTATTAACAGAATAAAACATGACCACAGACACCCTTTCCTGATAATTTGTCACCACTCTATGCATTGGGCTTTTAAAAATTCCATTGCTCATAATCTGCAAGACCGCTCGTTTCATTAGAAAAAAAAAACAAGTTTTTTACATGTAAAAAATATTAATAATACAAAATTAATTGAAAATTGAGTTGGAATATTAATCTTATTCATAATGATACTAATAAACCAAAAAATTTTCTGAAACTCACAACAATTTCTTTGCAAAACAAACAAACAACATTGAAGCAGAACTCAGCTCAAATCACTATCAAGGCTCTAAGTATTTATTATAAAGCAACAACTATACAGTTGTTAATGCAAAGCTTCGTAAACTATCCAAACTCTAAAAACTCTAAGGGGGCTGTTTGGTAGCAGGATTTAGGCCGGATTTGAGGCAGAGTTGAGCGAAATCTAGCCAAACGGCCTAAAATGCAAAACCAAATTTCACAGCAAATAAAAGCCGCCGTAGACAGAAAATTCTGCCTTTCGTGCTAAATCCCGGATTTCGAAATCTTGTTTTTTGTCGTATTTACTAAATACCTCTTCAGTCTATTGCTCCTAGGCCTAGGGGTTCTAGATCTGTTGGCTCGAGAGGAAGAGTATGCTCGTTAAATCCGTTCTATAGCTAAACAGTCACACAGAATTTAATATGATTTATCATGAATGTTACCGAACAATTTTCAGAATTTTTGAAATCCGAATTTAGCGGATTTACGAAATCCTACTTAAATCAAATCCTGGGAGCTACCAAACAGCCCATAAAACTTTTATTATTATTATAGGGAAAAAGTGACCGAAAAAATAGCAATCAAGTTAATTACCTCCATCTGATCTCCCAAGTTGAGAAGCAAAGCATTTGGGACAGTGAGGACTGTATACCATTCACCATCTTTAAGTACTTGCAATCCATCCACACTTTTGTCCAGCAACAGAAGTGTAATAGCTGAACCATCAGTATGAGGTTTCATACCAATCACTGCATCAGACCTAGGACAACCTGGGTAGTAAGTAAATCTTACAAACGCAGTACCATCTTCTCCAATTTGATCAGCGAAGCAGTTTTCTTCCAGTTCCAACACCCTTGCAATCGCCTTTAGAACATTGTCGGCAATCTTCCTTGTTTTAATGGAATATTCATGCAACAAACTCCTACAATGGAAAAAATCAAAGAATTGTCTTACTTCAGATTGTTCTGTAACATGTTATGTCCTAAGCTTTATCTTGTTATTCAGATGTAGCTGTGAGAGTTTGCATTATGTAAAATTGTTCTAACTTTAATTCTATCGAACAGTTGAGTATCATGATATAGATGGAGTCAACAAACAGTTTTAAGCGTGGATTTTGTTTTTTGTTTGTAAATATGGGAAGATATTTGAAATTGGGGGTTGTTAACATGGGCTGATATCGATGGATTACTATAGAGGATTGATCATAGACCAATCTAATCTATTAACTCATGATATCATTAAGGATATATTTAAAACCCATAAATTGTCTTATATTTGATTTAGAGTTTCAACGGATGAAGCTTTTCAAAATAACATTATTTTATTATTTTTAAGGTTATTTACATCTTGGATGATATCTGAAAAAAATCTGAATTAGGAAATCTTGTTTATGTTGTGCTTATTTAATGGAGATTGATCTCTTCCAATGAAAAATAAAATGACTCAAAATAAAAATAATTCCACTAGTAAACAATTTCAATATATAAAAGAGTCATAAAAGTCACTAGAGTTTTACGTGAAAAATGTGAAAAGCGAAAAAATTATAGGACATGGGCCAGTTTAAATGATTTCATTAGTATTTATCATTTGTTACAAATAATGCCCTTCTACACGATTGGAGAAGGTGTTGATACGATATAATAGATATAATTGTAATTCGTGTTGCATGTTGGAAGAGCTTTGATGTGTTGGAATTTTCTTCAAGAGATCATTTATTGTCCATTCATTCGTTTTCCTTTAAGGAGACAAAAACTAAAGACAATGAAGTCTAGAATAAATATTGGAGTTGATATTGGAAGTCTGAGTTGGTGTTGACGGATATTGTTGGTTAAAGTGGACAACAAAGTCATCATACATTAAAGTAGTCGAAGGATCGTAGTTGGGTGATGACAGTCGAAATACCATAGTCGGGAGATAGTGGTCAGATGATCTAGTAGGGAAATGGAGATTAGAGAACCGTATTCAAGCGACATGATCAAAGAATCATAGTCATGCGACAAAAGTTGGCGAACCATAGTCAAACAATGATGGTTGGAGGATTGTGCTAGTTTTGGGTGGAATCTGATTGTGTTGATCAATTGGGTTGTACTGCTACCTCGAACCTCAATTCAATTTGTCGGTCTTGTTTAGGGGTTATAGGGGCTTCTATCCCTACTCAGGTTCGGATGCAAAGATAGAGAGCGGCATATTTATGCGATGGAAGTAAAGAAACCATAATATGACAATGGTGGTCAAAGGATCATAATCGAGCAACAACAATCGAAGAACCGTAGTTGGGAGAATGGTCGGAGGACTGTAATTTGAACACAATGGTTGGAGGAGGGTAAACAGGTGATGGTGATCGAATAATCGTAGTACTATGATGGTGGTTTGAGAAACATAGTCAAATATTGGTGGTCAGGAAGTCATACTCAAGCGACGATGGTCTAAGGACTATATTTGGACAACGGTGGCCGAGGTTGGAGGGCCATACTCGGGCTACAATGGCTAGAGAATCATAGTCCGATGATAGTAGTCGGAGGGCCACACTCGAGCGATGGTGATCGGAGGATAAAGACGGTTGATGATTTTCGGAGATCCATAGTCGAACGACAATGATATCACATCAGTTGTCGAGCAGTAGTGATCTAATGGTGGTGGTTGGGTTGTGACGCGTGATTGCAGTGGCAACGGTAGTGGTCAGACAATGGTTCAACGACAATGGTTGGGCAATGGTTTGCTGGCGGCAATGGGGAGGTGGTTTGAATATGGCGGTCAATGATAATCTGGTGGAGCATCAGGATTCCTTAAGCATCTGAGTTCAATTGAATCTCAAGCCAAGGGCAAGCACCCTTTCATGCAGAGAGTGGGGCCTAATTATAAATTTTTGAGAATGACATGACCGATAAATATAAACTTAATATAAAACATTCCATCAGAAGACATGTATTGATTTTCTTAATTATAGACATTCTTTTAGCACATAATTGCCTTAATAATGTAGAAATTAGATAATAGCATTAATTATAAGCCTGTGAGATTTGGAGATCATTTGATTCTCCAATTAATGTACCGAAGTTTTTAATTACATTTTAAGCACTTAATTTAGGTTTATTTGGAGTCGAATTGGATCACTTTCTATGTCAATTGGTTATTCTCATCAAGAAGTTTAGTTTAACAATAGGTTTGCAACTAAATTTAATTCTATAATTCTAATTTAAACATGCATCGATATTTATACCCGATTAAGTCAATTTTTGAGGATATATAAAAAAGATGAGTAAAAATCGATGAGTATTGAGCATTGTCTGGTAGTTAAACCTTAATGCAGATGAGGATGGAGAAGTCAAGCTTTTATATAAACTCAAGTAAATCAGGGTTTTAAGAAACCCAAGCATGCATGTTTGGTTAACAATCTTCGTCTGTCCTCGTTACAAAATTATAGAACTATTACTCTTTTTCATAAATGATCTAACTATTTGGAGTTTACACAAATAACCATTAATTATTTAAACAATCTAGTTAAAGAAACTTCTTGTTTTCCAACCCAGTATCATTTTTCAAGACAGGTTGAGACCATATTTAATTGGTTTACAGTAAAAGATGATCATAATAGCTAATGGCAACTGATGGTTTCAAACATAGACGGAGAGAAAAAAATTATAAAAACGTTCAAACACATAATTTCTTCCGCAAAAAAGCAGACGCAAAAACTGAAATATCAAATGTCAGATGTGCTAGAACAGTGAGTAGAATACGATCAGCCCCCGAGTTCATATGGAAAGTAAGAAAGGGCTCATTTGGTTGTTTATGAGTTAAAAAGCATGTTTAAAATATGTGTTGGGGATGTGGAGTTCTGTTGGGGTTTTGGAGTAAACAACACAATAACGAAACAAGCAAGAATGTTAAAAAAATAAAAAGTAAAGGACACTAAGATTTAACATAAAAAATACAAAATAGGGAGAAAAATCATTGAGCCACACCACACCAAGAAATCTACTATGAAAATTGTGAGAAATAAGTTCTGCTCTCTATCCACACTGGGGCGCTCAGGTGCATAGTGTCGGGGCGCTCGAGTATGCAGCACCAAGGCGTGTGGGGGGGGGGGATCCACGTGTAAAGCACCCGAACCCAACCTTGGGGAGTAAACCCCTGCATCCCCCAATAAGCACGACAAACTGAGGTCCAAGACAACAAAATAATCTGATTGATCAACACAATCAACTTCCACACATAACAAAATGATGATTTTATTTTTAATCATTTTGCGAATGAAAAATATTATGATTGCATTTTAGATTTTGTAAGCTTAAAGACATTATATATTCCGAATGAGGAGTACAAAAAATTTCATCATTTTTAAAATATGTTTTTTAACTTAAAAAAAGTCAAATGAGCTAAAATAAAATACCACCTAATAGAAAAAAAATTAGTTTTCATGGGCACCTCACATGGACCATACAGGAATATGCTCTTAATTTTGTAGACAGAATGTAAAGATTAAATTTCAAACTGTAGAATAAAATCGTTTAATACCGAAATGAACTTGGATTATCAGGCCAAAGTTCTAGACTTCTCGCACATTCTGGTTCCACCAACAGATAAAGACGATCATTCCAGTCACGGATTTGATCTTTTGTTACCACTATATCATTTCCATATCCTTCCAATTTAAATTCCCCATCATCAGTGAGGTTCCCATACTTCAGTTTCTCTTCTTTAGGAAGATAAAAAAACTTTTTCGCCACGCTCCGCACCTCATCAAGGAAATTGGTCGACAACTCATCACTTACAACCTGCATAATACAAAACCAGCTTTTCCCATTTGAATTTATCCATTGAGCTTTATGGATATATTTTTCAGTAAGCAAAATTCAAGATAAAACAACTTTTCTCTCTTTGCATATAAATAGTAGAAAAAATACATCAAAATATTGTCCAGTAGAAAAATATAGAAGCATGATAATAATACATTAATACTAATACCAGACATCAACTGATAAATCTAAATGACGTTTATACAATAAAGTGAATTTGAAAATGTAACAACCAAAACTCTTAGTTATCGAGATATTGTCCGCTTTGTCCTAAGAGCAGCATGGTTTTGTCCTGTTGATGTAACTTCCCACTAGGTCATTCATCTCAGAATTGCCCTGAGATGATCACGTTTAACTGTGAAGTTTTTTTAAATAGAATTTCAACCATTACACCAAAAGGTGTCTTGATATTTAAGAGTTTAACTTCTTTTACTTTTTACTTAAGGGGTTTCACAATCTCCCACACTTAAGTAACTGAAATCCTCATCAGCATCATTATCCCAGAATCATCCACAAAGCAGATAGAAATTTAGAGGTGACCCCTACAAGTTTAAGTGGTGGCTACCGTCATGTAGTACTTTGTCTCATACAAGGTTCAAGAGGTGGCTCCCATGACGTAGCACTTTGTCTTGTATGACACTTAATTTTCATCTTTCAACTAATGTATTGCTCTGATACCTTTTTTAACCGCCCAAACTCTTAACTGTTAAGATATTATCCGCTTTGGCCTAAGAGTCTCACGGTTTTGTTCTATTGGTGTAACTTTCCAGTAGGCAGTAGGTCACTCATTCCATAATTTGCTCTAGGATTAGCATGCTTAATTGTTGAGTTTTTTAAATGAAATTCCAAACATTACAGCAAAAGACGTCTCAATGTTTAAGCGTTTAACTTCTTTTACTTAAGGGGTTTCACAGAAACTTCATAATCTAGAACAGGAATATAAGCAAGTTTAAGAATAAATTTCATTCGTGAGTGTAAATTTAATTGCATAGCTCTGTTATGTATAAATGTAGAAAATGGCCACGTTCATCTCCATGACATAAATATGCAAACAAAACTCCACCAACCAAATATATTATAGCTGTTAAAAAAAACTTGCCTTGCAATAACTTTCCCTTTTCAAACACAATGTTTGCTTTAGTCATGAATTTGAATGCTAAACTTAAACATGTAACCCCACGAGTTTAAAGGCCTCAATAGTAATTTGATGTAATAAATCTTTATCGATATAAGCTAATGGTTTGGCTAATGTATTTGAATGGTTTATTGATGCAAATATGAAAGTTTATTCATTAAAAAATAAATCATTTGGACTAATGTTGTTCTAATTATTAGTATTATATTTCCGAGTGCATAACAGCTGCCTATGGTGATGATTCTCATTAGAGCGAGTTACGCTCTCAAGTGTATAGATTACCTATTTACGTTTTGTTTACTTATGCAACTCATTCCAATGCAACTCTTGGATTCCTTAGTTAACCTAATTCCAATTCACTGCTTTAGTACGCATATATAGTCTTGTATTTTATCCATCCACGGATTTGAAAAGTTACTGTTTGTCATTGATTTAGTATTGTTACGACTGTTGATCTCCATTGATAGCCGTTGATTTCCATATATAGAGGCTGTTGGTTTATATATATATATATATATATATAGAGGCTGTTGGTTTCCTTCTATTGATTGCTTCCGGGTTTCCTTCCTTGATGACTTGCGATATAATTACTATAGCTATAAGCTTATAAGTCGGTAGGTTGCTTTAGATATGATCCACTCATCTAAGGATTTTCCTTCTATGAGAATCACAATCATATTTGAGTTTGATGCTCTTTTTAGAACTATAGCTATGCTAAGTTTTTTCATCTACAAAGTTTTCTTATATGGGTATTGTAGCAGTGCTTGATTATTGATTGATGTGAAACTATCATGCGATGAAATATGAATTGCACTTGAAATTAATTGATATATTGAATCAAAGCTTGTTACTACAACTTATTGCATAATCAATTGAAGTTCTAGAATTAAAAGGCGAATAATTAAGTGACAACAAGAAATCACAGTCCGAGATTAGAAAGCTTTTCAAAATAATACCAAAACTTCAAGTATTGCTAATAGCTAAAGTACTAAAGCCCCAAATTTAAAATTTAGACCCTTCACCTTAGGATCCGTCACTCAATTTGAGGTGGAGGTTAGCGGAAGAGAATCGTGAGCAGGCTTAGCGACGCCACTAGTAGACAGGTGACCTTGAGAAGACTCGTCGCCGGGTTGGAAGTCGGGTTCGAAGGAGCGAGTGGACGGCTTTCGATGATCCACGTATAGACGGAGAAGTGATCGTCTATAGAGTCCACGAGAGTTGGTAAGATCCGGTCCAAGTACTCTTCCGGAGTGTCGTCGAAGTCGAATCCCACGTCAAAGAAGGGTGAACGGAGAATGTCGACTCTTCCGTTGCGGTCGTACTCAAACCCGAAATTCCATTCGGGTACCTCCATGTGTTCTAGCCGGGAGCCGATGGAGCATGCTGAGAGGAGAAACAAGAGGTCACCAAGTTATGAAATGGTGCCTGATTGCTGTCGTGGGAGGAAGGGTTTGGGCGGGAGAGCTCCAGCCAAAGCCAAAGGGGGGTCAGGTAAGGGAAACACGCCTCAGGCCACGACTGTTTCAGGATTCCTGAAATTTGCTTAGGGAGGAGGCGTTGGGGAGTTTTGGGAAGGCTAATTTGAAAATCAAAATTAGTTTCCAAAGGGGTGTCGTTTGTTAATGAGGGATTAGAGTTTTAATAGGAAACAATTTAACATAATGGAAGGAAGAGTTAACGGGCAAGGATGACCGGCCATGCAGCAAGGGGAATTTGGAAAGTTGATGTGGGGTCCACGCGTGCAGTAGTTACTCCTCAATTAATTCTGAAATCTGCTATTTCAGATTTAATTTGAATTAGGTAACTTGCCAAAATTAATTTGAAGAGAGGAGAGGAATTTGAATTTCAAACATAATCACATATGATTAATTGCCAGCCATAATATGGCAATTAAGTAGGCAATTAATTAGGCATTATGGCTTGCAATTCCACGGCTGGGCACTGCAGGGAGGATCGGCGGGAGTGGCCTGCAGGAGGAATTTCTTCCAGGTGCTGGAACTCACGGCTGGACTCAACTGTGGAATTTGGGGAGTAGCGGGGGTGGAAAAACTGCACGGTTTGGACTTGGATTGGCGGCCAAAGGCTTGGGGAGGGATTGGCCGGCGGGATGATGCCGCTAAGGTGGCCGGCGGCCTGAGCAGGTCAAGGCTAGGTGGCAGCCAATGCAAGGAGAGGAAGAGAGGGAACGAATCACGAGACTCCAACGATCATGAAATAACTAACCTCAGCTATATTCAACTTGAACTTCCACGAGATTGGCAAGCATGAAAACTAGAACTCACAAAGAGATATAGTCTTCTCCGGCGAACTCACTAAGAGATCTTGGGGGGGAGGGGAACTCACAAAGAGAACAATGATCAAATTTCATTTCCAAAAACTAAAAACTATTACAATGCATATTGCCTCATATATGGAGGCTCCAAATGAAAGAAAAGAAAAGACAACAATGCCCTCGGGGCTACATAAGTCAAACAATGCCCTCAAGGCCAAACTCGGAAAACTAATAATAATAATAATAAAAATGACATAAACTATAAACTCAAAAGTAGAGGCTCTGGATCGTAGCCGTCGATCTGCGCCGTCGGCGATGGTACACGTGTCGAAATCTGATGTCCCCATCATTCTCCCCGGGTGGGAGAGAACTCGACCCCGTCGAGTGGGTGTCTCTAGAAGCCTCGTACCACTCCAGCAGGTCTGGGTCTAATCTCTGTAGCTCATCTCGGTCGATCCACGCGTTCTCCGTCTCCGGCTTTCCTGCCCATTGAACTAAGTACCTCCGGCGACCACCGTCTCTAGTAGAAAAGATTTCATCGCTAAGCACTACCTCGATCCTTTCCGCAGTAGGTAAAGTGGGGAGTTTTGGGAGTGGAGGAAGGCTGGGGATCTCACCAGGTGGGGACTCACAAGGCTCATCAAGTAATGGATTAGGTGGGTTAAATTCTGGACCCTCATAAGCTACAAGGTCTTCAACGTTAAAAGTGGGGCTAAAGTTAAAACCTTCGGGAAGGTCGAGCACATAAGCATTACTATTAATTTTAGAGATTATTTTGAAAGGGCCCGCGCTTCTCGCGTGTAACTTCTTAACGGTCCCTTGCGGGAACCGCTCCGGACGAATCCGAACCATCACATAATCACCCACATTAAATTCCTTGAACCTTCTCTTGAGGTCCGCATTAAGTTTGTAGTTGGCATTGCTCAATTCAATTTTTTTTATTAATTTCTCGGTGCAATTCATGTAAATGCGATGCAAATGCAGATGCTGACGCAGATGACCTAGACTTAGGACCCATGGGAATAAGATCTATAGGTTGCTTTGGTTTGTAACCATACACAATCTCGGCAGGACTCAGACCCGTGGTTCGGTTGACAGAATTATTATAGGCAAACTCGGCGATCTATAACTTAGAATCCCAGTCTCTAAGGTTTTCCCCAACTAACGTTCTTAAGAGGTTTCCTAAACTTCTGTTTACAACTTCGGTTTGACCATCAGTCCGAGGGTGGAAGGCTGTGGAAAACTGTAATTTCGTACCCATCTTATGCCAAAGTGTTTTCCAGAAATAACTTGTGAATTTGACATCCCTGTCGGATACGATAGTCTTAGGTAACCCATGAAGTCTCACAATCTCGTCAAAGTATAATTTAGCGACCCGGGATGCGTCAAAAGTTTTGGAACAGGGTAGGAAATGGGCCATTTTAGAAAACCTATCAACGACGACACAAACAGAATCATGTTTTCTGAGGGTCTTGGGTAAACCTAATACACAGTCCATGCTTACATCCTGCCAAGGGCAATTTGGTACA
Organism: Dendrobium nobile; assembly: GCA_022539455.1. Lineage (NCBI taxonomy): Eukaryota > Viridiplantae > Streptophyta > Magnoliopsida > Asparagales > Orchidaceae > Dendrobium > Dendrobium nobile. The sequence goes on along the minus strand of CM039726.1, from coordinate 80,046,851 downwards.
GGCAGTGGGGTGTAGAGGCCAGTGTTCTGTTTTCGTTGTTTGGCAAGTTGGCAGGTGTGACATCTCTTTATAAGCTTGCCAACGTCGCGTTTCAGGGTGGGCCAATAGAATCTATTCTCTAGCGCGGCAATAGTTTTGGATTGACCAAAGTGGCCAGCTAGTCCTCCCGCATGCAGCTCCCAGACTAGAAATTCTCGCAGAGAGGTATTAGGAATACAGAGTTTTTGGGCCTTGAACAAATAGCCATCCTCCAAAAGGAAATCACTAATTACTGGTCCACCACCGTTAGTCAGCACGGTGTAAGTTTCTTTAAAGTCGGGGCAGTCCAAATAGTGTGGGCTCCAAAAATTCGGCGCCGCGCGATTTCTTCTGTTATATTTCGGCGAGGGGAGTTTTAACGAACTAAGTTCCGGGGTAAATTTTGGAAGGCAGATGGGTTTGTAGATAAGACACTACCTAGAGATTTCGCCCTCATTTTGTGAGGACTTTATGATCTGAGTTCTGGTTTCCTATAGGCGCAAGCCCCTATAGTTAATTACCCCTCCCGATCACGAGAGAGAACTTTCGATTAAGGCTAGTCGTCAATCAGATACGTATAGAATACATGTTATCTGGCATATAGTAGCAGCAATGGGTTTAGGTATTTGAAATGTTTGGAAATTTGAAGGTTTCATATTTAAAATAGAAATTTCACCATCGTGTACTTAAAGCGGATGGTGGGGGAATGGATGATAGACCCGATCAAGATCCCATGGTTCCGTCGTCCCGGGCCATCGTGGTCCCTGGTCTACTTAGTCAGAGGAGGTAGTCGACCCAACCTGACAGAAGGATCCTTGTCGGCAGCCATGGGTTGCTTCGTCCAAGGGGACCTTGTAGACCGGGGTTGAATGTTTGTCTAAGGGGACAAATTTGAATCCACCTTAGCTTACAGAGGGCTTTGTGCCCTATCGATCATATCCTATTGATTCATATCTCAAGGATTTGATGCCAATAAGGAGCGTAACGGCGCTGGCCATAACCGGTATTTCGTGGTGCCATTTGGCGGCAAAACCACTCGGTTCAGAGGGCCCCGGGTCGTCGTAACCGTTTATCCTGCGGTGGCCATTTAGCGGCGAACCGCCGGTTAGAGGACACGTACCACGTCCTTACTGCATGAGATTGTTTGAGAATGGATCCTAGTGATATTTTTGACTAGGCATTTCGCTCTTTGTGAGCTGAAGTAGTTTTTGAATTTGCCCGCCTCGGCAAACTGTTGCGGAGGGCGGATGGATTTTGCTTTAAGCGTTGATGGATAGATTTCAATTTAAATATCTCTGAAATTTGGGATTTTGGACTTTGGAGTATTTGAGTGGCATTTGAAAAGTATTTGTGAACCCCTCCGGTTGAGATCTTCGTTCAACACGGCCATCATCGGGGTGTGGGAGTCATTTTCGTTTGTTGATTGAACCTTGTCGACTCGACCAATCTATTGATCGAGGATCGGGTTTCTTGTAGGCTTTGTGCCTTTTGTTGAATGAATTTCTTTTATTAAAGGCCTTGAAGGCCTAATATGAATGTATAAGATAAATATTCGGTCGACTTCATGACCGCATGCATATTTATCCGATGATTTGAACCCTGTCTACTCCTACTTGCTTGTTTAGGAGGATCAGGTTTCGTAGGCTTTATGCCTTTTGTTTAGTGAATCCTTTTGATTGTAGGCCTAGAATGCCTAATACGAATGTATTGAAACAAATATACTGGTCGTCACAGCCGTATATTCGTTTAAATGTTCGAACCCTGTCGACTTCTATTGATCCGTATAGAAGGATCAGGTTCGAACTAGAATTCTCTTGTCGACCCGCGCAGCATCCCTAGGCGTCACATGTGTACCAATAACACGCTCGCCGGGGCCCATGCGGATGATTTTTATATACCCTTTTTAGTGTACCTATGTGTATACATTCTCTAGTGCACGTGTAGGGGTATTTTGAAATATTTATAGTTGTGTAGATAATTGATATTTGAATACACAACATTTGATTTCAGAGCTTATACACGCCTTCTGTCCGCCGGTACGAGTGTTGCGGATCCGGTGGCGTTACGTTATAGATTGTAGACGCCTTCTGTCTGCTTTCATAGATGTTGCAGATCCGGTGGCGTTGAGTTGTAGATTGTAGACGCGATGCATCTCATCAGTTTGATGTTGACTCCCCCTTTCTCATTCACTGGGGAGGGCTCTCTCGGACTTTGGGGTCAATGACCGCTGATATGGAAAGAACTCCTTTAAAGATTTTCGGTGTATTGGACTTGATATTGACTCCCCCTTTCTCATTCATCGGGGAAGGAGTTCTTTTGAACTTTGAAGTTCACTGATTGTCACTTTACTTTGAGAATATCTTCGTTCAAGATCTTCAGTGTAGTAGAGTTTTTCGTACATCGGGTTGCCATTGTACCCGATGTACTTGTAGATATTGATCACCACTGTCGTAGGTGATACCCATACTTGTGCCCACAGTGGTTTGTTGTGCCTACGAGGTACCCACTGTTGTTATCCACAAATGGTTTGTACTCATTTGTAGGGATCCGTTGTACTCGCTACGACCTCCTAGAAGTATTCATAGGAGAGTCATTACTCCTGCATCCTACTCACCTTTCACCAATCTCAGGTGGTCGATGATTTCATTTGTTGCAGGGACCGATCTTTGATTGCTTGTATGCTTTGCAACTATCTGTTGTTGCTTGCAAGCATAGTACATTGACCTTATAGGGATTGTTGTAGGAATTCGTGCATCAAGAGCTTGTAGTTTGAGTTTCCCGTGTGTGATCCAAATTTTGATCTTTGCATGTGTTTGGATCCAAATTCAGTTTCATTCAGACTTGAATTCATCAAGTTTATAAGTCCCCACTTGATGTCGTATAGTCTGAGTTCAAATATGAGCTCAAAGCACATATTCAAATTGATAGTTCATGTTCAAATTGTAGACTGGCCTTTATAGATTCAAGTCTCTTGTGACCCAGTTGAGCTCAGGTTCTTTATTGTTCTCGTCAAGTTCGAGTTCAGATCTTTGTTCCAAGTCTTGTTCAAGTTCCATTTGATGTCATACAGTTCAAGTTCAATATCCGTCAGTTTGACTTAAATCCTTTGCACTCGAGGTCAACTCGTTTGAATTTAGCTTGATTCCTCAACTTAGTTTAAGTTCCAGTCATCTTGCATATGATTCAGTCAAATTTAGACTCAACTCTACGGTTCACAAGTTCGAGTCTGAGTTCAAGTACGAGTTCCCTGCGGTCCTTTGAGTTCAATTGCATATTCAATTTGGTTTGAGTTCAGTTCCAATATGACTTGATTTTTATTTGAATTTGGCCTTTAGAAATCATTTAAATTTTGTTCAGGTTCAAATCAACAAGTCCTCTGCTCGTCGTACAAGTCCTCTGCTCATTTGGTTCAAGTTCTGTACATTTTTGCTCGAATACAGGTCTTCTATATTGTTGCTCAAGAAGGTCTTCAAATTGTTCAAGTCTTTGTACATTTCAGTGAAAATTTCGGCAGCACCCCAGCATATCCCCCGTTTGGGGGAAAATAGGGGAGCTGGGCCTTCCCACCACGCTACTAGAGCGTGTATGGTAGGTGTCCTTGGACACCGCGACCGTACAAAATTTCATCCCACCACGCTACAAGAGCGTGTATGGGGCCTTCAGCAGTACCCGTACCAGAACAGCAGTGACTCCCCACCACGCTACAAGAGCGTGTATAGGGCTCTCCCACCTCGTCGTATGCGTCGCACCGGGCTCCCTCCTACCATGCTACAAGAGCGCGTATAGGTGGTTCTCCGGTCCGCTGCAAACGTCGAAAATGGGATTTTAGAACATCTTACCTTTCGTAGCAGTCGTCGGCGGTGTCGGTGTCGAGGTCGGTGTCAAGGTCGAGGACCGTCCCCACCACGCTACAAGAGCGTGTATAGGGCTTACCCGCCTCGTCGTATGCTTCGCACCGGGCTCCCTCCCACCGTGCTACAAGAGCGCGTATAGGTGGTTCCCCGGTCCGCTGCAAACGTCGAGAACAGGATTTAAGTTAGAATTTTATACCTTGGAGGACCGGCGGTGATTGTCGTCAGCGACTGTCGGCTCGTGGATCGAGACAGGAGCATGCATTTCTTTCTTCCCCCTCTTTCTCTCTTTTTTTTTGAATTAATTATAATTAATATTAATTAATTATAATTAATTAAGAAATTATTTTAAATTAATTACTTTTAATTAATTATAATTAATTAAACTTAATTAATTAAAATTTATTAACTTTAATTAAGATTATTAATTATAATTAATCTATGATTAATTATAACTAATTAATTTTAATTAATTTTAATTAATTTGAATTAATTGAAATTAATTAATAATAATTAATCTTAGAAATTATAATTAATTAAAATTAATTCTAATTAAAATTAGTTATAATTAATTAACTTAATTATAATAATTTAATTAGAATTAAATATAATTAATTATAATATCTATAATTAATTAAAAATAATATTCATAATTAATTAGCATTAATTAAGTATAATTATAATTAAATATCAATTTTAAAAAAAAAATCCCTCGGCAAGTGGATTTATGGGATTTTGGCCGAAAAGCGTGCGGAAGGGTGAAGGTTACCTTCACTGGACAGTGAGCTCCCGGTCTTTGCTTCCGATCAAAAGTGCGTAACTTCCGATCCTTCAGGCAGAGGCGGCGTCGAGCAAGGAGGTCGGCGGCACAGAGAGAAAGTTAACTTCACGCCATCGAGCTCCCGTTCTACTTCCGATCGAACTGTCGTAGCTTCCGATCGGAAGCGTCGTTGCTTCCAATCCACGGGAAGGGCAAGTCGACGGAGGAGCTGGGTCGACCGGCCACGGGAGAACCGAAGAAGCGCGCGAAAGGTAGACAGTTATCTTCACAACGGCGAGCTTCTATAGCCGGCTCCGATCAAACAGGAAGGGAGAACTCCCGTTCTAACTTCCGATCGAAATGTCGTAACTTCCGATCGAACAGGAAGGGTAGCTCGTCGAACGAGCCAGGTCGAGCGAGAGAGGGAGAGAGTGAAGTAGAGAGCGATCGAGAGAGAAAATCGAGAGAACTAGCCAGCGCAAATGACGAGCTCGATTTCATTTTAACGCCGAGACCGATCGTGCGTGAGGAGACATTGATGTGTGGAGAAGCGACATCGGTCGTGGCTACGACGTGCGGAGTTCGGCGCCGGACAGGTACGTTATTATTATTATTTTTTGTATACGATTACAGGTCAACAAATAGTCATCTTTTAGTCGCTCAAAACCAATTACTTCCGTCCTCATTTCTTGGGTAGTCATCATTCTACGACTAAGGGCGTCAGCGGCCTTATTTTCAGTCCCTGCTTTGTGTCTAATCGTGTAAGCATACTCTTGCAGGAATTCGACCCAACGGCCGTGGCGGGCATTGAGTTTCTTTTGGGAATTAATGTAACGTAGAGCCTCATGGTCTGAAAATATCACGAATTCTTGTGGCAGAAGGTAATGCCTCCAATATCTAAGGGCTTGGATAATCGCATAAAACTCTTTGTCATAGGTCGAGTATCACTGACGTATGTCATTTAACTTCTCGCTGAAATAGGCCACGGGATGGCCTTCTTGTGATAAGACTCCACCTATTCCAATTCCTGAGGCGTCGCAAGTGACTTCAAAGACTTTTGAAAAGTCAGGTAGGCGCATGACAGGGGCTTCTACCATTTTTAGTTTAATATCTTCAAAAGCCCTGCTTGCATTCGCAGTCCAACGGAACTCTCCTTTCTTCAGGCAATCAGTTATGGGCGCCACAATTGTGCTAAAATTCCTGATAAACCTCCTGTAAAAGGTGGCCAATCCATGGAAACTCCGAACATCTCTGATATTTTTGGGTTCAGGCCACTCGTTAATCGCTCGGACTTTCTCGGGGTCTGCGGAGATTCCTTGAGGAGATATGATAAATCCTAGGAAGGTAACTTAGTTAGTGAGGAATACGCACTTACTTGGGTTAGCGTATAACTTTTCTTTCCTCAAAACCCCACATACTTGAGTTAGGTGATGTAAGTGCAGGTCTACGGAGCGACTGTAGATTAAGATGTCATCAAAATACACTACAACGAATTTTCCTAAGAACGGTCGCAAGACTTGAGTCATAACTCTCATGAATGTGCTAGGAGCGTTACTAAGGCCAAATGGCATGACCATCCATTCATACAACCCGTCTTTAGTTTTAAAAGCTGTCTTCCATTCATCGCCTGGACGGATTCTAATTTGATGGTATCCACTCTTAAGATCAATCTTGGAAAAGAGTGTTGCCCCGGTCATCATATCCAACATGTCATCTAAACGGGGAATGGGAAACCTATACTTGACGGTGATTTTGTTGATAGCGCGGCTATCAACACACATCCGCCACGAGCCGTCCTTCTTGGGAGTTAAGAGTGCAGGAACAGCACACGGACTAAGGCTCTCCTTAATGAATCCTCGTTGAAGAAGCTCATCGACTTGTTTCTTCAGTTCCGAATGCTCAGTCGGGTTCATACGGTAGTGAGGGAGGTTGGGTAGGGATGCTCCCGGCACTAAATCTATTGCGTGCTGTATTGTCCCGAAGGGGTGGAAGTTGGTTAGGTAAGTCATCAGGGAACACATCAGCAAAATTCTCAAGAATGGGTTTAACTTCCTCGGGGATTTGTTCTCTTTGATCCTCATCCACTTCTCTAGCTACTAGGGCATACATTCGTGCTCCTTGGGAGATTTCATCTTCTACTTCCTTAGCAGTCAAGAGATGTAGCCCTTTGCTTTGTTTGGCAGGAGTAGGCTTGGCTTCCGTCTTGGGGGGTTTGGGTTGGGAGGGCATTAACTTAATTTTCTTTCCATTGTGTTCGAACACGCAGGTGTTCGACCTCCCATAGATATGAACATCATTCTCAAATAACCAGGGGCGACCCAGGATAATTTGACCTACGTCCATGGCCAAAACATCACACCAAATCTTGTCTTGATATCCCACGAACTCTATGGGAATTAGGCTACGGTCCTTAATTTCTATAGTAGTCGAATTTATCCAAGCAACCTTATACGGATTTGGGTGAGGGGTCATCTTGAGGTTGAGCTTGGAAACCATAGCAGAAGAGACTGCATTGATACAACTTCCACTGTCGACGATAACCTTTCAGTTCTTTTCTCCAATCTTAACAAAGGTATGAAAAATGGAAGTCCTACGCCAATCATCGCTTAACTTGGGTTGTGACAAAGCGCACCTAACAACCTGAAGGGTAACAGGTTCTTCTTCCGTAAAAGAGTCTTCTTCCTCATCAACATGATGAACTATGTCAGTCTCAGGTTCATCCTCGTCCTCATCAGCCTCTTCTATAATGGTGACCTTATATGGGCTGGAGCATTAGGACGCAATGTGCCCATACCCATGACACCTATAACATTTGGTTCCTGAGTTGGTTTTGGGTGCGTCACGTTCGGGGGCTTTACCTTTAGATTCCATGCGGGGTGGGGCCGAACTGGCAGTGGGTCGACTACCTATCGAATTCACGGATCGATTTTGGGTCTGGCTAGTGGAAGTTCGATAGGAGTTAGGACGGGTCTCAAACTGCCTACTGTGGGAGTGAGTCTTGGATTCTTCTAGGTCAAGAACCAGGCTGCAAGCGGCCTCTAAGGTGTTTATTCCTCTAGCAAATAGTTCAGTTCTAAGATCTTCCCTAAGGCCAGCTCTAAACATGGATAGGATTTGGGTTGGGGTGGCGGACTCCTCGCCGTTGCAGCGAATCAAGAAATCGTCGAAGGCAGAAATGTAGTCTTTAACAGGTTTGCTTCCTTGAGTCAGTCTATGCCACTTATCCAGGAGTTTAGGATAGTAGGAAGGTGGGAGGTATTTTCTACTAAGCTCTTGCTTCATGGTTCTCCAATCGCTGATAGGGTGTTCGCCCCGAGCTTCGCGCATGTTTTCTAAGTTGGTCCAGTGCAAGTTGGCTCGACCAATGAGCTTCATTTCGGCGAACCTAACTTTCCTAGCCTCAGAGATGTTGTACCATTTAAAATAACTATCCATATACTTCAGCCAATCTAGGAAAACTTGAGGGTCAAGGGTTCCGTCATAGGTCGGGGCGTCGATCCTAATGTTCTTCAGTAATTGAGTGTCGTTGTCTCTCCAAGTGTTGTCATCCCCTACGGGCTCTTGAGTTGGCCTAGGGTTGCGTTGGTAATGGTCGTGAAAACGTCCGGGATCTCGATGGGGTTCATGATCGGGTCGGTTGTCTTCGCCATAAGGTGAGTGAGGTCTTGATGGCGTATAAATTGCAGGATTCCCGTTACGCTCGATGTTATCTAGTCGGTCACTCGTGTGGCGCCTAAAGTCAGCTAAATCGGTTTGGGTGTTGCGAATTTGCTGAGTAACGGTACCCAATTGGCCCAAAATGAGGTCAAGGGTTGCTTGCATATGAGTTGGGTCCATGGTTGGGTGCTAGGGATCACTAGGACGGCTTCCTAAGTCACGGACAGCCACTAATCCCACTGAAACGTTTGCTGGAATCGAAGTTACAGCAGCTGGAACGTGTGGGACAGCAAGCACAGAAGAGTGGGAAGTCACCTAAGTGATTTGGCGAGGTTCCCGGGTCAAGGCAGCACCTAAACAGCGACTATAGGCTCACTAACGGAAGTCTAACAGCAGCTGCGCAAGGCCTAAAGTCGTTCTAAACACTTAGGAACCTTTCCAAACAAAAGGCCAGCACTAAGATGTAAGTTACTATGATCTAACCCAACTAAATGAATGCAAGAAATGCAAAAAAAAAAAAAAAACAGTGACAAAAACAGTAAAATTTGCTACCTGAGCAATGATATGCATGCCAAAATTAAACTACACTATGAATTGAGAACCTAGGATGTTTTCTAAACATGCCAAGCATGGTAACCATGCTCTGATACCACAAATGATGTGAAACTATCATGCGATGAAATATGAATTGCACTTGAAATTAATTGATATATTGAATCAAAGCTTGTTACTACAACTTATTGCATAATCAATTGAAGTTCTAGAATTAAAAGGCGAATAATTAAGTGACAATAAGAAATCACAGTCCGAGATTAGAAAGCTTTTCAAAATAATACCAAAACTTCAAGTATTGCTAATAGCTAAAGTACTAAAGCCCCAAATTTAAAATTTAGACCCTTCACCTTAGGATCCGTCACTCAATTTGAGGTGGAGGTTAGCGGAAGAGAATCGTGAGCAGGCTTAGCGACGCCACTAGTAGACAGGTGACCTTGAGAGGACTCGTCGCCGGGTTGGAAGTCGGGTTCGAAGGAGCGAGTGGACGGCTTTCGATGATCCACGTATAGACGGAGAAGTGATCGTCTATAGAGTCCACGAGAGTTGGTAAGATCCGGTCCAAGTACTCTTCCGGAGTGTCGTCGAAGTCGAATCCCACGTCAAAGAAGGGTGAACAGAGAATGTCGACTCTTCCATTGCGGTCGTACTCAAACCCGAAATTCCATTCGGGTACCTCCATGTGTTCTAGCCGGGAGCCGATGGAGCATGCTGAGAGGAGAAACAAGAGGTCACCAAGTTATGAAATGGTGCCTGATTGCTGTCATGGGAGGAAGGGTTTGGGCGGGAGAGCTCCAGCCAAAGCCAAAGGGGGGTCGGGTAAGGGAAACACGCCTCAGGCCACGACTGTTTCAGGATTCCCGAAATTTGCTTAGGGAGGAGGCGTTGGGGAGTTTTGGGAAGGCTAATTTGAAAATCAAAATTAGTTTCCAAAGGGGTGCCGTTTGTTAATGAGGGATTAGAGTTTTAATAGGAAACAATTTAACATAATGGAAGGAAGAGTTAACGGGCAAGGATGACCGGCCATGCAGCAAGGGGAATTTGGAAAGTTGATGTGGGGTCCACGCGTGCAGTAGTTACTCCTCAATTAATTCTGAAATCTGCTATTTCAGATTTAATTTGAATTAGGTAACTAGCCAAAATTAATTTGAAGAGAGGAGAGGAATTTGAATTTCAAACATAATCACATATGATTAATTGACAGCCATAATATGGCAATTAAGTAGGCAATTAATTAGGCGTTATGGCTTGCAATTCCACGGCTGGGCACTGCAGGGAGGATCGGCGGGAGTGGCCTGCAGGAGGAATTTCTTCCAGGTGCTGGAACTCACGGCTGGACTCAACTGTGGAGTTTGGGGAGTAGCGGGGGTGGAAAAACTGCACGGTTTGGACTTGGATTGGCGGCCAAAGGCCAGGGGAGGGATTGGCCGGCGGGATGATGCCGCTAAGGTGGCCGGCGGCCTGAGCAGGTCAAGGCTAGGTGGCAGCCAATGCAAGGGGAGGAAGAGAGGGAACGAATCACGAGACTCCAACGATCATGAAATAACTAACCTCAGCTATATTCAACTTGAACTTCCACGAGATTGGCAAGCATGAAAACTAGAACTCACAAAGAGATCTAGTCTTCTCCGGCGAACTCACTAAGAGATCTTGGGGGGGAGGGGAACTCACAAAGAGAACAATGATCAAATTTAATTTCCAAAAACTAAAAACTATTACAATGCATATTGCCTCATATATGGAGGCTCCAAATGAAAGAAAAGAAAAGACAACAATGCCCTCGGGGCTACATAAGTCAAACAATGCCCTCAGGGGCAAACTCGGAAAACTAATAATAAAAAAAAAATGACATAAACTATAAACTCAAAAGTAGAGGCTCTGGATCGTAGCCGTCGATCTGCGCCGTCGGCGATGGTACACGTGTCGAAATCTGATGTCCCCATCATTGATGTCCTTCATTTTCCAGTATTCTATTGTACTTGGGTGCATGAAAATTGCTGAAACGTTGATGAAAATAAAATATAAAAGATGAAATTTACTGTTTTGGTTGAAATCAAGTTTGTAAACTTGTTTTTGCTAGAATCCAAGTTTTTGGAGCTGAAACTTACAGAACCAGGCTAGATTTTGAAAGATTATGAAGAATTGCTTATTTTAGATCTTTCATGGACTTTAAATAGGACCATGAGGAATGAACAAAAAATTGAGCAATCAATAATCAGGAAAATTTAGATTTTTCTCTCAATTGTTGTGTGTTGTTAGATTTTGAATATTCCCGTTTGCAATTTGGTTATGGGGAAAAGGCAGCAGGTTCAACCCCCTTTGTGGGGCCCAACACATATTTAATTAAACATACTATGAGAGGAAATAAAGACGGAAATAAAGTAAAGAATTCTAATTTTAAAATAGAGAAAGAGCGGGAAATTAATTTAAGGAAGGGGGCTATTTTTGGGGGGAATTAGGTAGTTTATCTAGGGCTGAAATATTCTAAGGTTTATTTTTCATGTTTTTTCTGGAGAATTTACAATAGTTTTTTCTGGAGTTTTTTTTAGGGCTTCCTAGTGGCGTTTGGATCAAGTGGGAGAGACGATCTATCTCTCTAAGGGGGTGTTTGGTATCGGATTTGTCCGTCGTTTTTAGTAGGATTTAGCGTATATCCTACCAAACGCAATCGGAGCCGCTGTAAATCCAGCAAATCCGTAAATCCATGATTTACGGATTTATGGCATAAATCCGGTAAATCCGTCTAAATCCTAATCCCATTCCTATTCGAATTTAACGAGTTGCGGAACTTCTTCCCTCGGCGCCCGTGTAATCTGTTGCCAAACAACTTCTCTGGATTTACATGATTTAAAATTTGTCATACCGAACACTTTTCAAGATTTATGAGCCTAGGATCGGATTTAGTAAATCCTACTAAAATTGAATCCAATCCTATTCCAAACACCCACTAATGGTAGATCTTTGTATCTTGTTTTGGTGTTGAAGTTTTAAAATAAAAAATCAGTCATCATTTCTCATTTTTTGTTATTTTTACTATCTTTTCTTGTTAATTTCATCTTCAATGCGTATAAAATTTGAATCAGATCCATGTCTTGGACAAAAATTCGTCATCTGCTTGCTGAAATCTATTGCAGAAATCATTTCCTTTTATGTTTTTTGTTGATTGAAGACCCTTCATCGTTGTTTTTTGCAGTTTGGAAAATCCGTGAATGGTAGCGAAGAAGATGGAGGCGTTGGAAGAAGAGATGGAACAATTCAAGGCCGGGATGGAGGAAAAATATTCTGGAATGAAAGAAATGTTGTCGTCCATGAAAACCCGAATAGAAAACCGATTCGAGAACATGGAAGGCATAATGAGGAAATCAATCAAGATGCAATCAAAGGCTTCACCAGCTAGTCCAAGGGCTAATCAAAAAGGAAAGAGACTTAAGAAGACAATGATGAAGTAGAGATGGTTTTTCCTCGAGAACCACCCCGAAGGGGTCCGATGGTATGAAGGCAACTTGAAGTGGATTAAATTGTAAAATCTAAGTGAAGACAAAGAAAAATTCAAACTTATATTTGCAGCATGGCGCAAGATGAATAAGAAGTGCACAATTTTGAAGATTAGGTAAATGATTTTCCCCAATGCATTTGATGAGCTTGCATATAAATTTAAGAATTGAAAGAAAAAAAAATTCTTACTTCGAAGAAATATTCAACATCTTTTAGTTATAGTATTGATAATTTAAAAGATGAAAATGTACCACTCAATCATAATAGGATGAATTGTATGATATGATTAAGTCATATTCTACGATTGAAAAGAAAATGTTACTCTTAGAGCTAAAATTAATGGCATAACTATTACTACCTCTACTAGCACTGCCACTTGTATCCATGCCACACAATTAATATTGCAAATCCAAGCTGCAATGTTACATCTATTTATTTTTCTTGTAAGCATGACAAAAATCAAGATAAATCTCTTTTGCATGTTCGGCCCAACATAAATGTAACTATTGTAATAGACAAATGTGTCATAACTGTGTGCATTTAGAAAATTCATGAGCACCACTTATTTTTGCGCTCATGCTTTTATCCTTCTTTAAGCAATATTTATTTATCAAAATCAAGACAAGGGGAGAACATTAACCTCATAAACCTGATGATAGCAATATTTCATTAGAGTCATATAATGGTTTGATTAAGTATTTGGCATGTTTCCAATTCAAGAAGCTAACCTTGCAGATGATGAACCTAGTGATCATAAACTCCGACGCGATGAACTTAAAAGAATGACCCAATCTAGAATCATTGGATGAGCTTAATTATCATATGATCCAGCAACAAGTATCCGTATCACGACAAACTGGACAACATAGTTTATGAATCAATTATAACTGATGCTTAATTTTTATATGATTCACCAATAAGGGCTTACTATGCATAAGATAAGAAAAGCAACCTGGCACAGGCCCCATGTTTGGAGGCCTGACTTGAGCCGGAGGGCCTCCTCACCCGACTCGAAGAGACGGCCGATATCGACGATGGGAACCCCGGAAGCCGGCGGTGAATAACCGATCGGACGATTCTCCTCTTTCTGGACGAACTGGGCTGGTAGCTCACCGCCGCTCCTAGCCAGCTCCTGGACCAGCCGCCGGTCAACCGCCTTCTCTACCATTATGATTCGCTGAGAGGAGGAACTCCGGCTTCCTTCTTCTTTCTCTGCTACTGTTTCTCAGTCTGATTTTTTACTCTTCTGAGTTATATATAAGCACAGCTCAGGCCGCGGTGGAGAAGAAGAGGAGCCAATCTGCTCGTACAATGATGAATATATTATCTAAGCACGATAGATAGTATCAAAATAAATTATTTATTATTATTATATTATAAATATCACATGATAAATACAGGGTTTGGCCCGATCCAATTTTTTAAAGGGTTGAAATCTCGAATCCGAATTCAATTCATATGGTAAATGAGTTGACCCGAATCATATTTGGGCAATGTTTTGGGTCGGGTCATATTTTGACACCCCTAATATCTTTATCACTCACCCATTTATTCAACCAAACAAAATTATATAAATATAATTTTTTTTATCTCAATTTATAAGATAGTTTTTTGGCGTGGGTTTAGAAAATTTATCCACTCAAATATTGATGTTTTAATTAAAGAAATTTTAACTTGAATTCAAAATCAATCGAACCAAACGTTTTCAAGAAAGGAGCTTAGTGATATCAAAAGTGAACTGATTTGAATCAAATAAGCTAAAATCAAGTATTTAAAATATAATCAAAACTTTGAGATATTAATTAAAAAATCAAACAATCTTTGAATATAATGAGCATAAGATCTATCAACGCTCGTATGTAGTCGTATGATCATTATTGCATGATTATGTCATGCAACCACATTGCGCTAACATTATTATTTGAGTACAATCTCTTAATCACCGTCAAATAAATAAATATTATTTAGTTTCATCTTGAATTATATTTATTCAAAATGACCCAATCAAAGCTATTATGGATATAAAAGTTTATATTCAATCAACTTTTGAGAACAATAGAACATAATTGTTCCGTCATGAAGTCTCGCGCGGCAGTAGATAAATATGAAATTTAACGTCTTAGCATTGCACAAAGATCTAGCACGCAATCAGATAAGAGAGAGTAGGTAGTGTTCATAAGAGACACCAAAGTTTTTACGTAGAAACTCCTGAAAAGGGGGAAAAACCACGGGGCCTGGCCTAGTTTGAATGAATCCACTAGTATTTGCAGTCGATTACAAATGAGGTCCTTCATAGGGAGAAGGCTTGGCTTGATGTCACAAATGTATATCATATAGAGCACATTATATGGTGGGAGTTACAATAATTAACATATACATGTTTGTTTGGTTGGAAGGGCCATAGTCAGCATGAGTCAGGGGTCCGAAAGACTATAGTTGGCAGGAGTCAGGGGTCAGAAAGACCATTGTCTGGTGATGAAGGTCAGAAGGACCATAGTAGGTGATGGAGGTCAAAAGGACTGTAGTCGGCAGCACACAGAGTTCTAAAAGACCCTAGTTGGTAGGAGACAGGGGTCTGAAAAATCGTAGTTGGCAAGAGACCGGGGTCAGAAAGATCGTTGTAGTATAACGGTATTCTAGTTGAACTGTGGGCATCATATGATGGCCCAACAGAAGTCCGGGCCTCAGGTGGTGGTACGGTAGAAGTCTGGACATCAGATGGTGGTCCGGCAGGAGTCGGGGCCTCGGGTGATGTTTTGGTAGAAGTCCGGACCTCAGGTGGTGGTTTGATAGAAGCCCAGGCATCAAGTGGTGATCCGGCGGAAGTCCGAGCATCAGGTGGTGGTCCGGTAGAAGTTCGGGCCTCAAGTGGTGGCCAGGGAGAAGTCCGGGACTTATGTCGTGGTCTGGCGGAGCAACGACATCAGGCGGTGGTCCAACGGAGGAGAGGGTCTCAAGTGGTGGTCTAAAGGAAGTCTGGGCCTCAAGTGGTGGTCCAGTAAAATACCGGGCCTCAAGTGGTGGTCCGACAGAAGTCTGGACCTCAAGTAGTGGTCCGGCAGAAGTACGAATCTCAGGTGGGGCTTGGTGGAGCACAGAGCCTCAAGTGGTGGTCTGACGAAGCAACGAGGTCAGACGGTGGTTTGGAGGAGGTGAGGGCCTCAAGTGGTGGTCTGGCATAACTCAGGGCCTCAAGTTGTGGTCCTGCAGAGGTAAGGGCCTCAAGTGGTGGTCAGGCAGAGCTCAGTGCCTTAAGTGGTGGTTCGGCGGAGCAACGACGTCAGGCGGTGGTCCGGTGGAGGTGAGGGCCTCAGGCGGTGGTCCAGCAAGGGTGAGGGCGTTAAGTGGTGGTCCAGCAGAGCAACGACGTCAGGCGGTGGTTCGGCGGAACTTAGGCGGTGATCGAGGAGGAGCTTCTTCCTTCTCTTCTTGCTTGGTCCTCTTTCAAGAGAAATGAGGGGTCTATTTATAGATTTCTGGAGTGGCATGGCCCGTAAATAAGTGAGAGATCAAGGGTAAATGGTGAGTGATTAGATGGATGGCAAATGTTGAATCCCTTGATTAAGGACCGTTTGATGGACATTTGAATGTCTTAGTGACATCGGATTTTGGTGATCTTGGGCTCGTTGGATTCGTCTCGTTGAGCCGCTCGATTTGACTATAAGCATGTTATGTTTGGAAACCTTTTAGTAATCCAAATTGTGATTCGAACTTTCCAACAACGCTTTTAACCCTTGATTTGGACCAGTTTGGGCTTGGATTGGGTTGGATTTGGTGTCGTTGGATTCATATTCTTGAGACGCTCAATTACGGCTGATTAAGTTTCCATTGTAACACCAGTGGAATCTCCCTACAAAAATTGTAAAAAATTAGTGGATTATGTGTTGGTATTACCAGCTAATAGGGTGTAAGTGAGCTGAGTTGTTTTGAGCTCGACTCATTAACGAGCTCACAAGCCAAGCTTATCCAACCACGAGTTTGAGCTCAAACCCATACTCGAGCTCAGTCTGGCTCGGCTCAAAAGCTCGTTGAGATGTTCAATTAACTTAAAATATATTTAAAAATTAATTTAGATTTATATTAAATAATGTATTTAATATAAATTAATTCTAAAAATAAAATTTAATTTAAAACTAAGAAATCACGCTAAAAAATCAAGTCAAACTCAAGCTTTTCAAACAAGTCGGAGCCTCAAAAATTTTTGACGAGTAGAGATCGAGCTTAGTAAACGAGTTCGAGTTGGACGAGATGGAGTTGAGCTCGAACTCAATAAAAATTAAAGAAATTAAACTTAATTGAGCAGATACTCGACTCAACTCATTTACATCACTACCGACTAAACACAGCTCGCTGAAAATATGTTGTGTTCACTTAATACCGCCAGAAATTTAGCCATGCTCACAACGTTGTGATGCCTCCATTTATTTGTTTGCTTGAGACCGCTCAGATGAGAAAATTGGTTGATGAGGCCTACAAGACTTGTATAACTTTAGATTAACAGCATATCAAACCTTAGATGGGGGCCGCATCCATGGAGTGAACTCATGCACGACCACCATGCCTGCACGAGGGTGAGATGGTCATTTTAAATATTTTTAAAAATTTATTTAGGTTTTATTTGGGACACCTTTATTACTACTTTCTAAAACGGGGTTTTAGTATAAAAATTTTGTATTTAAAAAACAGCTTTAAAAAGCTATAAGAAAGCTGAAATCTTAGGTTTGGTTTGGAGCGGCTCTCTTACTATTTTCTAAAACATTTTTTTAGTATAAAATTTTTTTAAACTGAAAATATTTATACTAATGATATATCACCAAAAAATTATCTTGAACGGACACGAATCTTGAGGCAAAATCAAGTTGAAAATTTCTGAAATTAAATATGGGATCATCGAAACTCTGATTTCAGTAACTTGACAGTCGAACTGAATGTCTCAAATATACGAACCCAACGACACTAAATTTCACTCAAACTGAGCCCAAATGGATGCAAATCAAAGATCCTAAGTGCATTTGAAAAGTTCAAACCATAAATTGGATGGACAAACGATTTTCAAACATGGCATGTTTATAAACGGCGACAGGGTTAGAATTTTCGTCTCATCGTTGTACGGATATCCATCACACAAACAACTAAAAAATTACTTTATAAAGTAATTAAAAAAGTATCACAAATAAAACCTTAATCTTTATAATGCATCATAAAACTATCATTGTTGCGGGCTAGAATATACGCGGTGATAGAGTTAGAATTTTTTGTCTCAGCGTTGTATGTATATCCATCACACAAACAGAAGAAAAATAAAACCCCTGAATTTTTACGTGGAAAATTAAGGAAAATGGGAAAAATCACGGGGCCTTGCACAGCTGAACAAATTTCACAAGTGTTTGATTGGAGTACAAATGACTGAGTCTTCTCTAAAATTTAGGACAATCATATTAGAATAATCAACTCTTGGGTTTAAATGTAGTTACAAAAAAGGATAAGAGATTTGGCGACGTTGGGTGTTCGGGCAGAACTCCGAAGTCACTTGGAGGTCTGACAGAATTCCGGTGTCATTTGGAGATCGGGTGTAATTCCGGCTTCACTTGGAAATTGGACAGAATTCCAGCGTCACTTGAACGTCGGGTAAAATTCTGGCTTCATTTGAAAGTTTGGCCGGAACTTCGACAGTGGTTGAGGAAGAGTCTAGTGGCGAGAGGGCTTTCTTCATTCTCCAAGTGTTCGGGCAGAATTCCGAAGTCACTTGGAGGTCTAACAGAATTCCGGTGTCATTTGGAGATCGGGTGTAATTCCGGCTTCACTTGGAAATTGGACAGAATTTCAGCGTCACTTGAACATCGGGTAAAATTCTGGCTTCACTTGAAAGTTTGGCCGGAACTTCGACAGTGGTTGAGGAATAGTCTAGTGGCGAGAGGGCTTTCTTCATTCTCTTCTTCTTGCGCCCCCCCCCCCCCCCCCAAATGAGAAATGAGATTTTTATTTATAATTTTTTGAGAGTGACATGACCAGTAAATATGAGGAAGATTATGAGTAAATTGGGAGTGGTTTGAATGGACGGCCAATGTTGAATCCCTTGATCATGGATTGTTTATCAGGCATTTGAAGGCTCTAATGATATCAGAATTTGAAGATCTTGAGCTCATTGGATTTGTCTCGTTGAGTCGCTCGATTCGATTATAAGCATGCCATATTTGGAAATTGTTTGGTAATCCAAATTATGGATTGAACCTTCCAAATGTGCTTCGGGTCGTTGATTTGGACTAGTTTGGGCTCGGATTGAGTTGAATTTGGTGTCGTTGGGTTCATATTTCCGAGACGTTCAGTTCAACTATAATTTTACTGAAATCGGAGTTCAAATGGTATCGAATTTAAATTTTGAAGCTTCCAACTTAATTTTTACCTCGAGATTCATGCCTGATCAAAATAATTTTTTGATGATACATCAATCATTATAATTTCTTAAGCATATTCAAATTTGAAATTTATATGAAAAATTCATATTTGATCATGATCCCAATAATTTTTTTAACAAAAGGCGCCTTTATCCTAATATTTGTGGAGAAATTTTAGGATGAGGAGTTTTAGTGAAATTTGACAAACATTAGAACCCGGAATTCGGAAAGCAATATAACGTGGCGGACCGGCCTGCCTGGGACCCTAGTTCCCAGGTCTCATTTGCGGCCCTAACAGCCATTGTAAACGGAAGAGATTTTCTCGGTGGTCTTGTCTTCTCCGTCCGAGCTGATCAGGTGGGCGCGCAGCTAGAGGTAGGGTTTTGCCGTCGTCTTCGCTTTTGCTCTTCGCCGGGCGGCGGTATACGAACGGACTGCGAGGGTGGCGTGGAAGAGGTGGATGGTTATGGGAGCCACGGCCTCCAAACTCGAGAAGGCACTCGGAGACCAGTTCCCCGAAGGCGAGAGATACTTTGGACTCGAGAATTTCGGCAATACTTGTTACTGCAATAGTGTCCTGCAGGTCTTGTCCTCGTTTCCGGAAGTTTGATTTGACTTGGTTAAATATGTGATCGAAATAGTTTGAGATTCGCGATCCTTTTGTTAAAGTTTCTCTGATTATTTGGACTATTTATTTGGATTGATTTATTTCTGAATCTAGACAGATGATTTAGAGTAGCTTATCTTTAGAAGTTGGTTTCTTTTTTTATGATAATATGAAGATTGTGAGTGATTTGATGCTGATGATTGAAAGTTGCAGTCCATTTTATGGTCGTATAGTGCCTTTGTTCTGTTCAATTATTTCTCCTTTCTGTCTTGGTGCTGTTTTCTACTAATGCACTGTGATATGGATGCAGTCGACCTAAGGGAAGTTTCTTCTTCCTTTTTTATGTGATCTAGATAAAATTTAAGCATTTATTCAGCAGTTGTAGTTTGATATATGTTTTAGCCATTATAAAACTAGGTTTGATGGAAAGTTGCATGAATTGAATTTGAATTTTTAACGAGGTACTTGTTTGTTAGGATGCGTTTTTTTTTTTTTCGGAGGATGCTGCAGCTTGGAGTGAAGGATATTCTCCATGGGTCATCTAATGATTTGAAATGCCATTTTCTTACTTTGATTTATTTTTTGATTAATAAATATTCTTCTTTTAAATATGAAAAATATACGCCAGTGTCAGTGCCAGATAAGATTGGTGAGATTCACCTTAGATTGTTTGGTCACATAAAAGATGAACCTTTCGATGACCTTATTAGGAGAGTAGACATATTAGATTCAGCATATGTTAAAAAAATAGAGGTAGACCTCAAAAGAGTTGGGCAGAAAATATTAGAAATGACATTTTTTATTAGATTTAAATGCGAATTTGACTATTAATAGGACACAATGGAAAAAAAAATGATTCATGTAGATGACCCCACATAGTAGGATAAATGCTTGTTGTTGTTACTATCTTGAATATAATCTACAAAATTTGGCAGTTGTAATAGTTTGCTTAAATACATCGCTTGTGGAAAGGCTTTTATGAAACCCTGCCTCATATTTAATGAATACAAACTTTTCATTGAATAAAAAATTCTAAATTTATCATGTATTCATTTACATTTTGCCTGTTATCCCACTTCAAATTTGTTATTATATGCACTTTTTTGTGTCTAATGGAATAGAATTGAGCTTTTAAAATTCTCTTAAACTCTGGCCATGCTAAGTTTGACAAATCATAGTTTTTTTATTATGAATTCTACCATAAAAATCATTTGAGGATAACTTCAAACGTACTTATTAAGTGCTAGAAAATTTGCGGTGGTAGAATGTGTATTTATTATCTTTGCTTCGTAAACATCTAGACTATCTAGTCAAAATAGATAACACCTGTGCGAGACCATAGATTTTTTTATGCAGAAAACCCAAGAAGGGGACAAATCGCAAGCACTGGTCCTGTTGAATGAATCCACTAAATGATGGAAGATACAAGAATCCTCTCTTTTGCACAATTGAAGGAGATGAGACTATACACAATTGAGAATAAATTTTTTAAGCCCAACAATAGGTTTAGATATCAATAGTCAAACGACAATAAGTCGGATGATGAAACTCTAGAGATGGTAACGATGATTGCTGATGATAGTCGTCGGTGGTGATTACAAAAAAATGCGAGAATTCTTTAGCTCTCTCAGCTCTCGAACCTCATCTTCTGTAGAGAATGGAACACATTTTATAGGCTTTTTGAGAGAGACATTTTGGTACATTTTGTGAGAATTTAAAGTCTCTGTCATATGATTTACATTGATCTCCTTGATTATAGGTTATTTATAAAACACCTGAATGTCTTAATGATGTCATAATCAAATGATTTTAGACTTATTTAATTCATCTCATTGAGTCGCTATTGCATGACAGAATTGGAGATCATTTGGTCATTCAATTAATGTTCTGAAGTTTTAAAATATGTTTCGCTTGCTTGATTTGAGCTCATTTGAAGTGGGTTTGGATCGGTTGTAATGTCTATTGCTTTGTCTCATCTATACGTTCAGTTCAATTATTAGTTTGTTGAAATTGGAGTTCAGACAATCTTGAATTTAATTTCAAAAGTTTCAAATTTAAATATTGCCTTGAGATTTGTGCTGATTAGTACTAAACATGAAATATGTTCATGGAAGCTCAAGTCAGTTGCTTATTACCTCAGGTTTGACGATTCAGTCATAGTAAGGTAACGCCAATTTTGCCTCTAACTTCAAGTAAATATCTTTGTCTTCTCTTCTTTATTTATCATTATCAGCTTCTCTCTTTGGTGATGGATTCTCGCTTTTGTAAGTTGTTGTCTGTTATTAAATTTCTCTCCTTTTATTTGAGCAGTTGGTGGAATAGATAATGGTTGTACTATATCAACAAGAGTTTCAAAGACAACCATCATTGTGATCATTTGTTCCTTCATTACAACACTGATCAACCATTTGCTTGGATATATATTCTTTATATTGAAAAGATCTTCAATTATCTATAGTTTCTTTGTTGTAGTTCTCAGGTTCCATAGAATCATCTAGTTGATCCTTCCTAGTCCTTAACCCTGAAAAACTTTTCCTAGAGGTCGGAACTTGGAACTACTCTCTAATACTAAAATATGATGTAGAATTTGGGTGAAGAAGGCTTGTAGAACTGGAAGAAAATTTATAGGACAAGAGATTATAATTTCTATGGAATACCTTGAAGGATAATGAGCTTATTTCTATTTTTTTAAACTAAACATAGAATTAATTCGATGGTAATATTAATTTAGAGGAGTGGACAACAATTGTATGTGTTACAAATATTTTTAGTGAATGTGATAGTACTGGATGGACTCTTTGATTGTAGGAGGTGAAGGCTGACACTTGCTAGAGGCGTTGGAGGAGCTCCGATTAGAGCAAATTGAATTTCTGCTTCAGTACTGGTTGGAGACAGCTTTTACAATGGTTGGATGACATAAGTAGAGAGAGGGAAAGGGAAGCCAGTCAGTATTTGTAGCAAAAGAGAATATTTTGAAAGTAAGAATTATGATTTCATTCAATTTGAAATTGAAAACTTGAAATCAATTATAGAGATCAAAGTATCAACAACCAATCTATTCAAGCTTAAAAGAAATTATAAGATAGGAACCATATCTTAAAATAGCTAAATCCTTCCTAGATTTCCTCATTAAAAAGTGATAAGGTATGTAGGATAATGAATAGAATTTTGTGGTGGGAATCAAATTTAGCATTGATTATCTCCAACTAATTTTCTCTATTTTCAGTACTTGCCAGCCCTCATTATTTTCAAATAAGTCTCCACTCAATTCATACATGTTAATTAATTCCTTTCATGTTTGGTATATCATCAAAAGTTGACTTGATTATGCACAAATCTCAGTGAATATTTGAATTGGAAACACTTGGAAAAATTCAAGCCCCTCTGAACTCCAATTTCAATAAAATTATTGTCAAATTGAACTTCTTGATGAGAAAAACCCAACGACACTAAAAGTGCTATAATCTAAAGCATAAATGAGCCCATATCAATCACTTGGAGCATATTAGAAAATTTTGTGACATTAATTGGATGACCATATAAATGCAAAACCTTGAATATTTATAGTCAAATCAAGCATTTCGATGAGGTGAATCGAATGAGCCCAAAATCATCTAATTCCAACATCACTAAGGAACCTAAATGTTGAAAGAATTATTTATGATTGATGAAATCAAACTTGTTTTTAATCGATGAAAGTATATAGGTCGCCCGAAATAGTCTTAAAATCTAATACACTAGTGCCTTTAATTGAGAGAGTTGAAGACTGCCAATCATGGAGTTTTTAATGGCCTTCATATTTGTTATTTCCCTCTCTTTTAATGGCCTTCATCTTTGATATTTTCCTCTCTTTATATGAATCTTCCTCCTCCTTGCTTCCTTTCTTCAAACTCCTTTGATTTTTGCTTGCTTCCCGTTGTAGTTTTGGATTTTGAAGATGGGAAAGAGGGTGTAGCTCAATTTTTTAAGGAAAGAGAGAGAGCAAGATAGAGACTCAATTGTAGGGAGAGAAAGGGAGAGGCGGGATAGCCGGATGAGGCAAAGGAATTAAATTCACGTCATTGATTGACCGAAATAGTATGTTCACAAGGCTATTTATAGTCTTTAAATGATAAGCTTGACTCGAAAGAAAGTAATCTATAAAATATGTAAAAGTCTCAAAGTACTTGTAAAATAGATTTGAATCATGTAATATGAACTATTTAATAAAATAAATCCTTATCTAAATGCTTATCACAAATTATTTTGATAATTGATAGGAATTATTTAAAGAAAATAATAGAATATTCCTTAGAATTCTCTCTTAAGGAGTGGCCAAACATAAGAAAAAAGGGGAGGATTATGTGGAGTGCTAGGTATCTCATTGATTCCTTAAGTTGGACTTGGACCATGCATCTCTTGTTTGGCCTCCCCCTCGGTTTGAAATTTTTAATTTTCTCTTTTGCATTTAAGCCCCCATTTTTTATCAATTGCATTCCCTGTCTTAGTCTTCTTTTGTTGAGATTTATGCTTGATGATGTAGCATTCTTTTAGTGATTTGAGTTTTTAAAAGCTTCTTGTATCATTCATCTTAGTTAGAATTCCACCATCATGAGGCTCTTGGACTAGGACTCTCCTCTTTGCTCCTATTTGTTCCTATAATTGTCCGCACTCATACTTGGGTGTGTCAGCTGGATTGATTTGACTTTATAGTAATGTCCTTTCTTTGTATATGCTTAGGTTGGTGAGGCACTGATTTCTTCATCTTCTTTAGTAGCAAAGTCTTCTCCACTTATTCTAGCTTCTCCTCAATTTCTAGAAAACAACATTTCTTCCTTTCAGATTTTTTTAAGCAGCTCTACAAAACTTTGCTAGCCTTTTGATTTTTGCTGGACTTTAGGATAGGAGTGGATGGTTGACAGACGTCTACTAATTTCTATCATAGGAGTAGTATAGATAAAATAAATATTAAGTAGAACATTTGCTTTTATTTAATTATTATAAGTAGTTGCAGGAATAGTACTTTTAAGCATAAGTTAGCTATCATTTTTTATGAGACAATATTTTGTGATTTTCTGTGTTAAATGGCTTCCCTTTTTCCCAATTAAGAGTTCCTTAGGGGATGTTTTGATGGAAGTCTTAGGGTGGAGTAAATCAAATTTAGGAGATTCGAATTTTTAGGTGTTTGATTAGAAAGAAAGCAAATTTAGAGTGATTTTTTTTTTTTTTTTTGTTTTGTTTTTGGAACTCCCCACATAGTTAATTTTCAATGTATTTGAAAATTTTCTTAATTTGGGTGAATTTCAAATATAACGCATATGCGAAACTTCATCTGTCGTTGCCTGGCACCGCCAACCATTGGCTCTCGTGGTTGCCATATTTCAAATATCGGTTTTACTTTGTAACTTATCAAACACATCAAAAAAAAAGTTACTCTTAAATTTCTTTTACAAGCAACCAAACACAAAAATTTTTTTTCAGATGCATGATTTTACTTTACATTATATTTTGAATTCATTATATTTCTAAACACTTAAAACCAAACTACCGTTTAGAATAATGTGACGTACTTTTGGTGGAAAACTTGATGATGTTGGCCCATGGAATGTTTTGGAATTTATTTTAATATTTTTCTTATATTTGATTTTATGATCATATTTTTTCAATTTATGAAAGATTAAAAATATAAAATTTATGGGGCTTACCCCGTGCCTTGCTGATTATACCCCACCTCACGACAAGTAAAATTTCTCTATCTTTTAAAACATTCATAATTATTTTTACATGCATGTATTTCTGTTTCTAAGCCTTAATGGATTCTTTATTTAGGATTGTATTGCATTACTAAACCTCTTTAATCATGAAATTGTGCAGGCACTTTATTTTTGCATACCTTTCAGAGAACAATTACTGGAGTATTATTCAAATAACAAAAATGTTGCAGAAGTTGATGAAAATCTGCTTACATGTCTGGCAGATCTTTTCAATCAGGTAAATGCAGAATTTCAACTCCCCACATCTCTCTCTCACATACACAGAAATTTGATCCCAGCTGCCTTCTTTTCCTTCTTCCCTATCTATCACCAAATGCTTCTAGAAGTGTGCCAAAAATTTTTGATCAGGTAACTGCAAAAAGTCCCCTGCTTTCCTACCTTTCTACCCCTCTACACACATGTAGATGTGTGCCAAGACGGGTTCTTGGGTTATCTTCTTCAATCCATAAATAAGTACATTTTCTTTGTTGTTTCATGCAATTGTCATATAAAGTTACTCTGTAATGTGGAGTATTTATGAGTTCAGCGTCACAATGTGCATCCTTGTTATGTGTGTTTCGTGCATGGTTTCTCTTCATCCTTATTTCAACAACACTGATCCAAGGACCTTTATCACCCCGACAAATTTTATAATCTATTTTCATTTATTCTTGTTTAGAGTTGCATTTCGTGTTCACTTTTAAATCCTTTTATTTGCTGCTCATTTAAATCTACTTTACTCAACAACTACCAACCATGCTTGAAATTGCTGGCATATTGATGTAGAACGGGAGCCGGGAGGGGCTAGCCATGATTAAAATTTGAATTTTGAAAATTTTCCTAATTTAAAACGTTGCCAATAAGGAAAGCTATAATTGCTTGGTTTGAAACTTGGAGGGAAAGGGGAAAGGGGAAAGGGCAAGGTGATTGAGTGATTTGAAACTTGAATTTCAAATGGGGATGGAAAGGAAAATTATCCCTTTAATTAAGGATGAATTAACGCTCCAAGAGGGGGGGGGGGGGGGGGAATTAATGGGAATTAAGTGGATTGGAAAGAGAGGGGAGGGGCCGACCTAGACAGAGAGAGAGGAAGGAAATAAATTAAGAAATCTGAATTTAATTTCAGATTTCCTAAAAGGAGGAAGGGAATAATTTGAAATTTAAACTATCCTTAATGGGGAATAAGGGGGGCGGCTAATAAGGGTTGATTGTGGTTGATTGACAGCTTTAATGGAGGGGCATTAATTAGAGAGAAGGCCGGCCATATGGGGAGGGAGAAGAAGTGTTCACATACAATGTATGTGGACTCAAGCAATAAATATGAGTAGGGAATTAAATTTGATTTTAATTTCAGATTTGAGAGATTTGGGGGATTTCCTAAAAAGAGATTTACTAATTAGGAAAATTAATTTCTTGTGAAAGCAGAACATAATATCTGAGTGGATGTCGCACAACCCTTAGAAATTGGAACAAACCATAAAGGCCAAGTATAAGGAACGGCAACGACAGATCCAACCATATGCTAGCATGCATGATTATAACAACAACAAGCCTTTATTCCACTGTGGGTCGGCTAGCATGCATGATTAATGGTAATAAATTTTGAACTGCTAGGAAGCTGGTATAATAAAATCACGAGTTGATACAATATTGCAGCCACAATTCTATGACTACAACACTCATCGAAAGGTGTTCTACACTAAAACCTATATATGCGTGCAACATAGAAAAGGAAGATCTAACAAGGGAGATTAATTGTGACACCCCAAGATCAGTACTGTTCAAATCGGTCAAACCCGATTAGAAGTTAGGTAATCTATTGAATTTTTGTGTTTGAAACCTTTTCCATATTTTTGAGAATCATTTGTATGCATGAAAAAGGTCTGCTTATGATCTGAAGTGAGTTCCAAGAGTTTGAATGCTTGTTTGTGAGATTTGAAATTTTTTTTCCTGGAGCGCCTCGACACTGGAATAGTGGCAAGCTTGTCACAACCCAACTTGATATGACCTGATATCACACTGCTCATACTGTGTCAAATTGTGGCAAGGCTGATTCTAAAATCTGGTTGGAGAAGTTGCTGGGGACATCAGATCATGGAAGGTCTATCAGAGACGCGACCGTCGATCTACGGCCACGATTGAGTCATTGTATTTCTGATTTGTTTTATGTATTTTCTTATTTATGATGTAATATTGTATTTGCTTTGTTAGTTTCATATTGCACCCTTTTATTAAGGGAGGTTGTATGTAAGCCATAGGGGCATTGTCGTCCTTTTATGTTGTGAGTCATTTTACGAGGCTATTTATAGATCCTTTGGTCTTATTTTCAAGTTAATGAATGATTGATTAAAATAATTCTTCTTTTTGCATGAGTTTTTGTGAGAGCTTGAATGATCAGAGTGAGATCGTTAAGAGAGGTAGAATTGCGCATCACCCACCAATCTAGACGAGTCGGGTTCGTGGTACTATCTCCTACCTCCTCCCTTCCTCCTCCCAACACTGCCGGCCTTACTTCCTCAACCCCCCCCCCCCGATTAAGCTCCATCCTCACCTAGACCCTCCCCTCTTCACCCAACCGACTTCACCTCCTCTTTACCAAACCCGGCGCCCACGCCCACCCTAGCCGCCGGCCACCCTTTGAATTTCCTCTCCTCTTGTCTTTATTTATTTCCTAATTTAGATTGAATAAATTGGGAAGGAATTTTGAATTCAAATCCAAGTGATCTGAAATTCAAAATCTTTCCTAAAATACAAAATCTATTTTATAAAAGTTTTAATCCTCATCATCAAATCAATATTTGATTAAAGGGGTACAAAATCTTCCCCCTTGATGCCGCCTGCCCCCCTCATTAAATCTCCTTGGATTTATTTCCTAATCCCTCCATCCTCTCTTGAAAATAATTCCAAATCCCCACTGCCTCCTTGGCTGAAATTTCCTAATCCCCATTATTTGATTTATTTCCAAAGGAGAAGCTCTCCTTTTGGAAATACATTAAAGCCTCCCCCATCCCCTCATGCTGTCGGCCCCCTCTTCCTCTCCAATCCCCTCTCTCTACATTAACACCTCTTTCCCCTCTAGGAATTAAATTCAAACTTTATTCCTAAATCCCTCCCAATTAGAAATCTGAAATTTATTTCAGATTTTTAATTTGTTCTTTCCCTCTTAACCTACTCCTCTCCCAAACCCTCCTCCCTTGGCCGGCCATACTTCATCATCTCCACTTCAAGTTTAAGAGAAACTTCTTTCTCTCTAAACGGAGTTGCAAGGTTACTAGAGATCTTCGGAGGCGACCGTCATCTAGCATTCATGAATGGCCGATTCAGATCTTGATTACGACCTCTCTTACGACGAGCACGAATTTGTTTGCATCTTACACTCGACCTTCTTCGAAATCAATCCACACATCGATTACACCGTAGAAGAATACTTAGAGCGCATCTTGGACACCTTAGTTGAGGTTATTGAAGAGCAACTTGGTAACGTTCATTGGAGGATTACAATCGATTATTGATGAAGGTCTTCTAATCATCCTCTTCTTGTATTTCTTGAAGTCTAACCCTCTTCCTTGTGATTTGATTTTAGTCATGAAGATTGTGTTCGCCTAACTCTGTCGAGCTTAGTAAACGTAGGAATTGAGTACACTTCATTTGTTTCTAATCTTATTATTAGATTAGAGATTTTCGTTGAAAGCTATTATATTTGCATGTTGTTGATTTCATATGTTATTTTGATGATTCAAAGCTCTTATTGTGCAACTTAGCCTAAACGAAAGTGACCGCCTTTACGTTTTACTTTGTCATTTTATTTGTTAATAGTTCTAATCTTTGTTATTCTAATCAATAAATCATGCAAGTTTTTTTCAGGTTATTGCCTTATTGCATGCATTGTAGTCTTACATTAGAAGTATTGGTATTGGAATAAAACTTTCAATTTATATACTACATAGAGTCATTATTGAATGCAATATAAAGTGAAAGTCTACTGAATCTCAACATAATTTTCTATCAATCATCCAAAAATATATAATCTAAAGGCTATCTACAACAGTTCTTGGCAACATAGAGAATAACAAATAAAAGTCAAGCCTGCAAAAATCAAAACTAATCAGAATATACCTACAACAAATATTGGACCTGCTATCCAAACAACTCAGTTGGCTCATTACCCTTCCCTGGGCCTGAAAATAAAAGGAAAAGCAGGGATAAGCTAACACAGCTTACTAGGCTATCGCAGCCTAAAACAAAAATCAATAATTAAAATCAAAAGAACTGGAATCATATGCTAAAATTGCATATAATTAAGCAAATACTAAAATTAACTAAATTATAAGCAAATATTTCATAATGATTTTAAGAATAGCTCTTAAGCCCAAAATTTCATACATCTTCGTTACCAAAATCTCACATCGGCACCCATTGGCATCAGCATAACAAAATCTCACATCGGTCTCCCACTAACGCCGACATCACAATACTTTAGTAGCATAACCTCACCCCGGTCGTCCACTGGCGCCAGTATCACAACACTTCGGTAACATAATCCCACCTCGATTGCCCACTTGCGTCGGCATCATAACACTTTAGTAACAGAATCCAACCTTGGTCGTGCACTAGCACCGGCACACATCACATCAGATCACATTTCTTTCACATTTTTCAATGCATTTCATTTTTTAAAATATAATTGGACTTAATTCAAAAATTGCCCAAATATCCTAATGGTAGACAATATAAATACTACCAAGCAAAAATTCACAATTTCAAAACATAATCAAATTGTAGGAGATTGTGTAAAACATCATTTTGAAGCTTTAATTGAATTATAGTACTATTTTTAGATGTCAAAATAATTTTTTGAGTATGTAAAAATTGTTATTTTTTCAAAATGGACTTGCAAAAAATTTCTAGAATATACACCAAATGTTGATAATCTCACTCTCTATAACATATAAAAAGTTAAATGATAAAAATTTTATCAAAACAAAGTTATCATCATTTTTGGGTAACAAAAATACAAATTTAATCGAAAAATATCAAAAATATTAAATTATTGAAAACTCAAATGGGCAAAACATAACTCACCTCGAGACAAGCAAATTTCTCAACTGAGATGATGGACAAAAATTGTTCTACGACCTCCAAAATTAAGCTTTCTTCCTTCTCTCACCTCTCTTCTCATTTCCCCCAAACATTCTATATTAATTAAAAATCAAATGGCATTTAATAAATTTTGTAATGGTTTTTTATATTTTTAATATAAAATAATAATATAATAATAACATTATAATAATATTATAATAAATGTTTAATATAAAATTCATAGAAATTCTTTTAGGAATTCAAAAATTTTTAAAAAAATATCTATAAAATAATTTATTTTATTTAGAAAATTTTGTTGAAATTAATTTTCAAAATGAACACCTAACAGTCCTAAAACCCCCACATGTACGGTCAAGTGTCAATTTCTTAAGAAATTTCATCAGTGCTAAAAAATATGAAAAAATTAGTGACACTAAAATACCATAATAGATATGTTATGGCGAAGGAGGTTTGTGATTTAGATTTATAATGGCTCCGAAATAAATTCTTGATAGTTGTAAGTTAAAATGTATTTTTAAAATTCTTTTTGTTATAACAAGTGGCGCCCCGTTGCTTTAAGTTCTGAAATTTGGAAATTAATTCAAAGCTGTGAATTTTTGAAATAGTACCTTGGCGCTAGCCCTCGGAACTCCTTGGAGCGTTGGGCCATTTTTTACGCTTAAAATATCAAATTCAACTATTCCTTTATATTTCATTTCTTTGGCAGCTGAGCAATAGAGAAAGGGAGAGAGATTTTGGAGAGAAAAGAAGAGGATTTGAGTCGCTTTTATCTATTATTTGTCATTGATCCAATTCTAAAAGTTATCTGGATCGAGGTAGATCCTAAATTTGTAAAACAATACGGAGATTTTTCGAAATTTTTGGTTGAATTTATATTTATGTTACTGAAAAAAGAGGATTACATTGCACTAGTAAAACTTTCATTGCGTAACTTTTTGCATATTATAGAAAGTGAGATTCTGAACATTTTGAATATTTTTTGAGAATTTTACACTAAGAGTTTTGAAATATATGCAGTTTTTATTGAATAAAAAATAATTTGAACTTCAAAAAATAATGTTGTAGTATAATTAAAGTCTTTAAATAATTTTTTGCACAATCTCTAGTAATTTAGTTATGTTCTGAAAATATAAATTTATGTTCAACAATATTTTATGTTGCCTACCATTATATCAAGTTGAGAAATTTTGCACTGAGTCTCTTTATACTTTAATGGTTACACTGAAATGAAATATAAACCTATTTGTAGCTTTAGTTGGTCTTCATGAAGGTTAAGGTGCAGAGGTGAGTTACACCAAGGTTTAAAATTGTGTAATTAAGCCTCGAGGCGGTTTTCGTCCGTGAGGCGAGGCGTAAGCCTCGAGGCGGTTTGAGGCGTAAGCCTCACGGACACAGAATTGCGTAAATGAAAAATTAAGGGTTTTAGCAGGAAAATAATAGCAATATTGTATCTTACAATAAAAACATCTAAATGATATATGAAAATAGTGGAAAGTAAGAAATTAGATGCAATAAAATCATGTTCCAAAGTACAAAATCACAAAATATTAGTTTAACAAAACTCCCAAAATACAAAAAACATATAAAATGAAATCATATCCCATCACTAAATGGGTCTTCAAGTGAATCTTCTTCTCCAATTGTATCTATGAATACCATGTCATCATCATCTTCAATATGACTCACTTTTCTTTTCCATGTTCATTAAGAGAAAAGATCATTATCATGTTCATTGCTCACTTGACATAAATGTAATGTAATAGCATATAAGAAGTCGTGGAATACCTTTACTTGATTGTTGTGCTGCAGAGCTAGTGGATGTGTGTGGTGTAGTACTAGTGGATGTGCCCACTTGATCTGCTTCGCCCCTCAAGACATCCATACTTAGATCTTCTAACTGTAAGTCTGATAATGGCAAATCTGTCTCATCATCTATGAACCACTCATTATCAAACGACACATCATCACACACTAATGGGCCTTCATCATCTTTCAACTCCTTATTCCTCAACCTCCTCTCTCTCAACCTCTTGTTGTGCATAATATATACGAGAGAGTTCATTCTGAGTGTTGATAGCCGATTTCTTCTCTTTGTTTGCACTTGGCTATATGTACTCCAGTTTCGCTCACACCCAGAAGAAGAACTAGTGAGGCCCAACACTCTTACAGCAAAACTCTGTAACTCAGAGGTGGAATCACCAAATTGGATCCACCATTCAACTGTTTTCAAAAAAAAATATAATCAGAACTGAATAAAGTGTCTTGCATTTACCAAAATAATTATACCTGGAGATCGTTTGGAAATGGTTGCTTTTGCTGCATTCAAACCAAAAAAGCCCTCGTTATTCCGGAATAGAACAAGTTGTAAATCTGCAAGCTCCCTATCTGCCTGCTCAGGTATTAGTCTTTTCATACAATGATATATACCAAGCTTCACCTCAGGATTTGAAGATTTCTTCTCTGAATATTGAAATTGAGGGTTGAGATAATATGCCGCTGCATGTAGATGACGGTGTAACTGCACCTCCCACCGAGCATCAACGATATCCCAAATCTCCCTATAACTTGCCTCTTCTCCTCCCAAGTTGTGTGCAATCATCTCTTTGGCCTCATCTATAGCATTATAAATAAAACTCATAGCTGGTTTCTTCTCTGCATCCACTAAGCGTAGAACTTACACTAAGGGGTCTCGTGCTCAAAATGGCATAGGTTACAGTAGCCCAAAATTTATCATTTAGAATTATCTTTCTTATTTCCTTCCCCTCACTTTTCTTCCCCCAAGCAGAGTTAAGCCATTCAGTTGATGTAAACATGGCTTCAAAAGGTTGCCTCACCTCCATCAAACTCTGCAGTGTCAAATAGGAGGTGGCAAACCTATAGATTTATAGTGCACAAATGTAAGAACTATGAACATACAGTAGGAATGATTTGCAATGTACAAAATTAAGAACACGGCGAATGATTTCTTTCTTTGAAAACTTTCTCATCAAGCTTAAGACCCAAGAGTGATTGTAGATGAACTTTGTAATCTTCTTCGCCCTAGAAAGAGCACTCTTGTGCTGAGGTAAGTCACAAAGATCCTCCAAAATGAGATCGATACAATGTGCTGCGCAGGGTGTCCAATATAGGTGTGTCCTCTTCTCCATCAACATCTAACCAGCTACTTTGTATGCACTGGCATTATTAGTCACTAACTGGACAACCAATTGCTCCCCAATCTCCTCAATAACACCAACAAGTAAATTGAAAATGAATGTAGCATTTTTCACCTCCTCTGAAGCATCAACTGATCGTAAGAACACCGTGCCGTAGGGATTGTTGACAAGGATGTTAATCAAGCTCCTGCTCTTCATGTCAGACCATCCATCTGACATAATAGTCACACCAGTCTCAATCCATGTCCTTTTAATCTCCTGAATGCTCCGCTCTGTGTTTTGCAGCTCCTCTTTTAAAATCCATGTTCGCAACTCATACATGGAAGGTGCCTTCAACCCTCTTCCATACAATCCTACAGACCGCAACATACTGAAGTAGGCAGGCGATGTAGCAACATTAAATGGTATTGCATTCTAAAAAAAAAACCTCCCAATGTCCATGCAAACCTGTCGCCGACCCTCTCTAGTACCAGCTGCAGGCATCATCTCTGCTTCTCCTCTATCCACTCCTGGAGTAGTCATATACTGATCCATAGGACCCCGTGCACCTCTACTATGTATAGTGGAGGAAGAGCCATTTCCACTCTCGCTCCCAAAATAAGCACCATGCTCGACCCTTTCATCAAATTGCTCCTGTTGTAAGTGTTTAGCAGTGGTAGTTTTCTTCATGTAAGCACTTATTTCTTCCTTCACATTGTCCTGCACTTTTGCACACGGTGCTACATTTTTGTGCGAGCATGATAGATGTTCCTTCATGCGGGTAATACCTCCCTTCACCACTTTATCGCAAAAATTACATTTCAAATAAACATAGCTCTTCTCTCCGCCGCCAATGTCAACTTGTACACTATATTTCCAAGAAGGGTCCCTCCGCAATGACAAAGACCCATTTTCCTTGCCTCTTACCATGATCCCTAATGAATGAATCGAAAATCACACAAAAAATTTCAAAAAATCTAAAACCCTAGAATTTCTTTTACTTCAAAAATCTAACCAAAAAGTCAAAAAAAAAAAAACCTAAAATCGTTTGTGGACTTCTTCTACAAGGCTGCCGGACACTTCAACTTCGCCCGAGAGAGGCGGCGCCGGCGGGAGAGGCGGCGGGAAGGATGGCCGAACGTGCGGGAGGGGTTCTGTTCCGTGACCTGGAGCTTGCGGGCGGATGTTATCGGGATATGCTGGGCCGAACAGTTTAAGGGAGAAAAAAAGGATTCATTCTAAGTAGGGTGGGGCCAACGGGTGAGGCGTACGCCTCACCCATAATTGCGCAATTGAGGCGCGCCTCACACACGGTGAGGCGTACGCCTCTGCCAGGCTCAAAATTGCGTGCGCCTCGAGGCGCCTTTGGGAAGAATTGCGCAAAGGCGCGCCTCTAATTGCGCAATTTTAAACAGAGAGTCACACTACAAGTATTATGATTGATGCTACATATTAGGAGAAGATTTGATCGCAATTAGTTTTCAAGTGCGAGATTGTTAGTTTTGTATGAAATATGATTGTGTCGATCTACCGGGTTGCACTGTTGACTCGGACTTCATTTATATCTGTTTAGCTCAACGAGGAGCTTATTAGGGGGTTGCAAGGGGTCAGCACGCCCCCTGTTCGGGCGTTTGGGGGGTAAAGCCGCAAATAAAAAAAGTTTATGTTAGTATTGCCATACAACAATGCCACGCTGTATGCTGGAGCACTGCAGCTCTTGCGGCTCAGGTTGGAGATAGATAGTGGAGTGTTGTGGCATTCAAACCCCAATGTTGTGGCACTAGGGGTGTAAGTGAGCCGAGCCGGCTCATGAGCCGGCTCGAACTCGACTTGTTAACGAGCTCCCGAGCCGAGCTTATCGAGCTTCGAGCTCAAACTCAAACTCGAGCTCGTTTATTAAACGAGCTCTAGTTCGAGCTGGTTCAGGTTTGGCTCGTGAGCTCGCGAGCCGGCTCGAAATTATTTAAATAATTAAATTAATTAGCGAACATATTTTTATTTAAAAAAAAAATAAATCTGCTAGAGGAGTTTCGGCCTCTAGTTTTTAAAAAAGGATGCCTATTCAATAAAAATATACCTATTTCGGCCTATATGACATGACTTCCTATATGATAGGATAACCTATACCTCATCTTCATTAATATATGATAGAAGTTTTAAAAAAGTGTGAATAAAAAACTATTAGTTGCTTTCCCCAAAAAGAGTTGTTGCAGGTTCATGCTAAAAAAAATCCTAGTGTTTCTACTTTTTGAAATACAAAAGGACAAGGCGGCAAAATGAAACATTAGGCTGGAAAAATGAGAAAAATAAGAAATCTAATCATAATCAAGTAGCTCGCGAGCCGGTTCGAGCTCGTTAATAGTGTGACCAGCTCGAGTTCGAGCTCGTCTTTTGAGCTCGACTCGAGCTCGAGCTCGCTTTCCGACTAACGAGCCGAGCTCGATAGTGCCAAAACTCGACTCGACTCGACTCATTTACACCCCTATGTGGCACTGCTAGTTCATCTTGAGATAGAGAGTGGAGTGTTGCAGCGCTGTAAGTCGGGCTCAACAATTTTTTCTCTTATCTTCTTATTTTATTGAAAGAGTTGCATCCTTCGAATGTTTTTTAAGTGTGTTTCTTATCTATGTTGAATAGATTGATGTCTATAAAGTGAAGAGAGAGTGTGAAAAAGAGATCTATTCAATTTCTTTATATTTTCATAGTGGATTTCTTAGTGTGGCGTCTCTGTGATTTTTTCCTAATTTCGAATTTTTCCACGTTAAATCCCTATGTTCTTTGCAAGGCTTTTAAAACCGGATCGGATCGGCCGTTCAACCGGTTGAACCGCGAACCGGCTGGCCGGCCGATTCCAGTCTAATATAAAACCTGTTTCGCTGAAAACCGGCGTCGAAACCAGAAAATCGGTTTCAATTTTTGATAACCGGCCGGTTCGGCTACTATGCCGATTAGCCAAATCGAACGGCCGAGATTACGAGAGGGAAGCGTATGCGGTAAATAGGAAAAAAACCGTGTTCGTTTTGCTCGGTCGCGAAGCAAGAAGCCAGACGAAAAAAAAAAAAAAAACCTCATTCGCGACCTATCATCTTCCATGACGGCTTGCGGAACGCCGAAACCATCATCGTCTCCGACTCTCCGTTGTTCGTGCAGCTCAGTCGCGAAACAAGAAGCCAACATCGTCTAATTGGTGTTCCTGATTGTTCACGTAGCCAATGCCGTATGTTTTCTAAATGCTTTTCCAACAACTAAAAGGTTTCCATGATTAGGTTTCTAGATTTTCTATGAAGTCCTCAACACGTCGATGGTTTAGTATTATCTATGGCAATATAGTTTATATCCTTTAGATTTAAATGTTTGAATTTATTTGACTAACATTTCACTATTAGATAAGTAAAAGTATTATAATTTTTTTCAATTTTTGCTATATATTTATAAATAGTTGTGTCATTATTATAATATTTAAATATAATAAATATTTATTACGTCATCCGGTTCGACCCCAGTCGAACCATCAAATCTCTAACCCCTCCTTCCGGTTCATTAACCGGTCCAGTTTTAAAAGCCTTGGTTCTTTGTTGCACCTTAAATTTTCTATTTTGTTTCGTTGTGTGATTATGCTTCCCAACAATGCATGTGTGTAAATAGATTCAAGTGTTAGTGTCTATAGTAAATTCTTAAATGCATAGATCTTACATACTTATGTATACTTATATGCATTCCCATTCAATTATATTATGTGTGTGCGCATTTGTAAATAGAAACATGTGTACTATATATGCATGCATGAAAAGATTATTTAAAAAAAAAGTTTAAAAAATAATTATCCCATAACACTAGCAAATAAATGCATGTTACATTTTTGTCTAATTTGATATGGTGCCACATTGTCCTGTTTGATAGTTTCAAATACATGACGTTGTTTTTGCAATATGGTTTCTAAATACTCCTTTTGAACTAATTAATTATGTGGGCCAAATGGACTATTTGACATAAAATTCCAGGGTTTTAAAAATCAGACCGGACTGGCCGGTCTGACCGGTTCAATCATGAATCGGTCTTAAGGCCGGTGTGGTTCATCCTAAAAACTGTTTCTACATTGAATCGACCAGAATTGACCAAAATGGTCGGTTCAACAAGCAAACTGTTGAATCAGTCACGGTTCTCTTGAATCGGTCAATTCAATTTTTGAATTATTTGAATAATTAAATAAATTATTTTAAAATATTAAGTAATATTTATAATTTAATTTTAAATTTGAGATGCTTAATTTTAAATTAAAAAATTCAAATTAAGCATTTCACAAGGCTTCATCACTTTATCCTAACTCAAAAGACAATATAAAGTAAAAACATTATCAAGAGAAAGTTCCCCAAGTGATGTGGGACTAAAAAAATTAAAGTTTTTCTCAAGTTTACAATATGCACTATATATTTTAAAATATAATTTTTAAATAATTTTTTTATGATGTAAATAATATTTATTTTAATTAATATTGTTAAATAAATTATATTCTTCATTTATTATTTTATGTACTATAAAATTAATTAATTAATTATTTATTTATAATAAATGATCTAATCTAATCTCAATAAGTTATAAATGTAAAATTATAATATG
Organism: Dendrobium nobile; assembly: GCA_022539455.1. NCBI lineage: Eukaryota > Viridiplantae > Streptophyta > Magnoliopsida > Asparagales > Orchidaceae > Dendrobium > Dendrobium nobile. The sequence goes on along the minus strand of CM039726.1, from coordinate 80,008,933 downwards.
AATTTAATATATAATTTATAAGTGTAAATTATATCTAAATATATAACATAAATTAATAATAATTTATATTAAACTTATACATTTATATGTAAGTTAAATTTTAATTAAATTTAAAAATTGAATATGTTGAAATTTAAAATTACATAATATATTATTAATATGTGAATTAAATTTATTTTTTAATAAAAAATTTATATTATTATATGATAATTATGTCATCTAAATTTTATTTATTACATCATCTGGTTCATACCCTGGTTTGATCGGTCGAACTGTGAACCTCTCTTACCTCCAGTTTATTGCCCGATCTAATTTTCACAACCTTGTAAAATTCTTTGTTCCGGATTATCTGATATGTACTAAATTACAGCACCTTTTACTTTTCTTCATGGGAAGCAATGGATAGGCTTCCCCTCTTAGTTCTTCCATTACAGCAAAAAGCTTCCCTATAGATGAAATCGCTGAAATGTTCCATTAACCTATACCTATATTTTTAGTTGACTTGCTAAATTTGTCCTCTTAGCTGACGATTTATCACTAGTGCTTAGGATTTACTCGGGGGGATTGTGCTAAGAGCGCTAGCAAGTACTGTGAAGTTGACATTAGGTAGTTTTATTGGAAAGTTCGATTATATGTGAAGTGGATAAACTTTTCACGTGTGATTAATACTTATGCTCTTCTTTGTACAGATCAACTCATCAAAAAAGAAGACTGGTGTAATTGCCCCTAAGCGTTTTGTGCAGAGAGTTAAAAAACAAAATGAACTTTTCCGCAGCTATATGCACCAGGTTATTTTTCTGAATAGATTTTTTTATGCTTCTTTCGTATAAATATTGTTTTAGGATGTTGATAGCATGTGACTTTGAGATGTTAAAATCATATTATTTTTTGCATCAAAGTTATCTTGAGCTGAATCAACTGATTAAACTAATGATCCACTTTCTATTGAAAATATCTTAAACTGAATGTGAAAGAGATATGCAGACTGCAAATTTTTAATGTATTTGTATATTTTTTTTAAATGATGCATTCTTTTTCTAGGAATAACCTTGTGAGCCATCACTGCTGTCACCCTGACACTTTCTGCTTATTTAGTTTTTTTTTTTTTTTCTTTTTTTTTTTTAACAACATTACTAAAAAAAAAAAAAAAAAAATTTAGCATATATGTGTAACTAGTCAAGCAGGAGAAACTTCTAAGAGATGATGCCGTTTTTTTATTCGTATAAATTAATCTTCATTCATTTGCAAGCAGCAGGTGGATAGAGTACGCTAATTGAATTTTACTACCAGGTCTAGTAGTTGTTCAACAACATAGTCACACATTTGTGAAGAAATTAAGCTTTTATGGATTCTGCCAATCTAGCCAAATCCAAAGGCATTCCATTATAATTTAACTGTTACGCCAGAGTTCAGATCATCATTCTTGTATTACTTATTGGATTGGGCGATCCTTTGGACCTTTTTGATGAAATTTTCCTGTCGCTTTTGTGAGGTTTCCGCATATATTGGTATGTGCCACATATATTATGCTAAGCTATGGTAGATGGCAATAAATTCCATTTTACTAGAACTCCACTGTCAGAATCTATTGGTTAGATGCTTGGTCCATTTTAATCATGTACTCATCTGAGAGATCATGAGTGAACAAGATTTATCTTTTTCTGTCCAGGATGCTCATGAATTTTTGAATTTCTTGCTTAACGAGCTTGTTGACATTTTGGAGAAAGAGGGAAATGATATCAATGATTCTCCTGGAACCTCATCACAAGCAGAACAAAATGTAAATGGGCCAGTTCATCTACAAGAGAATGGAGCAAAGAAAGAACCTCTCCTTACCTGGGTCCATAAAAGTTTTCAGGTAAATACACTTATCAGATTGTAATTCACTCCATTATTTTTTTGTGATACTCCTCTTGGATTTTAGGATAGTTTTATCTACTTATTAAATATACTATGCTGTTATTCACAGGGCATATTGACTAACGAGACAAGATGTCTAAGGTGTGAAACTGTCACTGCTAGAGACGAGACTTTTTTAGATTTAAGTCTTGACATAGAGCAAAATAGTTCCATCACAAGCTGTCTCAAAAACTTCAGCTCTACAGAGACATTGAATGCTGAGGACAAGTTTTTCTGTGACAAATGCTGCAGGTTAGTTTTGCAACAATTCTCTTTTTTTAAAGCAGATTAATTAGGTTTTTCTTGGTCTTTGATGATAATATAGAGGAGCCATGGTACCCCAAATTTAGAGAAAACGGCTTGGTAATATGATGGCATTCAAATGTTTTAACTGGCTTAAATTAGTTTTTGTTTGGGCCTGCTTATGTGTTATTAAAAGCTTTTTTAAACCATAATTTTAATTATGCTTTCTCAAAACAACATTTTTTAGATAGTTTTAAAAGGCTGTGAAAAGTTTCTTCCACAGCATGGCTGTTGTTCCTACCATAAAATAAGTCAAAAGGTCGTCCAAAATGAAGACTTAGGCTTCATTTGGGACGGTTTTTTTATTGCTTCTTAAAACATCTTTCTAGTTTAAAAATAAAATTTTTATACTAGAAAGCTGCTTCAAGAAATAATAAGAATGCCATCCCAAACGAAGCCTTTAAGCTTATGTTTCCAGCTAGTTTTGTAAGCTCCTTGATATAGATCAATTACTGGTCAGCTTGTCTAACCAGTATATATATTTTTTAATGGTTTAGCTTGCAAGAAGCTCAGAAAAGAATGAAGATAAAGAAGCCGCCAAACGTCCTTGTTATTCATCTCAAGCGTTTCAAGTATATAGAACAACTTGGGAGGTACAAAAAGCTCTCTTACCGAGTAGTCTTCCCCCTCGAGCTGAAACTCAGCAACACTGTAGAGAATGCTGATTCTGAGTATTCTCTCTTTGCTGTTGTTGTTCATGTCGGAAGTGGGCCCAACCATGGTCACTATATTAGCCTTGTTAAGAGCCACAATCATTGGTTGTTTTTTGATGATGAGAATGTAGAGATGATGGATGAATCCCATGTTCAAACATTCTTTGGTTCAGCACAGGAATATTCTAGCAACACAGACCATGGCTACATCCTCTTCTATGAGAATCTTAGTGTTGGGAACTAGGTATGTTATTTTTTTTTTTTTTTCTCCTTTTTTTCTTAACTTTCTTGAGGTTTATGGGGTTTCATTTTACCGTTGTTTCTCAATTTGTTTACCTTATCACATAACATTTAAAAATCCGAAAGGTCAGCTTCGAAGATTTTTATTTTTATGTTTTTGGGTGTACAGTAAATGGTAGTAAGACTCCATTGATTTAATAATGAAAGGACTGTACATTGAGTTGTTTCGAGAATGGAGAATCCTTGTATTTTCACAGCTGAATTATTTATAATAGAAATGAAGTTGGCCTGGACAAGCTTTTTTGAGTTGCTAGAAACATTTTGGTCTTCAGTCGTGGTATTCTCGGTCAAATTTGATTAAAATTATTTTGTTCTAAATTTAGTATAAAATTTGATGTATTGTTATCATTTTAAACTAAATGTAATGATTATGAAGCTTATTCTTGCTGACATGCTCTTTGATTGATCTGTTGTGTTACTGCTTCTATTTCGCACTGCAATCAAAATTATAGATCAAGGTTTAGTTTGTGAATGCTTTCTTATTATTTTATTTTTCAGTCACTATTTTTTGTTGCTTTTAAAAAAAATTATTAGGAAGTTATTCTTTATAACAGCTTTCCTACTGCAGTTTTACAAAAGAAAAACATGTGAGGTATTTAGAGCTGTTGCTTTGGATTAATTATTTTGTGCGGACAACGAACGTCATCCAGAGATCAATCAAAATGAACTACGTCACCCTTTCGCTCAGTACCGTTTGGTACCGCGGCTCAGTACAGCTGATGTGGTTGCACCTGATTCGTCTTCGGACGTAGAACTATGTCTGACCTCCATAGAATAATTTCTTGTTGCGTTGACTATGTTGTCTGCCTCGTTGTTTCCTTTTTATTTGCTGGACTCTTGTTCCATGGTGATTCTTTGGTTGCCTTTTTGGCACTTTTTGCCTAGTTGATTTTATGGCTGATGCATCGCTGCGTTTTCTAGTGTTTGTTTTCTGGGCTGCTTTACTCATAAAGTGATTTTGTTTATTGGTGTGGCCTCTTAGGATGGGGTCCCCCTAGCTTGGCTCTTTTTGGATTCCTATTGGATTTTGGTATCCTTATGATGTTTTGATGTTTTCCATCACCACTATCCATGTCTGCACGCTACACTTTGATTTTGTGGCTGTAAAAGCTTTCCTTTTTTCTCTTTTTTTTTTTTAAGCTAGTATTGGAAAATATATGGACTTCGCTAGCTTCCTTTTTTCGTTATAATGTAAGCTTTCCTCTTGATTTGAAGTAATTGAGTTTTGACTCTTAATTTTCAATATATATATATATATATATATATATATATATATATATATATATATATATATGTTTTCTTGTTGTTTCTCTTCATAAATTAATGGTGTTATAGAGCTTTTTATTATTATTTATTTAGAGTAGACCTAAGGTAATGGCAGTCATTTATGGAGATATTATTATGTGCGAAGGCCGGATGCGGCTCTACATTCGGAGATCAATCAAAATACGTCATGTCAGCGGTACCAAATAGTACTCAGCCGCGGTGTCGAGCGAATGGGTAGTGTGGTACATTATGGTTGGTCTCCACACGGCGTTTGGCGTCTGCGCAGAATAATTAATCCTATTTATGATCATTTTTTTCATAATGGAAGAAAAATATCCAAATTGAATACTTAGAAGTCCTTGCAAAGCTCTGCTCCAAAGCTAATACACAAATAGAAAAAAACTAAGAACAACTATTAGATACTTCGAAGAATGGAACTTAAATTTTGTTTGGGATAACATTTGACTATTATTAATTTGTTGCTTTTAAATAATAGTTATGTTATAAAATTTTTTTAAAAAGCAGTAAAAAAATTGCTCGAAATAAAACTTTAGAAGATTAAAACTCCCAAATAATATTAAAAAAAAATTTAATAGAATCTTGCACACCAATTACCGAAGAAGTCATCCAAAAGGTGCAAGTATATAATTGACTGGGCCAAAATAGTTAATTAGACTCGTTTTAATTTAATTAATCTAATAATAATGTATACAAAACTCAAATAATAAATATAATAAAATAAAACTATCATATAATTCTTCTTCTTTTGAATGGCCTCCCATTTCAACCCATTGAAGAAAAAATAAGGGGGCTTGCTATTTTAAAATACTTGATAATTGAGCTCGTATATTTGGAGATTAAATTTTATAAATTACTAATTATGTTTTAAATAATTTTTAATTTAGAGGCATTTTAGAAGCATTTATATTTTATTTAAAATTTGATATTAAATTAAATATATTTGATATTTTAAAGTATATTATTTTGATTTGTATTGCATATCTAATAATTTAATTTATGCAATAATTGTGCCAATCATTGTGACAATCACTTGTGAGCAGCCATAGAAGAGTCAATAAGTCTATTTAAAAAAAAAATCAATAATTTGAAAAATAGAAAAAGTTGTTTATAAATATTATAAGAATAAATCAATTAAATTTAAGAAAATGCCATTTTTTTAAAAATTTATTGTTAATTTGTTTAATTAGATATTTATGTGATATTAATTTTTAAGGTCTTGTGAATATAGCTTTTTCTCATGTAGGATTTTTTAAGAAAAATTTTCCTCTTTAGTACAGACTTCCAAAATCTGAACTAATGAGCAAATAGCAATTTTGTTCAGCTTTAGATAAAGATATCAAAGAAAGAAAAAAGAGTGGCATAAAATTCTAGAAAAATTATACTGATTAAAATTTAAATAAAATAAATTTAAATTTTAAATTTATTTTTTCTAAGTGTTAGCAAATTCATGAAAGTTGAGGATTTTATTATCCGAGTAAATCTAGTTTATATGTGAAATATAGTCTTATTAAATTTCATACAAAATAGTTTGTAATCATACATCAAAATATTTAATCAAAACTATTTAACTTCATTAGTACCTATGTTGACAGGTAATCATAGGTAGAAAAAAAGAAAAAAAAAACTTCATTAGTACCCTCGTAAGTAATACATAATGTATCCAATATTTTCTTGCTAGTGGTACAGGTAGAGACTCTCATAAAGTTTTTTTCTTTAGTTACACAGAAAAAAATAGTTTAAGCATTTAACATTAAGTTGTGCAAGATCAGCTTTGTATTTGATTGATTACACACATATAAACTTCATAAGATATATTAGAATTTTTTATATGAAAAAATTCAAAAAGTAGTAAAATTACAGGATCCGACTCGTTCGTAATAGTCCTATATATAATTATAGATTAAAAATTCACCCTTTATCGAAATTGAAGAAGACAATATTTTACAATTTTAAATGAATATATGATTCTCATTATCATGACTAGCGAAGTCGAGTGTACACAAACGAGGAATTGAAGTCCAATAACGGAATCAGATGTTAGTGGTCAAGGTATACTAATCACATAACAGAAGGCACCCCTAGGCGATGGTAGTCACCATTGCCAATTATCAGATAATAGAACTGATTTCTTAAATTTCCTTAACTTTCGAACCTCCTTCAATTAGAATAACATATTGAATTTTGCAAAAAAAAAAAAAAAAAAATCATACAATTTGGTCACTAATCTCTCTTCCCTTTGGCATCTTTAACAAATTTGGTCATTAGTTGAAGATTTTGGATATTCTTACAAAAGAGGCAAATTTCAAATTAATCCAACACTACAAAGAATTTCACACAAAATTGATATCACATTAATATTTAATAAAATTCAAAATTTTAATTCATAACGAATAACTAAAATAACAATTATTTTAAAATTTTTAGTTAATAAATCTTCTTAAACTACTAATTGCCAGCTCAATTATCAATTATTTTATTTAATTAATAAATATAATTTGCTATGCCCGCTTATTTTTTCTTCAAGTAGGCCAGTAAGTGCGACAGAAGGCGGAGGCAGAAATGGGGCGGCCGTTGAACAGAAGAAGAGCGGATGGGCTGCCCGGCATAGTTGATATCGGCTGCGTCGCCGGAGAGATGGAGGAGGAGGTGGCGCGGCCGCTAAACTTTGCAGTTGTGGAAACCGGAGTTTTCCGGTCGGGATTTCCTGAGGCTGGGAATTTTAGTTTCCTACGAAGTCTGCGCCTTCGCTCTGTCGTGTGAGTATTATTTTTTCTTGGAATTTTGTTTCATTTCTTTTACTCGTTTTCTGTTAGGGCAATGGATTGAAGTGGTGATTTCAGGTATTTATGCCCGGAGCCGTATCCGGAGGCCAACTTGGAGTTCTTGGAGGACAATGGAATCGGGCTTTTTCAGTTTGGAATTGAGGGCCATAAGGTAAATGGGGTGAGGTTATTTCAATTTTTTAAATGGTTTAGCTTTTTTGCTTGGTTTGCTGTTTCGTAGTGTTTTACTGTTTGGATTGGTTGTTTTTTTTAGGCTGGAATTAATAGTATTTCCGGAGTTTGGATATTAAAGGGGACTCTGGTCCTTTGTTTTGTGCTATTGTGGCATCTTGTGGCCAAAAGTTGTGAAAGCTAGATTATGTTTTTGTTTTTCTATTAGGGATATGCTTAGACTTAGTTTGGGATGGTTTTCTCAGTGCTGCTTAAAGTAACTTTCTAGTATACAAATTTTAGTTTTTTAACTAAAAAGTTGTTTTAAGAAGCTGTGAGAAAGCTGTCCCAAACGAAACCTTAGTTGTAGAGAAGAGGATGAGATGCATAAAAGAGAAGCATAATATTGATTCATAAAGACATCAATAAATAGTTGACATAAGGCATGGGATGATGATGATTATACCTATCATATTTCCCTTTCAGTTTGATTAGTATTCGTCAATTAGATTCAATGCCTGTCCATATGGATACCACAATTCATACAGCTTTGTATTTAATAATTGGTCTTGTTCAAGAAATATTGTAGATTGTAGGCCATTTCAAACTATTTATACAGTATCAGCCCTATTGTCATAGGTGATGTTATATTCATTTGACATCCTGAACACTGGTGGAAAACTGGTTTATTTTTTGCTTCATGTCTCCTTATGTTCTATCCATATTTTCGCTATCCTGAACCAGTGTAAGTTATTTGACTTTTCTCACTTTCCGGTTCCATTAGCTACTGTTACAAACATTTTTAAATAGGTCTTGTTATGGAGAGATTATTCTGTGCGATGTCCGAATACGTCCGGAGGTCAATTCGGACATACCACGTCATCCAATACACTATGCATTGGGTGATGTGACACGTCCGGATTGACCTCCGGACGCATCCAGATACCGCATGTAATAATTTTCCCTTGTTATGTGTAAGTAAAATAACTAAGGAAGACTTTTATATCACCCGCATCACTTCATTTTATATATATTTTTTGAACTTCTATAATGCTTTAATTTTTCTGAGCCCAATTATGCATTTCATTCACTGGCACATGTGAATTATTTCTTAGTCAACTATTTGAATTTTCTCACCAGTATTTCCGGCTTCTTGTCCTACTATAGCTGTTTCTCTGCAATTGCTTCTCATATTTTTTTATTAAAATAAACTCATCAAGCTCTTCAACACACCAAAAAAAAAAATCTAGCTGTACCCTTGATAAAAGAATGAATTTCTTGTCATTTTAGAAGGCTATATCATCAAAATGCTAAATCCGAAGCTTCCTTTCAGGAACCATTTGACAATAACATCCCAGAAGAAATGATTCGGGAGGCTCTCAAAGTTGTTCTTGGTATTTAGACACACGCAATTAGCTTCTGAAAATTGCTATTCAGTTTAATACCATACACTAACATGAATTTTACACAGATGTTAGAAACCACCCTCTACTCATCCATTGCAATAGAGGAAAGGTACTGGCTGAAAGCCAAAAACTCTTCACTGATTCTCTTTAAAAACCTGATTATTTACAAACTTAATATTTAACCTTAACTTTTACTAATTTTTCATGTTTCCCTCTTCAGCATCGAACAGGATGCGTCGTTGGATGTTTGAGGAAACTTCAAAAATGGTGTTTGTCTTCAGTATTTGATGAGTACCAGAGATTTGCTGCAGCCAAAGCAAGAGTTTCTGATCAGAGATTCATGGAGTTGTTTGACGTTACTAGCTTGAAGCATCTATCACCACCATTTGGCCTTCTGAAAAGCTCAGCAGTTGCCTGAAGAAGTGGAATTGAAGGTGAATTTACTTTTATTATGTTCAAAAGAACTATTTTCATGAAAGTAATGATCTCCAATTTATGTTTAGGTTATAAATTGATCAATTGTGTAAACAACTGAAGTGTCTGCTTAGTTTCTCTCTGGGAGAATATTGGCTGGTAGAGATACTTAGGGAAATTGCAAGTGGCATTCTTTTTTGAGATCCCTTGCAGATTTTTGTGTCCTGCAGTGGTAAGTGTACTTCAAAAGGTCCTGTTACTGAGTTCTGAATCCATTTTTATATTATGACGAAGTGTCTAACTTAGGCTTCGTTTGGGGCTGCTTTCTTGCTGCTTCTTAAAATAACATTCTAATGCAAAAATTTTAATTTTTATACTAAAATATTGTTTTAAGAAGCAGTAAGAAAGTCGTCCCAAACGAGACCTTACTGTTGTATGCTTGAGCAAGTCTGGTAGTTCTGCTTAAGGTCCTGGGCAAATACATGCTTAATGATAACCAGAAAAAATACATACTTTTGTATGCTTAATATGAGGGTTTTTTATTCAAGTTTTTAATAGGGAAAAACCTTAATGGATTATAGAAGCTTGATTGATTAGCTATATATTATAACTTATTTAACTATGTTAAACTTAATTAAGAAGTTGCAAAAGACATCTTAATGGAATAGGCATGAGACCATGCTCAATTTTGATTTTATTAAATATTTAAAAAATTGTTTAAATTGGTGCATCATATTATATTAATTAATGAGACTGAATTAATAAATGAACCATTATTATAATTAGCCTCACAAAGGTTATCTCAGATAACTAATGAACAATCATATTGGGCAATGAGATTTGTCATGGAGAGCTTAATCAGGGACCATCTATTGTTACTTGTTGGAGATTGTGGAGCTCACAAGGCTTCTGCTTGATAGGGACGGGTTCTAATTAAGTGACTGATCTCGTTTGTTGTCTCTAGCCGCCGAACTTTTATTTGGTCCGGTCACCTGACGTAGCTCTACGTTCGGACGCCAATAAAATAGTGTCACGTGCTCTCACTATTTACCGCGCGGCTCGACAACCCGACCCGGAACTGAGACGAGATTGCTATGTTCGCGTGTTGTTAGGTATTGCTCGGTATTGGTCGATTTTGCTCGGCAATAATGAGAAATATCATTCTGTGAAGACCAATACCGAGAAATACAAATATCGAGCAATACCGAGCAATACCTAGAGCAATATGCGAACATAACAATCCCGGGTCAAGTCGTCGGGCCGCGCGGTATTGAGTAAGACCACGTGGCGACATGTTATTGGCATCCGAACGTAGAGCTACATCAGGTCACCTGACCTAATAATTGCTCCTAGCCGCCGGCCTCTCTTGGGTTCTTTTTTTTTTTTTTAATTAATTTTTCGTCAGACTCTTTGAAGAGTTTATATATACCTTCATATTTTGTACAAAAAGAAGAAACATAAAAAAATTCAAAGTTTTTTTTTTCTTTTTTACACATTTTATACTTTTCCGCATGATATCAAAGTAAGGTTCGGATTTTTTTCTTTTGGTCTTTTTTTTTTTTTCTCTAACTTCTGTCAAATATCTTTAGCGCAAATCAGTTATGTAAAATTAGCCCAAACATCAAGTTAGCCAATTTCATTAAAAATTATCCACCAAATATTAACAACAAGCTGATATTGGGCCAAAACTATTCTTTTTCAAGCACATAAATGGTTCAAATGTATTTCTAGCCAAGGCTTCATTTGGATTAACTTTCTTATTACTTTCTAAATAAAACTTTGAGTACAAAATTTTTTGTTGGAGAAATTTTTGTACTGAAAAACTAATTTAAAAAGCAGTAAGAAAGCCGTCTCAAATGAAGTCTAAGGCTTCGTTTGGGACAGCTTTCTTGATGCTTCTTAAAACAGCTTTTTAATTCAAAAATTAAAAATTTTGTGCTAGAAAGCTGCTTCAAAAAGCAGCAAGAAAGTCATCCCAAACGAAGCCAAAGACTTCATCTGAGACAACTTTTAGCCCTTTTTTTTTGTTGCTTTCAAGAAACTTTTATACTAAAATTTTTTTTGTAGAAATTAATAAGAAAACCATCTCAAACTAAATCTATGTCTAAGGGTTTAAATATTTAAAATAATAATTTTTCTGCATCCTTCTGACTCACATGAAAATAACCTAAGATGAGCTTAGCATTTTAATTGTGCTCATATTCATACCCTAAGAAAATAAATGAAAATACCATTACAAATAGTCAAGCTAGAATTTTGACTTGATTACAATCTTTTTTTATCTTGAATGAAATGATTCATCACTTTGACTAATCCTAAAAGAATACAGTTAAATGGTTTGAATATATATAATTAATCAAATTATAAATTTTATGCTCATCGAGACAAACTAGTACCAATAGGCCATATGTTATACTTGCAACAACTATGTAATATTATCATTAAAAAAATTATAATAAGATATTATAATATAATTTGTATCAAAATAAACTTGAAAATTATTAAATTTATTTTGAAATTAATATAATAAAAAAAATTATATACAACACTAAGTTCAAATTACTCAAAAAATAAATATATAACAACAATAAAATTTATCTCACTAAGAGAGGCCCGTTTATTAAATTCTTTTTCTCCATTTTTTCTTATTAGGAGCCAAATTCTCATTTAAATCTAATAAAAAATTATTTTTAATACTTTATAATCAAGTCTTTTTTAAGTTACACATTTAACTTTTTTAAAATAAGTTGAATTGCATCTACTCTCCTCATAAGATCATTAAAACAACAGTGATTTAAGTGATCAAACCACCTAAGACAACTCTCTCTAATCTTTTCTGCTACTTGAGCTACTCTAACATTTTCATATGCATACTCATTTTACATTCTATCTCTAAGTGTAAAACTATTCAACCACCTCAGCATCGCCATCCCTGCAACACCTAACTTAATTTTATGCTTAGCTTTTAATCACCAACAATTTGCACCATAAAGATTACAAGCCTCACCACATCTTATAAAATTCTCCTTTCGAGTCTGAGTGATACTTTTTATCATACAATAAGCTTGATGCATTCTACTTCAACCATCTAATTCAAATTCTACTAATAACATTTTCATCTATTAAACCATAGCTTTGAACAATAGACTCCAAATATCTAATACGTGCACTCTTCTAATGACTTGATGGATCAATATTAAAATCTCACCACTAGATCTATTACTATAAAAACGATACTCCATGTATTCAATTTTAGATCAATTTAAACCAAAATCTTTAGATATAATGATTTGCAAATTTATTCTGATGAATTTTATATTAGGATATGATGAAAAAAATTCATTATTATCAAAATAGATGCCCTCTTCATTATCATTTTTAATATAACTACTTCAATAAAAACTTTATATTTATCTCTCCAACATCAAACATGAACAAAGAACAAGAAACCAGATTGAGCAAATTCAGTTCTCATTATCAATCTATTAAGAACAAAGATCATCAATTCAAAAGCAAAAGTGATTACTAACCAATTAGTTATGAAAGATCGATAAAGTCTTTAACCAGTATCCATCCTCTCTTTTAGAAAAATTTCCACTTTTTGGCCTCCAAAGCAGACTCTCCACCCAACATTAGGCACCTCCTCTAGCAGAACAAGCAATGAACATAACTCACATAATTAATCTCTGCTTGCTAGTCACAATTCGTCTTTTGAAGCAGTGGCATCGTCACCCATCAGATCTTCAAGGGAGAACTCATCCTCTTCAGTGACCTCTCCATCCTTACCATCCCATGCTTCTGTTTGAACAATGGAGGGAACTTTCTCAAGGGGCAAGTTTCCCTTGCCACCTTGCCCTGCTTCCTTCACGAACTCACTGTAAATTATACTTTATAGTCAGATTCACTGCCAATGCCATCAATAACAGGATGAATTCTAAACTGAGAAAAGAGAAACTTACTTGATCTGTTGGAGCTGAAAAGCACTTCGAAGAGGGGCATAAGCGCGTTTTTTGACATTAAGGGCAACCAAAGCTGGGTAGCCATAACCACCCACACCAACCTGCTGCTCCAGATCAGGCTGCTTTCCAGCAGCAGCCCAAACATAGCTGTGCATAAGAAAAATTAGTTAAATAGCAGTACTAATCATAAATTATTTCTATATTTTTCTGAACAGTTAACAAGAAGATTCAATAACTGCACTGAAGAAGTTTATATTAGTAAAAGGATAATATGCTAGGTTCTATAACACTGTGAGTCTCAAAATTTCATATAAATATCTTAAAATTTAATGATACCTGTAATAATTAATGATAAATTTGATTTTACGAGAGAGAATGCAATAGTAGCATTTAATTAAGAGAAGTGGAAAATAAAATTTGATGCTTAGGCATACATAATAGAGGGTAGAAAAAAAAATTCATAAAGTAAGAACATTAAGGTTTTGTTTGAGACGGTTTTCTTACTGCTTCTTCGAGCAGCTTTCTATTATAAAAATTTTAATTTTTTAACTAAAAAGCTACTTTGAGAAGCAATAAAAGAGTTATCCCCAAAGAAGCCTAAATAAACACAAAAGGATTATATGCCAACATGGTAGATAATAATAAAATAAGTAGAAGTTGTAAAAAATACCTATCCAAACAAATTTCACGCATAAAGAAGCAAAACTCAACAAAAATACCCATCCAAATAATTGGGATAAGGCTAATGATGCTGATGATGATAATGATTTGCAGGTAAATTTACCTGTATGGGCTTCGTTTAAATTTTTCAGCAACTGATAACAGGAGGTCAAGGTACTTGTTTCTTCCCTCTGCCTTCGAATCCAAGATATCTGGAAGGAAAGCCACAAAACATATAGCAGCTGTTGCACATTTTTCTTCCATCACGTCCTACATGAAAGAACAAACTATCACATACATGAAGGCCACTTTAAGGTTTAGTAAGATAAGATGCAGGCCATGGTATCTTACAGGTCCAGATAACTCTAACACTTCGGGGGGAGATACATTGGTCTCCAACTGCTCTAATGCAAATGATTCAATTGCTGAAGCAGCCCTTGCACCTTCATAGGGGAATGGGCTTTCTTTGTCAGCCCCAAACACCAGAATTGTGGGGAATCCTTGTACGTTAAACCTGCTCATCAAGGACTGTTACCTTGCATGTTAGTATATGGACTTCAAAAAGAAGTGCTAGTTAGCTTTAAGCATTCAACGTCTAATACAATGCATTTTCAATGAAAATTATGTTACCTTCTCCGCATCACAATCAACATGGCCCAATTTGACCTTCCCCTTCAAGTTAGTTGCTGCTTTCTTCCACTCTGGTGCAAGTTTTTTGCAATGCCCACACCTGAACAATTAAAAGGAATAAATATAACACTGAAATCAGAGGGTCTCAGCCTGGAAGCACAAGTCGCCAGGATAGGAATGAGCTCAAAAAGGAAATTTTTATATGAAGGGCACTTAATGTATTTTAGACCCCAAACTACGAAAGTAAATCGAATTGAGAGTAATTTTTTTATCAATTTAGATGCGATTACTGTTTCGGGCAGTTGTTGACTCTAAATTTCATCTCATTTTTGTAGTAATAATGCAGCTGCAATGATAAAACTCATAGAGGCTTTGTGCTCCATCGATTATATCTTATTGATTTATATCTCAAGGATTTGACACCATTGGAGAACACACGGACTGTGACCGTAACAGTAATACAGTTAGGGGTGTCAATATTGGACCCAACCCGAACCCGACCCGAAAATTTTGGGTTTGGGTTGACCCGAACCAACCCAAACCCGAAACGGGTTGGATTCGTGTTCAACAATTCGACCCGATCAAGATCTCATGGTTCCGTCGTCCTAGATCATCATGGTCCCTAGTCTACTTAGTCAAAAGAGGTTGTCGACCCAACGTGACAGAAGGATCCTTGTCGGCAGTCATGGGTTGCTTCGTCCAATGGTATCTTGTAAACCTGGGGTGCGTATTTATCTAAGGAGACAAATTTGAATCCACCTTAGCTAACAGAGGATTATATATATATATATATATATATAATAATGATCGGCAACCAATTATCTACAACCAATAACCGACAATAGTCGACAATTGTTAATTGGAGCTTCGGAACACGATTCTGGGACCCGATGACATCCCGAAGCCCTCGGCTGTTGACTATCATTCAGTCCTATCGATTATATCCTACTGATTCATATCTCAAAGATTTGACGTCATTGGGGAGTACACGGGCTATGACTGTAACATAATACAGTGGAGTCGTTGGACTAAGCCACTAGGTCAGAGTGTCGCAACTGCAATCATTAACCACGTGGAACCATCCGGCCAAACCACGGGTTATTTGCGGAGCCGTCTGGCCAAACCGCCGATCAGAGGACCAATGTCACGTCCTTACTGGTAAGAGAATGTTTGAGAATGAATCTTAGTAATATTTTCGAGTAGACATTAGTTATTTGTGAGCTGAAGTAATATTTAAATTTTTCTACCTCGGCAAACTGTTGCGGAGGATGGGGGGATTTTGCTTTAAGCATTTAATGACTTATTTCAATTTTAAATATTTCATATTTTGATATTTTTAAGGAGTTTTGAATTTTGTGGGCATTTGGGTGTCATTTGAAATATTTGGAGTCCCCTTTGATTGAGATTTTATATCAACATGGTCATCATCAGAATAATTATGAGCAATTTTCATTATATCGGTTGAATCCTGTCGACCCTATCTACGTGCCGACAAATGATCGGGTTCTTCATAGGCCTTATCCTTTATTGGTGAATTTTTTTATTGTAAACCTTGAAGACCTAATATGAATGTATAAAACAAATGTCTCGGTCGACACCGCGACCTTACATTTATTTGATGGTTTGAGCTGTGTCGACAACTATCTACTGCGTAGAAGGGTCAGGCTTAAACTTAAGTTCATTTTTTGACCCACGTGCATCCTCAAGTGTCACGTGTGTGTAATTATGCATGCATCACGCACGTCCAGGCCCATGCGGGCATTTAGGGGGGCATTTCTGTAAGTGTCTATTGAACCTTGTCGATTCTCTCTAATTGCTGACAAAGAAATGGGTTCGTAGCCAGCTTTAGCTTTTATGAGTGAACTTTCTAGAGTTAATATAGAGGATGCATTATTTATATTTATTTCATACCGCCAAACTACCTTAGCGCAACTGCACTAGCAAACTTTTAACAATAATTTTATCTCCATCAACTTAGAAGGAAAAAATAACAATAATATTTTGCCAAAAAGTTCATGAGATTAAATTATAAATTTTTAAACAACAATGGGGAAGGGTAACATGTAATCTTATTATTTATTGTCTAAAGATTTTGTTTTTTTATTTTGATCATCAAACCCTTAAATATTTTAATTAAAAAAACTAGGATATTAGCATCTTAAATCAGTAGAATATCTACAAGAATGCATTTTTGTGCTTAAATATTGTATTAAGGTATTAAAAAAAAGCTAGTTTAAGTATCATTAAAACAAAAACTAGCCTATGTATTTCTCATTCTTTCTTATGATATTTTTTTTATTTAAGAATTACATGTTCATGGTGTTGTAGGTCATCTTAAAAAGGATAAATTATTCATGGCCATTAAAAAAAAATTACTAAGTATAAGAAAAGATGTAGTAGATATTTTATTGCAATGGAAAATTTACCAAACAACTAAGGATTAAAGAAATGATAGCTGTCTATAAATTCCCCTAAATATTCCTTATAAGCCCTAAAGACATGTTAGTATGAATTTCTACTAAGATCACAACAAAGTTATAAGAAACATAATTCTATCTTTATGGTTGTGGATTTTTTTTTTTTTTAATGACACATTTTATTCCTCATAGCAATGCAACAAATACATCGCATATAAATAAATTATATTTAATGAACTTTTTAAATGACATGAGCTATGCTAATTCAAACAATCATATCTTATAGAAACTTAAAACTTATAAGCTTTTTTTTTTTAATTATGAAACTTTATTAAACCCAGCTAAAACTTTCAGCTACTTATCACCCACAACCACAAGGGCAAACTAACTAAATAGTCATAGCCTAGGTGAAATACTAATAACAATGCAACAATATATAGCATGTAGCTAAATTATATTTTCAAAGAAGTTGTTACATAATGTGTTAATTAAAACAATCATATCTGATAGAAAGATAAATTTATGAGCTTTTTTTATAAGATACAAAAATAAATTCAACTAAAAATTGCAACTACATACCACCCGCAAACCAAAATCACAAAATAAACTAGTTAATCAAAGCCTAGGTGATATTATGATGTTTAATAAGAGAACATCCATCTAGTTGGAAATATAGATATGATTAAGTTTACAAACAATTAAAATGGTAATCATTCTACAAGCATAAGATCTTTTGAAATAGTTAATAGATTTCAATATAACCAACATATTTAATTGATTTATTTATTGAATCTATACCCAGTGAATTTGAATAGTCACTCGCATGACAAATATTTGATTTAAATGAAAGCATTCACAAGAAGCTATTTATTAACTATGATAATTATAAGTCAATATGTGACTATAAAATATATGAAATTTAAATGAGATAAAGATCAAGGTGCGTTAAAGTTCATATGGGCTCCCTTCAAGAACCCCTTTAGAATTCACCGTTGGAAAATATAGTATCGCATAAACCTATACAACAAATTAGGATGAATGGATATATGATAAAAATCCTAAAAAAATTAGTATTAGACTAATTATTAATTTATATAGTTAAACTTTATATAATTACCTATCAACTAATGCCTACAATCTTCTCCTTTTTCAATCCTTCTAGTTTCAAATCCAACATACATCTACACAACTTTTAGATGGTCATGCTAATCTTGTGCCTAAAGCTATAATTGATGATGAAAGTATGTCCGTTATTAATGGCAAATATCATTGGTATTGCAATGGAAATATATGTCAAATAAGATAATTCAAAGATATATCTATAGGTAGTTCAACAATCATTCCCAATTTTACATTACGAATATTAACTAACTAGTCTGTTGAATCAAATTTTCTCCAAGAGGGGGAAAATTGAGTTGAATCTCAAAGTTTAGAGATGCCAAAAATGTAAAATATCTATGATATAAAAATGAATTTTAAATTTGAAATTTTAAAATAGAATTTTAATTTTTTTGTAATATTTTTTTATTTGGTATTTTATATTTTAACTTTTAGAAGCAATCAGTAAGAGGTGAGCCAATGGAGTATATATTTACATGTATGTGAGGCTATCTTACTCCCAAGGTTGCAGTGTTTTTATTATTATCATAGCTTATAATAGCTATAGGGCTATCGTCTAGTAATTTGATCTCTGCCTAGTTTGATTTGCATTGTTTTTTATTGTTGCAGCTCACGTATTAGATTCCCTATTTTGTGGCTACTTTATTCCTTTATTTGAAGGCTCCTTATATTATGGTTGCCATAGCTAGTTACTTGGTCCTGCAGTTGCTTCAACTTTTGTAGGTTATCTATCTATTCATAATTTCATATGGTTGTTTTGGGTGGGTCATGAAGCTCCTCTATAAGACTGTTGTGACTTCTTGCAAGACTATATAAAAAAATCAGTGGCTTTAGCTTTAGCAATGATTCCTTTAATTTGAAGCAACAGTAGTTTATTGGATGAATTTTTTTATGCATTAAGTTGAATGATTTTTTTAAATTATAATAAGGTATTTAAAAAACATTATAAATTTTGGTATATAAGCCATACAAATAAAAAAGATTTTCCAGTAAAATAAAATAATTTGATGTATGAAACTTGAAAATTTCAGAGGATTATCTTTTTTTATAAGAGTAGGTCTTATTTTTATGGTAATTCTTCCTATTTCTTATTTTATTCCTCCCTTCTTCTAATTGTTTTTTTTTGTAATTGGATAAAAGAGTGCTTGAATTTTGTTAAGTTTCTTGTAACCTTTTTTTTTTTTTGGGTGAAATGCCAATTGCGTGTTTTGTGCTACTTACCTTTCTTGTCAATAATTTTGAGTGCATTGTAATAAATCTTTTATCATAATTTAATTTTATTGCTTTTAAGACTGCATTGAAAATAGAAAACAGTTGTTAAATCTTATGAAAAATGCATGTTTGTCTCATTTTTTTATTGCATCCTGAACTAGATTGCTTGCTAGATATACATTAAAAGTCCTAAATCCTAAAACGTCTAACATCAACAAGACTTTGACATGAACATCTTTAAAATCAGCCAAAGCAAGGCTAATCCAAGTCTCCTGGTCAATAGTTTGACAATGCCCACAAATGACAGCTTAAAAGTTCAAAAAACATTATTAGATTCCAATGAGAAAAAAAAATTTGAAATATAGCATTCCCATTTTAAGTCTATTGCATATATAGTGAAGCCGCAAATTCATAAAATAAAAGGGACATGATTGACGTCAAAATCAAAATTACCATAGTGAATCATCAATTGGTTGAGACTATTCAAATGAATCTCAAAAAATCAATATATACAAAACCAAGAAAATTTATATTCACGTAGATCCATATAACATTTACTGGAAGAACCACTTACCAAGGTGCAAAGAATTCTACAATCCACAAGTCCTTACTCTTAATTACTTCAGTATCAAAATTTTGAGATGTCAATTCAATTGATGCACTTGGTTCGGATTTTTCACTTGAACCACCGGTCGACTTCCCATTTAACCTCTCCTTAAGGAGAGCCTTAACCTGTACATTAAAAAAGCATCTCAACTTTTACAAGAACATATTAATAACATTAAAAGATGTATATTGTGAGTAGAGGATCAACTACATCCGTAAGCAACATGAATAATTAATACATACTTTTAAGCAAAAATATAAATTCACAATCGCACACAGACCTATTCCAAGATTAATCTTCTCAATAAATACTTCGAAGAAACTGCCACAATCATTTCAGATACATGCCCATAGTTTTGCCTCAGGGCCATCAAAGGCATGTTAAAAGAAACACTTTTAGTCATGGAAATTTTTTAAGACAGTTTTTTCTCCTATTTTCCAAATAAACGATAAGTGTAGTGATTCCCCATTCAACCACTTCAACACACTTGATCAACTTTTCCACCCATTGATTCTATTATCTACAGATGATTCTCACTCAATCCCCTTTCCCATGCGATTCAAATATTCCAAAGCATATCAAAGGAGCCAAACATATTCCCAACTTTTCCTTATCCCTCAATTGAATATTAAACAATCATAGACTAGAAATGAAAACCCTTTTCCTGTCTTTATTATCCACTGCATTGTTGTAAAAATAAAAAATTAAAAAATTCTAAATCAATAAAAGATAATGAAATCTCTTAATTGAATTGTTATCTAAAATGTAGCCTGAAAAAGAAAAGAACAACTAGCAATTTATCTATGGAAGAGGCATTCAAAAGTATAACTTCCAATCAAATGAGAGATGATTTAAATGATAATGGAAATTAACTATACACCAAAAACAATGAAATAAAAAAATAACATTAAAACCAAGAATTCCAACAAACCTGTTGAAGAGCAAATTCTGCAATAGGTTTAACATCCCTTGCTCCTTGGTAATCTACTGGAGGCTTACCAGGTGCAAATACCTTTATAGTAGGAAATTCTCTAATTCCATATTCCTATATAAATAAAAGGAGATCTCTGAATTATAGCAATTAAAAATATTTATCTCCATAAATGAAAGATACACAACTTGCAAAAAAACAGCTTAACTCAGTTTAATGCATTGAGTATAATTTATCCAAGCAAGCAATAGCATCTGCTTTCATAGAATAAAATTTAAAATAATAATAATAATAATAATAATAATAATAAGAAAGCCTGCAGAAGACAATTTCCTCGGTTTCGGTATCACAGCGAGCAAGCTCAACCTACTAGATGTTATGAATTATCAGTAAGACTCCAATTAAGAAAAATATACACACAAAAAAGAGAGTTTGAAAGTTGCTCCCAGTACAGTAGTAGCTCAGTGGTTCAGATTTTTAATAATCAAACAACTACAAAAACAAACAGGTACCAAGAAAAGGAAAAAAAAATCTAGTTTTACCGAGCGATCGAACAAATTAAACATGATTTAATGATGTACCGCTTCTGACTGTTACACCAGATTACCGACTCAACGGCTAGAGAAAATCCAATACTTTCTGTAGCGTAACAATGAAAACCACAAAGCTTTTTAGATTGAAGAAGAACCTGGGCAAGAGAATTGTGGGCATCCGCATCCAGCGCAGCAACGGTGGCAACGCCTTTTAGTACGGTGGCGGCCTTTTCCCATATGGGCGTCAAGGCCTGGCAGTGCCCGCACCACGGCGCGAAGAACTCCACCAAAACAATACCATTTGAGTTCAAAACCTGGTATATGCACGAGCTAAAGGGAATCAGCGGAGTATCGCCCACTAAAGAGAGATAAAGAGAGGGCGAGAGGGAGAGAGAAGAAGACCTTGGATTTGAAGTTGGAAGGATTCAATTGGAGCACGGGGGAAGAGGCAGAGTAGAGGGCGCCGGCGGGGAAGCCGAAACAGGCGAGCAATAGGAGGAAAGCGACGACAGCCGTCCGCATTTCTTCCGCTTCGTTTTCTCGCAGAACTCACCAATGGAGCCTCGAGAGCTAGCGAAGTAATAAAATAGAAGGGGACACGTGTGCCAACCAGTCAGGTTTTGACACGTCATGTTGCGTTGTAAGTCAGACGCCCTGCTGGCAGGAAGCTTTACTGTAAATACTTCCTGGTTCTGATTTTTTTTATCCATATCTATTAAACCTTTTTTTTTGGTTAATTATTATTTTAATCATTGGTAAATAAATATTTTGACATTTTGTTGAAATATAAGTAATTAAAATTATTAATTATAATTCATTTATAAATATTTATAAGGATAAATTTATAAAATAATTTATGTGATTTATAATTAAAATAAAGTTTATGAATATAAAAAAAATTTTAAATTATATTCAATTAAAACTTTATTTAATTATTTATTAAACGTTATAATATTATAGTTTAAGCAATCAATGTTAAATTCTAATATTTGAAATTAGATAAATAATTCAAGTCATTTTTTTGTTAAAATTAGAATATTTAATATTAAAATTAATTTTATGTGAAGGTTTTAATAATTAAGAGAATAAAGTTCTTTTCAATTCTTTATATGTCATAAGGAGATAGTGGATTAATATAAAGAGTACATCATATATAGATTTTTAAATATTTTATATTTGGACAATAATGCAAATAAGGCTTTTTTTTCTCCAAAAATTGATTAGAAGAGAGCGAGATAGAGAAAGGGAGAAGGGTTTGAGATTTCAAGAGATATGTAATAGTATTCTTCCCCCTCTTCTCATGTGCTCCCTCCGGACTATATCGGATTTAAACCACCAAGAAGTTAGATATATGATAGATATTAGTTATATCATAATCAAGTAGAACGTTATGTAGGGGTAAACACTTTTTTTTTAAAGAAGTGCTAAAAAAAATGGTGAGTGAGCATATTTGGTTGATTATATATTGAAAACTTCATTGATGGTATGACTTGTAGATATCATTTTGTCGAATTTTATGATTTACTTTTGAGAACCGAAATTTAATAGATTCAACTCATCTTTAATTTGGAAGGAAGCTTGGTGCTTGATAGGAATTTTGTTAAAAAGCTATCCCATACACTAGTATGTTGTTTCTCTTATATTTTATTATTTTTCATAAAGTCAAGAAGAGTAAAACTAAGGCTTCGTTTGGGACGGCTTTTTTACTGCTTCTTAAAACAGCTTTGTAATACAAAAATTTAAAATTTTGTATTATAAAGCTGCTTTAATAAGCAATGAAAAAGCTGTCCCAAACGAAGCCTAAGTATGGGATAGCTTTTTACTGCTTTCTAAAGTAGCATTTACTATAAAAATTTCTTCAATTTAAAAAATTTTGTACTAAAAAATTGATTTAAAAAATAATAAAAAGCTATCACAAATGAAGCCTAAGAGAACCCTAAGGTCCTTGGTGATTTATTCTAAATGTGATTTATGTCCTTTTCAAAAATAAAATTTCTTTAAATTTAATTATGTTTGTTTTCTTTTGAATTGTTCTCTTATATAACTTCATTTTCTTATGGATACTTAAATATTTTGCTTGATAGAATAGTTCAAAGATTTATCTCTATAAGTCGTTATTATCCTCATCAAACAAGAAGATATGAGTTAGAATACTTTATTTTTCTTTTTTTTTTCTTTTTTCTCTATATAATGGGTTTACTTGTTTAAGTTGGTCCCATATGTATTTGAAATTTCAATCATAAATAAAATAAACAATTCTAGCTATTTTCATCTTATAAATACTAGTACTCATATTTTGCTTAAGGTTTTTATAAATTATATCTTAATCCTTGTGTGATCAATGGCATCTAAATACTTAATTTGAACATGATAGATAATTTGTTAATCTCGTATTATGTTTTGTGATTATATCAATATCTCATTAATTTCACAATCTATCGAGTTGATTTTTTTTCAATACTTAACCTTTATTTAGTGATTTCGAGTAAATTTTATGTTCCCATGTCTTCTATAGTTTTAACATCTACTAGTATCTTAATTTGACAGAGTTATAACTTTTCCTTGTATTGTCTTCTTCTTTGGCTTATTATAGTTAACTATATGTTACCTCACTACTATTGCGAGACTCTTCAAATTTTAACAACCTTTCTATAATTAACATCTAATGTAATAACAACCCATCACTAAATCATTTGGATCACAACACCTAATGTAATGTAATGGCTATGACCCTTTCAGTCATGGGCGGAACCAACGTTAGTTCTCAAGGGGGGCAAATGACAAACTTATAAAAAATACAAATATATGTAAAGGTGCAAAAATAATTTATTTTTCACATAATCACTTTTCATAGACTTGTTTGTTAGTATTAGAAAAATTCAACATAATCGGATGAAAATAGTGGGAGGCCAAGAGGTTTTTTTTATTTTTTGAGGGGCAAATTGCGTGAAAAATGATCAACTAGGGGTAAAAAATAAAATTCAATGGGGGCATATTACAAATAGTTACAAATAGTCCTTATACTTATAGTTTTAATTTTTTAGGGGGGGTGCAATTGCAACGCCCCCCCCCCCCCCCCCGAAGCTATACACAATTCAGCCCCTGCTTCCAATGTTTGACACACAATATTTTCATTCGAACAACTACAAAAATAAGCATAAAAGATTGCTCTTATTATGATAATAGAAACCTGTTATCAACTTGACTCAATTTCTAGCTCAAATAGTACCATGTAATTAATCAGTAAGTAAGCCTCTTGGACTTCAACCATAAATGAGTCAAAAGGATTTGGGGGTAGAAAAAGTTATTATGAAGGGGATACATCCTAAAGATCACATGAATGCTGAGCCTATGCCATACAATATGAAGCCAATCATTTAACCTATTTAAATACCACATACAACATTATAATAAGGATATTTTGAGTCAATTGAAAGAACGATGAGAAAAAACCAAATATCAAAAGCTAAGTTCATCCAAAGTAGTTTTAGGTTTCATTCGGGACAGTTTTTTTATTGTTTTTTAAAACAACTTTTTAGTATAAAAATTTCTTAAACTAAAATTTTTTTAACTAGAAAATTGTTTTAGAAAATAGTCTTAATCAATTAATTAAGTAAAATAAGCGAAGGCTTCTCCTCTAAGTCTACCACACTTGCTTATCACACACAAGAAAACTTTAGCATTCAACTGTAATATAGTTTTACAATGGCAACGGACCAAAGAAAAAAAAAATTGTATTCTTGAAAAATATCCACAAAGATGAGTATACCACTAATCAGGGGAAAAAATCCCAACATGCAGGAACCAGATGTTCAGAGGAGTATACTTTTCTCTTCTTTCAAAACAGAAAAAAACGAAGCAGAGAAAGAGATATAAGCCCCGGAGGGTTTCAATACAAGAAATAAAACAAGCCAAAAGACACAAAGCCAAAACCCTAAACAATGCAGATAATAGAAGGTGAATCTGCTCCCTAACGGTAAAAATGCACAAAGAATCCACCATTGACGACACTAGCAATTTTGCTCCTCCGGATTTCTTCTTCCTTGCTTGTATATTGTGAAACTTCACCGAGCAAATCCTGTTTCATTTCCCCATTCCCTCTTTCTCCTCAATTATACAGTTTGAATCATTGCCAGCAACTACAAATCTGCTGCTAGTGCCAATTCTATCCGGCCTGAATATATCATCATTCTCCAGAATTGCTAGTTTCTCATTGGCTTCCCCTTTCAGCAAGCTCACCACTTCAAGCATTGTAGGTCTCTTTTCAGGTGTTCCACGAGCACAAACTAGCGCAACAAGAACCATCCTTTTAAATTCGGCTTCGACGTAGTCCCCCTTGAGCTTCGGATCCGCCATTTCTTGGAATCTCCTCTCTCGAGCGAGCGGAAGTGCCCATTCTGAGATAGATCGCTTCCAAGTTGAGCTCAACTTCTCTAATGGTTTTTTCCCACTAGCAAGCTCTAGTAGTAGTATTCCAAAGCTGTACACATCACAGCTCTCCGAAGCTTTACCAAACATAGCATATTCGGGAGCAAGATAGCCAAGGGTACCTTTAACTCTTGTGGTAACATGGGTTGCACCTTCAGGAATGAGCTTTGCAAATCCAAAATCTGCAACCCGAACCTGGAAACCAGAATCCAGTAGAAAATTACTTGCTTTAATGTCCCTATGGATTATATGTGGTGTTGCGTGGTGGTGAAGGTAACTGCAAGTAAAAACAACAATATCATTAAACTTTAGTGGATATGTGATCATGGAAGTCACAGCTTGGAAGGAGAGGGAGAACTAAGGCTTACGTTTCGTTTGGAGCGGCTTTTTTGCTGCTTCTTAAAACAACTTTTTAGTATAAAATTTTAATTTTTATACTAAAAAGATGTTTTGAGAAGTAGTAAGAAAGCCGTCCCAAACAAGGCCTCAAATGGTCTATAAGCTTACGCGATACCCTCAGCAGACCCTATAGCAATATTCATGCGTTTGCTCCAGTCAAGAAGGTTTTCAGCTGAATGCTCCCCGTAAAGATGTGACATCAAACTTAGATTAGGCATGTAGTCATAAACTATCAAGCGCTCTTGCCCTTCAGCACAATAACCACGCAAGCATAGAAGGTTTTTGTGTCTCACTCTTCCCAAAATCTCCACCTCGGAAGCAAATTCCATTTCAGCTTTATTGCTCCACACTTTCAACCTTTTAACAGCAATCTGAGTTAAAAGACAAAAAACAGCACCAATACCTTAATATTTGAGGAAAGAATTTTATCTTTCAAGAAAACCCTCGAAAATTAAAATGAGAAGAGAAAATAATTGTATAGATGAATTTATTCCACGGTTCTATGTAAAAAATAATATGAGAAGTTGTTTATAAATAAAGAGAGTTATGTTTTTTGCTTTATTTCCATTTGTAACCACACCCATTGCTATTAATGTCCCCATCTTCATGTTGTAAGAAGAGAAATGTGGTCGTAATTCCCTTTTTGCATCGACTTGTCACCTTGAGAGAGAGGGGATGTGCCACCTTTCATAAGGAGAGAGAAAAGTTGAAATTGTATTGATTACTGCTTTGGAGGCTTTATCCATGCATGGAAAACCTCATAAATTGCTTTAAAACTTCATGTCATTGTTGATGGGATAGAGGTAATAATGATTGAATTCAAACTTAAACCATTGAAAGCATTTGGGAGCATTCATCTTGCCCTACAAAACTCATGGAATATGACAATTCCTTGACCTTTTCTCCAACTGTGATATGTCATATGGATGATGATTGAAACTTCCATTTCTATTTTGCATCATGCAGTACTTCAAAGCACACACATCTCTGTTAAGCTAGCACATAAAGTTTTCTTCGTCATCAACTTTATAGCCTTAGGGATTGCACCATGTAAGTAATTTCATTACGATTGTAAAGATAAGCATTTTTTAATATCTAGCTACTCTAAATTTAATCCTACATGCAAAAAAATTCAAAGCAAACTTGATTGTAATAATCTTAGAAACAACTTAAAGATCTCAATACAGTCAATATATTCTCTCTTTATTAAAAACTTCTCATAACCAATTTTTCCTTGTATATATCCATCCTATTCTTGCCTGACTTGATAAGCCCACAAGTTAAATCCTTTTTGCCTGATGGTAACTCAACTAATGCCTATGTCTGATTCTTATGAAATAACTTCAGCTCATCTTTCAGCAACTCTCAATACCCATAATCATCAGCAAACATAACTTCATCAAAACATGATAGCTTGACTCCATTAGTTAGTAGTAGATGATACAAAGATGGAGAATACAACTTTGTAGGCTTGAAAAGTCTGTCAAATGTTCTAATCTCAAGCATAGGTGCAGCAAAATATTCATTTTTCTTGCAGTATCTGAATTCAACTGCACCCGTACACTAATATTTACTCCTTAAATTTCATATCTGTCTAAGCTTCTTCAAGTAGCTTGCCATCCAAGGGAACATATTGTTCCTCGGTTGATCAAATAGTTTGTTGTGTTTATTGCATCTTCTAGAAAAAATTTTAGGCAATCCAACATATAATCTAATGCTCCTAACACATCCATTCAGATTTCAGAGTCATGTGTTCTTAAATACTCTCTTCGGATGTTCCTGGGACAGTCATACCACTCTAATCGGATTTGCTGCACAAAATTCTTGAATTCTTCAATACTCACTACTACAGAAAAATCTGAAGCACTTCAATTTAATAATTTATTTGCTTTATAATTTATGTTTCCACTTCTTAAAAGTTAAAAGGAACACAAAAATAATATTTATATCTAACAAAATAATTGAGAGCCTTTCGATTGTAAAATAACAAAATGAGCGACCAGAAAATAAAATAGGGGAGGTATTCCCCGCAGCTGTAACAAGCTCTAGCTTTCCTGCCAAAGGCATCCTCCCTCCTAACATCAAAAAAACTTAGATAATTATTTCGTTTTGAAAACACAATCGTCATAGAAGCCAACATCCACAAGCATTAAGCCAAAAAACTTGCCTCATAATGCATGAACTACCATCCCTTTCTCACTCATTGCCTAAGCTTATAATGTAAAGTCTTCAATCAACCATTGGAACTTAATCTCTAGCATTTATAGTATAAAGCGTGCCTAGTTTATTTCCCAGTATATAATTATTGCAATTTCAATGAATGTATATTATTTCTCTTATAAGTACTATAGAATGCACTTCATCATCCAGTTTTCCCATGCATGTAAGTTTTCTCTTCAAACCTGACAATAATTGGCATTTTCCCTTCCCAACAATATCCAAAGATTCACCATCAGCAAAGTTAACCTTCCAAAATTTTCATAGATGTGATTTTTCATGCACACTCTCATAAAAAGAAGCTCCAAAATCCATGATTCAACAAAACAATCAACAATTAAAATTAAGACATCTTCCACTCATCCATCATTATAGCATTAGAAAATTGTTTACTCTAATTCTTCTTCTTCTTCTTCTTTTTTTTCTAATGACAACATCTTCTTATCTATTTCTTGCTATCATAATTCAAGTAAAGTCACGCTGCTATATTATAATTTACTACTCCTCTTCTACTAGACCCGTGTCAATCTTCATAGCAAGTTGATCTTCAGCAGTCTTTAATGCTCAAAGCAGATCATGAGGCTTCACCATATTCTTTCCTATGAAATTCTCACTAAGAATTAGATTTTG
Source organism: Dendrobium nobile (assembly GCA_022539455.1). Classification (NCBI taxonomy): domain Eukaryota; kingdom Viridiplantae; phylum Streptophyta; class Magnoliopsida; order Asparagales; family Orchidaceae; genus Dendrobium; species Dendrobium nobile. Next base: position 79,979,996 of record CM039726.1, on the reverse strand, counting down.
GACTTTACAAACTTTAACTTTCTTGATCTAGAAGATTAACTGCAATAATTGTATCATTACATTTATCCAGTAAAGTGGAAAAGTAAAGAGAAAAACATAAGTAATGCATGAATTTCATCATAAAAGTTAATCTATATAGAACTCGATTATCCAGTAATGAGTTTATTTAACTAATTCTGTATAACAAAAGCACCCTCATACATCTTCGGATTGAGCATACATGGCATCAAATGTACCTTTTTAAGGAAGAAAGTGCTCATACATATTTGACAGCATTTTCATCACCCCTATCATAGTTTTCTTTTTTAATTTCTAATATTCAAAGTGTTGTTCCTATCCTAATGACTATCAAATGAACTTTAGAACTCAATTCAAGATCTTTCAATCTCCATTTGATATTTATTCTAACTTCTCTCCAAAAGATTTCATGCAGCTTCTTTGAATACAAGTACTTTTCAATAAAAATGTTTTTAAAAAATTTATGCCTCCATGTATATTAAATTTATGGAATTTCAATTCTTTTTTCACTTTTATTGCTTTGATTATGACTCAAGGAAAAAGCTCTTAAATCAACTGTTAGTAACAAAAGAATAGATCACAAAGAAGATCATAGAAGTCATAGAGATTTTACACGTTCCAGAGATAAAACCTCCTATATCCATCATCACACTTTTTTTACTATATTAATTCAGATAAAATTATAGGATATGATCGCCTCTAAATTCCGGAAGTCAAGGCCAAATAATACATATTTGTGTGTACCAGTCTCAATGTTCTGAATAATACACTAAAATAATCAGAATATTTCCAAAATTTTACACGGGAATGCTACCTCCCAGCAACCACTTATCAACTAGGGCTGCAAGCGAACCAAACGTTCGGCGAGCTACTCGTTGTTCGGTTCGATTAAAGCTCGTTTGCGATCGTTTAATTAACAAAACAAACTTAAACTTAAACAATATTTGACTATAGAATTAATAAATATAAATAATCATTACCTTTGTTACATAGACAATTGTTTTTATTATAAATGTGTTTGTTCATAGATATGTTCATGAACGTGTTTGTTTGATAGTTAAAAAAATTCGTTAAATATGTTCGCGAACAAGCTCGATAAACACTAAACGAACGAACATGAATTGAACATGAACCGAACATGAACACTCCTTAATTTAAATGAACCAAACATGAACACAAACGCTAAAGCTCGAACAAACATGAACCAAACTTGAACAAGCTGATATTAAATGAACACAAACATGAACATTCACATACTCGGCTCGGCTCGGTTCGTTTGCAGCCCTATTATCAACTAAGGAAAGAGTTGGATCTACATAAGGAAATAATCTTTAATAAAGAATCAACATCATCGGCAGGAATCAAGTTCCAGAAACCTTCAACATATTAAACACACAAATGACAAAGGTTGGGCTTTTGGCAGGTTAGAAGAGGGCATGTAGTTTTTCACATACTACTTAAGATAGAAGCATCAAGGAATAACTTTTATAATTTACAAGAACGCCATTTGTTAGAATGGATGTTACCAAAGTATGTTCCAAAGACCCCAAAAAAAAAAAAATGCTACAGTTATGGTATTCCTAATCATCTCATAACTCAACATAGATTATGTACTGTTGCACAAACTCCTTTCATGATAATTGGTTTATAAATAAACAAAAAATTAATAAAGAAAATAAATAATTTGATATGACGCCCAAAAACCTACCAACATATATAAATATCTTAGAATGGAATCCTTTAGCTTCAAAAACACAGCCCAAAATATGCCTGCCATTGGTGACTTCCAAGAGATTAAAACAATGATATTTCAACGATATAAAAGTACAAATTGAAGGAACAGAATCGTCCTTACCTTTTGCAGCGCTTCCAGTTATTCGAGTAAATCATTTCATTTAATGTGATCGAAAATAAGAAGCAATTAGTCTAGTTTCGTCAGAATAAGAACTATACAGAATACAGAAGAGAAGGATAAACCGTTCAAAACTTGCATGCACGACACAAACTAATTTGACGAATTTTTAAAAAATTATATGTATGATATATTAGCTGCTCTAAGTCGGTGAAGATCATAACATGAAATACCAAAAATTAAATATACAAATATGTTTTACATTAACATTAAACTTTGCAACAAAGAGAGTCAACGACAGAAGAAAAATAAAAAAATATCAAACAATCTTACAGGTTTGCATATATTATTCTGATCACCGAATGTTACAAGAAAGGGCATATCCAAGCTCAATGCTGCAGAACTTCAGGTAGAAAATTGTAATATATATATTATATATAAACAAACTTTATTGTTAGCTGGAAGAGGGGAAAGTACATCTAGAACCCTGAAAAATTTTTTGAGCAGCACATGCCTCCAAAATCGAGAACAAATCAAACCAGTACATGAACAACGATATAGAGCCACCTCAGCCTCCCCAACAGTTTGTCCAAAGTGAAAAGCACAGTAAGATAAAAATCGCAAAAAAGTGGAAGAATCAGGACGATTCAATATACCTGAGATCCATCCCAGAGTTGGCCCCAATAGACACTTCCAAACCCTCCTTCGCCCAGCTTGTTGTCGTAATTAAATCTGTTCGTCGCTGAATGCAGCTCCTTCAGAGAGAAAACCCTCCATGTGTTCGAATTTCTTCTATCCGGCTCTCTCCTGCACCCAAATCGCCCTCTAAATCGTCAGCATCGGCAAATCAACAACACCCCCAACACCAAAAGAAGAAAGAGAAAACCCTGAATCCAAAATGAAACGTACACATCAGATGACCTCCGGCAAAGAAAAGGAAAGAAAGCCATCGGACTAGCCCCGATGCCCCGATCTATATCAGAGAAATTCCCAAAGCCCTCCCTCGTCCATTCCAGCCAGCAAAAGAGAGATAGTAGCAGCAACAATACACAGATCACAACAAGCAGACCTTCAGCTGCGTCGTTGCCTATAGAAATATTACAATATTGACATTTGACTGTGGAAACGTCCGTTGGGCGGTTGCCGTCTAGCCGAAAGTCAAGGCTTGACTAGCCTTTTTTTCTAATTAAACGAAGTCGATTGATTAAAAAAATAATATTCCAAGTTCCACCTTTATACTTCAAATAATCAGATTTATTAATTTAACTATCATATTAAATATAATAATAAATAGCATATTTAAATTTGATCATTTATGACACATGATCCTACTAGCAAGTTATTTTTTTATCGTAGAGCTAGAAAATAAAATAAGATAAATTAATTATTATGGAGAGTTATCGAAAATGTATAGTATCTCAATCACTTCCACAATATCGTTAAGAAGAGGATATAAACTATACCTCTCAATTCTTTTTTTTTTAATAGAGTTAAGAGGATCATAAGAAAGGCTACACCTAGGTGACTATCATATACATATGGATTGGTTGGATAATATATATGTGGATTCTTGCGTATTATGTGATCCCTTCTTCTCAGATAAGTGCCTTGGGTAATTGTCTTTGGTGGGTCTTCGTGACATGACTCGTAATACAAACCTATGCAAGCAAGTCCCTAGGAACAAGTCCTTATGAGTAAGAGTTAAGTGCCCAGGAATAAGGGCGAATCGTCGCTTATGTTGAGGTGGTCATGAGCCAGGGACTAGTTCCATCAGTGAAGTCATAGTTATAGGCTTCAGATGATTTATGTAGCTTGATCATGAATGTTTATAATATATGGGTGGCCTTGATCGTAGCAACTATTGTCAGTAAGCAAATTCAATTAAGGCGAATAATCCTCAGGGGCGTAGATTAGTATGGGTGAGTCCTTTGGAGGAGCTCACTGAGAATGATGAAACTTTGGTTTGATCTCCCTGAACGGGTTTGTATGTTCTGATCTCAATAGGGGCAGTGATTATTTAACTTTGGGCTTGTTTCAGCTGTTAATCTATAGTTCATGGCTTCATGCTTCATTCGAGTGAGTACCGTTTTATCCATTTGATTAGGAGTTACTATCAAGCACGAACTAGGTCAATAATATGATGATCTTTAGCTCATCTATATGATGTAATGCATGTTCAAGCTGACATTGGTCAAAGTATTATAAATGATAACTCTATATTTTGGCATTGAAGATTGAAAGATATTTCATGAAATATAATCAAGAGATTAGTAAAAGCGGAGGTACTTAGTATGTTGGATTTCACTAACTTGAATACTTATGTGGGTTGCATTAATGAAAAATAAACAAATAAGTTAAATAAAGATACCAAGATGAAAATAAATATGTTAAGGATTATACATATACATATTTATCATCCAAAAACAAGCTTTTATGATCCAAGACAATTCATCACTTTTAAATATGATGACTATATATTTTTCTAACTTCAAAACAAAAATGAAGTATTAGATGCCTTTAAGTTCTTTAAGGCATAAGCAGATAAAAAATGTGAAAAATAAGTCAAGAGAGTGATATTTGATAGAGGTAGTGAATAATATGAAAGATGCAATAAAGATGATCAACGGCTATGCCCATTTGTAAAGTTCCCATTAGAGAATGAGATTGTTCCTTAATACAGTTTACCTAAATCACATGATTAGTTTGGTATAGTTGAGAAAAGAAAATAAATAATGCTAAACATGATAAGGAGAATTATTAACATCTCTAAACTACTTAAATTCTTATAGATTGAAGCTATTGAGATAGCATTGTACATATTAAATTGAGTTATAGCCAATGATGTTAAAAAAACATTCTTTTAAATCATGAAAATTTTGGAAATCAAGTTTGCAATATATATGAGTATGGGATGTCATGTGAAGTGAAAAATATTATCCAAATGAACACAACTTGACCCAATAACTATTAGTTGATATTTTATTGGATATGCCAAGAGGTTTAATGGTTACATATTTTATTGTCCATCCAATAGCTCAAAGAATAACATAAATAAGAAATATAAAGCTTTTTAAATATGATTTGATTAGTAGGAGTGATCAATTAAAGAGTACAATTCCTTATAATGGAATATATTAATGCACAACATTTTATTTCAAGTGACATATTAATTATTATTCATAGCACTCCACAATTTAAAATGACTATTAAATAGCAAAAAATTGAGATTTCACAAGTTACTAATAATGAATTAGTGGATTCATTAATTCAGAACTATTAGATACAGTTCAACAATTAAATTTATGAGAGGGGGTGTTACAATATTAATGAGATTTACTACGGAAAAAAGATCAACAATTTCTGTTGACTATATTGTCTATCTTTAGTAGTTGGACAATAACATTTGATGTGAAAATGATCATGAAATATTCTTACAATACACGAGTTGCAAAAAATTCAATTTAGGATATGTACCATGAAAAGATGAGATGCATTTCATGATACATAACATTGTTGAGTTACCTAGCGTTGCAAATCCATTGATTATAAATGGGTTTATAAGATAAAGCGAGACTCATAAAGCAATATAAAGAGGTATAAAACAAGACTCATTGCCAAATGACGACCTCACAAAGTGTATCGTTGAACAATTTTCTTATTAGTCTTAGACTTGTGGATTTTATATCTAGGCTTTTGAGGATATATTATGATAATTAAGCTATAGTCTTTATGGCTTAGAACAACAAAAGTGATAGTAGAAATAAGTATGTTGATATTAAGTACTTATCTATAAGAAAATATGTCAAAGGTAATACAATGATTATTGAGCATGTGATCACTGAGTTCATAATACTTGATCATTTGATTAAAGGCCCCCCATCACAAAAGTTTAAGAACTATGTTGATCATATGGTGTTGATTATTTTGTTTCACTTGGCGAAAACATTGCTTGAAGTATTTGACTATTTAGAGTGAATACAACTATGTGAAAATAATTATAATGCAATTGTAGGTTTTTTTTAGAAACTTGGTGCGAGTATTATAGACATTTAAATAAAGTAATATACTATTGTGCTTACAACTATCACACTTTGATGTATTTAGTAATAACTTTGATTGATTCTTGAGAAAATATCTTAAATTTAGCAAAAAAAGCTATAACAAACACAACAATGAAAATTATTTAGAAAGCAAATACATTAAAAAGTTGGCCACATATACCCTTAGTTTTAACTCTAACATATGTTCATTTTCAAATGCATGGGCCTAGTCTATTTGCCCCATTACAAGCATCATTGACAATTATATAATCAAGATATTTGGAACCATGATTGGTTTTAGCTCGAAGATTAAAAATATTTTTTGCTATAACTAGCCAAGGTACACGCCAATTTTCAGCTTCTTGATTTTTGAGTTGATTTTAAGCAGGGCTAGGATGAAATTTAGGCTTTGATTGAAACGAGTTGATATTATTTTTGTAAAACTTGTATAGAGAAAATAGCTTTTTAAAGCTGTTATAAAAAAATAATTTGTTAGCACAGATATTTTAGAAGAAGTCCAAAATCAATGATCAAACAGAAATTATGATTATGATCAGAAAAATAAAGCATTAAAAAAGCTATCCTAAATGAAATCTTAGGGACCTCAAAATCAACTCAAAATATAATAAATAATTTATTTTTAAATTTAATATTAATATTAATCTCTGCTCAAATTAGAGCCGGCTAATTCAAGCCAAATCCGCTCAAAGAACAATTTCAATTCAAATATTCAATATATCGAGCCGACTTATGCATCGGAGCCGATTTCAAGCCGCCACTGCATCGGTTCGATCTCGCCCTATTTGGAGGAAATGCCAGAGTTGCGGCACTCAGTATCGATGGGTACCCGCGCGGTTTCTTCCCCCGTGAAGCGCGACGACACTGTTGCTTCTCTCTTCTCAGGTGACATTGCCGGCGGAAGTGTCGATGACGGCCATCGTCCTTTCGCCCGCGGCCGAGATCGGAATCGCGATAGGGATCATGATCGCGATAAAGAAGCTCACCGCTCTTTCCTCCTCCGCCTACCCAATTTTATCCGCTCTTTCCTCTCGCTTGACGACCGCAGGGCGTACTCTCTTCTTTCCTCTCACAGAGTTCACCTCGCTTTCCTTGCTTTTCTGCTTCTTATTGGGCTTGTGTCGCTCCCTTATCTATGGACCCGTCTGGTGAGCTTTATCTCCTTCTATTTCTCCGCTGATCATTGTTTTATGGTTCTTTTTTTTTTTCCCTGTAAACTCTACCAATTGGTTTGTCTATTGGGATTTCTGAGTGGTTTGAGCCTGTCTGATAGCAGGCTAGCAACTAGGGTTTTACCTATTATTGATCTAATTATGTTGAATCTCTTATTATCCTTTTGTTTCTTACGCAAACCATTTATTATTTTTGTATGTAGAATGCGCCTTACTTGTGCATTAAAGAAGGAATAACTCTTCACTGTCCCAAGGCGAGTTTGTTGGCGCGTGCATCTATCTTGTTATTTTTTCTAGCATTTCTCCTAAAACATATTAAATTGTTAATTGAATTTTGATTCTTAAGCAGACGAGGGAACCTTCATCTCTTTGGGAAAATCCACACTCTTCTACTACTTCATGGAAGCCATGTGCTGAGCGAAGTGAGAAGCCTATTTCAGGCAAGCATACGAGCTCAAACTGGACTACTGTTTGGATTCTTGTTTTATGAGGCTTATGGGACAAAAAGGCATCAAGCTGGTAATCCATGCATGATTTGGTGTATTATGCCTCAGTGGCAACGTTTAATGAACTTGGTCCAACTTCCTCTCAAGCTAATCCGAGTACTTTTAAAAAGTAGATGGAACAAGACAACAAAATTTAACATAATGTCATGGGAAGGTTTAATTAGAGAGGGCTCCTTAACATTGGGACGAACCAAACACAAAATGCCTAGAAAACATGGGGAAACAGTAAATCTATTGATTTGCAAACAATTACAACATGCTTATAGCTTCCGTAGAAGGGGCGAGAAGTGATTTGGGCAGTTGCAAGAGGCTCACAACTCATGATAGAAGTGTGTTTGGGTGGGGGGGTATAGGGAGTGGGCTAAAGCTCCAAGGGGTTTTACATTTTTCTTGATTGATCCCTAATATCTTAAGGTGACTTATTTATATCCCCTACAAAAGTTAGGAAGACCCTTTAATAATCGAAGTGCTTTTCTTGATTGATGTCCTAATATCTTCAGGAGGCTTATTTATAGCATACTAGAATGTATAAAGGCCGACTAATAATCTAATAACAATTTAATCAATCTAATTACTTGATACTTATTAATTTACCCACTACATTATTTATTCTTGGCATTATCCATCCATTGACACTAACCTTGCCTTCAAGGTCGAGCAAACATGAAGGAAAAAAAAAATGATGAGCTCCCAACATATGGGCCATCAGATTGAAATATTGGAATTGTTATTGGTGGACCTTTATGGAATTGTGCGGGACATCTTGGATCAGGGCTAAGTGGGGATGGTGGTGGTGGATTTGACATTTAGTTGGATGGAGGTGGATGAGAAGTTGAATATGGAAAATTTGTGTAAAGAGCCTATGTGGTGTGAGTACTTGTATGGAGAAGGGATTTGAATGTGAGGAGAGAGATGATCGATGATTGGTGATGACAAAAAGTTATGGACGACACAGAAAGGTTGTTGCGGATGCAAGATGCAATTGTGACATAGCGGCTAGCTTGAAGAAGCTGATGTCTCTGGGTAGCATTGTTTTGGATGTCGAGAATGTTCGATGGAATAGGCAGATCTTGTTTTGTGGATGCATATAGTTGTCTAGGTAGCTATATATGGGTAGATCAAGGACAATTGATGCAATGGTGCGAGGGAGGAAGATTTGATCAAAATTGGATTTGGCAACTGCAAGATTTTGGAAGTTGAATGACATTGATTTGGCGGAGGCAGAAGCAGCTAGGCATAGATCTTGGATTGTAAGCTGCAAGACAGACACATTTAGCGTGGGAAGTTGATATTAGAGGCGACTGATGAACAAAAAAAAAAAAAAAATCTAGTCACTATAAATGGAAGATCTAAAAAGTGGAAGTATAAATCTATGGTGGAAGTGCGAATCTATGAAGCAAAGCAGAGATCACAGGTGGGGAGAGGGAATCGGCAAACCTATGCGGGAGATGGATTTATAGGCTCATATGTGGAGGTGGCAGCTCACACATTAGCAATGGAAGGCATACATATATCACTGGTGGAAGATTCAATGGCAGCACCATTTGATATGAATCAAACAAACAAATGCCTAGAAAGCATATAAAAATAGCAAATCTATTGATAACTAAGCAATTACAAATGTCTAAGGCACTTGCTAGAGGGGGGAGAAGTGCTTTTGGCAATTGCAGGATGTCCACAACTACATGTAGACTGGGGGGAGAGGGAGCGAGCTGAACGTCCAAGAGATTTCACTTTTTGTCTATAAATTAGCTGAACGTCCTAACAATGATCCACTTTTGATCAATTCAAATTTATCTTGCAGCCAAGCTTGACTTCCGTTTCTACCCTTTTACCATGGTTTCTAGTTTGACATTGGCACAATTTTATTTATTTATTTTTGGTATATACTTCAAGATGGTTTATTTAAATAGTTCCTGAAAGTATATATTAGGTTTAGCTTTTAACAAAATAATCCTGCATGCTTGGAATAGCATTTGGATTTAAATCTAGTTATTCTAGTTTTAATAAATTCTGTTTTTATACCCTGTAACCAATTTGGGGTTGCTAGTCACAATTTCTTGTTAGGCCTTTTTAGATTTTTCTAGCACCTAGTCAGCTAGTCTCATTGGTGCTTTCTTTTTTTTTCCAGTGTATATGTTCAAATTGTCCTTATGCACCTTACTGATATTATTCCGTTCTACCTATGCTATTGTCATTTCTTACTATTTATGGCATTATTCCAAATTATAGCATGCACATCTGGGTTTGACGTAAAAGTTGGTCCATTATACAATGCTGCAATATTTTTAATTATTTCTTATATTAGAATCAAAATGAGCATATAGGTGAAAAGGTTGGAGTAGCTCCTGTGGAAGATAAGATTAGAGAGAGCCTGTCTTAGATAATTTGGCCACATAAACTGGCAGCCTTCCGGTAACACGGTTAGAAAAGTAGATGTATTAGAGTTGACTTATGTTAAGAAAGGCAAATGTAGACCTAAAAAGTCTTGGTTAGAAAATATATAAAAATGATCTTTTTTTATTAGATTTAAATGAGAATTTAACTTTTAACAGGGTACAATCGAGGAAAAGGATTAATGTAGCCGAGCCCACAGTGAGATAAAGGCTCGATGTTGTTGTATTAGAATCGTCTCTTTTAACATTATTTCTCTTGTTTTCCTTCCTGTTGTTAGCCAATTTTAGTTGTATTAATTTATATGTTCACTTTGTGGCATGTTCATTATTTTATTGTTATGTTTTTCCGATGACACATTATGTACAAATCTGTTGTGAGTATAGTACATTGTATTCATGAAGTTACTGATTAGCTTCAAATGATTTATACAATTTAAAGTTCTATTTTACATCTGCACTACATCCAAACTAGAAAGTGCTTGACTATATTTTAAGCATAGGCTTCAAGTTTTTTGGTTATTTGTTTCTTCATACATTGTTGACGAGCCTGCGTTTCTTTGCAGATATTCCTCCAGAAAATGAAACAAATGGCTACATATTTATTCATGCTGAGGGTGGTTTGAACCAACAACGCATAGCCGTGAGCTCTATTTTTTTTTACATCTTTGGTTATTTGTATTTTTAGTAGTTATTTTCAAATCAGATTTCATCAATCATATATATTTCTTGTTGTTTGTTCTTTGCTCAGGTATTATTATAATTAGCAGTATTTTCTTCTACATTTTTTCCTCCAGAAAGTTATAGACTATTTTTCCATTTTCACATGCTTGACAGTTTCAAGACTTCAACTAAGAAATTAATGATAAACCGTGTAGCTTTTTGGTTTATGGTGAAGACTACTTTCTTTGCTGCAGCAACAACAACAACAACAAAATCAAACTTTTATCTCATTACGTGGGGTCGACTATATGAATCATTTTTCTCCATTCTGAAGGCTATTTTGCTTTGCCATGCAACATAATGAAGAGCGATGTTCTATCTCTAATTTGATGATGTATAACTTGAACGAGAGTTTTGATTTCAGATTAACACTTGTTGAATGCCATAAGATAAGATAGTATAAAAGAGAAAGAGGGATAATTGGCTTCCATAAGGGAAATGAAAAGGCCTCAAAGTGGGGAGATGGGGGATGATCTACTGCTTTATATAATTCTCTAACTCAAAATCACATTGCTCATTATGATCTACGACATATTGAATTTCATCAATAATTGTCAGGATGAATTTACATACATATAAGTTTTAAAGTTGTGCAATTGGGTATTGAGGGGTTTTCCACCCGCGACGCGAGGTGTAAACCTTAAGGTGTTTTGAGGCGTAAGACTCAAAAGTCGAAAATCGTGTGAAGTGAAAACAAATGTTAGCAGTGATTTTATTTCATAATAAATAAATAATATATTAAATGACGACATATTAAAATTCTGTTGTACTATGAAACAACAAATTGACATATATATGAAATAAAAAATTATATAGATGTAAAGTGACAAGTGATAAATTGCATGAAATTGAATTAAAACTACAAAAAACTACAATGACAAAAGAATATGAAGTTTAAGAATTGCATAAATATAATATATCACATAAAGTTAAATTCCAAGTTCATGCTTTCCTACTTCCCTACTCGTCCAAATTTAATTTTGAAAGTAACTAGTAATAGTATGAAAACAACTCATAAGTCATCTGTGTTGTCTTCATTGAGGGGACTTCATTTTAGTCTTCGTAATGAATTCCTCTCTCCCTTGTGGAGTCCATGTTTGCCAATCTGCTTCTTCTTTATCTATTTTAGTCATCTTCATCTTTATTAAATATTTTCCATCAATACAAAGATGATAGTAATACTCTAATTTAAAGAAATAGAAAAAGATTCTTTTTATATGCCTTTTCTTTTTAATTTTTCTTTAGTTGGCTTGTGCTTGATGTAGACGCTTTGCTTCTATTACCATCAAAGAAATCAATGTTAAAATCTCATATTGTAATTTAGATAGTATTACCTCTTCTCCTTTGCCCACAAATTACTCATCATTTGATGTCATGTCCTGATAAAGCAAAGGGTCCTCGTTATTCTTCAACACTTTCTTGTTCAGGTTTTTGTCATTGAGTCTCTTGTTGTACTTTCCTCCTGTTTGTTGTTTTCACATCCAGATGAAGAACATATCAATCACAACAACTTAACAACGAAGTGTTGGAATTTGGTAGTGCATCACCAAACTATATCTACCACTCAATTGAAGTTTAAGTAAATGAATATAGTAAGTAAAATGAATCATTTTAATATATAAAATTTTATCCCAAAAAATCAAATTACCTGGAGATTACTTTGAAACCGTGCCTTTCTTCTATTGCAGTCCAAAGAAGCCCTTCTTATTATTGAAAGATATCAATGGCATGCCAATATTTGCTCTCTCCGATGAGTCAACCATAAGCCTATCCATTCAATGGTATAATCCCAATTTTATCTCAAGATTTGTTAACTTATTTTTTGCATATTAAAACTAAGGTTTATATAATAGTATTTTGAATATAAGTGATGATGAAGTTGTAGCTTCAACTTTTCGTTAATAATATTTCAAAATTTTCTATAGTTTCCCTATTCTCCTTGTAAGTTGCAGGCAATCAGATTATCTGTGTAATCCATAGTATTATATATTGAACTCATCGCAGACTTGTTCTCTGCATCTAGCATCCTCGAAATCTGCACTAGTGCCTAGTGAATGTAATAATATAAAACACATTATTCCATATTCTGTTATTTAAAGCAATATTTATCATAATTAAGCCACTATGTTGAAGTGAACATAGCCTTCAAAGGCCTCCTCGTCTTCAACATGCTTTGCAAAGTCAAATATATTGTAATAAATCTTATTGCTGCAGGTTTTAGTATTTATTTTGTCGAGAACTTTCTCATAAGTGCCAAAACACAAGAATGATTATATATAAATTTATTTATCTTTTTTGTTTTAATCAATGAATTCTTATGTTGTGACAATTGCCCATGTTTTTCAAGGATCAGTTCTATGTAATGTGCGACATAGGGGGTCAAATATAAGTACTTTATCTTCTCTATAAGTTTTGCATATGCAACCTTATAAACACTAGCATTATTTGTCACTATTTGAACCATTAAGTGCTCCTTAATCTCATCAATAACAACATCAAGTAGTCCAAAAATAAACTTGTTATCTTTTACCTTATCAAATGCCTCAATAAACTGTAAGAAGACAGTGCCATAAAAATTGTTGATCAGTACATTATAATGCTTATGTTCTTTCTAGCTGGTCGTACGTTAGACATGATAGTTACCCTATTTGTTTCTAGATCTTCTTGATTTCTCAATGCCTTTCTTAGTATTTGTTAGCTCCTCCTAAAGCCATGTTCTCAAATCATAAATGACTGAGGTTTCAACCCTCATCCATAGGTTCTAAAAGAACAAATCATATTATGTTAAATAGAGGATGTTGCAATATTAAATGTGATAGCATTCTTGTAAAAAATCTCTTTATATCCATTCATACCCGTGTGCGTTCCTCCCTAGCATTCTTCGAGGCCACATGAATAAGGCTTACCGCCTGTCTATCGTCCATCATGTTCGTCATGTAGTGATCCAATGGACCCCTTGCATCCCTACTGGACATGGGCTCCAATGAGGATGAACATTTGCTCCCATAGTATGGACCAACATTAACTCTATCAATAAACTATTGATGTACCATATGCTTTAACATTATTGACTTATTCATGTATGTTTTGATCTCCTCCTTCACCACATCGAGCACTTTGACACATGTTGCTACATCCTTATGAGATTTGGATAGGTGTTCCTTTATCCTAGATTCCTAGTTACACAACCCTTCAACATTTTCTCACAATAATTATATTTCAATTAAACATGCATTTTGTTGTCGCCTTCGACATCTATCTTTTCACATTTGATCCTTTCTATGACTCGTGATTTTATCCTTGCTTCTAACAATTCTCTATAAAACCCGTTAATAACAAATTGAGAATAAAAAAAAATAAAACAAAATAAATTAGGGTAAAAAAATGTTACAAGAAAAAAAAATTCAGGGTTTCAACTTAGTTAAAAAAATGAAAAATAAAAAGTAAATTAAATGGATAAAAAAATAAGCGCTTCAAAAAGTTTAAGAAAAAAATTGAAAGAGTTTGAAGAATAGTTGGAAAAGGAAATATATTATGTAATAGGAAGGAGGAGTAGGCAGCGGTGGCTTTGGTGGCGGGTTATTGACAGGGAGGTCGTGGCTGGTCATCTTTTTGTCAAGATGGGAGCTACAACCGTGGGTATGAGTGGGTGTGTGTTTATTATAAACTTTAGAATAAAAAATCATATTGTGAGGTGTATACCTCAAGCTTATGAGGTAGTTTGGCTCAGGAAAAGATGGCGCTACGGCGCAAACCTTGTTTTCACAAGCTTTAAGATCCCATTTTTCCCGAGGTATATTGAAATTCAAATTAACAAGATTTCCCTCAATGCTCGGCATCAGAGTTTATTTATTTACGAGGTTCCACTTTCTATGAGCGCAAGCCCTCATAGTTAATTACCCATCCTAATGCATAAAAAAGAATTCTCGATTTAGGATAAATCAATGTTTAGACGTGCAATAGTTTTAATTTTGGTTGTGGTAGGAATGGAGGTAGACCCTATCGAAATCCCATGGTTCTGTCATCCCAGATATACTGTAGATTCAATTTACCAATAGTAGTAATCGTTGATCGTAATGTCCAGGGAATTTGATTAGCAGCCATGGGTTGCCGCTTCTCAGGTATCCCGAGTAAACTGAAGTGAATATGTGTGGATTTTAATTTTATTATGGTTTGGGGTTTACATCCATTAAATACCCAATATTTAATTTAGTTTGGGATTTGTGATTTCATTTAAAAGTTATCCAATTGTTTGATTTAGATTTGGGGTTGGGGGTTACGACTTTTATTAAAAGTAGCTCGTGTAGCGGGTGTTACAGCTTCACTTGGAAGTAGCCCATACAACGAGTCTTACGACATTTATTAAAAGTGGCTCGTAAGTTTGAGAAGTTGGGTCTTACTGCTTTTATTGAAAGTAGCATATAAGTTTGAGAAGTTGGGTCTTATTATTTTCATTGAAAGTAGCCTATACGTTTGAGAAGTTGAGTCTCACTACTTTCATTGAAAGTAGCCCGCAAGTTTGAGAAGTTGGGTCTAACTGGTTTAATTGAAAGTAGCATGTGATGCAGGTCGTACGACCTCTATTAGAGGTTGCTAAGGTTTTTCAGGGATGTGCTATTTATTTTGAGAAAGTATTTCCTAACATTGATTAATGTGGGACTTACGGCCTCTATTAGAGGTGGCCCATATAGCGGGTTAGGGGGGATTTAGTTTAGAAGGGCTTTAGTATTAGGCATGCAACTTTGCATTTGAGTGGGTCTTATTGCTTCTATTAGAAGTAGCTTATGTAGCAGGTCTTATGGCCTCTATTAGAGGTTGCTAAAGTTATCAGAGATGTGCTATTTGTTATGGGAAAGTTTTTCATAACACCCTAATTAAAGTGAGACTTACGGCCTCTATTAGACGTGGCCCAGGTAATTAGGAATAGGGTTAGATTGCTTTTACCAAGAGATTTCTCCTAAAGTTGGACTTACGACTTTAATTAGAAGTTGCTGGTTAATTTGTAAGAGATAGGACTTACTACTTCCCTTGGAAGTTGTCTATAAATTGGGTTTAGTTTAAAATAGGCCCTATTGCTTCACTTAGAAGTTGCCTATTAATTTGGATTTTGCTTAGGGATTTTTACTACACTTTAAAAGCTCCCTAAAGAATTTATTAGAGCAAGTCTTATGGCTTCTATTAGAAGTTGCATGTGTTTAATTTGGATAGGTCTTACAATTTTTCTTTTAAGTTGTCTATTAAGTTGTTTTAGGGTCCCCTCCAGTTGAGATTTTTTATTAACACGGCCATCATCGAGGATTTAAGCAATTAGTTTATGATTAAGTATTTGTTTGTTAATCCAACTCGTGTAAACTCCAATCTTTTCAAGGAGGAGGATGAAACTTAAATATTTGACTAGCGCAACATTCTCGGGTCTTTGAATTATGAGTTCAAAACAACGGTATGAGCACATGCAGGATGTTTTGAGTATCTTTAAAGAATCCGCGAAGCATTATCAGATCTTGTATTTGGAAGCTTGATATAAAGATTGTAGCACATGCAGACTTTGCTTTTAGTGTATAAATTGGAGCTATTATAGATGTATCGTTTTCTATCTGCTTGTACCAGTGTTGTGGATCCGGTGGCATCGACATTTTAGATTTCAATTGTTGAAGTACATAGAAGACGCGTTGTTTAATTCACTTCTATATAATAATTTATCTTTGTATAATTGCGTTCTATTTGAAGAAAGCATTGAATGAGGCCTGCAGTCAAATGATGGCCTGGTTGTGCATGGAATGCCTTGGGGAAGAAGTTTCGCTTTAATTTTTTCTTCAAATACTTGAAGCCTTCCATGTTCAACTTGCTCCCTTTCGGAGCAAAAGTTTGTGTTAATTCATCAACAAAATCTTCTAAATTCTTGACCTTTGAGTGCAATGTTGACAGGTTAGATGTGGTGTTCCCAATAAAAGATTTAGTATCTTTGACTGCTTAGTTTCGATAACCAGTTGTTGTTCTCTGATGAATGCCAGCTAATTAGAAACATGCAAACAGCTTCCATGTAAACCATGTGAAGTTACATCGGTAACAGGAGAGTCCACACTATTGCACTCTAGTGTTCTAAAGCCTTCAGAGTCAATGTCACATGCCATTATCTTGTTGCATTTTTCATTTGTCAAATGTTCCTTTTGAATAGTTGATTGTTGTAGCTCTTCATGATTATCATCGGTTGAGGTAGTTGTGTAACACTATGGAAAAGAGACTTCAATATGCCACTAATTTGAATCTTTATGTTGATAATCATGCATTCGATTGGGACAATTTTTCCTGATGGTTAGTAGAGTCCTCTTCTTAGTTGAGTTGCTTGAAGTATCACTTAGAGTTGATATAAAACTTGTTTTGCTGGTTGAGTGTCCCCATCCACCATCACTGTACAAGTAAGGTCAGTATAATCTCCTTTTATGACATATTGTCAAAACGACAAGATACAAGAGAACAAATGCAAGTATTTTTTTTAGATATCCCACTGCGGATTGGTTTCGGCATAAGTTTTTCGAGCTTCAATTGTGTGGTCGTGGTATCTGTTAATTTAATTTAAAAGTGCTATATATTATTTCCCCAAAATCCGACAGTCTTTCAGCGTCCCCTCCTCGCGAGAGGTTGGGAGGGCACTTGCCCTTTTAATCCGCTTGGTCGGATTAAAAGTCGACGGCCGAGTGCTTCAGGGGGCAAATCAACCCCATAATGGGTCTTTAACTCCATGTGATTACGAGTCTTTGGCCTTCAATTTGTGATTGCGACACCTATTGCTCTCTCTCTCTCTCTCTCTTTTATATATATATATATATATACCTTCAACCAATCGGATTGAATCAAATTGTGGGCTGATTGGGTCAAATCGTGTTGATCGGACGGGTTGGGAGAAGTTAGGGCAGTCGACTGTGCCTGGGTACAGGAAATCAGACTGAAGCAGGTTGGCGAGCGCACTGATTGCGTGCAGCCAATCAGGTTGGAGGCACGAGCGGAGGTCGGACTGTATCGAGTCAGAGACGTTGATTTTGTATGGACTGGCTGGACCGCGTATGGGCTCTGGTGACGTGCTCGTGCAGGTTGCATTGGGCGACAGGCGAGATTGAGTGGCTCTGGTCAGGCTTGATGCGGATATAGGCAGGGATGATCGGTCGGGTTTGATTTCCTGCATGCAGATGGAGGCTAGATTGCGAGGTTGCGGTGTCGGAGCTGCGTGAGGATCAAAATAGGATGGAGGATGGGTCAGGTAGGCCAATCAAACGGGTTGGGATCTTCGTCTCTCATGGCTCCTGTCTGTGGGACATAGATGCGGCTCGATTTCGGGGTATGCCAACGAACATGGAGAGGCGAGCGGGAGTTTTGTCTTGCGTGAATATGGCGGTTGTGAGATCGTGGCATTGTGCATGGGGTAGTGGGAGCCTGTTCTGTGATTAGAGGGGTTGAATTGGTGGTCATCAGAGGCGAGGCACACCTCAACCAAATCAAGGCATACACCTAAAAATGCAAGCTTGAGGCGTGTGCCTAGAAGCGTTTTACATCGGATTGGTGTTGAGGTGCGCCTTGAATTGTTTATTTTAAATAGTGCATACATACATGAACCTTTCTCCTCTTAGGAGAAGAATGGCTTTTATCCTCCTAGTTTTATTTTATTTTGGCATCTATGACATTGTATAATTCACCAACTCAAAATCATATTGTTTGCTATGATCTAGAACATAAAACTATATGTAAATTGAATGTCATCTATTTTTGTGATGATTATTTTACATATATAAACGAGGTGAGCTTTTCTCCTTTTAGGTGGAGAATGACTTGGCTCGGCCACAGCTTGTTACCCAATCTATTTGTCTCTCTTTTTTTTGACGGGGATCAAACTCAGCAAAATTAATATTTTATTTCAAGAATTATTAGAGAATGAGAGAAGGGTTGGGTGCCAGAGAGAGAGAGAGCCCAAGAAGAGACATATATGAGATAGAGAAACAAAGCGGAGAGAGGAAGGCTATACTTGTAAATTGCTTGTAATATTCAAGAGTGTTTCATTTATCATACAAACATCCTTTATTTATGAGGACAAATTTTAACATATACAGAAATATCAATATGGAAAGCAAGTAAAAGGGTTGCCAAAATAAATAAAGTTAAATCTTTCATCTTTGACGAATATTTATTAACAAATGCTCTAAATAAGGTATTTTTTATTACATAATGTTGTATAATTAATCCATATAAAGCAGTGGTGACATCAATTATGATGATGAGTTGAGTAACTAAGTCTTGCATCAACTCCCTTAGGGTGTGAGAACTCCTCAAAGAATTGAATAGTATTAGCTGGTGTAAATGGAGATGGTGGTGATAGAACAGATTTATATGCTTCCCTCAGCACACCAAGCAGTAGACAAATCAATGTCCATCAAAGCATGCTTATGAAGTCCTAGGTATAGCAATGGATTGCTAAGTTGGGTTCTTTGAAGCTAATCATTGATCATGTCAATGCTGGTAAAGGGCTTATATGATACTATGACTTTGGTGGTAGTGGCAGAGATAAAAAATATGAGACCCAGAAGTCTTTTTAATTGTTTTTATACGTGCATTTACATTTTGATTATTGATAGTTCTTGAATTTGGTTTATCTATTTTTACTTGTGTGCCATTGCAGATATGTAATGCCGTTGCAGTGGCAAAGATAATGAATGCAACTCTTATTCTACCTGTGCTGAAACAAGACCAGATCTGGAAGGATCAAACGTGAGATTTTCTCTTTTCGATGAGGATGATGTTATACTTATCCAATGTCCATAATATTCATACATGATATAGTGGCTGTATTTGCTTCATCATTAGAATTGTCAATTCAACCTAGTGAATCGGTTCTAAAGGAGTTTGGTTAGTTTCTTTTTACTCATAATTAGTATTCAAATTGCTTTTATGTTATGCTTGTTTTGAAGTTTTGAGTTTGCTTCATCATTCCATCTTTTTGCAATAATGATAGTTATCAATTTTTCTTCTGTTAAAATTATATCATGTATTTGCTAATTGCTCAACTAATTCTTAGCCCTCCAAACATTTGCTTATTTGTTCTAATTTTTCACTTTTGAAGACTTCTTTCTCTTTAAAATTAAATGATATGCAAAATTACATGAGTACATCTCTTTGAATATCCTTGTAGGCTTTTCTATAACCCATACAAAAGGATACATACATAGTGTTGATCCTTTATGTAATCTTCTATGATTATAAACCTCTTAATCTCTCCGTAGTTATTATCCAAGTCATTGCTTATGTTGAATGCTGCCTAGGTTTTGAACTTATTGAATGTAATTAATTGCCTTTGATATCAAATTTACGGATACATCAATTTCCCTAAGACAAATTTTTGTTGAAAAACTTGAATATTGTTGAATGATCGTGGGACTCATAAGTCAATCAATCTTATTAAAAATCTTTGAGGACAAGGATTAAGGATTCCAACCATTGGATAATTCCTTATGATCCTTAGATTAAAATTTGTGAGTCTTCTCTTCTTCTTCTAGCTGATAACCCATCTTGGGGACTTTTTTTCTTTTATTGCAAAAAATATTGATTTGCTTCCATTGCAAGTCATTTGGAGAAGTCTATTTATTTGGAGAAGTCTATTTATACTTCCATACATTTTACAGAATCAAGTAATAAAATTCAATATAGTTTTTTTTTCCTACTTTTCTACATCTATGTATGTGCTATCAAAGCAAAACTAGGGTTTTCGTGTCCGACCTTTATTATTTTTCTTTATCATTTTTTGTCGAGATTCTTCATTTTCTTCGTTACACCATGAATGGAGAAAATCAACTAAAAGAGTACTCTAGGGGCTACAAGCCTCATATTGTCTCGATGAGAGAAATTATTATAAATGATCCTCATCCGGAGCTAAAAGACCCAAAGTTTGTATTCTATGATGAAGCAAATTTCATGGTCATGACATAATTGTAGGATACTAAGATGCCTCAGATCAGTGTGTCGTTTACATTCTTCTCAATTGTGCAAGAAATTTGAGATGCTGTTAAACAAATCTACTTAAAAGTGAAGGATATCGTGATCAAAACTAAAATTTCAACCAAGTAAAATAACTTTATGTTATTGAGTACTTTATTGCAATGAAGATTTATTGGGTTGAATTGAATTTTTACCATAAAATCTCATGATAATTTGCTACGTTGATGCAGTATTTCTCAAGCAATTTGTAAAAAGAAAGAGTGTTTAAGTTCTTCACAGGACTTAATAATGATTTTGATGAAGTTCATATTCAAACATTAAGTGGAGAAAACTTGCCATTACTAAATAATTTTTCTGCTCATATGAGCCAAAGAAGGAAGGATGATAATGCCTGACGTTTCTGTCTATGAAACATATGTTATGAAAACCACCAAAATTTCAAAAAAAGGGACTTGTTGCTACAGACTACTGCTCTAAAGAAGGGAAAAAACTTTCTTTCAAATGCAATCTATAGTGCAAATTTTATAAGAAAAAAGGACACATCAAATAAAATTACTGAAAGCTCCACATAAACCCCTCAGACTATGGTGGAAATAAATGTCATAAAAAATAGTGGGCATGTCTTATCGAATCAGAATGGCACTATCAATAAGAAATTGACAAACTCACTAACTTCAACTATCCAAAAAAATCATTTGCATCATGCTCTCGAGCTCAAAATGTTATGACTTTTGATTCTTGTATTTTCAACGTCTTAAATAGTTCCCCTCACTCTTTGATCGTAGATTTAGGAGTCGCTCATCATATGGTCAACGTTTTCATTTTTTTTTTCAAACCTACAAAATTTGCCTCAACAATAGAAAAATAAAAGTGGAAATATTTTATTTTTATTTTAACATTTATTCTTAATAATTTACTACATGTTTCTCATATTTTAGTAAATCTTTTATTAATCCATAAAATTACTAACAACCACAACTGCAAGGTAATTTTTTTGGTTAATCATTGTATATTTTAAGATCTCACTATGAGAAAGACTAGTTAAATTAGAGAAAATGATGAGTTATATGTTCTTGAAGACGAAGACCGCTTATCATATTTCTTTATTTTCAACCTCAATATGGAAGTCATTTGGGAACATCATTATAGGCTAGATCATCCATCTTTCAAAATCCTATAATATATATTTCCTTTTCTTATTTTGAATATAAATGCAAACAAAAATTATTGTGAAACTTGTGAAGTTTCAAAACATAATCTTGTTTTTTCCTAAAGATGATTTTAGATATTCTATGATTTTTCTAATTGTTCACACTGACATTTAGGGACATTCTAAAATCTTTAATATTTATGGAGCTATAGGATTTGTCACATTTATGAATGGTTGCACTCAAATGACATGAGTATATTTTATCTAATAAAAATCTAATATCAATATTATTGTACACAATTTTACGGCTATAATAGAAAAAAAATCAAGGTATTTCACTAATAATGCTTGTGATTACTTGAATTTCACAGTATCATCTTTCTTTTAAAAAGAAGTTATCATCTACCAATTCTCTTATTCTGACGCCCTCCAACAAAATGGAGAGATAGAAAGAAAAAGTTCTCATATTCTGAAAGTCAACTAGATCATTCACTTCCAGAAGCAATAAAAAGATATTGGGGAGAAGTAGTCTTAACTGGTATATACCCAATCAATAGAATACTTGCAAGAGTGATTGACTTCGAATGTCCTATAAACTATTTGACTGAATTCTTACCTACAAATATCTTCCTTAAAAATTCCTCCATAAATCTTTTGGTGTATTGTCTACGTTGACATCCACAAATAACACACGGATAAACTTGATTCTAAAACTCTCAAATATGTCTTTAATGGCTATTCCTTCACTTAAAAAGGGTAAGAATATTGTCATTCTACCACCAAAAAATTTTGTACTTTAAAATGTGTCACTTATGATGAGAAGCAAAGTTTTTTCAATCAAATTTATCTTTAAGTGAACTCGCAACTGGAAGATAAATTTGTAAAACATCTATCTTTCTTCTTGACATTCTTGTAATGTGAATTTCAAAAAATCCAAACATTATTACCAAGTTTATACAAGAAGGAATAAGTCTAGACAAAATCTCTAGCAAGCTCAAGACTTGAAACAGTTATCAGGTAATAATGATCAACCCATCACTATACATTCTATTTTGCATCTCATCTCCCATGCACATCTTTCAAATAATTTCTCTTACCCATAAAGCCTTCCTTACAAATATCATATATAATTCAATTATAAATCCACTAACTATATTTGAAACACTTAAAAATAAGTATTAGAAGGTTGCCATAAGAAGAGATGAATGCTCTAAAAAAAATCATACTTGGGAAATCATTGAACTATTAAAAGGGAAGAAAATATTAGGATGTAAATGAATTTTTTATATAAAATATAGAGCAGATGAAAAGCTTAGAATGGTATAAAATAAGATTGATAGCCAAATGATATACTCAATCATATGAAATTGATTAAGAAAAATTTTTACTTTGGTTGCAAAAATGAATGCAGTATGCTTCTTAATTTCTCTTGTAGGTAATCGTGTGTGGTTTATGCAATAGAATGATACAAAGAATGCTTTCCTTCAAAGGATTTTGAAGAAGTCTAAATGAATACACCATTTGGATTTTATAATTCTTTCACAATGAATAAAGTGTATAAATTACATTAGGCTTTGTATGACCTTAAACAACCTTTGGGAGTAGCATTTGACAGGTTTACTTAAGCCCTGGTAAAGCTGGATACAAGTAAAGTTAAGGAGATCATACTCTATTCATAAAATTGTGAAATATTTATTAGTAAACATAGGGACTCTTCATCGAGATTTCATGGTCTACCATTTATAAATATTTTTAAAGTCTTTAAAATTGCTGGTTGTAGTAACCTAATACTTATCACTTTGAGAATTTCACGGGGGATTATCTACTTGTTTTTTTTTCTACTGTTACCACTTGATTTATCTTTGCCACCTGTGTTTATTGTTTAGAAGTTTATATGTATTCCTTGTTTTTAATTGTTTGCAGGAAACTTGAAGACATATTTGACGTAGATCATTTCATTGAATACCTTAAGGATGATGTGCGTATTGTTCGTGATATTCCTGATTGGTTCACCGATAAAGCAGAGCTGTTTACAAGTATAAGGTCTTTGCCTAAGCATTTTAGTAGATTGTGCTTTATGTTGGACATATATATGTTTTCTTTTCTTTTTAAACGTTTTGGGGTTTTCCTAATAATTGGGAACATTCTAGGCATATTTTATTTAGAAATTTGTCTGTATAACACTATGATTTGTATGCCGTGAGGAAGAATTGGCTATCTGGGCTTTCTTTTATTTGTAAGACCAATTTGCATATCTTATGGACTTCAACAAGTAATGCACTTCACCGTTGTTTGTTTATTTATTTTTTTTCTTCTGAAACTAAATCTATTTACTTTTCAGAACAAAGTTCTAATCATAAGGTTTTTATCTTTACTATGTCATACTTGAAGTGCTGGACCTCCCATCTAGTGTTATTTAACCAATATTTCTTGCTCCTTGTAAAGACTTGTTTGACCCTGGATTTGATTGATGCAAAGGTTATGATCTCAAAATTTAATAGAACGTTAAATATATCATGGTCCTTGTAACACCTTTCTCCACTGTTTTGTTCGCATGATCTATCGATGATGTAGAGTGATAGTTTTACCATGGGGCCGTGTAGTTCAGTTATTGCATTCATTCTTTATATCTTGTTGAGATAGTTGAAGTTGTTCAGTTTGCACTATGATTCAGTATCGTTAATTGCTACACGTCATTGTTAAAAATAGAGGCGTTGACTTGAAGTTCTTTTTTTGGTAGGCGTACGGTGAAAAACATCCCAAAGTATGCTCCGGCACATTTTTATATAGATAATGTGCTTCCACGGATCAAGGAGAAGAAAATTATGGCTCTCAAGCCCTTTGTCGATAGGCTGGGGTAAGTCCAACATTAGGTTATTTGTTCTTTTATTTTTTGTCTGCTCTAGCATGTTGTGATGTGTGATGAACTTGCAGATCTCTTAACTTTTGTAATTTTTTTTTCTTTACCAGTATGATTGTTATTTAAATTAGAACATAACTTTTTTGAATTACAATACTCTAGGCATTTAGCATCTTTCTTTAGAACAATTTAATAAGAAGCTTCATTTTAATACAAGCATTAGATATAAACCTTTGCCATGCGGATTTCAGGTATGATAATGTCCCTCCTGAAATAAACCGGCTTAGGTGTCGTGTCAATTACCATGCATTGAAATTTTTACCAGAGATTGAAGAAATGGCTGATCTCCTAGCAGTAAGGATGAGAAATCGGACTGGAAGTCCAAACCCTTACATGTAACCAGTGGTTTGATATCCTTTTTCTTGTAAAGCTTATCTGTTCAGATTATCATTTTCATCAATATCTTTTGTTTATATTATTGACTCGTTTTTTTTCTCACAGGGCGCTTCATCTGAGATTTGAGAAGGGAATGGTTGGTCTTTCATTTTGTGATTTTGTTGGAACAAGAGAGGAAAAGGCCATGATGGCAGCATACAGGCAGAAGGAATGGCCAAGGCGATACAAGGTATTTGAGAATTTTAACTAACTAATTCTATCATAAATAGGGAATCATATGATGATATGAAAGGCTGATATATGGTGCTTTTCTGATATCTGTTTGCAGAATGGGTCTCATCTTTGGCAGCTTGCATTGCAGAAGCGAAAGGAGGGACGTTGCCCTCTGGAGCCCGGTGAGGTAGCTGTTATTCTACGTGCCATGGGATACCCAAAGGAAACCCAGATTTATGTTGCATCGGGTCAAGTGTATGGTGGGCAGAACCGTATGGCTCCTCTAAGGAACATGTTCCCAAATTTGGTAAATTCTTCTACTTGGATTTTCAGACCATATCTTAGTTACGTAGAAGTTGTCCTTCATTTAGTACTTTATCGTGTCTTTCAAAAGTTACTCCACAGATTAAAGATGATATTATCAATCCTAGTTATAACGGCTTGTTTTTTTAAAGGATATTTAGTTTTGATATTCTACTACTTTTATACATTTTTTATTTTTTTAAGAGTAAAAGGATCAAAATAGTCTCTCAAACTCTTTGTGAGAGACTAAAATAGTCCCCAATTTTTTGAGGGACCAATTTGGTTCTTCAACTCTTTAAAATAGGATATTTTTTATCTTAAAATCTAATGTTGGAGTTAATGGTGTTAAATGTAAGGATATTTTGGTCATTTTTAATTAAATATTTATTAAATATAATTTTCAAGTAATTATAAATTAAAAAAATAGTAAACATGTCTTTAGTAAAAAAACCAGTGCATCAGATCTCATTAGAATTTCGCAGTTAAGTGTGCTTGGGCGAGAGTAGTATTAGGAGGGGTGACCTCCTCGTGTTGCACCACTAACACTGCCATTGTCAGGTCTTAAGTCTTTGATGAGAAAAGTGGAGGGTTCCGTTAGGTAGTCGACGACCAGCATAAAACTTGTCGAATAATCATGACATGAATCCTTTAATACATTGTGATAATGCTAGGGTGTTCCCTGGAAGCGACGTGTTGTATGACCTGAATATAGTGAGAAGTGTGCAAGGGCCGCGACATCGGCGCCTGGATGCAATGTTAAATAGGCAAGGGTTCCCACATCATGGACGGATGTGGGCAAAGAAGCTAGTCCATAAAATTAAAATTAGGTTAGGATCGTGGAATTTAGGTTCCCTTACAGACAAATTAATGGAATTAATTGATATTATGATTTATTAGAAGATAAATATTTATGCATTTAAGGAACTAACTAGGTGGGAGAGAAGGCTAAGGAGATTGATAGTTTAGAGTTTAAACTTTGATATTCTAGTAGGAGTCGTACTAGAAATGGTGTAGATGAGATTATAGATAATAGTTTGAAAGATAATGTTGTAAAAATTGATACAATTGGTGATAGAATTATAGCTTTGAAGATTATTATTAATGATAAGATTATTAATATTATAAATGCTTATGCTCCTCAAGTTGGTTTAAATATGTGCTCAAAATTAAAATTTTGGAATGAGAAGAATTAATACAAAAGATTCTTCTTAATGAATGAGTTTTTATTTGGGGGGGATTTAAATTGACATGTTGGTAGAGAGGTAGAGGATTTTAAAAACATTCATGATGGCTATGGGTTTGGAGTGACTAATGAAGGCGGTAATACTATATTAGATTTTTCTCGTAGCTTATGATTTTGTTATTGTTAATACCTTATTTAAGAAAAGAGATGAGTATCTAATCATTTATAAGAACGAATATAGTAAAACGTAGATTTATTATTTTCTTGTAAGAAAAATAGATCATTTAGATTGCAGAGATTGTGTAGGGGTAGAATATGAAAAATATAGTATATCGTTGTTTTAGGATTAGATGGTGGCATTTAAAGAACTCTAACAAAAATATCTTTAAGAGTAAGATTCATGATCTTAAGATTTTGTCGGTGCATGAGGAAGTTAATGTTATATGGGAAATTATAGCTTTTAATATTAAGAATGTTACATGTACATGTAGTATATTAGCTTTTAATGATAACAAATAAGTAATAAAAATAGAAGCAAAAGCTTCTAATAGTAAAAATAATTAATGGTGGAATCAAAATGTACAAGAAAAAGTAAAAAATAAAAAGCTCTGTTATAAAAATTGGTTTAGATGTAAAAATTCTTAAAATTGGAAAAGATATGAAGTTGCCGTAAGAAGTCTAAGAAAGCATGCTGCGATGTAAAGACTTTAGCTTTTAATGATTTATATAATAGATTAGATACTAAAGATGGCAAAATATATATGTATAAGCTAGTCAAACAAAGAGACATGAGTAGTAAGGATTTAGTTAAAGTGAAGTGCATTAATGATGAAGATCAAAAAGTATTTTTTTAGAAGAGGATATTCAACAAAGGTGGATGAGATATTTTGCTAAGCTTTTCAATGAAGATTGTGAACATACGATTGATTTTATTGACTTTAACACTTGAAAAATAGAGATTTTTATTTTTTTCGTCGTATTACTAAAATTGAAATTAGAGAGACTTTAAAGAAAATAAAGTGTGAGAAAACTATTGGACGTGATGATATTCCAATAAAGGTGTGGAAATGCTTAGGAGATGAAGGAATTTCTTGGCTTATTAAAATTTTTAATATTATTTTGAATACTAAAAAGATGCCAGATTTGTAGAGAATGAGTGTGTTGATTCCTATCTTTAAGAAGAAATGTGATGCACAAGATTGTGCAAATTATAGAGGAATTAAGTTGATGTGTTATACTTTAAAACTATGGGAGAGTTATGGAGCATAAGTTACAAAATGATACTAATGCTTCTAAAATCAATTTGGATTCATGCCGGGTAGGCTTACTATGAAAGTCATACATTTATTGAGAGGTTTGATAGAGAAGTACAGAGAAAAAGGAAGATCTTTATATGATATTTATTGATTTAGAGAAAACATATACGTGAAAAGGTTGGAGTAGCTCCTCTAGTAGATAAGATTAGAGAGAGTCGCCTTAGATGGTATGATCACATAAAACGACGACCTTCATATAACGCGATTAGGAGAGTAGATGTATAAGATTTAACCTATGTTAAGAAAGATAGAGGTAGACCTAAAAAGACTTGGTTAGAAAATATTAGAAACGACCTTTTTTACTAGATTTAAATGAGAATTTGACTCTTAACTAGATACAATGGAGAAAAAGGATTCACGTAGCCGACCCCATGTAGTGGGATAATGGCTTGATGTTGTTGTTGTTTCTTTAATAAAAAATAATAATAACTTTAGTCATATTTTATAAAATATGATCGGTAAAAATAGGTGTGACTAACTTAAAAATACCTTCTTATGTTTACATTTGATTTCTCTAAATTAATAAATATCATATTTAATAAAATATGACAAATTTTTTTAAATTAAAATTAAAATTTTTTTTTTATTAAAGAAATGTTTAATATTTTTTTAAAATGTAATTACTTGAAAATTATATCTAATAAATATTTAATTAAAAATGACTAAAATACTCTTACATTTAACATCATTAACTCCAGCATTAAATGTTAGGACAAAAAAAAAAAAATTCCATTTTAAAGAGTTGATGGACCAAATTGGTCTCTCAAAAGAGTTGGGGACTATTTTGGTCTCTCACAAAGAATTGCGGGACCATTTTGGTCCTTTTCTCATTTTATTTAATTTTAATCCAAGGATGGATACTAGATAGTTATCCTTGTTGGAATAGAAGTTTTGTGGTGCATACGTTGAGGTTGTTAAACCCATTGAAAGGTATCTTTGAGTCATAGTACTACTTGAAATAAGATTCCTTATTCCTAAGCTCTTTAATAAGGCTTGCTAATCCATGACTAAAATACTCTTATATTTAACACCATTAACTCCAACATTAGATGTTAGGACAAAAAATATTCCATTTTAAAGAGTTGAGGGACCAAATTGATCCCTCAAAAGAGTTGGGGACCATTTTGGTCCCTCACAAAGAGTTGAGGGACCATTTTGATCATTTTCACATTTTTTTAATTTTAATCCAAGGATGGATACTGGATAGTTATCCATGCTGGAATAAAAGCGCATACATTGAGGTCGTTAACCCATTGAAAGGTATCTTTGAGTCATAGTACTACTTGAAATAAGATTGCTTATTCCTAAGCTCTTCAATAAGGCTTGCTAATCCATGACTAAAATACTCTTATATTTAACACAATTAACTCCAACATTAGATGTTATGACAAAAAATGTTTCATTTTAAAGAGTTGAGGGACCAAATTGGTCCCTCAAAAGAGTTGGGGACCATTTTGGTCTCTCACAAAGAGTTGAGGGACCATTTTGGTCCTTTTCTCATTTTTTTAATTTTAATCCAAGGATGGATACTGGATAGTTATCCATGCTGGAATAGAAGTTTTGTGGCACATACGTTGAGGTCGTTAACCCATTGAAAGTTATCTTTGAGTCATAGTACTACTTGAAATAAGATTGCTTATTCCTAAGCTCTTCAATAAGGCTTGCTAATCCATGAAAGTTGCTGTTGCCACGAGCAGTTTATTTGTAAAATTAGCTAACAGTTCTTATCTTGTTAATAAGAAAGTTGTAAAATCAGGTGGTTCTGAATGACATCATGGTATAACACCATGCATCATGCATAATATAATGGATATTTGTTTTGATTCCAACTTTGTTCTTTAAGCATGGATCATCTTCATCAAATTGTTCGCATTGTTTGTCATATTGCCATTTTACTCCTTACATTCTTCTGTAATTTGTTGTATGCTACTTGATTAAGCACTAATCTTAATGCATTTCAGAATTGGAAACATTTGAATTCAAATTTGGAATAATCCAAATTTTGATTTCAGCAAATTTATAGTCAAACTGAATGTTTCGACAAGATGGACCCAATGATAAAAAATGATTTGATTAGTCTAAATTAGCATAAATCATGCATTTAAATAATAGTTAAAAACTTCATGACATTAATTGAGAGACCACTTGATTTTCAAATCTTGAATGCTTATGGTCAAATTGAGCGTATCGATGATACAAATTCAACAAGTTTATGATTGTTAAATTTTGACATCATTTAGGTGCTTAAAATGTTGAAAGAACATTCTATGATCAAAGGAATCAATACGGACCGTCCGATGAAGTGCTTTGAATTTTTGCTATATTTATGAGTGTGCCCCTCTAAAAAATTATAACTAGACCTCCGCTACATATATGAAGGGGATTAGGGACGCAATATTGGAGATAGTTGAGCGGCTTAAATAATTCTAGAGCACTTGATTGCTGCTGTCGCAGCACTGAACGACTGCCAATATCAGAAAATGACTCGACTATCACCATCATATCATTGCCTGATTGTGTCTCGGAACATTGTTCTATCACCGCCATCGGACCATTGTTGTCAGACAGTCGTCATCGAAAATTGCTCGTTTGCCGCCATTAAAACACTATTGGACCTTCGATTTTGGACCACCTCGGGGCTATTGCCATCTGACCATTAGTAGATCATCGCCATTGGACCACCGATGGAATTGTAGCTGTCAAACCATTGCTCTTCTGTCGCCAATGGAACACTACCTGACCAATATTGTTGGACTTTTGCTGTCAGGCTATCGCCCAACTATGGTCAATTAACCATCATAGTCCCACTTCGACCCATCGATCCCTATCACATGCTACAATTCTCTGATCATTATCACCCAATAGTGATCTCTTTACTATAACCCTTCGACCATCATTGCTTGATTACGACCCTTTGATTATTATCGTTTGATTACGTTCCTTTTGTCATAGTTACCCAACAATGATTTTTCGATTATCATTCTCTAGCTACAGTCCATCAACCACTATTGTGAAACCCCTTAAGTAAAAGAAGCTAAATTCTTAGACATCAAGACGTCTTTTGGTGTAATGGTCGGAATTTCATTTAAGAAACTTCGGAGTTGAGCGTGCTCATCCCAGAGCAATTCTTGGATGGGTGCACCATCTATTGGGCAGTTACACTAACATGATAAAATCGTGAGGCTCTTAGGCCAAAGAGGATAATATATCGATAGTTAATAGTTTGGACCGTTGCAAATGGTATCAGAACAATACACCAATCAGAAGATGGGAACTAAGTGTTATACAAGACAAAGTGCTACGCCATGGGAGCCACCTCTTGAACACTGTATGGGATAAAGTGCTATGTGACATGAGCCACCACTTGAACTTGTAGGGGCCACCTCTAGAATCCTATCTGCTTGATGGATGATTTTTGGATAAAGATGTTGATGAGGATGTTAGTTACTTAAGTGGGGGAGATTTTGAAACCCCTTAAGTAAAAAAGATTAAAATCTTAAATATCGAGGCACCTTTTGGTGTAATGGTTTAAATACTATTAAAGAAACTTTGGAGTTAAGTGTGCTCATCCCTGAGCAATTCTTGGATGAGTGATCTATTAGGAAGTTACATTAACAGGACAAAACCGTGAGGCTCTTAGGCCAAAGCGGATAATATCTCGATAGTTAAGAGTTTGGATTGTTACAAATGATATCAGAGCAATGCACCAGCCAGAAGATGAGAATTAAGTGTCATACAAGACAAAGTGCTATGCCATGGGAGCCACCTCTTGAGTCATGTATGAGACAAATTGCTACGTGATGGGAACCACCACTTGAACTTGTAGGGGCCACCTCTAGAATCCTATATGTTTAGTGGATGATTCTGGGATACAGATGCTGACGAGGACGTCAGTTACTTAAGTGGGGGACATTGTGAAACCCTTTATGTAAAGATAAGCTAAACTCTTAAACATCGAGGCACCTTTTGGTGTAATGGTCATAATTTCATTTAAGAAACTCTGAAGTTAAGCATGTTCATCCCAGAGCAATTCTGGAATGCGTGAACTACTGTGAAGTTACACAAACAGGACAAAATTGTGAGGCTCTTAGACCAAAGCGGACAATATCTCGATAGTTAAGAATTTGGGCTGTTACAACTATCTCTAACTAGTCACCTTTGTTTGATTACGGTCTTTCGACCACGATCGCTCGACTGTGGTCCTCTGGTTATCATTGCTCGATCAAGGTCCTTCAACAACCATTGTTCTACTACGATCCTCAACCATTGTTGCATGTGTATGATATTTTAGCCATCATTGTTCGAGTACGATCCTCTGGCAACTTATGTCCACCGACCACTGTCATCTGATTTTGGGCCATTGACAACTGTCGCTTAGTTGCGATTATCCAACCACCACTCGCCCAACTATAGTCCTTTAACTACTGCTGCTCGATTATGATTCTTAGACCACTATTGTCCGACTATGATTATTCGAAAACTGTCGCCCGACTATTATCCTCCAACCACCATCTCTAACGATAACCTCCCGACCATTGTTGCCTGACAATGGACTCTTGATTATTATCGCCCAACAAGTCCTCTAACCACTATTGCTTGACTACGATCTCTCACCACTATAGCTAAAATTTGGTCCTCTAGTCACCTTCGCCTAATTATTGTTCTCTAGCTAGCATCACCCAACTTACGTCTTCCAACCATCATTTCCCGACTATAGTGTCCCAACCACGGTCGTGCGACTACTGTTCTTTAGTTTTCATCGCTTGATTAAGGTTCTCCACCCCCCGTCACTCGACTCAATCCTTTGAGCACCATCGCCTAACTACGTTCTTACGATAACCACCTGCCAACCATGATATCTTAACCATTGTTGTACATCTATAGTTCTCAAGCCACGATTGTTCAACTACAGTCTTCCAACCACCATCGATCGGCTACAATCTCCTAAACACCATGCTCGTGACCTTTATTGACTTACAATAATCCTATGACCACCTTTGCCTGACTAGGGTACAACCACACCCTTGAGTATAACTTTCTGACCATTATTGCACGATTACTATCTCCTGCTGATCGTTACCCAACTTTGGTTCTCTGACTAAAGTTGTCCGACTATGATCTCTCAGCCACCATTATTGACTATGGTCCTCCGACCACTTTTGCTCGACTACAGACTCTAGACACCATTGCCGAATTATGGTCCTTTGGTCATTTTCCCTTATGCCAATGCTAACACCAATGCCAGCTTGCTTTGTTGCATACTATCACCTATAAGGTTCATGCACGCCGTTGTCTCAAGGGTCAACAATTGTCAACTTTGTCGTTGCTAACATCAACGCACACCATTGTCTAGAAGGCTGATGCACATCCTCGATTCCAACACAAACTCTCTACATCAACATCAAGATTTATACTGGACCTCTTGGGCACCAGTCTCTTTTGTTTAAAGAAGAATGACCAAACATGCGACAAATATTCTCTTAAAAAAACTCCAATGCTTCAAAGTTCTTTCAATCTTTTACAGTTAATGTGATGCAATCGAAAGATTGCAAAACTAGTAGAAGAACCCCCGGTCACAAAAAGAAACAAACACGTTCCTTATAACTTGAAATAAAAGGACAAACAACACTTTAAACATATCATGACATTACAAACTTAAATAAGACATGAAAATATCTAAAGAAGCTTTTCCTGATCGAGAAGAAAGATACAAATGGCGTTGAACTTGCGGAGAGAAGAAAGCGGTAAGAAGCCTGAGACAAAATAGAGGACAAGCTCGCAAGCTTTCCCAAGAAGAAGAGAAAAGTAATGGAACATGCTCGCAAGCTTTTCCAAGAAAACCCTCAAGTTTTGGCTTTCCAAAAATCATCCATAAAACTCTCTTTATGCTTACAAAACATCACATTTATATAGGAGAAAAGGAGCAGTCAAACAACCCAAATCCACCTCCAACTGAGCCCTCAAAACAAGGGAAAATGGAAGGCCAGCAGGCAGTCCAGGAGCAGCACCGGAAGAGCCACACAGGGAACTGGAAAGGCAGCTACGGGAGACAGGAACGGGCACAACAGGGAACCGGAACAGGCAGCCAAGGGGAGACCGAAATAGGCGGCCACAGGGGAGAAGAACCAGCCATAGGAAGAGCCAGGCGGGGGAAAACCGAAGGGCCACAAGTGGGGGAATGAACCTTAATTTACACTAATTTATAAGCTCAAAAGAAACATCAGCTCAGTATTAATCAACTGAAGCATAATAGCTCCCAAAAACATAGCAAAAACAGCACAGCCAAGCCCAAATCGAGAAGGAACCAGCAGCCCAAGATTTTGGCATATGATTTGACCCCCTCTTTGCCTACATCATAATGGCTACTATATTGTATCAACGTTTCCCCCAATTATAAGTGTATTATTTGTAATCAGTAACACATTAGTTTAATCTTTCAATTAATTTAGATCTGATGGTTTTTTCATTTTTAGGGTTTTCATGTAAAACTCTTGTATTTTTTTATAGCTTATCTTCTATTTTTTGTGTGTTGAACCTTCATATAAAATTAAAATATTAAATTATTTCTCTAGTCATGCATATTCTGGTGCGTGACAAGAGTTTTTTTTTGGTATCAAAATTGCTAGTGTTTCTATTGGAAATCTGAGAATGCATCGATTAGACATTTCACCTTAACATCAAAGCAGCATATCGGCATTTATTTTACTAACTTGAGCGTTAGCTTAGTACGTGAATTTTTATCCCATTTTGGTTCCAGGTCACTAAGGAGGAATTAGCCAGCACAGATGAACTAAGTGGTTTCAGGAAGCATGTAACCAGTTTGGCTGCCCTGGACTTTTTGGTTTGCCTGAAGTCGGATGTTTTTGTCATGACCCATGGCGGCAACTTTGCAAAGCTGATCATAGGTGCTCGGAGGTACATGGGGCACCGGCTCAAGTCCATAAAGCCAGACAAGGGGCTCATGTCAAAATCCTTTGGCGACCCTTACATGGGATGGGCATCATTTGTCGAAGATGTGGTCATCACTCACGAGACACGAACTGGTCTCCCCGAAGAGACCTTCCCTAACTATGATTTATGGGAGAATCCTTTGACACCATGCATGTGTAGAGCTTGATCTGTGGCTCTTTTCATGGTACGCATCTGCTCTGCACATCCTAACTTCATCCAATTTGCTGATGCTCTCTACGCCTAGTTTCTCTTACTGTTTTTTGTCATATTTTTGACCTCACTTTTTCTCCTTCTTCTTAATTTGTTGTATCCTTTTGCCTACGAACTGATAGATCGATTGCTAGAAAAAATTTAGTAAGCTGTTTAGGTATGAAATTATGCTCTTTTTTTTTTTGGGCAATGATTCTTTTATATTTTCCAAGGGAATCAAACCTTTTTTATTGTAAAAATTACGTTTGCTTGATGGTGGTCTTACTGTTATATATTCATGTTTGTTTTTGCTTTGAAGACTCACTAATCTGGCCAATGAAAGTGACAGAACTTAACTGACAAGAAAATGCCGAGGAGCTTTATTGGAATTCTCTGTCACCGATGGGTAGGATCTCTATCTCTATAATCTGTTACTTTTGGAAATCTGCAAGGGTGTAAGCTAGCTTAGCATGAGTGAGCTACTTTCATTAGGACATATTTGGGCTCAGTTCATTAATTCAAGCACCTATTACATCATTTTATACATGTTAATGTTCCAAAATCTCTTTTTAAGCTCCGTTTTAATTAATTCATGAAGCTCATATTCCATTTATTTGCACTTGCTTAGACTAGTGAACTGATCTTGAGTTGAATCATTAGGGAACTTGAATGCACTGAACACAAATTGATTATCAACTAGCTCAATTTTAATGTAAAGATCGTTGCTTCTGTTTATGTCGTATATGAAACAAATATGTTCAAGCTTGATTTTTATTTTCTTAACTGGAAATCAATAGCGAATAATTGAGTGCTCATGCTGCTTATTGAAAAGCACATTAGCTGTATGGAAAGATTAAGCTTTTTAACTGCCTCAGAAACCATAGGGTCCATTCTAAATTGTATGAGAGATACCACTTCAAATACCTCCTGATGTGGTTAGCGGTGAAAAGGAAAAAGATAGCAGCTCAAACAAAGAAACAGATAAAAGGCAAAGGTTTTTCTTTAGTAATATATTTCCTGCCTTTCTTCCGTCCCTTCCCCTTACATTTATCCTATGCGATCAAGCTTTCACATTCCAGCTTGCTGAAAATAGTAGCATAACTGAAAAAAAGGTAATACCGTACGTCAGTAACGAAACAAAGGTAATATTAAAAGTGATGGTTGCATAAAGAGACAATGACAACTAAAACAGATAACGGTGAAATAAAGGGCTAATTCATGTTACTATGTGATGCACTCAGCATCTCCTATGCTGAAAAAATAGAACCACATAAGATGAAATGTCACATCAGGCGTGCATTAATCTTATAGGTGAATTAATGATGTTAAGATGAAATGTCTAATCGATGCATTTTCCTTGATCCGTGGCATGGGAAACTGAAGTTTGAGCGTACTTTTATTAATAGCTTGGTTGTCTAAACACATCTTCCAGCTACCATTCTTCTTTGGGACAAGCAACACTGACACTGCACATGGACTCAAACTGGGTTGTATAAATTGCTTGGCTAGCAATTCATCAAGTTGTTGCAAAATGACGTGCTTTGTCGGTCTCATTTGGTAGTGAGGTAAGTTTGGAAGAACTTCACCTGGAATATTTATTTGGACACTCGTTCAACTTGTGTCTGCCACAGCTTGTTGTTCTTCCGATTTTGCATCTAAGAAGTGTAACTGTTGTCTTTTAGGACGCTCGTTCGACTTGTGTCCAGGTTGTAAACAACAAAAATATTTAATTGTGGTAGGTCTCACAAATGGATTTTTCTTCGTTGAAGCGGATCCCTCCTGTTGGTCCGAAAGTTTGTTTACCCAAAATAGGCTGTTGTCTTGATGTGTTTGTGAGCTGTTCAACACTTGGTCGGTATAAGAGTACAGTTTTCAAACCACGAGTGAATTCAATTTAAGATTTGAGAGCAAAATTGGCTGCTTGAGACAGAGACTATAGTGAATTAAGCTCTAATTTATCTTGAATTGCATCTTTAAGGACACCAATATACCTTGTTACCAGCTTATTAGTATTCTCACTATGATTGTTCCTTGTGCTGAGACAGTGAAATTCTTCTGTGTACTCACGGTTATATGACCTTGAGCACAATGTCGGTATTCTAGATACAACATTTGTTCAAAATTTGTAGGCAAAAAATAGCCACGGAGGAGTTGTTTCATTCTAACCCAGATACAAACCAGTTCTCGCCGTTCACGCATGTGTGTTTGTAGTAGTTGTAGCCACCTGGCACAAGCACCTCCCTTAAGCTGAGACGCCTCACACTTGTTTTTCAGGTTCAGTTTTCATATACTAAAAAAAGTCTCTACATATCTCTTCCAATTCAAATAATCCTCTATATGCAGCCTTCCGTTAAAAAAAAAAAAAAAAAAGAATATCGAGTTTCACACGACACTCACTGTGGGCCTCTGGGGTCAATCATACCCTCCAGCTCTCCGGCTTTGAACATGGTTGATCGGAAGGTATCCCCATTGTAATCTGACAACGGCTCTTTATTCAGATTGCCAACATCGTCTTCTGAATTAGAAATTTCATATGTGATATGTTATCAGCGAAGAAGGAAAAATATTTGCAGCTCAAGCAAAAGAAAAACAGATAAAATGCAAAGGTTTTTCTTTAGTAATGTATTTCCTACCTTTCTTCTGCCTCTTCCCCTTACATATATCCTCCTATGCGATCAAGCTTCCACATTCCAGCTTGAAATAGTAGCATAACAGAAAAAAAAGGTTATATATGAAGTGGTGGCTGCATAAAGAGAGAATGAAAACTAAAACTGATGAAGGTTAAATAAAGGGCTAATTCATATTACTATATGTCTGTAACTTATCTTGTACCTTTTTATTTATAATTAAGTTTATACCTTATTTTTAGTTAATAAATGATTTAAAAAATGCGCTGCGCAAGTTTCCTATCAGTTGCCAGCTTTTGTTTTAAAATATCCTATTGATAGAAAAGTTTGTGATCACAGATTTGAAACAGTTGGCTTCATTTGCAGCTGGGTCTGTGTTGTACTAACTTTGGTTTGGTTCCTCTTATCTGATCAGATCAATAGTTTTCACTGAGAAATATTGTACTAATTTTGAACACTTTTTTATTGGGTCAGGTAACCTGATGTAGAGATACATCAGGTATCCAATAAAAAAATGTCACATGCACTTACTTTTTTGTTTAAAGTTGAGTGTTTTTTGTTTAAAGTGCATGTGGCATTTTTTTATTGGGTACCTGATGTATCTCTACATCAGGTTACTTGACCCAATAAAAATTCTCGGCTCGGAGGCACGTACGAGCCCAATTTTGTACACTCGAGCACTTCGGGTTCCCTCGGCACTTCAGCATGCTTCACATAAAAAAGGGATATT
This sequence comes from Dendrobium nobile, assembly GCA_022539455.1. Classification (NCBI taxonomy): domain Eukaryota; kingdom Viridiplantae; phylum Streptophyta; class Magnoliopsida; order Asparagales; family Orchidaceae; genus Dendrobium; species Dendrobium nobile. The sequence goes on along the minus strand of CM039726.1, from coordinate 79,941,378 downwards.
CACTAGGCAATTTTATTTTTGAAAAAAGTAGTATTTTGAATGAAATTATCAAGAAAATATAAGCAATATTAAATTTAAAAATAAAATAAAATAAGAATCCCATCGTATCCATCTATAATTTATTCGAAAATCGACATTTGGGGTATAATATATTCATTTATTGGGGGAATCATGCGGTTTTAGTATTACGGGAAATCTTTTAAAATATTATACATTTTCTTTAAGCTTGTCATATCCGCCACAACAACAATTTTGACTGAATAGAGGGGAAATTTTTTTGATTTTTTGAATTATTTTTTAAATAAATTGTTAATATTACTTTTTTTTAAAACAGAAATTTTTTATAATGCTTTAAAAAGCAATTAAAAATTTGTTACAAATGAAGCATTAAATTTCATTTGAGATATTTTTTTTATTATTCTTTAAAATAAATTTTTAATAAAAAATTTTTAGTTCAAAAATTAAATAATTATTTTAAAAAATAACAACAAAGTTATCCCATTTAATACAATACGACAATATTGTCTTAGCCCATATTACGATATAGCATTTGGTATCTTTTGGGCTTATTGTTTCTATTTTAAAAATAAAATAATGATTTAATTCCTTACAGATGGGCCCAACAAACTAGGTGGGCTTACAAATGTAGGCCCTTCACTACATCTCTTTTTAAAACTCCGCATGCGACGTTGTTCGCAGTGAAGTGGCGAACAGCCACCACTTCGCATGTAGCACGTCGACACGTACCCCCTGCACTCTCTACTTAACTCCACTCCGCTCCGATATCACAAGAAACTCCAAAGTCCAAACCCTAGCCAGATTCCAACAATGGCGTCTTCGTCTTCCGAAGAAATGAGTAAGAAAAAGATGAAAGTGTCTGTCGGCTGTTGGCTGAGAGAGCGAAGAGTTCGAGATATTGTGCGCGAGAAGCGCCGCCTCGTTGAGGTGCCATACAACGCCACCCTGTCCTCCACCGTCAATGCCCTGCTCGCTAACAATGTCGTGGCCGTGCCCGTTGCTGCGCCTCCCGGGCGGTACATTGGCGCCGGTGGCTCGATGATTCTGGAATCTGATCCGGCGACCGGCGCCGTCAGGAAGCAGTACATAGGCATCATCACAATGCTAGATGTCCTAGTCCACATCGCAGGCGACGAGCCTGTCGGAGCTGACTGTGAGGTTGATTTGGATAGGACGATGGCATCGCCAGTGTCTTCTGTTATTGGACACTCTCTCGAGGGGCTTACGCTGTGGAGTCTCAATCCTAACACAAGGTGTTCTTTTATCTTTGTTAAATTTTATCTTAATCGGAAATTAAAATTAATTTTTGCAACGTGAAGTCAATTCCATTTGTGTTCGATCTATAGTACAAAAGCATGAATAGTGCTGTACAAAACGTTAGTTACCTAATTTTCTGTCCTATAGAATGAATACAAAAGTAGACACAACTCTCCTTGGCCTATTGGTTGAGAGCTTAGGCTTCCAACCAAGAGATCCAAGGTTCGAGTCTATGTGTCTGTGTTGTGTGTGAGTTTGCCTTAAATGGCCTAAATGTCCCAAAAAAAAAATACAAAAGTAGTGCTGCAGGTGACGTTGATAAGACCATTTATTATAAAAAACTGGGTAAGCTTATATTTTTATTTGTAACACTTCTAAAGTAAGTCATCTAGAATACTTTAAAAAATCGCATATAAATCGTAGGAAATGCACGTTTCTATATTTTCAAGTTATTTTCTTAGGACATGTGGTCTCATGTTGAGGTAGCTGATCCAAAATAAAGTTAAAGGCAAGCACTGAGTAGAATCAATTAAATTCTGTTTCTAAAGTCATAATTTTATGAACTAGCTTCATTTTGTAATAGATTATTACAAAATGATTTTAGCTCAATTATTGCACACTTGATTGATTCTTTAAACAAGAGAGATTTAATTATTCTTTGAAAAGGCTTTTGAAAGGATAAAAACAAAAATGATTGGATCTCATAATTTTATTAAGGGGCTATTTGATTTGTGGTAAAAGTGTTATAAAATATTTCAAATGCAGAGGTTTTGAAAATATTGATGTTTGGTTTGAAGTAAAAGAAACACAAAGTACAATTTTGAAGTAGAATAAATTTATCATCTAGGTCGTTGTTAAAAATGTGGATTTTATGTTAGGTCTACCAAAAAACTCACATGGGCACGATTCTATAATGGTGATAATAGATTGTTTTACAAAATAACACACTTTACACCTTTCCATGAAGCTGCTTAGTATGGATTTCTCCTAATTTAGATTGACTTACCTGCATATATAAATTTGAGGCCTGAAGTTTCTAATATTGCCTCGACAATAACTTTCTATAGGCTTATCACGTGGTTATTTTGGAATTCTGAAGTAGGTTTGATGCTTTTTGGAACGAGCTAGAAAATCATGCACTCCTTGTCATCAAAATTATTGTAGAACTAGATTAAATGAAATAATATATGGGCCTACATATCTAACAGAGTCCTAGATGGGGTAGAACCTGATACCACCACGTGGTGGGTTTCCCTTCATTAATTAATTTTAAAAAAATGCAGGAATGTTCTGGGCAACATCAAGACCCTTTTCCTTGATCATGATTAAAAGTTTTGTTTGATTTATCTGGACCATTGTGTTTAAAGAAAGCAAAGGAACTCCTAATGCTGAGCAAAATGTTTACACTTATAACAATTGACTATAGATGTTCCTCTCACATTCTGAGGCTAGGCTTCTCAAAGGGTCAAAAAGGCCTTACCTATTTATTAAGGATTAATCATAGCGTTACCTTGAACTGACTGGAAGATGTTGAACCACTTGGGTCTTAGAATCTTCTTCTCATAACCACTTCCTATCATTATTGGATTGCAAAAAATTAGACTGGCATACCTGAATACTGTCCGCTGTGGATTTTTCAAGCCTAAGTGGGCACGTTACAATGGCTGATTGCCTTGTTGGTGGTATGGTTTTTGTCTGGCTATTGTAGAAGTGGAAGAAATAAGAAGAGTGGCCATGATGCTTTTTTTCTTACCGAGGTTCGAAGGAGTGACCCATATGTCAATGGCTGGAAGGTCAATGGACGTTCTCCAGGTTGAGATCATCAAGAATTATCGGTAGGCTGCTTGCATAGGATTTTAAACTACAGAAACTATACATTCCCCAACTTCAAAGAATAAATTTTCAAAATTGATGTTTCAGTAATTAACTTATTATTATCACTTTTAACTAAATATATTAATTGAAAATGCATCTCAAGCTAATTTGGTCACTTGCAGCATCCTAGATTGCATGGAAACATTCAGCAAAGGAGTGCACTGGGCGCTGGTTCCTGTAGAGAGCCAAGCAGACGATGAAATTGCAGTGGAGCTGGTCAAGGCTTCACCTGGATATAGAATGCTTACACAAATGGATTTCTTGAGTTTTCTGCAAGCAAATATGAATGAATTGAAGGACATTACGATACACAGTGTTGGAGAATTGGAGGTAGTCAATAAGAATGTTTTTGCAATAACCAAAAATACAAAGGTCATAGATGCCATCAGATCAATGAGGAGTTATTCCCTAGGTACTATTCCTGTTATTTCTGCAGATGCTAGCGATGATTCAGGGGAGGAAACAATACTTCAAGATGTAAGAGATCTAATCTTAGCAGATTTTGCTTGTTAGCCTTTTTCAATAATAATCGAGTTGGGTATTCAAATGGAGATGCTTCTAGTAAATACTAATAGTGTCTATTTGACATTTGATCTTTTATTTATACTTGTTTTCTATTTTTTGAATATTAGAATTTTGGGAATTACTGCTGCCTACTTTATATTACTAAAACTTTAAGCTACAGTAACACTCTTGAAGGGCCTGGGTAAAAAGATACGAGGATCTGTGCAACTTCCATAGATACTATTTTGAGGGATTCACATATCTTTCATGTCCTGGAACTGAACTTATTTCGTTCTACGTGTACAACATTGTAGGGGAGAGGAAGGAGTCTCATCGACGCATTCTCAATAATAGATCTACAATCATGCTCTATTGCTCAGCTCCAGTCCATGCTGAATGTCACTGTTATGGAACTCAAAGAACGAGTTTCGGAAATCACAGCTTCAACTGCAGGAACTGTAGAAAAACAAAGTCAGAAACTCATCACCTGCCATTCTGAGACCACGCTTGCTGAGGTGATCACTGAGGCGGCTTTGGCTCATGTTCATCGGGTTTGGGTTGTAGACGAGCAAGGGCTTCTGAGAGGCTTTGTTTCTCTAACTGATATTCTTGGAGCCATAAGAAACAAGGCGCTGGCATCAGAAAATGAGCTACAAGATGTGCCTGCTACCGAACCTGCTATTTGAATCTTCTCTGGTAATTGCTGTTTTATACTTTTTGTCCGAAATGGTTATGAAGGTTCAGTTCAATTATGCCTTCCTTGCAGGGCTTGAAGAGAGGAAGATGAATCAAGTAACCTGTTTATTTCTGGAATGAATAAGAGCTCTCTGTTTTTCAGAAAGAAAGCTCATCTGACACTGCTGCTGCTAGGTGATAATCCATTTGGTTTTACTGCATATTTTCTTTCATGATATGTAGGCTTATAATCAAGATGACCCGTGCAGAGTACAAAGAAATCACGAACGAATGTTCATCTATATACCTTGTTCATGCAAAAGCTTTTGCCGATCTTTCAAATGTATAAATATTTCGCTTTGTTTAACTTTTTCAATAATGGACCGTGACTTTGGCTTGACTAATCTAAGTTGAAACTTTACAGCAGGATTTTAGAAAACTTATGAGAACAAAAAAAAGAAAAAAAGAAAAAGAAGGTTACAAATTGAAGTAAGGCCACATTAAGCCAAAAAATCAAAGTAAGTCGGAGAAGATAAATAATTCGAAAGTCTGGACACATGAACACCACCCGGTTGCCAGGCTAGGGCCATTAGGGGTGTCAATATTTGACACGACACGAAAACCCGACCCGGAAAATCCGGGTTGAACCCGACCCGATTTCAAATCGGGTCGGGTTCGGGTTCGGTTCC